>OY744534.1:11697834-11725334 GCA_963556195.1 Sepiola atlantica | reverse complement strand
TGGTCGCCAGCCAGTAAAACACTAATCGAACCTAATCGAAGTGAAATGCAAAAAAAAATAAAAGAGAGTCAAGCACGCCCCCCCCCCCAGTTAGAACGACAATTTTTATTTTTATTTTTTTAAAACTCGACCACCCGAACATGTCTCTTTGTATGCCTAAATATATATCATTAGTTAATGGCTGACTAAAAAATGCCCATTCATCTTTTTTCAACTGGTGCTTTCGGCATTCGATTATAAATTATCAAGATCGATGGTATTCGATTATTGATTTTTGTATCTGTTTTCTTTCATCCAGATTTTTTTTTATTGTTTGTTCGAGATCTGGAGCATGATGATGACGTTAATGCGTTGATGACGTCACGGACGCAGCCCAAAAAAACCCTCCACCTTCGCCAGCGAAATGTATCGATCACCAACTAAGTAGATACACTGAAATGGTTTAGAATCACCAATCATTTTAACAGTTCTCGTCTCTACGAAAAACTGATTCCATAAGCAAGAAAACAAGAAGACAAAAAAAAAAAAAGAAGAAAAAATCTGGTATGAAAGAAAAACGAATGATTTCTCGCATAGACGCGTAGCAATCAATCAGTTCTAAGCGACAGTCTTCTGGAGGTTTAGGGTTCAATCCTTACCATATGCGATTCAAACTGTTAATAAAATTTAAAAATTACTTACTTAAGACTTGTACCCGGTCATGGCTGACGAAATGCAAACAATCTACCCTCGTGGATTGTATAAAAGGGTCCAGTTCGCGTATGGATTACCGAGTTTGGCAGGATTCTACCCGAAAAAGATTAAAGGTTACATCGGCCGAAACGTTGTGAATCTATAAGTAATTTCGAACTCTAGTGTGGATTGAACCTTCAACTCCCAAGAAGATGGTACTTTAGAATAAAAAATACCTACTTTAACCCTAATCCTAACCCATACACTAACCCTAACCCATACACTAACCCTAACCCATACACTAACCCTAACCCATACACTAACCCTAACCCATACACTAACCCTAACCCATACACTAACCCTAATCCTAACCCATACACTAACCCTAACCCTAACCCATACACTAACCCTAACCCTAACCCATACACTAACCCTAACCCATACACTAACCCTAACCCTAACCCATACACTAACCCTAACCCATACACTAACCCTAATCCTAACCCATACACTAACCCTAACCCATACACTAACCCTAACCCTAACCCATACACTAACCCTAACCCATACACTAACCCTAACCCTAACCCATACACTAACCCTAACCCATACACTAACCCTAATCCTAACCCATACACTAACCCTAACCCATACACTAACCCTAACCCATACACTAACCCTAACCCTAACCCATACACTAACCCTAACCCATACACTAACCCTAATCCTAACCCATACACTAACCCTAACCCATACACTAACCCTAACCCTAACCCATACACTAACCCTAACCCATACACTAACCCTAACCCATACACTAACCCTAACCCTAACCCATACACTAACCCTAACCCATACACTAACCCTAATCCTAACCCATACACTAACCCTAACCCATACACTAACCCTAACCCTAACCCATACACTAACCCTAACCCATACACTAACCCTAATACTAACCCATACACTAACCCTAACCCATACACTAACCCTAACCCATACACTAACCCTAACCCTAACCCATACACTAACCCTAACCCATACACTAACCCTAATCCTAACCCATACACTAACCCTAACCCATACACTAACCCTAACCCTAACCCATACACTAACCCTAACCCATACACTAACCCTAATCCTAACCCATACACTAACCCTAACCCATACACTAACCCTAACCCTAACCCATACACTAACCCTAACCCATACACTAACCCTAATACTAACCCATACACTAACCCTAACCCATACACTAACCCTAACCCATACACTAACCCTAACCCTAACCCATACACTAACCCTAACCCATACACTAACCCTAATCCTAACCCATACACTAACCCTAACCCATACACTAACCCTAACCCTAACCCATACACTAACCCTAACCCATACACTAACCCTAATACTAACCCATACACTAACCCTAACCCATACACTAACCCTAATACTAACCCATACACTAACCCTAACCCATACACTAACCCTAACCAATACACTAACCCTAACCCTAACCCATACACTAACCCTAACCCTAACCCATACACTAACCCTAACCCATACACTAACCCTAATCCTAACCCATACACTAACCCTAAGCTAACCTAAACACTAACCCTAATCTAACCCAAACACTAACCCTAACTCTAACTTCAACATGGTGATGGCTGACGGAATGAACACAATTTGCCGACGTGGATTAAATAAAGGGTTTAGTTCGATATCCCGTGTAGATTCCCGAGTTCGACATAAAGATCCCCGAGTTCGAAAAAATGCAGCAAAAAAAAAGCCTGGAGATTACATCGGCCGAAACGTTGTGAAAATAACATTCAAAATGACGACAGTAATTCGAATGATCCAAATAATATCAAGGAGTTCTCTCGAAGCTTTTTATTATCAAAACCAGACGTTTATAGATACGGATGGTCCCCAACCACTGATTTTGTTCTCCATCTCTCCTGAACACTCACCCAGTTCAATAAAACCCTATAAGCATTTATTCATAAAAATTAGGTCGTTACATATTAATTTTATTTGTTATTGTTTTTTGGCGATACGGACAAGTGAACGCATTCAATTATCTACAGTAGATGCTATAAGGGAGTCACCCCCTAGGCATTGTGTGTCGTAATATATATATATATATATATATATATATATATATATATATATATATACACACACACAATATATATATATATATATATATATATATATATATATAAAGAATAGGTTGATACAGATATAGTGTATACCTTTCAAGTAGAACATATAATGAAAGTATTGATGCTCGATATACGAGATAGAGCAATTATATAGACAAGTAAAAGATAGGAATACAGATTGTAAACATACAACATCTATTACGTCCTTACTTTCTCAAAAAAGGTGTTTTAAATAACATAAATTGATTTTTCTTTCCTTAAGCCATGACTTTTCAAAAATGAAATCTTATCGTTCGAGGAATACAAACAAATAACTCAGGAAGGGAAATTAGCAAAAGTAATAATTTGAAAAGATATAAAGAAGGTATAAGATAAAGATGAATATAAAAAACATATTTATTTTTTCTTCTTTAAGCCATGGCTTTTCAAAGAATGAAATCTTATCGTCAGAGGAATACAAATAACTCAGGAAGGGAAATTAGCAAAAGTAATAATTTGAAAAGATATAAAGAAGGTATAAGATAAAGATGAATATAAAAAACATATTTATTTTTTCTTCTTTAAGCCATGGCTTTTCAAAGAATGAAATCTTATCGTCAGAGGAATACAAATAACTCAGGAAGGGAAATTAGCAAAAGTAATAATTTGAAAAGATATAAAGAAGGTATAAGATAAAGATAAATATAAAAACACATTCATTTTTTCTTCTTTAAGCCATGGCTTTTCAAAGAATGAAATCTTATCGTCAGAGGACTACACACAGATAAGTCGGGAAGGGAAATTAGCAAAAGTAATAATTTGAAAAGATATAAGGAAGTTATCCGATAAAGATGAATATAAAAAAATATATTTATTTTATTTCCTTAAGCCATGACTTTTCAAAAATGAAATCTTATCGTCAGAGGAATACAAACAGATAAGTCGGGAAGGAAAATTAGCAAAAGTAATAATTTGAAAAGATATAAAGAAGGTATAAGATAAAGATAAATATAAAAACACATTCATTTTTTCTTCTTTAAGCCATGGCTTTTCAAAGAATGAAATCTTATCGTCAGAGGACTACACACAGATAAGTCGGGAAGGGAAATTAGCAAAAGTAATAATTTGAAAAGATATAAGGAAGTTATCCGATAAAGATGAATATAAAAAAATATATTTATTTTATTTCCTTAAGCCATGACTTTTCAAAAATGAAATCTTATCGTCAGAGGAATACAAACAGATAAGTCGGGAAGGAAAATTAGCAAAAGTAATAATTTGAAAAGATATAAAGAAGGTATAAGATAAAGATGAATATAAAAAACATATTTATTTTTTCTTCTTTAAGCCATGGCTTTTTAAAGAATGAAATCTTATCGTCAGAGGACTACAAACAGATAAGTCGGGAAGGAAAATTAGCAAAAGTAATAATTTGAAAAGATATAAGGAAGTTATCCGATAAAGATGAATATAAAAAATATATTTATTTTATTTCCTTAAGCCATGACTTTTCAAAAATGAAATCTTATCGTCAGAGGAATACAAACAGATAAGTCGGGAAGGAAAATTAGCAAAAGTAATAATTTGAAAAGATATAAGATAGATATCCGATAAAGATAAATATAAAAAATACATTTATTTTTCCTTCTTTAAGCCATGGCTTTTCAAAGTATGAAATCTCATCCTCAGCGGAATACAAACAGATAAGTCGGGAAGGAAAATTAGCAAAAGTAATAATTTGAAAAGATATAAGATAGATATCCGATAAAGATAAATATAAAAAATACATTTATTTTTCCTTCTTTAAGCCATGGCTTTTCAAAGTATGAAATCTCATCGTCAGCGGAATACAAACAGATAAGTCGGGAAGGAAAATTAGCAAAAGTAATAATTTGAAAAGATATAAGGAAGATATTCGATAAAGATGAATATAAACAATATATTTATTTTATTTCCTTAAGCCATGACTTTTCAAAAATGAAATCTTATCGTCAGAGGAATACAAACAGATAAGTCGGGAAGGAAAATTAGCAAAAGTAATAATTTGAAAAGATATAAGGAAGATATCCGATAAAGATAGATATAAAAAATACATTTATTTTATTTCCTTAAGCCATGACTTTTCAAAAATGAAATCTTATCGTCAGAGGAATACAAACAGATAAGTCGGGAAGGAAAATTAGCAAAAGTAATAATTTGAAAAGATATAAGGAAGATATCCGATAAAGATAAATATAAAAAATACATTTATTTTATTTCCTTAAGCCATGACTTTTCAAAAATGAAATATGATCGTCAGAGGAATACAAACAGATAAGTCTGGAAGGTAAATTAGCAAAAGTAATAATTTGAAAAGATATAAAGAAGATATAAGATAAAAATGAATATAAAGAATACATTTATTTTTCTTTCCTTAAGCCATGGCTTTTCAAAAATGAAATCTTATCGTCAGAGGAATACAAACAGATAAGCCGGGAAGGGAAATTAGCAAAAGTAATAATTTGAAAAGATATAAGGAAGATATAAGATAAAGATGAATATAAAAATGCATTTATTTTTCTTTCCTTAACCCATGACTTTTCAAAGAATGAAATCTTATCGCCAGAGGAATACAAACAGATAAGTCGGGACGGGAAATTACCAAAAGATATAAGATAAAGATGAATATAAAAAATGTCAAGAGTAAATAGAATTTTCAACCTCTTCTATTTAAATAGACTATATTTCGGGCAAAATCCCTTTGACCAGTTTCGTGTTTTAATTGTTTTATGGCCGCAGTAGAAGAGTTCCTATTTGTGTAATAGCATCGAACGAAGATCTGATGCTGAGTGTCAAAGTGAAGCAATTAGAGAATGGGTTGTAAAATTCTGCAAACCTTCTTTAATCCATGCATTGTTGAAAAGAGCTTGAATCGTACACTTCGTATATTTACCAAATATATTATGAAAAAAAAGCTAAGCATTGAACATTTTTACCTTCGTTTTGTGACATCTTGTACAACGATAGCGACTGGGGATAAAGACTTTTCTATAAAAAATATGAAACAACATTGTTTATAGGCTAGGCTTGCTAACGTAAAATAACGACAGTAGAAACTGGACCTTGGGGGTTCTTTCAGCAGCATGATCACTTTATTTTGTCTTTTAGTCCTCACATTCCATGACCGATGTTTCTGACAAAGGGGGAATAATTGCTATTTTCTATGTCGGAATCAATCCATTTAACACTTATCGTTGGCTGGGTTTTAAACCTTGAAGTAGTATTTTTTAGCTGCTTATATCAGGTGGCTTCATGCCTTGTCTGGAGCAGTTTTCATAAAAAATGTCGACTCTGTGGACAAAGAGACGAGACGGTAAATCACATAATAAGGGAATGCATCACACTTGCCCCCCCCACCCTCAAATACAAGAACATACACGACTGTGTGGGGAAGACAATACACTGGGAACTATGCAAAAAACTACATTTTGAACACAAAGCCAAATGGTTTAGATAGATACAGGATACAAACAAGGGAACGAGAATCACAAAATCCCCTCGAACATGGAGGTAAAAAGCTTTACCTTAACCCTAACCCTCGGACATGGAAGTAAACACAGACAAAGTGATCCAAGCAAGACAAGACATGACAAGACAAGACAATACAAGAAAAGACAAGACAAGACAAAATGAGACAATACAATACAAGACAAGACAATACAATACAATGCAATACAAAAAATACAAGACTAGATAAGACAAGACAATACAATACAATACAAGACAAGACAAGACAAGACAAGAAAGAAAATACAATACAATACAATACAAGTCAATACAATACAATACAATACAATACAATACATACAATACAATACAAGACAATACTATACATACAATACAATACAAGACAATACAATACAAGACAAGACAAGACGAGAAAGACAATACAATAGAATACAAGACAATACAAGACAAGATGAGACAAGACAATACAATACAATACAATACAATAAAAGACAAGACAAGACAAGACAAGAAAGACAATACAATACAAGACAATATAAGACAAGATGAGACTATACAATACAATAAAATAAAATACAAGACAAGACAATACAATACAATACAAGACACGACAAGATAAGACAAGACAAGACAAGGCAAGGCAAGGCAAGACAAGACAAGACAATACAAGACAAGACAAAACAAGAAAGACAATACAATACAATACAAGACAATACAAGACAATACAATACAATACAATACAAAACTATACAATACAATACAAGACAATACCAGATAAGACAAGACAAGAATAGACAATACAATACTAGACAATACAAGACAAGACAAGACAAGACAAGACAAGACAAAAAAGACAATACAATACAAGACAAGACAATACAAGACAAGAATAGACAATACAATACAAGACAATACAAGACAACATGAGACAATACAATACAATAAAAGACAAGACAATACAAGGATATACAAGACAAGACAATACAACACAAGATGAGACAATACAATACAATACAAGACAATACAATACAATACAATACAAGACAATACAATAAAAGAAAAGACAATACAAGAATAGAAAATACAAGACAAGAAAATATAAGACAAGACAAGACAATACAATAAAATACAAGACAAGACAAGACAAGACAAGACAAGACAAGACAAGTTAATACAAGACAATACAATACACGACAAGACAAGATAAGAATGACAAGACAAGACAATACAAGACAAGACAATAAAATAAAATAAAATAAAATAAAATAAAATAAAATAAAATACAATACAATATAATACAATACAATACAATACAATACAATACAATACAAGACAAGACAAGACAAGACAAGACAAGATAAGACAAGACAAAAAAGACAATACAATACAAGACAATACAAGAAAATACAATACAATACAATACAATACAATACAAGACAAGACAATATAATACAAGACAAGACAAGACAAGACATGACAAGACAAGACAATACAAGAAAAGACAAGACAAGACAAAATGAGACAATACAATACAAGACAAGACAATACAATACAATGCAATACAAAAAATACAAGACTAGATAAGACAAGACAATACAATACAATACAAGACAAGACAAGACAAGACAAGAAAGAAAATACAATACAATACAATACAAGTCAATACAATACAATACAATACAATACAATACAATACATACAATACAATACAAGACAATACAATACATACAATACAATACAATACATACAATACAATACAAGACAATACAATACATACAATACAATACAATACAATACAATACAATACATACAATACAATACAAGACAATACAATACAAGACAAGACAAGACGAGAAAGACAATACAATACAAGACAATACAAGACAAGATGAGACAAGACAATACAAGAAAGACAATACAATACAAGACAATATAAGACAAGATGAGACTATACAATACAATAAAATAAAATACAAGACAAGACAATACAATACAATACAAGACACGACAAGATAAGACAAGACAAGACAAGGCAAGGCAAGGCAAGACAAGACAAGACAATACAAGACAAGACAAAACAAGAAAGACAATACAATACAATACAAGACAATACAAGACAATACAATACAATACAATACAAAACTATACAATACAATACAAGACAATACCAGATAAGACAAGACAAGAATAGACAATACAATACTAGACAATACAAGACAAGACAAGACAAGACAAGACAAGACAAGACAAGACAAGACAAAAAAGACAATACAATACAAGACAAGACAATACAAGACAAGAATAGACAATACAATACAAGACAATACAAGACAACATGAGACAATACAATACAATAAAAGACAAGACAATACAAGGATATACAAGACAAGACAATACAACACAAGATGAGACAATACAATACAATACAAGACAATACAATACAATACAATACAAGACAATACAATAAAAGAAAAGACAATACAAGAATAGAAAATACAAGACAAGAAAATATAAGACAAGACAAGACAATACAATACAATACAAGACAAGAAAATTTAATGCAAGACAAGACAATACAATACAAGACAAGACAAGACAAGACAAGACAAGACAAGTTAATACAAGACAATACAATACACGACAAGACAAGATAAGAATGACAAGACAAGACAATACAAGACAAGACAATAAAATAAAATAAAATAAAATAAAATACAATACAATATAATACAATACAATACAATACAATACAAGACAAGACAAGACAAGACAAGACAAGACAAGACAAGATAAGACAAGACAAAAAAGACAATACAATACAAGACAATACAAGAAAATACAATACAATACAATACAATACAATACAATACAAGACAAGACAATATAATACAAGACAAGACAAGACAAGACAATACAAGACAATACAAGACAAGATGAGACAATACAATACAATACATACAATACAATACAAGACAAGACAAGACAATACAAGACAAGGAAAGACAATACAAGACAATACAATACAATACAAGACAAGATGAGACAATACAATACAATACAATACAAAACAAGACAATACAAGACAATACAATACAAGACAATACAAGACAAATTGAGACAATACAATACAAGACAAGAAAAGACAATACAATACAAGACAAGACAAGACAAGACAAGACAAGACAAGACAAGACAAGATGAGACAATACAATACAAGACAAGACAAGACAAGACAATACAATACAATACAAGACAAGACAATACAAGACAAGACAAGACAAGACAAGACAAGACAATACAATACAATAAAATACAATACACTACAATACAATACAATACAATACACTACAATACAATACAATACAATACAATACAATACAAGTTCCAATCCAGCCGGTACTACTTTCACTTAGGGATGTTGCCAACCATTACGTGGTTCCTCCTGCAAGAATACCGATAACCGAATCAAGCTGGTCAACAAAGTTGTACCATGTTGATTCATATGAATTTACTTTTATTTTACCGCAGACAAGTCGGTGGCGTCTGGACTGACGTCTGCGGCAGTGATCACCGATGACAGCAATCACTTTATATTTAGCATCAGATCAGCGGCACAAAAAGAAATAAACAAATTGAACTAACATGAAAAAGAAATATCAAAATTGAATGAGGAAAGACTTTTCCGCGCCGCCCTCCGATATTTCTGACTATAATTCTTTTAAGGAAACAGAAAATAATGGTCGTTTGTGACGATCGATGTATTTTGGTTCAATCGTCTGGTGTTAATATAACAAAATAATCATTCATGCGTTTTAAAAGTCGCCATGTTCCTTTGTCAATCTTTTTCTATCATTTTCTTGTCTCGCCGCCATTTTCCATTATGTTAATTCAATTACCTATACGTATCCAAATACTATTCTGTTTCATAGTTATCTTTTTTTTTTTGCACGATCACAAATTTCTGTCCATTATTCGGAAAAACTACGGAAACGACAGACGACTGTCGTAAAATGCCAGCAGCGACACGAAAACACTTAAGCGAATTTATTGATTTAATATCGTGTGTAATAATGTCTTATACGCCATTAAGCACTCGTTGCCTAACTCAACAGTGACAATGGGTCGAAAATGGCGTTTTAATATAACGTGACTTCTAATTGTTTCGGTTGTTTTTTTTATTGTTTCTTTTTAATTTACAAAAGAATCTTATTGAAAAGGTTAGAGTTAGGTTAAACTTTTAATTATCAACTCGAAGGTACAAATATTACGTCAATATTATTCTACAGTAATCTACACACACATACACACACACATATATATATATATATATATATATATATATATATATATATATATATATATATATATGTATATATATATTATCGCAAGCATAAAGGGAAGACGAATTCTATCTTTCATGATTAAAAGTTAATCAAGAGAAAAAAAAAATGCCAGCCGACCGGTTTCGCCCTCTCTTATGAAAGGCTGTATCGAGGGATTAAAACAAAAATTTTTTTCTCTTGATTAACTTTTAATCATGAACGGTAGAATTCGTCTTCCCTTCATGCTTGCGATAATAAAATTTTGTACTCTCCAAAAAATCATTATATATAAATATAGAAGTTTAAATGCCTTCCAAAAACCATGTATTAGATGCGAGTAATTAAATCAAAATCAAAATCAAAATATTTCGAAACATTTAACAAAATATTTCAAAATACCTTCCGTTTTTTTTTCTTCATCTTGATTTTTTTTATAGCTAATATTTCGCTTGATAAAAACAAGCTTCGACAAAGCCAAGACAAATAAAGGTATAACCTTTTTTTTTCCATAATTTACTTCCTGGTGTTAGTGAAGTGTCACGTCCGGTGTTGTGGACTATTGTTGAAAATGTCTGTTTTAAATAGAATAGAACTTGATTGCGCATGGTCGCTGCTAGCTATAAATTAGGAAAGTTCATTTTATAAAGCATCTTTTGAAAGTTAATATAAATATAGAGGCAAAAATGCCTTCAATATATATATATATATATATATATATATATATTGATCCATACACGTCACATATTTTGATGTACTATTTTCCTTTGCTGTAAATAGACAGGTGCGCTGCTGAGTGATTGGCCTACCAGCCAATCAGATATTTTGGCGTAGGAACACAGAAAGTTGTTTGATTACTTCTTACAAAGCCAACGCAATATGTTTTCCCGCCTTAGCGGTTGAGGTTAAGAAATCGACCGACCAAAACAGCGACATGGTAAATCTACCAAGGATCACCTGAGGAATCTTTCTACGTCATTTATGACGGATTTATGACGGAAGAATCCTCCAAATAAAATTCTCTATGTAATTAATGACGTGAAAATGACAGAGTATAACATTTCTAATATAAAGTTTAGGATTGGGAGCAGGAATGCTCAAGGTTCCGCATTCATTACCGGGGAACATCTGTGATCCATCTAGTACGCCCTAGCTGCACACACGTGGGTTTAAATAAGGTTTAAAATTCGTCAACAGGATCAGTACAGATTTAACTATGGTCTAAGCATTAACGCAGAAAAAGGGAAGAGGTTTAGAAGCGGAGAGAATTTAAAAAGATGCAGCGGGAGTCAGGCGGTGATGAGGAAAGTTGAACATTAACTGGCTTGAATTTCTTTTCAGCACAGCCGTAAATAATAGGTATTTCTATTTAAACTGCAATCTCGTCTGTTGTCGTCTATTTATTAATCTACGGAGTCAGCCTATTATAATTATAATGGCAAACGGATACCATCCACACCTATTATAAATCTATCACAAATCCTCTCTAAACCTAATCTGTAGATTGACGACAATTGTTAAATAATAAACTAGCTGTTCCCACTCAGCGTTGCCCGGTAGTGTACTATATTTACTTTCAATGTACTTTACTTTTTTTTTTTTTTTTTTTTAAATATGACGCCCTTCCAAAATATTTTTTGGTTCCAAAGGTACGAACCCCCGCCCCCTTTAAAAAAGATGACGCCCTTTTAAAAATAATTCTGACCAGGACAAAGTATTTTCTAGAAGGTATTAAATCGAATTACATTTTTTTCTTTTTTAACAACATGCCGCAACGATTCACAAGAAAAACCTGACGAACCATAATCAAATATTGGTTTTGTAGAAAGAAAGCTATCGATGACAAAGAAACAATAAGACGACTGAATTTACTTCATGTATTAGATAGTGTCTGAGTAATACAAACGCTCTGATTCGTCGAAAAAAGATCACGTGTTAGAAGAGAGAAGACCATTTGAAATAGTCAGCAGTTTAGTAGGTAGTTGGTTTTTAGTAGCAGTTGTCTGCAGATGCTCGTTTCTTGCATCCCGAGGGCGCCTAGAAAAAAACATGGTAATATATCGTGTAAAATTTTGATTATTCGGGCTACATTTCTCATCTTAAGTCTTATCATCACAACGTCTCGGCCGCTGTAACCTCCGGTCTTCTTCAGGTGTATCGCTTCGAACTTGGGTATATTTCTGTCGAACTCGGGAATCTGGACGGAATTTCGAACTGAACCCTGTATTTAATCCGTGGGGGTAGCATGCTCTAGTTCCGTCAGCCATGACTGGGAGAAGTCTTCAGTAATTCGCAATTCTTCGTATCGCCCGCACCGATGATTGAACCTTCAACCTTCAGATGACTATCACTTAGAACTGAATTTAACTTAATACTATATCCACGGATCCTTGCGGACAGTTCTAGTATGAATTTGGGGAGCCTTAAACCTATTCTTGTTTTTTCTATGTGTAATCTTACTACTTATTACTATATATATATATATATATATATATATATATATTTCACTCTCTGCCACCGACTTCTCTCAGCCCGGACCTTGGTCCTGCGCTTCCAGTAGTGGCTACTACTTCTCATACAACCCATCATGTCAACCCAATGTTTCTATGTACTTGCATGACATTTTTCTTTAAATTATCATCCTGAAGAAGTCTTACAAATAAAGACGAAACGTTGATGAATACATAAAATAACATCTTTTGGTTTTTCCTTTTTCATTTCCCATATATATATATATATATATATATATATATATATATATATATATATATATATATATATATATATATATATATATATATATATATATATATAACCTTATCTATTATTTATAATTAATGGTTCCCATACTGTATTAAATTCTATACTAGGTCTGCTTAGGAGGTCATTGTCGCCTTACATATGCGCTGATTCTTAGAGTCGTCTTACTCTCCACCGTTCTTCTCTATATCTATAACGTTTACTCCGTCCCATAAGGGTAGATGGTTTCCCTTTTCTCTCCATATGTGGTCAAAAATATAATAAAACGTATTTAGAAATTTATGATACAACTGACAATACCGGACGGAGTTTATGGTTTGCCGAATGATTAAAATAAATATTATGAATATTCAACGCTGTCCGTCTTCATTCGTTCATTCCGAGCCAGCTTTCACAACGTGGAGTCAAAATACCAAATAGAACAACCGAGGAGAAGGAAAAGGACAATATTCGAACGTGTATACTTACATCGAAAGGGAAATCATAGTTATCACATGTATCGAATGCCCTTTCGTATTCCACAATCATCGCATGGTTATTATAGCGCCCGGAAAGTATCGTGTAATCTTGCTGGTCGTCTATATGTAGAAGACCATCTTCGTCAGTCCAAGCATCCTGCAACAACAATAATTAATATTATAGAAATACATCAAGAATAATGAGTGAGAACACTGATGCTAGATTTCCATAAATGTAATACAGGTAGATGGGAAGGACATGGAGGACCGCTGGCTTCCGGTGAAAAAAGCTTGAAGAAAGTGTGTACGGATGTCTGAAAGTGATACTACAAATTTTTTTATTCATATTAATTTCAGACTTTCCTTTCATCATAATCTAATAATTAACATAATACAGACTATTTGAAAAATAATTTAATTGATTGTTTTCAAAACATTTTTTTTAATAATAGTGAAAACCTTTTTTCTTGGAAATGGAGTAACTTCCGGAATCAAACTTTTTTCTTAGAAATGGAAATGCCCTAACCCTAAACCTAACCCTAAACCTAAACCTAACCCTTAACCATAACCCTAACCCTAAACCCTAACCCTAACTCTAACCCTAAACCCTAAACCCTAACCCTAACCCTAAACCCTAAACCCTAAACCCTAACCCTAACCCTCCCAAAAACATTATTTAACTAAATATTTCCAAAAAAACATTAAATAAAAAAACCACATTCCGTTGCTCAAAAACATTATTTCTTGAAAAAAAAAGAAGATTATTCTATTTTGTTTATTTTCTTCAATGAAAATTTTTTAAAGTTTTGAAAACAATAATAAATTATTTTTTTTGTATTATGTTAATTATTAGAATATGATGAACAAAAAGTCTGAAATTAATATGAAAAAAAAGAAAAGTCTGAAATTAATACGAATAAAAAAAAACTTGTTGTATCACTTTCAGGCATCCGTACACACTTTCTTCAAGCATTTTCCACCGGAAGCCAGCGGTCCTTCATGTCCTTCCCATCTGCCGTAATACCATAATACGACTATTAGACGAGAGTTTCACACTACTTAGCAGCAAAATAATACGACTATCAGATCATGTATGGCGTACTGTTGTCATATTTGGGCTGGTGAATCTCTGTCCCATTTGAGGGTTCTTGATAAGGTACAGAAACGTATCTGTATTTCAGTTGGCCACACCCTTTCTTCCTCTCTCTCGCAGACGTGATGTTGCTAGTTTCAGTCTTTTCTATAAATACTATTATGGCATGTATTCCCTGCTTCTTTTGTTCCAGCTCTTTACGACTCGTTGGTCTAGTGGTCTCCATCAATTCGCTGTTTCGATACCTCATTGTAATACAGCTTCCAATTTCAGTTGAAATATGCGGCTGATCTAGAAGTTGACCTGGGCTCAGTTTTAGATTCGGGTACGAAATGGCTTGTTGTATTAGATCGAGTTAAGACTCAGCTTGTGTCTTTCAATCGTAGGCTTGCCCCTTTTCTTCCTAAGATTCTCATGGATCGCTCTGCTCTTGAGGAAAAATCGACTCTGAAACTTCTTGGTCTTTCTCTCTCATCAAATCTTTCTTGGAGTTCATACATTATATCCATTGCTCTTTCTGCTTCTCATAAAGTCGGTTCTCTTTATCGCTCCAAACACTTATTGAGGCTATTCTCTATCTCTACAAATCTACTATCAGACCATGTATGGAGTACTGTTGTCATATTTGGGCCGGTGAATCTCTGTCCCATTTGAGGGTTCTTGATAAGGTGCAGAAACGAATCTGTAATTTGATTGGCCCAATCTTTTCCTTTTCTCTGCACTCGCTCTATCTTATAAACAGACGTTGCTAGTCTCAGTCTTTACTATAAATGCAAGTATGACATGTGTTCTTGAAAATCGCCTTATCTTTCCCTGCTTCATTTGTGTCAGCTCGTTTGACCCGTTTGTCTAGTGGTCTCCATCAATTCGCTGTTTTGAGACATCATTCTAATACGGTTTCTTATTCCAGTAGCTTCTTTTCAATTATTGCAGGCTTGTGGAACTCTCTTCCTGCTGACTGTTTTTTTAGTTTCAGCTTTTATTAGTTTTTAAATAAATATGCCGAGCGTCTACTAAATAGCCGTAGTGTTTAGTTATTCTCCATTCTAAGTAAGGCACGCTCTTTTTTTCACCTTAAGATTCTAGAAACTACTTATATTAATTCTTTGCGACCTTCTCTTTGCAAGCAAAGAGAAAATCTTCTCGGACTTAATGTAGTTTTTATTTGATTATTTTCTCTTTCCTTTACTGTAATTCTCACAGCATGTTTCTTCTATTTCATTAACCTCGATTTAGCTCTGTTGAGCGAGGTTCGAAAGCGGTTTGCTATATTTTCATGCTTTGATTATTTTAATTCATCATGATTAGTAAACATAAATATGGTCTGTTCATTGCCATGTATATATATATATATATATATATATATATATATATATATATATAGTAAGTTAGGAAAATATATTTATGCCAATTAAGTTACACAGAGGCTTGCGCGTTTCATCCCCATAGGGAATCGTCAGGCTAAAATGCATAGAATTCGTGTTACCAGGTGTTATATATATATATATATATATATATATATATATATATATATATATATATATATATATACGTAGGGGTTTGTCTAGATAGCTCACCAATCAGATAATTTGTTATTCCCTCTCACGGGTTAATGTTTCCATTAGCCAATAGCAGGGCTTCTCACAAAAGAAGTTTTGGCTGACTTGTACTTTCTATTCTTTTTTTCTGGTTTCTATACGGGTAACTCACTTTTTTGTGAATGTATCGAATTAATAGGTGACCTTATTTTAACACGTGCGTACTTTTTCTATTTCTATTTTTAGTTTAGTTTTTTATTTAATTATTCTATTTTATTTTTCTTATGTGTTATTATCCTAAAGTAATGTTTATTCTGTGTATACAGTTGTTTGCTATTTCACTTCTACAGTTTAATAGGTTTTGAGGGTATTTAAAGTTGAGAATTTTAAACTTCTCATTCAGACATAATCTACACGGGTCGTCTAAATTTCTACATATACTGGCCTGTCGTACTATCTTCTACTCGATTATATAAAGTTTATATATATTTATGCATTAGATTAACTCCTAAAATAATGAACCGATCATTATGAATTAAGGAATATACACTGTAGGAAATTCGGTGAATATGGTCGGTACATTTTGTAAACTTTACCATTAAAGGGTTGTTAGGGTTAGGGTTAGGGTCATGGTAAGGGTATCACCACAATCTCACGCGTGAGTAAAAATATGTATGATCGGAATAAACTGTAAAACTATTGAGTATTGATTTACTCCTCTCCAGGAGTTAGGCACAAGGCCAGTTTTTATCTTACTCCCACAAGTAAGATGTGACCCAAGGTCGGGTCGGGAAAGTGGGGTTTAAAAATTGCCTGGGCAGCCCCGTCGGCATTCCCCGGTAGGGGCGCCTCAGGCAGTAAGCAATAAACTTACTGCTCCCCAAAGAGGGGAGGCGAAGTCTGGGAGGGTGGAACTCCTAGAACTGCACAGGACAGACCCATAGACCGGCGTAAATCAAGCCCCGAAGGCCAAGACAATACCAGTCTATAGGGTGCAGTATCCATCGGAACAGATACTACACTTTGATCTTAGCCAAAAAACTATTGAGTATATCATTATGAATTATGACATCATCAAATAGCAGTTGTAAATAATAAAGCACGTTCCGTAACTTACGGGGTTGATAGAGTATACATGTATCGTTTATGTATCTCTAAGTATGAACATGGGTAGCTCAAAATACTATACATACTGCTTGCTTATACCCGTCCTTGGACGGGTACTCGGCTAGTTCATTTACAGATCTTAATTTTCATTAAAAGCTAAAAATATAAAGCCACCTGTTTGCATTGAAAATGGATACCTTGACATTTTCATTTTCTTATTGCTTTCCGCGCTGGTCATCAAACAGGCTTTTGAAATGAATCGAAATTGTCGACCACGCGTTCGCTGAGCCTGCCAATGACAATATTCGCGGAAATACCTCGGGTAACATCTCAAGGCACCGTGACAATTACACAATGAGTGTTGCCGATTCATTAAAGTCATCCGACTATACAAAAAGGGTAAACAAAAGGAACGGGGAATTCAAAGAAAAAAAATAATTGTAATAATAATTATATATATATATATATATATATATATATATATATATATATATATATATATATATAAGCCCCCTTTACTAAAGGCCGGGCACTCTGAGTGAGTTTAATAACAAGCAGTACAAATAGCTTCATGCAAGATCCAAACACAGTTTGTTGATCACTTTCAACTGCTCGTGTAAATTAGCCGCCGACGCGGTATTTACAAAGTTAAATTCCTCCTTAATTCTAAGCTAATTCGTTGTGGCCGACGGGGGAACGCTCTTGACTGCGAATCAGTGGCGATTTGTGATCGTAGTTCGAGCCCACTGACCGTAGAGAATTAACTTCCTGCACTGAAGATTGCGTTAGCATGAAACATCGATGTCTGTAGGTAATACATAATTAATATTTATATATATATATATATATATATATATATATATATATATATATATATATATATATATATATATATATATATATATATATATTTATATATAATTATACTAAGCCCCTTTAAGAAATTAAAGTTGAGCACTCTCGGGGATGTTAAAAATAGACCGTCAAAAAGCTCTGATGCAAAGTGCCGATAACGTTCGTCGAACACTCTCGACTAGTCTTCTATCTGTGCCAGCTTCTAGTTACATATAGATCTTAATTTCCCTTAATTGCGTGACAGTTTCCGTTAGCCGAGTGGATATGGTTGCAGATTCTAGTCTGACTCGCCTGAAATAGTTACTTTCCTACACTGATGAGGAAAATAAGCTTGAAACGCTAGCGTCTGTAAGTATTAATAAATATTATATATATATATATATATATATATATATATATATATATATATATTTATATACGTTATGTTTTTGTTATTGCTTATACTGGCCATAGTAACAGCGTTTGTATTCTTTCCACTTCCTAAGTAGCAAAGAGTTTTCTCCTTTGCATGCAGAAGTCTGCATTACGCTGTCCTTAACAGGGCGTATTTTTATTTATATATATTTTATAAATCTTTTACGAACATAAAAGTTATCTATGGACACGTGTTTCTGGCTACCCAGCCGTTATCAGCATGGTTTACTTATATATATATATATATATATATATATATATATATATATATATATAAGGAGATTGTAGTTTGCTTGAAGCATTGCTGGTAAATGTAAGTGTAAATTAGTCGTCCAAGGCTATAGCAATGCGATGTGGTTGCCGTGAGATGGAAAAGTGAAAAGAAATAAACGCAGGGAGAAGGTGAAACTCAAAACGATTTATTAATAATTTCACGAAAACTGATTAAATACCAAATAGTATTTTTTTTTTTCGGTAAGTAACAGATCGGCAAAGGGTAATCTTAAATTTTCGAAAGAAAAACTTTCATTATCAAAAGACAACAATAGAAGACCGAGAGGGTCGAAAAAGAACGGGAAAAAAACCGGTGTCAGATCATCGTAATACAGGGGAAAACAATTGGCAGTAGGAACGCAGAAAATGTCAAAATTCCATTAAGCAATCATATAACTAAGGTTAAAACATTATAAACATTTGTTTAGTAATATACCAATTTTTATAATTTTATTATGTTTCATTTTAAATGATTCATCAATTAATCTTTTTTTTTTTTTTTTTTCATTTATTCTCTTCAAATCTAAATTTAAATTTACGTGTGGTCTGTTACTGTCAAAGGGAGATAACTTATTCTAAATAATATATTCAGACTTTAGAAATGAGATTAGAAACTTGAGAAGGAATTTGAGTTGTGAAGTGGATAAAAGCCAAGGATGGGACCTTTTTAGCAGGGGAGGGGGGGAATAAGAAGAAATTATGGGAAGGGGGAGGACTAGAGAAAAAAAAAATAAAAAAATTAATAAATAAAAAATAAATTAAAAAAAAAAAAACCCAAGTAAGTTGGGGGTGGGAGTGTTAGGAGGTGGGAGTGTGAGGATGTAAGAATCAGAGGATGAAGGGAGATGACAACTCGAATCTGTTATTCAAGGTAGGACGAAATTTAGAGATTAGGATAGCTTCCGAAATTCGAAGCTGGCCTATAATGCGGACAGAGTTGAGGATGCGGACACTAATGGAGCGATGTGTGTTGCCACATGATATTAAGTGTTTATGGAAGGAAGAAATGTGGGTGTTTAGATGCTCTTTAATGCGTTGGTGTAGAGGCCTAACGGTACTACCGATGTAGAACTTTTGACACTTAGCGCATTGTAGGTTGTATACTGTATATGTGCGGAAGCAGAGGCCAGAGTTGGGGATGGGGCAACTAGCTAGAGAGCAGGGGTCTGGAGTGTAGTGGCTTTTTTTGGATAAATGTTGTCGGAGAGAGGTGCCTGTGTGAGAAAGTTGTATGTTAAGGTTCTCACTACGTATGGCATTGCGGATAGCAGAAGTGATACGGTCGCTAAAGAAGGGGAGTTTAAGGAAGCAAGTGTTGGTGAGAGTGTGGTGTCTACGTCTTCTGGTGTTGTTAAGGCTAGATATGGTAGTTAGGGGGAAGCCGTTGGTCAATAGAGTTTGGTGGAAGGCTTCAGTGTGTGTTGTTTTATCGGAAGAAGAAGAGCATTTGTCTTGTATGCGGGTGATTTCGGTTTGTGCGTAACTAATTTTGGATTTGAGGGGTAGTGCGGATTTGTAGTGGATAAAGAGGTTCCTACAGGCGGGTTTTCTATAGAAAGTGGTGTGGAGAGATCCGTCGTCATTAATGCTGAGTTTGAAGTCTAGAAGTGAGAGAGAGCCTGAGGTGTTGGGATGTTCGATGGTGAATTTAATGTGGGGGTCAGAATTATTAAATGTATTAAAGATAGAGGTAGCTTCCTCTCGGGATGAAGTGAGGATCAAAATGTCGTATCTAAAAAAAAGCCACTACACTCCAGACCCCTGCTCTCTAGCTAGTTGCCCCATCCCCAACTCTGGCCTCTGCTTCCGCACATATACAGTATACAACCTACAATGCGCTAAGTGTCAAAAGTTCTACATCGGTAGTACCGTTAGGCCTCTACACCAACGCATTAAAGAGCATCTAAACACCCACATTTCTTCCTTCCATAAACACTTAATATCATGTGGCAACACACATCGCTCCATTAGTGTCCGCATCCTCAACTCTGTCCGCATTATAGGTCAGCTTCGAATTTCGGAAGCTATCCTAATCTCTAAATTTCGTCCTACCTTGAATAACAGATTCGAGTTGTCATCTCCCTTCATCCTCTGATTCTTACATCCTCACACTCCCACCTCCTCACACTCCCACCCCCAACTTACTTGGGTTTTTTTTTTTTTTTTTTTTTTTTAAATTTATTTTTTATTTATTTCTTTATTTATTTCTTTATTTTATTTTATTTTATTTATTTATTTTTTTCCATAGTCCTCCCCCTTCCCATAATTTCTTCTTATCCCCCCCTCCCCTGCTAATAAGGTCCCATCCTTGGCTTTTATCCACTTCACAACTCAAATTCCTTCTCAAGTTTCTAATCTCATTTCTAAAGTCTGAATATATTATTTAGAATAAGTTATCTCCCTTTGACAGTAACAGACCACACGTAAATTTAAATTTAGATTTGAAGAGAATAAATGAAAAAAAAAAAAAGATTAATTGATGAATCATTTAAAATGAAACATAATAAAATTATAAAAATTGGTATATTACTAAACAAATGTTTATAATGTTTTAACCTTAGTTATATGATTGCTTAATGGAATTTTGACATTTTCTGCGTTCCTACTGCCAATTGTTTTCCCCTGTATTACGATGATCTGACACCGGTTTTTTTCCCGTTCTTTTTCGACCCTCTCGGTCTTCTATTGTTGTCTTTTGATAATGAAAGTTTTTCTTTCGAAAATTTAAGATTACCCTTTGCCGATCTGTTACTTACCGAAAAAAAAAATACTATTTGGTATTTAATCAGTTTTCGTGAAATTATTAATAAATCGTTTTGAGTTTCACCTTCTCCCTGCGTTTATTTCTTTTCACTTTTCCATCTCACGGCAACCACATCGCATTGCTATAGCCTTGGACGACTAATTTATATATATATATATATATATATATATATATATATATATATATATATATATCTCCTAAAATGAAATCCTGGTGCTACCAGATCAGGCTGTCCGAAGATACTGGCTTCCTGACTTTAAATGCATCAAACATTGATATTATTGTTTTTTCCTTTCCCTACAAAACTTAATCATGTTCTGCAAAGCCCAAAACAAAAACAACATTTTCCCTTTACAAAACAACCAAACCAAACACAATGAATAAATATTTGACGATAGAAAGAATTTGAAGAAAGAAAAACTTTTACCAAAATGACCTGATTCGGCATTAAATAACCCGAAAACGGTTGATATGCCGTAAAACAAAACAACCAAACCAAACACCATAAATAAATATTTGAAGATATAAAGAACTTGAAACATAGAAACTTTTACCAAAATGACTGGATTTGCCATTAAATAACCCGAAAGGGTTGATATGCCGTAAAACAAAACAACCAAACCAAACCAAACACCATGCATACATATTTGAAGATATTAAGAGCCTGCCCAGGGTTTTTTACCCCGCCTAATAAACCGATATTGTCCGGGCCTTCGGGTCTGGATTTACGCCGGTCTATCGGTTGTCCGTCCTGTGCAGTTCTAGGAGGTGCACCCTCCCAGGCCTTTGAGAGGGGGTTAGTTTATTGCTAATCGCCTGAGGCGCCCCTACCGGGGAATGCCGACGGGGCTGCCCAGGCAATTTTTAAACGGCCAGAGTGCTCAAATTCTCGAGCGCTGTTTTTTTTCTCCACTTTCCCGACCTTGTGTCACATCTAACCTTGTGGGAGGAAGATAAATAGAATCAAGAGCTTGACGCATAAAAAACTTTTACTAAAATGACCGGATTCGGCATTAAATCACCCGAAAAGGGTTGATATGCCGTAAAACAAAATAACCAAACCAAACCAAATCGAATCAGTTCTAAATTAGACCATTGTCAATATTTAGATCAAGTTTGGTGACGATTGGTCAAGCGAAATGGATGCTAGCCTGTACGAAAGCAAACAAACACAATCAAAGAGACAACCTTACAAATTCGACCTTGATGGTGTGCAAACGAAACTTTATGGAGATAATTGCCGCATCAACAAAACCGCATTAAAATCTGCTTTCTTCTTTGACATTTGTATCCGACTCTGCGTAAAGCATCTTTTTAACAACCGTGTAGAGATCTCTAGATTTGCGATTCTGCTCTTCTTTTCGGATGATTTTATTGCTGCCTCTTATAGATTGTTCAACAGATCGCAATTGTCTTTTATAGCTTTCGTTCCGATCAGAATTTTGTCTTAGGCAGAATGATCAAGGTTTTATGTCTCTGTATGTCATCAATCTTTGTAGAATCTTCCAGCGGTTATTTCTGGCGATAGACAATTCCCCGACACCTTTCTTATGGCAATATTGAATTTTAGCGAAAGTGATTTGATGTTATCATCTGAATGCATTCTTCTTGAGAGAGAGAAAGAGAGAGAGAGAAAGAGAGAGAGAGAGAGAGAGAAGGTGGTAGAGAAGGAGGGAAGGAGAGAGAGAGTAAAATGATTGATTGATTGAGTGAGAGATAGACATAGAGAGGAAAGGGATTGATGGATAGAGAGATATAGAAAAGAAAGAGATAGATAGATTGATTGATTAATAGATAGATAGTGAGAGAGATATATAGGGAGAGTTAGAGAGAGAAAGAGAGAGAAAGAGAGAGAGTAAAATGATTGATTGATTGAGTGAGAGAGAGAGAGAGGGGGGAAAGAGAGTGAGAAAGAGAGAGAAAGAGAGAGAGAGAGAAAGAGAGAGAGAGGAAGTTAAAGAGAAAGAGAGGGATAGAAAGAGATAGATAGATAGATAGATAGAGAGAGAGAGAGATTGAGAGAGAGAGAGAGAGGGGGGGAGAGAGTGAGAATGAGAGAGAAAGAGAGAGAGAAAGAGAGAGAGAGAAAGATAAAGAGAAAGAGAGGGATAGAAAGAGATATATATATATATATATATATATATATATATATAGATAGATAGATAGAGAGAGAGATTGAGAGAGAGAGGGGGGGGGGAGAGAGAGTGAGAAAGAGAGAGAAAGAGAGAGAGAAAGAGAGAGAGAGAAAGATAAAAAGAAAGAGAGGGATAGAAAGAGATAGATAGATAGATAGATAGAGAGATAGAGAGAGAGATTGAGAGAGAGAGAGAGAGAGAGAGAGAGAGAGAGAGAGAGAGAGAGAGAGAGAGAGAGTATTAAGTTCCGTTTTCCAGCATAAAATAGAAATGTATGCAGTGGAGATCCTGCACATCCGAGGATATTCCCCAAACGGACTATCCGGCACTACATCAGTTTTTCTTCGCACATTTCAACTGTGTTCTTCTCGTTTGAATTTGCGGATCTAACAGTGCCTGTCTTCTCTTACATGTTTCGAAAACATTTCAATACTTTATTCGTGAAACAATTGTCACCCTAAGGCGTAAGGGGTCCGTAATGCGAGCTATCTTTAGTTTGATTTAGTTTCATGCAAAGGGGGCAAAGAGGGGGTGGAAGTCATTCGTTAAAATTCAGATACCTCAAATTTTATGAATTTTTAGCAATAGGTACTAGACATCAATTATCAAATATTTCCCATACTTCAGTTTTAAAAAAAGAAGATTTTAGGAGGAATACTATTGGTACACCGGTCCCATTTAAAAATTCAAATATTTCAGATTTACATTAAATTTGATTTATAGTCATTAGATACAAATTAAGCAAGAATCCCTTAATTTCAATGTGTTCTTCCGGCCCTTTTAAGCTTATGCCGTCCAGTTTCAACATTTTCTAGAATCAAAATTATGTCATGGATTTTGATCAAAATCGGAATAAGGATTGTAGACATAAGGTTTAGTAGCATTCTATTTAGATTTAACCTTGGTAAAGGAGCATAGAATTAGTGCAAAACTGGTCTGTTCGATGAATTAATGTTCTTCATCCTGGGACGGGTATTCTTTCAGTGATAATATAATATCAAAATTACGAGCGATAGTACTGAAGCCCCAATTCGGGAGCTTTTGGAAGAGTGGAGTCAGCTCATATTTACCACTACTTGCCAGTCCACCGTGACCCGGAGGAGTGGTATTACCTGTCAGGAACACATCATAGTGCTCAGGACATTCTTAGGCAAGATGTTACCCCTTACCTAATTGTTACACCGGCCGTTCTAACAGAAGAGAAACTACACCGGTTCTCACTATAAATAGTGCGAGTAGACAATCACCAGGGGGAGAAAAAGGACAGTATTGTAACTGTCTAGCCGAGTGCCAGTCAGTTTCCTTACCTTTGTACCTTTTATGTTAATACACTTGTTATTTTAACCCAACCTCGACTTGACTTCTTTTTACTGTTGGACTACTTCACAACACTAATACTACCAACCAACCAACCTACCCTATTTCCCAACCCTATTAACCAGTTAAGCTCTCCCCTACACCCAACCATATTGAGTATGAACCAAAACTGCATTCAATGGTTAGACCCCATTTTGGAAGCGTCTATTCCTTTTGATGTAATACTTTGCCTATAGTTTTTTAGGCAAACTTTTTATTCAATTTTGCACTTTTTTAATTGACCGTATCTGTTTTAATGTCAACATTTTCTCTCCCTTTAAATGTAATATTTGAATTAGACTTTTTTATTAAGATATTTTATTGATATTTTATTGATATTTTAACTGTATTAGTGTAAAAACATTTTCATTTTTAATTTAATATTTTGATTGTAGTTTTTAAATAAGATTTTTTATTCAAGATTTTAAACGAACGCGGCTATATTAGTGTTCATTTTTTGTCGCCATTTTAATATTGACAATACTTTTTTATTAAGATATTTTATTGATATTTTATTGATATTTTAACTGTATTAGTGTAAAAACATTTCCCCTTTTAATTTAATATTTTGATTGTAATGTTTGAATAAGATTTTTTATTCAAGATTTTAAACGAACGCGGCTATATTAGTGTTAAAGTTTTGTCGTCCTTTTAATGTAATATTTGAATCAGACTTTTTATTAAGATATTTTATTGATATTTTAACTGTATTAGTGCAAACACATTTCCTCTTTTAATTTAATATCTTTATTGCAGTTTTTGAATAAGATTATTTTTTATTCAAGATTTTAAACGAACGCGGCTATATTTGTGTTAAATATTGACAATACTTTTTTTTATCAAGATTTTGTATCGAATTTTAAATTGGATTTCATTTCATTAGTGTTAAAACCTCGTCTTTCTTTTCATGTAATGTTTAAATCAGATGTTTTATTCAATCATTTTAATTAAGCATATCTATATTATTGGTTATGTGTTGTCTCCCTTTTAATATAATACTAGACCACCCGTGACCCGTTGGGTCAGTTTGTTATATTAGCTATGGAATTCATGTATGTGCGTGACACTTGTGGAGAAAACAAAAAAACTATTTGATGAAATTAAATGTAATTGTTGAAAAAAGAATATAGATAGATTTCTATGCGTCGTTCTGTTTATTATAATTGTTTTTTTTTAAATTACAGTTACTGAATTATAAGTGGTTGGCCATACTTATAGGTAAATATGCACTGAACAGGTACCATAATACTTATTATAGTTAAATTCAAATTTTTATATATAATCTTTTAAATGAAATTGTTAGTTGATAGTACAGTAAAATACAGGCGATTTGAGAAAGGAAGGGGGTACAACCGGCTGTCTCGCGTACGTAACGAAAACAGAGGGAGTAGGAGTGGTGAAATCTGTGAGAGGAAAAGTGGGAGGTGGTTTCGTTCAGCGCCGCTATTGATATTAATAATGATTGTTGTTGTTTTGTTTGTTTGTTTTTGTTTTTTAAAAGGGAGGAGCTTTTTTGAAACTGCGGCAGACTTTACAAAGTCCTGCCGTTGAATGTTTTTAGCCGTGGAGAAAACAAAAAAACTATTTGATGAAATTAAATGTAATTGTTTTATATTAAAAGCGATATAAACATTTCCAGAATGAAAAATTTCATGCGTTCGTTAATCAGAATAGTGATTAAATTATTGAAATAACAGATTGAGACGATGCTATTTACGCATGCGCAACCGGATGTTGAAAACCGGAAAGCTGAAAGCTGATTGCAAACATACAAGACCCATAGACTTTTAGTAGTATATAGATTCGGATGTTTATTATTTTTTCAATTGCCCGCATCTATATCAATGTTACAAACTTGTCGCCATTTTAATTTTTCTTAGAGTTTTTAACAAAATCTTGCATTCAATTTTTTAATTGGACTCATTTTTATTGGTGTTACAATTCTTTTAATTTAGAAAATTTGAGCCTAATTTCCGATTCCGCCCCCCCCTCCAAATTCTTTTAATTTTTTTGGTTTGCCGTTTCTACTAGCAATGATTAAATAAAAAAAAAATTATTGTCTTTAAATTACCAGTAAAACTAAAATCTATAGATCATAACAA
>OY744534.1:11677834-11695334 GCA_963556195.1 Sepiola atlantica | reverse complement strand
CACTGGATCGATATCTATTACTGTCTCTTTCTCCATCTCTCTTGACCCTCCCCCTCTTTCTCTCTCTCTAGTTCTATTATTATTTCAGGTATATACACATATAATACTATAAGTTAATAATTAATATATTGCGTATACACACACACACACACACACACACACACACACACACACACACACACACATATATATATATATATATATATATATATATATATATATATATATATATATATATATATATATATAAAATCAAATTATTTTCTGTATTTTTCAATTTCTGAAGACGTTCCCCACAAACGAAACCGGTCAAAAAAATCTCTTGTTTTTGTTTTTCTCCTGCATTTTGACTTGTTTTCCGTCTGTCATCTTTTCACACATTTTTTCCATCACGACACTTCATTTTTCATGAACTATCGTGTACCTTACCCCATATAAGAATTATATATATATATATATATATATATATATATATATATATATATATATATATATATATATTAATAAGTAATATATGCGTATAATTTATGAGAATTAGCTACACGGAGGCTTTCGCGTTTCATCTCCATGAGGAATCATCAGGCTATATATATATATATATATATATATATATATATATATATATATATATAGCTTGACAATTCCATACAGGGATGAAACGTGGAAGCCTCTGTGTAGCTTAATTGCCAAAAATATATTTTCGTAACTTACTACTTACGATATATATATATATATATATACAGGGTGATTCATAAGTCACTTCACTTAGCTATTTAAAATGATTACCATATGAAGCACAAACATACTATGAACTTTTGATAATTGTTATCTTACTCTCTAATTACTGCTATTTGTTATTTTAAATTTGTTCGTTTATATATTTGTTTCTATATATATTTATTTCATAATCAATCAAATATGCTACAAAGAGTCGTAAGTTCCTTGCAAAAAAGAATGGAGCTATGCATGCAGAACGAAGGTGGACATTTTGAAAATTTGCTGTAATTTTCAACTCCCATAAATGAATTTGCTGAATAAACTTTCTGTTTTGTATTAACGTATTATTTAACTTGAGAATTTCAAAAATAAATAGCTAAGTAACTTATGAATCACCCTGTATATATTGGTTAACTAGCTAGCCGTGTATATAAAAACATCCAGCAAAAATAACTGCATGCATTTCAGCTTAACGATTTCCCCCGGGGATGAAACGCGGAAGCCTCTGTGTAGCTTAATTGCCATAAATATATTTTCATAGCTTACTACCTAGCTCTATTTACATATCGAGCACTGTTGAAGTAAATACTGAAAATTAAAACATAAAAAATTATATCTCCTTATAACATATATATGGATACATGAAATAATATATATATATATATATATATATATATAGAAAAGAGGGTAGTGCAGTATTAGTGCAGTTCCAACGAGAGAAAAGTATATATGTAAAGGAGTAAGGCTACCAACATTTGTAAAATGTTTTTTTCAACATTTATTTATTATTTTGTTGTTTTGTTCAACATTTATTTATTATTTTGTTGTTTTACCATTTTATGATTTTATATATGTGTTCCTTGTTTTGTTGATTGGATAAAAGATGAAGAACCGTATCCACTTTCTCGTTGAGTTTTCGTAATTCTTCCTCGAGAAGTTCTTGTTTGTTGTTGTGGATTTTCTGGAGTTCCAGTAGGTCTTCCAAGGATTTTTTACTTGTTGGTGGCATTCTCTCGTTGTAGTTATATATAGAAAAGAGGGTAGTGCAGTATTAGTGCAGTTCCAACGAGAGAAAAGTATATATGTAAAGGAGTAAGGCTACCAACATTTGTAGAATGTTTTTTTTCAACATTTATTTATTATTTTGTTGTTTTTTTCAACATTTATTTATTATTTTGTTGTTTATCCAATCAACAAAACAAGGAACACATATATAAAATCATAAAATGGTAAAACATTGACCGTCTGAAATTATCACTTCCCTACAATGATTAGAGTAAAACACTCGAAACGACGTCGTCTGTAAATAAATATAACTAAATATTTATTTCCTTATATATATATATATATATATATATATATATATATATATATATATATGTTTATGTTTGTGTGTGTATATATATATGGATTGTGTGTATTTAGACAGGATTGCTTCATTTAAGCAAACATTGTTAAACATAACAGAGTTCGTTTGCTTAATTATACCCATTTTATTGAAACAAATAAAAAAGGTATAATTAAGTCTTTTATTAAAAAAAAAAAAATGATTAAAATCTTGCTCGCTGGAATGTAGCTTTAGATTGTTTATTTATATATGCTCTGTTGTTTTATGTTAACAATTATCGAGCTTGACATTGAAAAAAAGAAAGTATATGCAAAAGCATATTTTCCCAAATCTCTCTCGCTCTCTCTCTCTCTCTCTTTCTCTCTCTCTCTCTCTCTCTCTCTATCTCTCTATCTATCTATCTATCTATCTATCTCTCTCTCTCTCTCTCTCTCTCTCTCTCTCTCTCTCTCTCTATATATATATATATATATATATATATATATATAGATAGATAGATATGATAGCGGACCATCGCTTGAAACGCGTTATATGAAATTATAAAATGATAAAATAACAAAATAATAAATAAATGTTGAAAAAAACATTTTACAAATGTTGGTATCCTTACTTCTTTTACATATATACTTTTCTCTCGTTGGAACTGCACTAATACTGCACTACCCTCTTTTCTCTCTTTCTCTCTCTCTCTCTCTCTCACTCTCTCTCTCTCTCTCTCTCTCTCTCTATATATATATATATATATATATATATATATGTATATATAGCACTAGATAAAGTGAAAGAATAAAATAAGATGCGAATCAAATCATCCGGATGTTCACTAATTAAAGATATAAGTTGCCTCTTATATCTTTTGTTGTATTAACTTTATTCCAATGACTATAATGCTTATTTTCTATTGATACTTTTTTCACATTCTTAAAAAACATAACATTCCTGTGAGATGTATATTTACGACTCGTTTCCCTGGAGGTGAGCCAACCAACATTATTATATAAATATCGGCTTTGCTACACATCAAGATCATCAGAAAAATCCACAAAGAAGAAAAGTTCTCAAACTGAAAAGTTTTGTAAAAACCTGCACCACAAAGTGGATCATTGTGGGCAAAAACAAAGAAAAAGAAACAAAGAAAAAAATCTTCACACGAGGAAAATAATCTCTTTAGGACGCCATTTTGAATTTTTCGGTACAAAGTTAGTACACCAAAATATATACGCGGATATGCAAGAATGTTTAATTCAGTGATATTTTTAATATACAGGGTGATTCATAAGTCACTTAGCTATTTATTTTTGAAATTCTAAAGTTAAAAAATACGGTAATACAAAACAGAATGTTTATTCAACATTAAATGACATATTTCTCTGATGATCAGCAATGTTGAACTAAAGACTATATATTTCTATTGACTTTGTTGTGAAACGCGCGTAAGATATAGTAAACATATTAAATTTGGACAAAAGTAAAATTAAATAAAGATTTTGTTTGTGAAAAGAAGAAAAAGTACAGGTATTCGTCGAAATATGAAAATAAAGAGACTGACAGAACAAATGAAAATTATGCTTTTGGATTGAGTTTTTTATGGTCATTGGAATGCAACTATATATATATATATATATATATATATATATATATATATATACCGTAAATATTTTGAAATATTAAAGTGTTTTTGTACCTACAAATGATGTCGTTTCGGTTTTTTTACCTTCATCGGTGCAGGAGTGGCGGCTGCAGGCGGTCACATGGGATCGAACGCAGTTTGTAGATTCAGCCTAGAATCACAAGCCTAACGTCTCTCTCTCCCTCTCTCTCCCTCTCTCCCTCTCTCTCTCTCTCTCTCTCTCTCTATATATATATATATATGATTATTTTTATTTACACAGACATGTACAAAATCTGCAACACTTTCCAAATATGATCTAAGGTTAAGATCGTATTCTAACTTTGCATGATGAGATCTCAGTTTATAATAGCTGTTGATCGATAGCATCGACATGCCAGTGTCGCAGATTTTGTACATGTCTGTGTAAATAAACATAATCATATATAAAAGCTCTATTTGATATTGAGCACTTTTTATAAACCCGGTTGAAATTCTTTGGATTACTACCCTGTGGATGTTTTACCTGGATTATATATATATATATATATATATATATATATATATATATATATATATATATATATATATATATATAAGGTGTGGGTTGGTAGTTCAATTTCAAAGTATTGCAGGGTTAGTTAATAAAAATTGAAATATAAGCTATTGGCAATACAATATATATATATATATATATATATATATATATATATATATATATATATATATATATATGGTTCTGTTGTTGGCATTCTTTCAGGAGGGACCACGTGAAGGTTGCCAACATCCTTACGTGAAAGTGGTACTATGGAACCGACTGGATTCGAACTTAGCACACCCGAGTCGTAAATCCGTGCCGTTATCCACATCACCACTACCCACGACGGTTGATACGCCGTAAAACCCAACATTCAAAAAAACAAATTAGCAATCTCTGTTCATTACCGGAAGGTTTCTTTAACAGAATTTGACGCAACATAATCTTCCTTTGTCTGACTTTCTTTGCAGGAAGTTCGTATCGTATGAACACCGGTTCGAAATATCTCTATCACGATATTTTCTCAGCGGAAGAAGACAAAAAAAAAACAAGATGGTGTCGAATAATCGATAGGAGATAAAAAGAAACCTATTTGAAAACGTGGATTTTCTTTTTTATGTGCAAGTGTTGAATCAGTCTGCTTGGAGAGTTGTTCACAAGATGTCGTTTCCCGTCGCAAAGTAAGTTAATTGTATCGGCACTCTATAATAAGATGAGTTATTTTATCACAAAGGAGAAAGTGTATTCATCGGCCGTAAGTTGGTTACTTGCTTAAAAGAAGAAGAAGAAGAAGAAGAACAACAACAACAAAAACAAAATCAAACGTGGAGAGTAAGACGACTCAAAGAAGCAGCACATATGTTAGGCGACAATGACCTCCTAAACAGACATAGTATACAATATGGGAACTTATAATTATAAATAATAAATAAGTAGTGATCTATAGGGATAAGTGTTGTGAAGTTGTTCCACAGTAAATAATAAATAAAGGAAGTCAAGTCGAGGGTTGGTTTAACAAGTGTATTAACAAAGTAAGAAAGTGACTAGACAGTTACAAGACTGTGCTTTGTCTTCTGGTGCCTCGCACTATTTATAGTGACAACCGGTGCAGTTTCTCCTGTGTAAGAACGGCCGGTGTAACAATAAGTAGTCAGATCAAAAACAAGAATAGGTTTAAGGCTCCCAAAATTCATACTAGAATTGCACGCAATTGACGCAGTGGATATAGTACTACAGTTCTAAGTGACAGTCATCTGAAGGTTGAAGGTTCAATCCTCAGTGCGGGCGATACGAAGAATTTCAAATTATTGAAGACTTCTTCCGTGGATTTAATAAAGGGTTCCGTTCTGAAATTCCGTCCAGATTCCTGAAGAAGGTCGGAGGTTACATCGGCCGAAACGTTGTGATAAAATCACCCAAGATGAGAACAGTAGTCCGAATATACCAACTTCTACAAAAACGAACGTGTTCTACATTCCAGACTCAATCCATAAGAAAACATGTTTTTTCTGAACGCATCGACCTCAACTCTTTTAAAACAAAAGCACTATGAAAGAAATCCGCGGGGGAGATTGTTCTCATCCTGTCCATATGAAAGAATTGTATTGCAAAACCAAAAGTAGACGCTCTGTATTATTTCAATCATCCGGATTACTGTTCTCATCTTGGATGTTATTCTCACAACGTTTCGATTATAAAGAGTATATACTTAAATATATATTCTTTTGTAAGAACCCATAATTATATATATACAGATATATATATATATATTTAAATTCCCGAAACAGTTTTTCATGGTAAACAACTGATGATCCCTTAAAATAGTGTTAGAAACTAACTAATATAATAACTGTAAAAAATAAATTGAGTTACATGAGTGATTTTCCACTGGAAGACTTGGGACTATAATTTTTTTTTTGTGTTTTTTTTTTATATATATTTTTTTTATATAGTTTTAATGGTTGAGAAACTTCCGAGACTATATATATATATATATATATATATATATATATATATATATATATATATATATATAAATATATAATATATATATATATATATATATATATATATATATATATATATATATATATATATATATATATATATATATATATATATATATATATATATATGTCTGTGTATATCTAGGCAGCATCTTTTCTTGCAGCCAAGTATTGTTGAATATAAGAGACAACTCATGTCTAGATATCCTTTGGTAGATCCTTTCAATAGTCCGAATCAGGATCTTAGTTTCGGAGGGGAATTGGCTGATGAATTTGTCATGATTTGGATTGGTCTCCCAAGTACTTTCGGACCCATCTGGGTCCATCTTCGAGGGGATAACGTTAATCAGGTACAGACCATGTGTTAGTATTATATGAGGTTTTGGCGGGAATTATGTACTAAGTGCGAAACTATACTTAGAACTATAGACATTTTAGAATATTATTACTGATATTAAAGTTAATTCTATTAATTAGGGTTTTTTTGGTTTTTATATATAGGGCTATATATATATATATATATATATATATATATATATATATATATATATATATATATATATATATATAAAGTAGAGAACTAAAAGCGAACTTTTAGGAAAGGTAAAACCTATTGTGAAAAGTATACAGCTCAATATACCGGATAGAGCAGATAGAACATATTTTATGATTTTCAGCCCAGGAAGACTTTTTAATATGGCTAATATTTCCCACCTCACGAATTACTAAGCCTTAATGCATCCACGAACGAACCCTCTATTGAACTTTTTACCCTCTGGATTGTATCTATTTTGGCCGCACCTGAAGACGGTGGTTTTAGTAGTTTGACTTTGAAACCTTTCTCGTGCCTTCTAACGGCCTACCTACAAACCACTTTCTCCGCTGGACTTTTTGACACCGGATATTTTTACAATCGGAGACTTGCTGGCATTCGGGCAGCTTTTTGCCTTGTTTTTTTTCGCTACAATCTTTGTTTTACTTTTTCAGATTTTAAATCTTGGCTTTTCGCCAACTTATCTATCCCAGCAATTTCCTCTGATGATAAGATTTTGATCTTTGAAAAGCCTGGCTTAAGGAAAAAATTCATTAAATAAATTGCTTTTTTGCGGAATATACCTTGCATTGAGCAACTGAATTGAAAAAAAATCTGCCTCCGTCGCTTTTCTAATTCCTTTTCATCCTTATATATATATATATATATATATATATATATATATATATATATATATATATATATATATATATATATATACTACCAGTAGATTTCTCTGGAATTTGGGTAAAAATAAGCCTCCTTGGGATTTCAATATTCACCGTGTCTTTCCCATCGAGTTCGACATAATATTTATCCCTTCGGGGTTTTTCATCCTCGCACATCCTTCAAGTCTATTTCCTTGGATACTCTGGGTGACATCTAGTCACCGCAAGGTATATTGAAAATCATGATAGCTCTTAGTGTGACACGATCAAAAAACCAAAACAACCAAAAATACATTTAACCGAGTTTCTTTTCAAGCCGGTTAGAACTCATATGCGTTGCAAACAAACATAAAAAATGAAAAGCAAGGAAGAATGCGACAAGACAGATCGAGAGTTCTGTGTGATTTACGAACCAGCCTATGCAGCTTGTGGCATTAACTTGTTACCCGACCTTAACTTGAAGACGTCTGGTGACTAAGTCGTTACATATATATGATTATAGAAGTCAACATCTGGAATAAATTCTAAAGTGAGTGATACATCAGGTGCGAGTCACGCTAAATGTAGATGTGTCATGTTCAATAAAATGGTAAATTTCGTTACGTTAGTCAAAGACCCACGGAATGCAAGAAGTAAAAAGATCAAAGTGTAGTATCTGTTCCGATGGATACTACACCCTATACACCGGTACCGTCTTGGCCTTCGGGGCTTGATTTACGCCTGTCTATGGGTCTGTCCTGTGCAGTTCTAGGAAGTCCACCCTCCCAGACTTTTCCTCCCCTCTTTTGGGTAGGGGAAGTTTATCGCTTACTGCCTGAGACGCCCCACCGGGGAATGCCGACGGGGGCTGCCCAGGCATTTTTTGTAGGCCAGAGTGCTCATCTTCTCGGGCGTTGGCTTTTCAAATCCCACTTTCCCGACCTTGTGTCACATCTTACCGCTGTGAGAGGAAGATAAAATTTTTTTTTTTTTTAAAGTCAGATTCAGCGTGGCGTTCAATTCTGCCCATACGGCCGATGCGATTCATGTCTGCCTCGCCGTTCTTTGCCCGAGCAGTCAGTCAAAATTTTCTGTACATTTTACGAAATTACAACCCAGGCAATTCCTCCTCCCCCTCCTCTGCTCCTCCTTCTTCTACTACTACAGGGTGACTCCCCTAAATGCCCCCCTCTAAACTGTTAATAATTTTTAAAATCTTGTTTTCAAACCAACCATATTTGGGACAAAATAAAATCATCAATTTATTACTCAGTTGCCCTACCAAGTTTCAGTCATGCGTGTCCAACACTCTTTGTTTTATCGTCGATCAATACTTTAGTGATCCTCTCATCAGGAAGTGTAATCCTGAATGGGCTTTACACTTACCGGACCTTAACCCTTATATTTTTATCTTTATTTATATTTTAGTTATCTTAAAGGTAATTTTTAACAAAACAATCCCTAGATGCTTCCATCACAACCAAAAGAAGAATGTGTCAGTGGTATTGACAATTTTTAACATCGTATCCAGGTGCGTTTATTGTTGGACACCGATAAAACAAAGACTGTTGAATATTCATCTCAAAAATTGGTAGGCAGGTCAGGAATAGACAGAAATCTTTTGTACCCAAAAATGGTTGGATTGCGGAAAGAACTTTGAATCTTATTCACAATTCTATAGGTGGGATTTTTTTGCGCCGCGGGGGGGCATCTTGTATAATCTCAGAATACCTACAGCAAAAGAAAAACGGTTAAAGAATTATCGCCAAGTTTTAAGGAAACCAAGCGCAAAAAAAACTGCAAGAAATAAAATGCTTCTGCAATTGCTTCCATTGATTTTGTACGCGATTCTCATGCCAAAATAGTCTACGATGATTGGCAGCAGGTGTAAACAAACGTGCTATGAAAGACTGTTAAAAGAAAGATAGTTTGCTGGTGTGTGTCAGCGCATTGCAAAACTGTTTTTCCCCCGGTTGGTGCACCGAGAATTCAGAATCGATGCAGACAAAAAAAATGCACCGCCTTGATCGTCGGCGAGAAAAGAATCATTTTTTTTTTTGGTTTTTAGTAAGCAACGAGTTTAACGGTGTGTTACTAAAAGAGAGTGCCCCCTCAACGTAAATTCACTAGACTAACTCGACAATCAACTAAATCTCATTCATTCACTGTGGAATTTCCCAGATGCCGGAGAGCCTTCTACTCAAATAGCTTCTTTCCTCGTGCTGCTGGCCTCTGGAACTCCCTCCCTGTCTCCTGTTTCCCCGACAGTACTGACATGCAGAAATTTAAAACTAATGTAAACAGACATTTCGCTGCGCAGATCCCAATTTAGGCTGACCCCCCCCCCAACCTTCTCCCCATTTCTTTTTTTCTCAGTAGCCCCTTACGTCTACAGTGGCAGCCTGCCTTGTTTGGGGTGAACCATGTTAAAAAAAAATAAACAAATAATAGCAGTATAGACGCAAACGAAAAGTAGATCAATGCGAGATTAACGTTTAAACAGGATGTGAACACGAAGTTACAGCGTTCGCAAGCAAAAAGCAAAAAAATAAAAATAAATGAAAAAAAACGGAACAGATTTTAATGTCACGTGACGCAGTACGAGTGCAAGTGTGATAGAAATGGGTCACAGCTTATCAAGGCCCGAAGACCACTCGAGGATACGGCATGATGAGAGTCAGTTGGACGATGAACAACACCATGAGAGGATTGGAAACGATGGATGGAATTGGCAGAGTATGATTATTGAAGAGGACAACTCGACAAGTATTTGTTAACATTAGACTTGAAGACGACCATGTTGTAGTCGGCTGGGAAGCAGCCTCGTCTATTTTGTTCAACAAATGGGAAGTTTTATGAAAAAAAATTGTTAATCGAAGTTCGGCTTGATTTAAAGTACACGACATAATGATGCTACCAGATCAGGCTTTCTGACCCAAAATACACCAAACATTGATATTTTATTGTTTATTTTCTATTTACAAAGCACAATCATGTTTTACAACCCTCCCCCCAAATAACATTTTCCCTCCCTCGCCCTGTTTCCCTCCCTCGCCCCGTTTCCCTCCCTTTCCCCCTACACATCTCCCTCCTTTCTCACTTGTAAACTCATCCAAACACCATGAATAAATACTTGAATATATAAAGAACTTGAGCATAAAACTTTTACCAAAATGACCGGATTCGGCATCAAATAACCCGAGGAAGGTTGATATGCCGTAAAACAAAACAACCTACCCCATGATGGGAGGGAAGATGTCAGTTTACCCCCCCCCCCTTAAGCTAAACAACATGACCAATAGGAAGTCTCTGTTGCATTGTCTTTAAATTCTCGTACCTTTTCTTCTTCCTTGTGTGGAGGGCTGTGTCGTCTCGATGTCGTCTGCTGTGTATGCAACAAAAACCTTCATACCCCCATTCACGAGACAAACAATCTTTTAACCTTTTATTTGTTTATTTCAGGCGTCAGTCTACCGTCGATCTTAGAGATGTTTCACTAACGTTGAGGGAGAGATAAAATTACAACTCTATCGTAGTTAATTCCTAGCTTAAGTCCTTAGCCATTCGAGGAGGGGAGAAGAAGGAATATCATGCCTGTATTCACTTAGGGAATTTAATTCCCCTAATCATTTGAAGACTACATAGAGAAATCGTCCGTTCGGCTCGCCTCCAAAGCCCAGACTGGCAAAATACAGTTTCACACACAAAAGCCCATGACGTCACAGAACCCCTATGCGCAGATGCACATTGACCCTTTATCTGAGGTCTCATCAACGTGGTGACCCTGTCAACGTCTGTAAGCTCCGACTGTGAGAACAACCCTATTTCACACTCGGTTGTACTGGTTCGCCCGCACTAAATCGCGCAAGCCAAACCAAACGATCCCTCACACATATGTCCACTTCAACATGCGTCCGGCCCCACAGGGCAATTATCCAACAGTCTCGTCTTGGAAACTTTTGATATGTTTATTTTTTATCCCCCCCCCCCTTTGTCTATCATTACCAATAGGAAGTCTCGTCTTGGAAATAAAAGGGCGTTTTTTTTTTGCTAGATAGAAACGTTTACCAAAATAACGCTGGCCGGTGAGTGTTGTGAAGTTGAAATTATCAATTAAATTGCTGTCCCTACCCGGCGTTCCCCGGGATGCACTAAATTCATTTTAGTTTTTAATTCTTATTTGTTTGCACATTTTGAAACTTAAGCTAAACAACTTCTTATATGTTTTTCAATTAAAATGAGTTATCTCCCTTGCTGATTTATATTTCCAGGTGTTTATTTTAAAATGTGTCATATTAGCAATCGTCCGGGCCGGACTAAGTAAGTTTTTAAAAATAAATTGTAGCTAAGTACGTTATGGTATTGCAAATAACACGATACCACAATAACAAATGGAAATTGGCAGGAGAACAGCTTAAATGCTATTAGGGCCTGACTTTGAAAAGATTAGAAAATATTGGATGTCTACAATATAGGAGTTGTCTGTTTCTCTCTATTTTTCCATTTCTTATCTTTCCGTTTTTGCTGGAGATGGGGCATCCTACCGGATGCCAGATATTCACCGGCTATTTCAGACACTCCAGCCTAGAGATCTTTTTAAGATTCTAACCGTCCCTTGAAGTGCAATTGTTTGTATTTCTCTAGCACTCGGTTCACCGGGTATACTCGCCAGATAGCTCTTGAAATTCTTCTTCATTATTCCTGTTGCTCCTATAATTACTGGTATGATGGAGATTTTCCTAAGGTTCCAGTTTCTTTTCATGTCGTACATAAGACCTTGGTATTTCGTAATCTTTTCCCTTTCTGCTCTGTTCAATCATGTATCATTAGGGACACTGACTTCAACTAGGGTTGCTACTTTCTCCCTTTTGTCCCATATTACGATGTCAGGTTTAACAGCTCCGTTTTCTAGATATGTAGCTGTAGGGATTGCATAGTCATAGTGGATGGTGTATGAATTAGTTCCAACTATTCTTTTTGGTATATGCTCCCAGGACTTGCTGCTATCTATATGTGTGTGTTTGTGTTTGTGTTTGTGTTTGTGTTTGTGTGTGTGTGTGTGTGTGTGTGTGTGTGCGTGCGTGCGTGTGTGTGTGCTCGTATGTGTCCAGTGAGTGGAATGGGCGGAGGAGAAAGAGAAGGGGTTAGGAAGAGGGAGGAGAAAACGGGGGAAGAAGTCTTAATAGAAATATGTTACACGTTTTCCCCAGGCAACGCCTGGTAGCCTTGCTAGTTAAGAATAATGTAAGCACCAGATGAATATATTCTCTGTGAACTTTTAATGAATTTTTATTTATCAACCTCCCCCAGCGGTAAGATGTGACACAAGGTCGGGAAAGTAGGATTTGATAAACCAGCGCTCGAGAAGGTGAGCACTCTGGCCATTAAAAAATGCCTGGGCAGCTCCGTCGGCATTCCCCGGTAGGGGCGCCTCAGGCAGTAAGCAATAAATTTACTCCTCCCCAAAGAGTGGAGGCAAGACCTGGGAGGGTGGACTTCCTAGAACTGCACAGGACAAACCCATAGACCGGCGTAAATCAAACCCCGGCCAAGACAATACAAGTCTATGGGGTGCAGTATCCATCGGAACAGATACTACACTTTGATCCCGGCCAAAAGGCCAAGAAAAACGAATTAATACCATTTTTAGTGTATACTTTTACCATGTTATTACACATTTGTAATATATTTTTCTTTTTGTTTTTAAATTTTAGCAAGGATTAAAAATATAGTTCATAGGAAAACATACAGATAAAAAAAAACTCAGATTGATATAAAAAAAACCCAGATCTGGATTAAAAAAAACCCAAATAACAGAAATGGCAACCTTACACAGAACTGTTATGGTTTCATCAGACGATATGCTTCGGTTGCCATCGGTGTGGTCCAGGAATCGAAATTTGGTTAGAAAACAGAGGAATTTCCGGCTTGAATGTTTTGTTCGAAATCCGAATTGTTCCTGTTCAGATGCGTTCATGCAGTCAACACCGAGGTTTGACTGTCTAGTTTTTTTGAAATAGTTTGACAATAACCTTCCAAATCAATGAGAAATATTTAAAAAAAAATGTCTGCACTAGTTAGTAATCTCATTTATTATTTTGAAAACATCGCGTAAAGTTCCTCGCTTTTTTCTTGCTAGTAATCAATCCTAATTTTCCAGACTCTCCTTGGGACTGGAATCTTTTTTAGTCATTTTATTAGTTTTGGCATAGTTTGTTTTTTTACCTTCCACTCTCAATATTTCATTTCAAATTTCATGTCTAAAAACTGAAGCCCAATGTCTAGACACTGTAACTAATGCAGTTACATTCCCTTCTCGTAATACGTACTATAGATGTTTTCATATTTTAACATTTTTTTTAACATAGTTCACCCCAAACAAGGCAGGCCGCCACTATAGACGTAAAGGGGCTACTGAGAAAAAGGGTGAAAGTTTTTTAGGGGGGTCAACCTAAATTGGGAGCTGCGCAGCGAGATGTCTGTTTACATTAGTTTTAAATTTCTGCATGTGAGTAACGTCAGGAAAACAGAGAGCGGGGAGGGAGTTCCAGAGTCTAGCAGCACGAGGAAAGAAGCTTTTGGGGTAGAAAGCTCATCGGCATCTGGGAACCTCCACAGTGAATGGGTGGGATTTGTTTAGAAAACTCTCTTATTATTCATCTGAAATCCTCGGTGACTCACGGAATGTAGAATGGTTCGAACTATCTACTATTTCGTGAGTCGTCGAGGGTTTGGGATGGATTATAAAAGCCCCTTTCTAAACACGAAAATGTATATCCATGTAAATGAAACCATGGTACCTCTATGGAATATACAACGCATAGTTTTTAAATAAATAATTTGTATATATATATATATATATATATATATATATATAGAAATTAATACATAATTTGTATATATATGAATAAAGAATAGAATGGGTGGTATGTGGAGATGTTCAATCCTCGCATAGTCATTCAAATGTCAATCTTACCCCCGAGTTGATTTAATCTTAATAAGTGGTCACTCATTGGTTAATAAAAAAGGACAGAAACACACACACACACACACACACACACACACACACACACACACACACACACATATATATATATATATATATATATATATATATATATATATATATATTATAGTAAGTAATGAAAATATATTTATGGCAATTAAGCTACACCGAGGCTTCTAAAGTAAACCTTAAAGATTGAACAAGCTTTCGACTTTACAAAGTCATTATCAAATTATATATATATGAGTATATGAAAGGATAAAAATAATCCGACGGTATGAAATTAAAAATGGAAAAGCGGAAGACCTTTTCGCTCAACGTTTCGCCCAAATTTCACGTGGGCTTTGTCAAGAGCGGACGAAGAATACAAAAATGACAAAAGACGAGTATTGACAAAGCCCACGTGAAATTTGGGCGAAACGTTGAGCGAAAAGGTCTTCCGCTTTTCCATTTTTAATTTCATATATATATATGAATTTTAAGAGGTGTACACATCTCTAAGAAAACGCTTTTTAAAATGTATTATAGAATTTTGAAAAAAAAAAACAAAAAACGTTATTTAATTTTTTTTATATATATATTTATTAAATGAATAAAATCATTTTTCATAATTATATGTCTCTGAGACTTTCGCCGTCAACCGGCCTTCACGAAAAGTAATTTACTTTCTGATATATATATATATATATATATATATATTGTTGAATATAAGAGACATAGATATCCTTTTGTAGATCCTTTCAATAGTCCGAATCAGGATCTTAGTTTCGGGGGGGGGGATTAGCTGATTAACCTCATTCCCCTGAAGATGAACCCGGATGGGTCTGAAAGTACTTGGGAGACAAATCCTAACTATGGCAAATTCACCCGAAACTCAGATCCTTATTCGGACTATTGAAAGGATCTACCAAAGGATATCTAGACATGAGTTGTATCTTATATTCAACAATATATATATATATATATATATATATATATATTGGTTCTCTCCAAATATGATCTGAGGTTAAGATCGGATTCTAACTCTGCCTGATGAGATCTCAGTTTATAGTAACTGTTGATCGATAACATCGACATGCCAGTGTCGCAGATTTTGTACATGTCTGTGTAAATAAAATTATCATATATAAAGCTCTATTTTGATATTGAGCACTTTTTATAAACCCGGTTAAAATTCTCTGGATTACCACCCTGTGGATATTTTTCACCTGGATTATTACCATTATTATATATATATATATATATATATATATATATATATATATATATATATATATATATATATATATATATATATATATAGCTGACTTGACATGAGTTTATCTTATATTCAACAATACTTGCTTGCAAGAGAATATGCTGCCTATATATATATATATATATATATATATATATATATATATATATATATATATATATATGGAAAATCAAAAAAGGAAAAATCAAAAACGTTTATATATTTATCAACGTTTAATCGTTATTTCAAGACTTTCTCAAAATGACTTATTTGATGAAATGCACCCTATATTTTTAAAATCTATGTTACGTTCGAAAAAAAAAAGAACAAAACCATTCTTTTTACGTCATAGACGCACCACACACTTTCAAATATTGTCTTCTATGCTTTTCTTTAAATTCGTTATCTTGAAAAAGTCTTGAAATAAAGACGAAACGTCCAGCGCTTTATTGAACTATTTGAACGTCTGCGGGCTGACCACGCGTTCCGGTAGCTCAGTAACTCGGAAACGAAGACTTCTAGCAATTTGGCCGGAATCGTTTGCTTGTATAGAGTCTGTGATTCTACACGAAGCCCTCTCTGGGGAGCAATCTCTGGGGAGCCCTCTCTGGGGAGCCTGTGTAAATAAAAGAGGTCACACGGCACATTAAGGTTGTTACATTATGTTAAAGGCGAGCATGGGGTTGTCACGCAGGGCTGAGTCTTGGTAGATGTACTGCCGAACATCTTCGAAGTCAACTCTGCGAGCAATGTTTATGTCTGTATGTTTTTAATGGCTTTGCTGTATTTTTTTGCCGCACTTTCTTAAAAGTGGTTAGTTTCTCTGTATTATAAAGCAGGAAGGCGTACACCAGCTTTTACTAACACAGGCGACTACTCTGTTTAGTACGATTGAATAAAGCTGTCTGAAGGATGCAATATATTTAGACTCCAATCTATTTTATTACCCGGTCTTCAGTCGGTTATGAAGAAACGTAATTTAAAATCTGGACGATCTGTAATATCGAGAATTTTAATGGGAAAAGTGATCGATCATTTCTCAATGTCTAGAAGCAGAAAAATGGAATTTACGTTCAAATAAATTATTTCTAACCCTAACCCTAACCCTAAGCACCCATTGCTACGCACTTATAATTCGTAAGTAAAACCATGGACGAAAGATTTTACTTTCTACCTAACGTCGCGACAAGAAAAAAAGCAAAAGTATAGTGACGTCATCATTTTGCGCCGTCATAATTTTGTGACATCATCATTTTCTGGGGTTCAATTATACTACTCCAACCCTGTTCATCTTGTTTTCGGATCTTATATATATATATATATATATATATATATATATATATATATATATATATATATATATATATATATATATATATATATATATATATATATACTAATGATAATAGAATTAACGATAAGTGAAATATCGGAGAGTGATCTATCTCGATAAAATAAAGCTCAATACGTTGAGTAGAGCAATCAATTTTAAAGAAAGAAAGATGAAGATAAATAATTGTACAACATTACATAAAGTTACATAAATTAATACAAATTTTATTACATCGAAAGTTCAGATGTTATAAATACCATGTTATAAATACCATATTACCAGATTTTATCCTCTGACGAGAAGAGTTTTATCTTTGAAAAACCATGGTTTAAGGATTAATGTAACTCCTTGCATCTGAACTTTCGATGTAATAAAATTTGTATTAATTTATGTAACTTTATGTAATTTTGTACAATTTTTTATCTTCATCTTTTTTTCCTTATATATATATATATATATATATATATATATATATATATATATATATATATATATATATATATATATGAACAAGGAAGGATGAGAGT
>OY744534.1:11665334-11672834 GCA_963556195.1 Sepiola atlantica | reverse complement strand
AAAATGCAGTTTAAATTCCCAGAGAAACTAACTAAATCCAAAATATTGCAGACTTAACAATCGTTGGAAAATTCATAAATAAATAAAAATATATAATAGTAAGTAAATAAAATAAAAAGGGGGATTAAGTATCTAACAGCGAAACAAAAAACAGGAGACCTTAACGTAAGCATCTAATATTAACACGGGGATCATCAGCTGTTTACCATGTAACTGTTTCGGAGATTTAAAAACATGACAGTTATATGCATGGCTCTCCAATGGTACTGATCAAACTACCATTCCCCCAATAATCAAGTGTCGAATATATATATATATATATATATATATATATATATATATATATGAATATGTAGTTTAGGGGGCCCATAAGCTAAATAAGGTTGGGAACCCGTTCACCAACCGAATGTTTCTTGAAACTTCCTTTGTTTCCCTTCCCGTGCATCTTTTGTTTTCAATATATATATATATATATATATATATATATATATATATATATATATATATATATATATATATATATATATATATGTTGGGGTCAATTGGGGATATATATATATATAAAAAATATATATATATATATATATATACATATATATATATATATTATATATATTTTATATATATATACATATATATATTATATATATTTTATATATATATATACATATATATATATTATATATGTTTTATATATATATATACATATATATATATATTATATATATGGGGGTCAATTGGTGTTCATCTTGTTATGTTGCTTGTCTTATGTTTTCGGTTGTATATATATATATATATATATATATATATATATATATATATATATAGATAGATAGATAGATAGATGAATATGTGGGGGTTCATAAGCTAAACAAGGTTGGGAACCCCTTCACCAACCGAATGTTTCTTGCAACTTCCTTTGTTTCCCTTCCCGTGCATCTTTTGTTTTTAACTTCAGCGATGTGTGTTTGTGACATGTCAATACAAACAAAAATAGAAAAAAAAATTTGTCAAATTCAATTCTCACAGTGGAATCTCGAAGACGGTCGAACCTTTAGAATCGTCTCTTCTTTTGAAAGTATTGTATTGTGTCTCTTGTGTTGTATGATTGCGTTATTGTGTAGATAATTCTTTTCAAGATTTTGCTGGACTTGACTATTCGTTTCGTTCAGTTACCGATTGATAATCTCCGTGGCAGAATCTTTTTGCTCCTATTCTTCGAAAAAAATGTCTAATCAGGTTAAACTAAATATAATATAAATCATTTTTAGAATAAACTGTGTGAATATAAAAGAAAATGGTAAAGAATTAATTGACAACGACATTTTTGGGGTCTATCTGACAAAATGTTTAATGTATATATGACATCATCATTTCATCATCTGTCACGTAGTCTAGATGACCTAGGGCGCCAAAGATGATCGGGTAACCAGCTTACTCCAACCCTCACAATCTTCTGCGGATGTTGTACTTCAATATCTTTCTCTGTCTGGCCCTTTCTCCCAGTACAATTTCTTCCAGGACTATCTTTGCGATATATATATATATATATATATATATATATATATATATATATATATATATATATATATATATATATATATATATATATATATATATATATGTATGAAGGAACAGGTAAAATAAATACCTTTTGAAGCATTAAGATGCGATATCAATTTTTTTTTTTTTATAAAAAAGAAAAATAATAAATCGAAACCGATTTAAAATTTTTTTTTTTTATTAAAACTAGCATTTTTTTTTGTTAGTTTAAAGTGATACAGATATTTCGCCAAAACCTGGCATCCTCGGTGTGTAATATATCCTGATGTCATCGGATTTGTATTTTTTATCTCTTTACCGGCTTGTTGTTATTACAGCCGGGCAAAATGGGCAAGTTGTTGTTTCCCACCATCAAATATGAAGAACGTGAATGCAGCACGTGATTTGTGTAAGTGTTTAAGGTTCATATTTTTTTATTTTTTATTTTTAAATATATCATATTTAGGAACAAGCAAACTTTCGGCCCAATGATCCCTCGTCAAGTGACTTTTTTGATGATCATTTTGCCCCGTTGGAGATAAATATTTATTGGGAATAGTAGTCTGTTTAGATGTAAATACGGGCGGTTTAAAAGTCTGTTTAAGTGTCACACGGGGTTTACGTTGATAATGGTAATTTTTTTCAAATATTGTTTCGTATTTGAATTATTATTAGAAATTTCAGAAAGCCGAAAAGAATATTTTTTTTATTTATTTAAAAAAAATTATTTACCTTAAAGATATGAACAAGAAAGCTTTCAGCCCAATTATATATATAAATTATAATTAAAAATTAAAAAAAAAAACAAATATATATATATATATATATATATATATATATATATATATATATATATATATAGTCTCGGAAGTTTCTCAACCATTAAAACTATATATAAAAAAAAATATATATATATATATAAAAAACAAAAACTTATAGTCTCAAGTCTTCCAGTGGAAAATCACTCATGTGAGTCAATTTATTTTTTACAGTTATTATATTAGTTAGTTTCTAACACTATTTTAAGGGATCATCAGTTGTTTACCATGAAAAACTGTTTCGGGAATTTAAAAACAAGACAGTATTTAATTTCATGGCTTCCCAGCAGAGTTGATCAGACCCCACTTCACTTGCTAACTTATATTAGTTATTTATATTACTATACTAAATATGAGTAAATATCAAAATTTGTTTCCCTAAAGAGCCACCTTTTATTAATAGCAAGAAAACAACCAAAACACGAAAATAGTATGTCAACTATTACTTTTTCCCTTTATATATATATATATATATATATATATATATATATATATATATATAGAGAGAGAGAGAGAGAGAGAGAGAGAGAGAGAAATGAAAGAAGCGAAATAAAATATGTGACAAAAACAAATCTATTACGTCTTCAGTTATCCAAAACAAGGTATATTCAATTAAAGAATATATATTTTTCCTTCCTTAAGCCATGACTTTTCAAAGAAGGGATTATTATCATCAAAGAAGTACAAATAGATAAGTTGACAAAGGATGTACAGAAAGTAATAATTTGAAAATCTTTGCATGTACACCTTTTCAAATTATGACCATCGCTATATCCTTTGTCAACTTATCTCTCGGTCTCCCCTGCCCTTCTGTTGTGGCAGAGCAATCGGGAAAAGCTATTATTGTAGGCTTAAACGGCTAACAAGAAATAAGACCACAACGAGGTAGTTAACAAGGGGGGTATGTAATTACAGAAAGTAAAGAAGTAATGGGTTGCCAGAGACTGCTTCTGGATTGGACATAGCGACTCTGTGTATTCATAGTATGTCGACGCAATATGGTTGTTCACCATAACAGAAACCCAACTATTAATATAAAAAATGTATTGCACGAATCCAAAAGACTTGACTCTTCCAGAGTAGATATCCTATAAACTGTGTTTGTGGAAATCCCCCTCCCCTGGCGCGAGGCATACGGCGGAAGAAAAAAACCCATTATTTTTCCATTGTGGTAATACAAGGATGATACAGCGTTCTCATCTTGGATGTTATTCCAACAACGTTTCGGTCGATATAACCTCCGACCTTCTTCAAGTTTATCATGTCGAACTCAGGAAACATTCTGTCGAACTCGGGAATCTGTACGAGATTTTGAACGGAACATTTTGTCCGTACAGATTTCCGAGTTCGACCGAAAGATTCTCGAGTTCGACATGATACACCTGAAGAAGGTCGGAGGTTACATCGGCCGAAACGTTGTGATAATAACACACAAGATGAGAACAGTAGTCCTAATAATCCAAATAATATACATTATCGATCCTCATCTAAAAAATTCCGAAACAACAATCATACATTTCAGTGATTTTATTAGAAAACCTTCACAGTTACCTGAGAGATCCGCCTGCCATGTTGCTCCTAGCGTGGCTCGTTTAGTAAGACGAGTTCTTGCTATGAATGTCTCCAAGGAGGGAATCAGAGTTGGCGCTGCGTCGAGTATCTGTCATGGAACTAACGAAAGAGTAGAGAGAGACTAGCAACGTCTCTTCTGTGAAAATGAAGCTGGAATAAAATAGACAACCCCCCCCCGCTAGATTTGGAAGTCGATTTTGTACAAAGCAAGAATGCTCTGAGCGACACCTCCCCAGATGGTTAACGATACGGACTGAAGACCTGGGTGTTCCAAGTTCGAATCCAGTCGGTTCCACAGCATCACTTTCACTTAGGGATGTTGGCAACCTTCTCGTGGTCCTTCCTGTAAGTACCCGATGTCTTTCCAGAAAGATTTCTAACTAGAAAAACATCGGGGAAACTAATGCCAACACCAGAATCATCTGATTCACACGAAAGAAGATGTTGCGACAGAACGCCATCTGAGGACGTATCTGATTGTTGATACCTGTCCTGGAAGGGTTAGGGTTAGGGTTATGGATATTATCTGAGTATTAAGTGTGAAGTGTTAGCTTAAAACGTAACTTGCTGACTGACTGAAAATCTTGTTTCAACGAATTCATGATATCTTGGCCTTTTACAGGTATGGCCTTGACCGCAACGTATTGATCTGAACTTCACTGCATGTCAAGACCAACTGCCGTTTCAACAAGAAATTCGCCTCTTTTATGTTTGTCCAAAACGTCCATTCCATGAGTGAAATGAACATTTCTTGTATGCTTTCACGTGGATCTGTTCACATTGATATTTTGGTAAATTTTTACTATCTTACCCAGCGCAGTTTACCCCCTAAAAAAAGTTCAAATTCTACTTTTTTGCTCATTTTACGTTCAATTTATTAAGGAAATTGATCCCCCACGCTAAAATTTTAAATATTTGATTATATTTTTAAATTCCTTCTTTGCGGATATTTTTTTAGGCTGTTTAAATGTATTTGCACAAAAAAAGTAGAATTTGAACTTTTTTAAGGGGTAAACTGCGCTGGGTAAGATAGTAAAAAATTACCGATATTTTAATGTTTATGTTTAGTATAATATATGGCATGATCACGTTTTTATATCGGTCCCCGTTAGATCACCAAAGTTAAGTGACGTTGAGTCTGATCGATTATTAAATGTGTGACCTTTTGGTCGAGATCAAAGTGTAGTATCTGTTCCGATGGATACTGCACACCATAGACTGGTATTTTCTTGGCCTTCAGGGCTTGATTTACGCTGGTCTATGGGTCTGTCCTGTGCAGTTCTAGGAAGTTCACCCTCCCAGGCTTTGTGGAGAAGTAAGTTTATTGCTTACTGCCTACCGGAGAATGCCGACGGGGCGGCCCAGGCAATTTATAATGGCCAGAGTGCTCACGTTCTCGGGCGCTGGCTTTTCAAGTCCTACTTTCCCGACTCGACCTTGGGTCACATCTTACCTTGTGGGAGTAAGATAAAACTGGCCGTGTGCCTGACCTCCTGAAGAGGAGGTAACTAATAATACTAATAGGGTGGCTAGTTGTGAATGTTAGTTGTTGTATTTGCTCTTCGCTTTATTAGTTCTGTACTTTGCTTTGCAACTGGATTCGAGCAGTGCCGATTCAGAAGAGATAAGGTTGTGATTACGCAACCCTTGCTTCACAATTACACACACGACCATCCTTACAGGGGGTATCCATTGTCTCTCAAGACTGAACGGAGGCCATGATGTTTAGTATAATCCTATTTTAAAAAATCCGGATGTGAATGCACTAACGAAATATTTCTTGCCACTTCCTTTGTCGAACTTCCTGTGCATGTTTTGTTCTTCAGCGATGCGTGTTTGTGACGCGGCAAATTCAAGCGGGAAAAATAACACAAAACAAAATAGAAATGTCGAATTTAATTCTCACAGTAGAAAAACGTAAGACGGTCGAACCGTTTGAATCTTATCTTTTAAAAAGTATTGTGCTCTTTTCGTTGCATGATTCGATTCTGTTTTTGTACGATTCGTTCGAGTTTTTACTGAACTGAACTTCTTGTTTGGTGGCAGATATGTTTGCTCATATTTTTTTGGAGCAAATTGTCTTATCAGGCCCAAATCACGTTAAGAATAAACGTGAATAATACAGAAATAGTTGTAAAAATAAATTTACAAAGACATTTTGGCGTCAATCTGATGAAATATATATATATATATATATATATATATATATATAAATATATATATATATTGAGACAACACAGAAACAGGATATAGGCCAATCTATAGAAAACAGAACAATAGAACAGGATATAGGAAGTAACACTAACCAGACCTTTATTCGTGGGAAGCCCAACGATTGGCTGAGAGAACAACAAAGAATCTGATTGGTTAACTAGCTAGCCGTGTATATAAAAACACAAAATAACTCCATGCATTTTAGCATGAAGATTCCCCTAGGGGATGAAACATGGGAGCCTCTGTGTAGATTAATTGCCATAAATATAGTTTCATAGTTTACTATATATATATATATATATAGCATAATATAAAATGAAGTAATAAGATAAGGTGCGAACCAAATTTTGTTACTTTAAATTCTTCTGTGAGTTTACTGAAGGTAAGTTGTACCGCTTAAGCATTTTCGTACTAAGCATAGTCGATTACTGATTGTTCCTCCCCATCCAACATTTCCACGGTGTTAATAGGAAAATCATAGAGGAGCAATGGTCACAATATCCGGGGCAACGCTGTGTGCTGAAAGAGCTATGCCTTGAAACGCCCTGGCCATCCCAATTTATCCATTTTGGTCAGCCACTCGACGTAAATTCATTAGACCAACTCGACAATCAGCTAAATGCCATCCATCCACTGTGGAGGTCCCACAAGCCGGATAGCCTTCTACTTCAAAAGCTTCTTTCATCGTGCAGCTGCCCTATGGAACTCACTCCCTGCTCCCTGTTTCCCCGAGAGTACGACATGCAGTAGTTTAAAACTAATGTAAACAGATATCTCGCTACACTGCTCCCAACCTGGGGTGTCATCCAAAACCAACACCCAAATTCTCAATAAACCTTTACGTCTACAGTAGCGGCCTGCCTTGTTCGTGGTGAAATATGTTAATATATATATATATATATATATATATATATATATATATATATATATATATATATATATATATATACATACATATATATATATATATATATATATATATATATATATAAAGTAATATTTTTGAAAAAAACGTTGACTAGAGTACTCAATTGCCGGGATAAGAGACAATATACTTATTTATTTAAAACGATATTTACATATTGGATTTTTTCATACCAATGGTTTCGTGTTTCAGCACTTATCGATGACATATCAACTTTGCTTTGAAAAAGTTTCAATTAAAAACAAAGTTATCGATAAGTGCTACGGTACGAATCTGGTGGTATGACATAATCCGATATGTAAATATCTTATATATATATATATATGGGAAGAGAAGGATGAAGGTAGTCCGACGTGATGGGAAAATGAAAAAGGAAAAACCAAAAAATGGATGTTTTTTATGTGTACATCAACGTTTCGTCTTTATTTA
>OY744534.1:11645334-11657834 GCA_963556195.1 Sepiola atlantica | reverse complement strand
CCATGAATATACCAACACGCAGAAATTTAAATGTAATGTGAACAAAAATTAGGATGCACGACCCCACTTAGGATGCCCCTGTAGGTATGCCCCCTAATTCAGAGTATTTATTTACTCCTCTCCAGGAGTTAGGCACAAGGCCAGTTTTATCTTACTCCAACAAGTAAGATGTGACCCAAAGTCGGGTCAGGAAAGTGGAGTTCGAAAAGCCAACGCCCGAGAGGTGAGCACTCTGGCGATTAAAAATTGCCTGGGCAGCCCCGTCGGCATTCCCCGGTACGGGCGCCTCAGGCAGTAAGCAATAAACTTACTCCTCCTCAAAGAGGGGAGGCGAAGCCTGGGAGGGTGGACCTCCGAGAACTGCACAGGACAGACCCATAGACCGGCGTAAATCAAGCCCCGAAGACCAAGACAATACCAGTTTATGGGGTACAGTATCCATCGGAACAGATACTACACTTTGATCTTATGACTAATGTGCTCCCTTATTTGGGCTGAGTTAAAGCCACCTCCTCCCCAAATAAAAAAGGTATGTGACAGAGAAGTGAGATCAATTCTGCTTTCTTTTTGGGTTTACGACGTCAAAGCGACCAGACGGCTTTTTATTAAATAAATATTGGAAAATCCATACACGGCCTCCGGTTTATTTTGTGCATGATGATGATGATGATGATGATGATGATGGTGGTGGACACCGGTCAACCCGACGAATCGACGAAGCGCTGATAACCATAGGCAAGCGAATGTTGGAGATTGGACGATCTCAAATCAAAACATCCGGATTTCTGAATATTATACATACATGACGATCGAAAATTTAACAGAAGCATTAAGCTTAGCATTCTACGTAATCATGGGGGAGTGGTATGAAAAAATAGTAATAAAAAACACTTTATTTCACCCCTAACAAGGGGACATATTACCACTAAGACGCAAGGGGTTACTGTGAATAAATCCCGGATTTATAGTGGACATCCTAAGGAAGGAATTGTGTAGCAATATGTTTGTTCACATTACATTTAAATTTCTGCATTTTAGTACAGTCAGGGAAACAGGGAGCAGGGATAAATTCCAAAGGATGTTTGTTGCAGTCTGGGATCAAAGAAACCCCCTTTCTTAAAGAATAGCGTTCACCTGACCCCATTTCTTTGAATTCATTTTTTTTTTTTTTTTGTAATTTCGGTTAACATCGCCATCAGCTGTAAAGTGTCAAACCTGACGACAATCTTAATTTCAAAACAGATCATTCGTAAAGTCAATCTATGGATGCCCGTGCGTGAAACAAAATAATGGTTTGCTTCTTTTCTTCCGTTTTGTTTTCTTAAGAAGAAGAATAGAAAAATCTGACAAGACAATCGTGACTTTTAATTCCCGAAAGGAAATTCGATACCATCTGCACAATGGAGTTCTCTTCGTGACTGCGATTCCAATACTATTTTCTTTTTTTTTTGTCTTCGAAACAGTCATTAAAATTACAAAACTTGATATATCTCCATGTTTTCTCTGCTCGGAATATTCCTATCACAAAGTTTCGTCAGATCAATTCTATCGCCTTCATTAATCCAGAAAATATGGTTCCGGTCCTATTAAATACGATTTCCAGTTCTGGTACTATTAAATACGATTTCCGGTTCCGTTCCTTATTAAATACGCTTTCCGGTTCCGGTCCTATTAAATACGATTTCCGGTTCCGGTCATATTAAATACGATTTCCGGTTCCGGTCCTATTAAATACGATTTCCGGTTCCGGTCCTATTAAATACGATTTCCGGTTCCGGTCCTATTAAATACGATTTCCGGTTCCGGTCATATTAAATACGATTTCCGGTTCCGGTCCTATTAAATACGATTTCTGGTTCCGGTTCTATTAAATACGATTTCCGGTTCCGGTCCTTATTAAATACGCTTTCCGGTTCCGGTCCTATTAAATACGATTTCCGGTTCCGGTCATATTAAATACGATTTCCGGTTCCGGTCATATTAAATACGATTTCCGGTTCCGGTCCTATTAAATACGATTTTCTGGTTCCGGTCCTATTAAATACGATTTTCTGATTCCGGTCCTATTAAATACGATTTCTGGTTCCGGTTCTATTAAATACGATTTCCGGTTCCGGTCCTATTAAATACGATTTCCGGTTCAGGTCCTATTAAATACGATTTCCGGTTCCGGTGCACCATCTGATTATCTACCAAAAAAACAACAACAAATAAACTTAAGTCTTAAGTTTCAAACGTGAATGTTCAACAGCCTTTGTTTTTTTTTTGCAGTTCAATAATAAGAACATCAATTGGCCCTACCTTGACTTTGGCTGTGGAACGAGGAGTGATTTGATAGACATTATACTTGATGTAACGCCACAGATATAAATATGGGAGCTTAAGGTCCGGTGAGTATAAAGCTCATTCCGCATCACACAACCCACTGATGAGACGATCACCTAAATACTTCTTATATCATTGAAATGAAGATTATTAATACAAAACAAAGCCTGTTGGACATTCGTGCCTGTCACTTGGTGGACAAGACGGGTATAGACTGAAGTTTATTTATACTAAATATGGTTAGATGCATAAAGGATTGTGATTGTTATTAATGATTCCATAAATGGACATTTTGAGAGATCACCCTGTACAAAAAAAAACAATCGTTAGCGAATTCCCCTAAACAATGGGTCAAGTAAATACACAATTTAATTAAATATCAATTTATTTGAGAAATTATAATTTTACTTTTCATTTTACGAAACAGTGTAAATATGCGATTTATTTAGTTTTTTTTTTGTTATTTAACATTTACAAACAATGCTGACCATTACTTCTGGTTGCTCAACTTCCCACCCAGGTTGCCCCCTTTCTATTTGGCTACTATCATAGTAGCCCCTAACGATTCAGTAGCAATATATTATGCCTTGTTTGGGATGATAAGAAAAGGACAAAAAATAACAAACTTTACCGGATTGAGGTGTTGGTGCTATTCCTCTTCGTTTTTTTTTTTAATCCTCTTTGACTCTTCACGGACATTTTGTGTGGTGCCAGGCAAGACTGGTGTCACCACATGTTTGTATGTGTGTGTAGGTGTTTTTGTATTTTGGGGTGGCATGTCAGTTTATTGGATTTCTGGCAGTTTCAGTTTTCTTGGGCTCTATTTCTATTCCAACTTATTTGTGTCTCGTTAGCGTTTGTTTATACGTCGGTTGGTTTCCGCATTCAAGGATGTTCCTTAGGGTTTCAGCTGTTTTCATCATTGCCGTTATTATTATTATTATTATTATTATTATTATTATTATTATTATTATTATTATTATTATTATTATTATTATTATTATTATTATTATTGTTATTGGTATTATTATTATTATTATTATTATTATTATTATTATTATTATTATAATTATTATTATTATTATTATTATTATAATTATTATTATTATTATTATTATTATTATTATTATTATTATTATTATTATTATAATTATTATTATTATTATTATTATTATTATTATTATTATTATAATTATTATTATTGTTATTATTATTATTATTATTATAATTATTATTATTGTTATTGGTATTATTATTATTATAATTATTATTATTATTATTATTATTATTATTATTATTATTATTATTATTATAATTATTATTATTATTATTATTATTATTATTATTATTATAATTATTATTATTATTATTATTATTATAATTATTATTATTGTTATTGGTATTATTATTATTATTATTATTATTATTATTATTATTATTATCGTCATTGTCATTATCAGCATCATCATCATCATCATCATCATCATTAGTTGTATTTCACAATACATTGTTTGTGACTATTGTCTAAAGCTAACTTTTTTGTTCTATCAGTTTAAGCTAAAGTCGAGCAGATTATCGCGTTCCCTTTTTGATGTACGCGTTTGTTTTTCGCAAAACCAGTCAATTGATGACCATCTCTTTCGCTTCTTTCTCCAATGAAGCTGAAACTGTTACAAAACAACCCAGGATGTGTTTCACGCACGAATGAACCACCCCTTGCTCATCTAATCGATGGCATCTCATTCAAATCTTAACATATTGAAATATTATTTCAAATAAATCAAGCCAACACCAAAATGACGTTCGCCATCTTTTGGTCGGCTAAATCACAACTGGATTATTGTTTTTTGTCTTCGCTTAATTTTGTTGATATTTAAAGATGGCGGACAAAAAAGATCAATCATCTGTTGTGTTTGATTGTGTCTAAAAACCAAGTGCACATATTTTCCCAAAGTGCTATTGCTAAAAAAATATTGAAAATATGACCTGTTTTTCTTTAAGGTACATATGCTAAATAGTCATAAAAGAATTTAACGGAGATTCACGAATTTCTTCGGCAAATTACGGAATTTGCCGAGACACGAAGACAATAAATTGTAGAGATATATATTTTTAAAACCTGACCCTTTCGCTACTTTACTTCGCAGATTTCAGATCTATACCCGTTCTTGGATTAAAAAACACAACATAACCACAATCTCCTCCTCCTTCTTCTTCTTCTTCTTCTTCTTCTTCTTCTTCTTCTTCTTCTTCTTCTTCTCCTCCTCGTCCTCCTCCTTCTTCTTCTTCTTCTTCTTCTTCTTCTTGTAACATTTCACAAATACGCCTAATGCCAATTTATCGGACCCCGTCCTCCATTTGTAACTTTACCCTCCCCCAAATTAAAAAAAAATCACCGGAACCTATCTCTAAACCTAATCGTAAGCTAACCTAATCATAACCTAACCCTAAGTCCAGATGGACACTCACCCCCAAATTAAGGAGAGAAACAATAATAAATTAACAAATTAAAAAACAATTTAGCGGCTTCCGTTTCCCATTTTCAATCTTCATTTCCCCACACACAAAAAAGAAAAACCAGAAAAATACTACTACTGCTACTGCTACTGCTACTACTACAACTTCTTCTTCTACTACTACTACTACTACTACTGCTACTACTGCTACTACTATTAACGCTACTACTACAACTTCTCTTTGGCCTTTTGGCTAAGATCAAAGTGTAGTATCTGTTCCGATGGATACTGTACCCCATAGACTGGTATTGTCTTGACCTTCGGGGATTGATTTACGCCGGTCAATGGGTCTGTCCTGTGCAGTTCTGGGAGGTCTACCTTCCCAGGCTTCGCCTCCCCTCTTTGGGGAGGAGTAAGTTTATTGCTTACTCCTGAGACGCTCCTACCGGGGAATGCCGACGGGGCTGCCCAGGCAATTTTTAAACCCCACTTTCCCGACCTTGGGTCACATCTTACTTGTGGGAGTAAGATAAAAACTGGCCTTGTGCCTAACTCCTGGAGAGGAGTAAATCAATACTTCTACTACTACTACTACTACTACTACTACTACTGCTACTACTGCTGCTACTACTACCGCAGTAGTATATACTAAGGATTTGCAGACGAGGCTGGAAAGGCAGGAACTATGGACATCGGTCGTGAAAATCCGAAATCCGCGTTGACATTGTCATGTTAATTGTTAACGCTGGTGGCAATGAGGGAGGCAATCTTTCCTCACGCGATATTACAATCCTTGCACGGCTCTTGGCTATTTATCTCTACAGGAAGTCGTCCCATCTCTCAATGCATTCACAAGTTGATCGAGGTCACTATTGAGTTTTTCTGATTCGATAACTTTCCTTTCCTTCTTTTTTTTTCTCTTTTCCTTTTTTTTTTTCTTTCTTTATTTTAAACGAACATTTCTCTTTTCTTCGACTCATTATTCTTTTGATGCCTATTTATTTGTTGTGTCCCTTCTGGCCATCCGTATTTTAATAAATCATCCCCTGTCAACTTTTGATGAAAAACGAATCTGTTTATTCATTACCAGTGTACACCCGCCATCCAAAATTACGAAACAAAAGTGATGCTTCGTCAGTGTTCGCATAAATATTCATATAGAATAAGGTCGAAATCGGTGAAGTTAAAAACTGCGAAACATTCACAGCATGAACTCGTTTAGTTTGTAAAAAAAATACGTTTCATAATAGTCTCTAGTTATTAATCTATCTCTGATGTTTAAGAAAAACGTTTTTCATTAACTCGAGACATGATTAAAAACCTTCGCTTCTCTCTGTCTCTGTCTGTCTGTCTGTCTATCTGTTTGTCTCTCTCTCTCTCCTTCTTTCTCTCTGTCCCTGTCTGTCTGTCTATCTGTTTGTCTATCTCTCTCTCCTTCTTTCTCTCTGTCTCTGTCTGTCTCTCCCTCTCCTTCTTTCCCGCTGTCTTCTCTTTCTATCTGTCTGTCTGTCTTTCTATCTGTCTATCTCCTTCTTTCTCTCTGTCTCTGTCTCTGTCTGTCTGTCTCTCTCCTTCTTTCTCTCTGTCTGTCTGTCCGTCTCTCTCTCTCTCATATATATATATCATGGCCTCTCCCGTCGATTTCGACGTATGAGGCCTAGACAACTCAAAATTAGTTTAGTCTACGATGGATATAGCATGCTTACATTTACTCAATCGTAAATGGCATTTGAGTCCTGCGAGAGATCTGCAAACCAGCCCACAATTGATGCAAGAAGGAAGATCTTGAGACAAATCGGCTGGGATACTTGTAGATGTTTTTGTTCTTTCGCGTCTTTCGCGCTGTTGATCAATGGCAGTTACAGAGAACCGCCTGATGCCCCTCTGGCAGTCAGATCGCCATTCCTTCCGTCGAGAAGCAAGCTGTTCAAAATCACGATAAGCAATATTGATAGATGTCAAATTCATTTTCAACTTGTCCTTAAATATATATATATATATATATATATATATGATAATTTTATTTACACAGACATGTACAAAATCTGCGACACTGGCATGTCGATGTTATCGACTGTTGATCGATAACATCGACATGCCAGTGTCGCAGATTTTGTACATGTCTGTGTAAATAAAATTATCATATATAAAGCTCTATTTTGATATTGAGCACTTTTTATAAACCCGGTTAAAATTCTCTGGATTACCACCCTGTGGATATTTTTCACCTGGATTATTACCATTATTATATATATATATATATATATATATATATATATATATATATATATATATATATATATATATATATATATATGTGTGTGTGTGTGTGTGTGTGTGTGATTCTGAGACTATTAAATGATAAGTAATTAGTGAAGCACCCTTTCTTGTCCATCCCGAGTACAAAACCGACTCCACAATCTAGTGGGGAATGATCTCTTCTTGTCCCTAACGTCTTCTTTCACACAGACGAGATGCGAATAGCCTCTCTACTCTATCGTTATGTTCATGGTAGGTGCTTGACTGAGCTCCACCCCCTGAACCCCATCCTGTAAAACATTCCTAACTAAAAACCGTCTGACTACAACCACAGCAAAAAAACTTTCCTTTCCCCTATCTCTCTTCGCCCAAAATCAAACATGACTTCCATGAACAAAGTTTCTTTCTTAGAACATCCCATCTGTGGAACACGATACCACGAGTCTGCTTACCAACCGACTACAACATAGTCATCTTCAAGTCTAATGCGAAAAAATATATATACTTATCGTGCACATTTGATTGGGTCAAAAATTGCTCTTCGTCAGAAGGATCTCTCCTCGGGCGGTGTGCAGAACAGATACTACACTTTGAATTATTTATTCGCAAATAAAATTGAATTCCATTTAAAAATTGGGTAAAAGATGTTGGGAGTTAGGGTTATTCTCTGTCTATCCTACTATCAACGAGACACATTGAAGTAAAACAGCAGAAATCTCAATCGCGTCACCAACTTAGAATTCTTGAAGCGGCTCACTCCGAAAGAGGCATTTATCTTTTTATAGATTAGTTATGTTTTTTTTTTGTAGCGGTGACAAGTCAACTTAGTCGACCGTGCAAATCTAAAAGACAACTTCTTCGGCAATATTCTATATTTTAATTTTATTTTTAAGAAACACTGTTTGATCCTATTATTTGTTTGATAGTAAATTATTAATCGAGATTATTGAAGCACTCCGAGACTGATCAAATATAAAATTCCATATTTGATCAGTCTAGGAGTGCTTCGATGATATCGATTAATAATTGACTATAAAAATACATGAATGTTACTTAACTAATTCTCAGAAACAAAAACTAAACAAGACAAAACATACCGTCTCTTAAACCTGCCACTAAACCTGAGTATGGGTGGACCCCCCCCCACCCACCCCCCAAAAACCCACCTCCGAACGAACAGAGAACAAAAGAGAGTAACTTATACAAGTTATCTTTTGAGGGCCGTTGCCACCCAGACTTCGGGTTAGTGGTATGGTTAAAAACGTATTTTTATGGAAATTGCCCCAGACAAGGCATGATATCACTTGATGTGTAAGGAGCTAACAAGAACAAATATGATTATCGCAAAGACAGGAGATGCCTATTGACCTTAGTCTTGAAAAGACCAAGGCTATAGGTAGGAGGAAAACAGTCAGCAGGAATAGAGTTCCACAAGTCTGTGATTCTTGGAAAGAAGCTACTGGAATAGGAAGCTGTATTACAATGAGGTATCAAAACAGCGAATTAATGGAGACCACTAGACCAACGAGTCAAATGAGCTGGAACAAAAGAAACATGGGATAGATAAGGCAATTCTGAAGAACACATGTCATAATAGTATTTATAGAAAAGACTGAGACTAACAACATCACGTCTGTGAGAGAGAGGGTGCAAACAAAAGAAAGAGTATTGATTTACTCCTCTCCAGGAGTTAGGCACAAGGCCAGTTTTTATCTTACTTCCACAAGTAAGATGTGACCCAAGGTCGGGAAAGTGGGGTTTAAAAATTGCCTGGGCAGCCCCGTCGGCATTCCCCAGTAGGGGCGCCTCAGGCAGTAAGCAATAAACTTACTCATCGCCAAAGAGGGGAGGCAAAGCCTGGGAAGGTGGACCTCCCAGAACAGACCCATTGACCGGCGTAAATCAAGACCCGAAAGCTAAGACAATAACAGTCTATGGGGTGCAGTATCCATCGGAACAGATACTACACTTTGATCTTAGCCAAAAAGCCAGGAAATCGAAAAAAAAAGAAAAGAAAAAGAAAGAGTAGGGCCTATCAAATTATAAATACATTTTTGCACCTTATCAAGAACCCTTAAATTGGACAGAGATTGACGAGCCCAAATACGACAACAGTACTCCATATATGGTCTAGTTGTAAAGAACAAGTATAGCCTCAGGTGTGAGAAAGTGTTTGGAGTGATAGAGAGAACCGACTTCATGAGAAGCAGAAAGAGGAATAAAATAATAAAAAACGCTTATCTCACTACTACTACTACTACTACTACTACTACTACTACTACTACTACTTTTTGCAAGATAAAAATGATACAGAAATCCACAAAATCAGAAAAGAAATAAAAAAAATTCTATTTATAATATTCAAGAAACCAGAAAATGCCGGAGAAATTGTTTTTTACTCGACGGACGTCTGCACGGTGGATGAATTTTGTTAGTTACCGACAGATCTAATCGATAAAAAAATGACAGCCTCTTTCGGAGCTAACCGCTTCAAGATAGTCCAGAATTCCAATTATAATGGAATCCCCAAAAGTATATATGACTTACTAAGCTCACAACGTATTAAACATTTGAATTGTTAGCTCAATTTATTTTTAGCCGTCCCATATTTCTGATCCGCGCACGTGTTTTTTTTTTCCTGTAAAACTTATTCACTCGTTATCATGAATTCGTTTGTTCATTGTGTGTCAGTTTAATTTAAAATGACACGTCGCTCCTAATTACTGAAAAGGTAAAACAGAAGCCTCACGTAGAAGCGAATGAATGGTTGATTTTTTTTTTTTTTTGTGTAAGCAAAATTCAATTTGGGTCCAGATTGCAAAGGAAACAAGAATTATCTGCGATTAGCGAGATCAGCGCCGGAAGACTTTCAAATGAAGCTACGTAATTCACCGCCCATACACAAAAGTACGATTCTAACAATCAATCTATATCTATATCAATCTTTTAAAATAGAAACATGTGATTAGCTGACAGCAAAAGGAATAGGCAGAGTACACATTATTAAGGCAGTAGTTACGATCTTAATACCCGGGTTTGATTATCACGTAAGTATATAAAAAGAAAACTTTGGTATCATTGTAGACTAGCAGGGCTACCCGGCGTTGCCCGGGGCAAAACTGACATATTTCTATTAAACACTTCTATCTCTCTTCCCCCCCCCTCTCCCCATTTCGCTCTCTCCCTCTACCACCTCCATATTTCTTCTCCACCCATCCCATTCATCGCTCTGGACACACACACACACACACACCCACACCCCCCCCACACACACACATACACCCCCACATACACACACACGCATACGCACACGCACACATACACCCCCCCACACACACCCACACACACACACACACATACACACACATACACACACATACAACCACCCCCACCCACACATACACACACACACACACACACACACACAGAAAACTCGAGGAATGAGTCAACGTAAAGGAATTAACTACGTAAAAAAATCAGAGTTACTTCCCTTTAGTATGTGGCTGTAAAACATACCCCCCCCCTCTGACGAAATCTGCGCCAGTTTAGGGTCAAAGAATGGATATTTTTAAATTTATCTTTAGATATTATTTATTCCGGGCAACGCTGATCAAGAATATAACAACTTGGTTGGTCTTTGTTTTGTTGTAGTTTGGCACTTTCTGCTCGAGATGCACACAAACGCACACACATACAACTACCCTTCATATAATAGATTACTACTATCTATTACACGCCCTCCTAAAACAAGAAGACATTTAACCTTTTTTGGCGATTACGTGTGAACACCCTGAAAAACTTGGCCAAAAAAAGGAAAGAAAACAAAAATAATTTTAGAATTTACAGTGGGGATCATTTTTGCGTATAAGTGTAACGCAAATTATCTATTTCCGGGCGATTATAGTCTTTTTGGGACGGTTAACCATTTTTTTGTTATGGGAGCTTAATCTTGTGTTTATTGAGGGGGTGTCTACTTGTTTAGGAGATGCCGTGTGGTTTTACGACCTTGACACTCAGAATTAAGGTTAGTGGCAAAAAAGATAGTTAACTGACTTAAAAACCTAGAAAAATCCGGAAGAGAGGGATCATTTTACGTTAACTTTGTATGCGAAACTGATCCACTACTAAAACTCCTAAAATAATGTTTCTTTCTCTTTCAAGCAAGATATTTTAGGTGTTCACACGTAATACAAAAATAGTAGAATCTCATGGTTTTTGGAAGGGTGATTGAGCGGAAGGTGTTAATCTATAAATTTACCTATTTCTAAGAAAAAAACTGGATTCGTGTTTTATGAATTTAAAGAAATTAACATAATATAATTAATATAAAATAATTAACATAATATAATTAACATAATATAATTAACATAAAATAATTAACATAATATAATTAACATAATGTAATAACATAATATAATTAACATAATATAATTAACATAATATAATTAACATAACATAATTAACATAACATAATTAACATAATATAATAACATAATATAATTAACATAAAATAATTAACATAACATAATTAACATAATATACTTAACATAACATAATTAACATAACATAATTAACATAACATAATTAACATAATATAATAACATAATATAATTAACATAAAATAATTAACATAATATAATTAACATAATATAATTAACATAACATAATTAACATAACATAATTAACATAACATAATTAACATAATATAATAACATAATATAATTAACATAACATAATTAACATAAAATAATTAACATAATATACTTAACATAATATGATTAACATAATATAATTAACATAATATAATTAACATAATATAATTAACATAAAATAATTAACATAATATACTTAACATAATATGATTAAAATAATATAATTAACATAACATAATTAACATAAAATAATTAACATAAAATAATTAACATAATATAATTAACATAATATAATAACATAATATAATTAACATAAAATAATTAACATAATATAATTAACATAATATAATAACATAATATAATTAACATAAAATAATTAACATAATATAATTAACATAATATAATTAACATAATATAATTAACATAAAATAATTAACATAATATAATAACATAACATAATTAACATAATATAATTAACATAATATAATACCATAATATAATTAACATAATATAATTAACATAATATAATTAACATAATATAATAACATAATATAATTAACATAATATAATTAACATAATATAATTGACATAACATAATTAACATAATATAATTAACATAATATAATTAATATAAAATACATTAAATAAATAAAAATATTTTTACTAAGTGACCCCTTTTTATGATAATCCGCATACATAAAGGGTATTCGACATTTATTCAAATCGAATTATTTTTTGCTGAAAAGAATAATTCCTAATGTTTTTTGCTAATAAAAGCAATACGTAAATAGAACATTGTAGTAACTTA
>OY744534.1:11627834-11640334 GCA_963556195.1 Sepiola atlantica | reverse complement strand
AAAACACATATTGAATAGTTCTACCAAAATATTTCAATTGTTAAGACAATCATCATCAGTTGGCAGCAGAACGTTAATTAAAAACAGAAGAGTTTTCAAATTTGTACAAAGAACGCAATTTGGAAAACAAATATAGTCACCTGTAATAAACAGTAGAAAGGGAGAAAGAAAGAAATGTTAAAAATATATATATATACCATATGTTTAAATATTTATTATTATTTCCTACATACACTAGTGTTTCATGTTTATGCACTCATCAGTGTAGGAGATGCTAATCACTTCCGGTCAAAATAAGAAATTGTAAGAATAAATGACAATTATGGTTTTGGATTGATTTTTGCTATGGTTATTGGAATGAAACTATAAAGTATATATTCTTTGAAGCTTGTAATACAACTTGCAATTTGAAAACTACTCGAATATTCTAAGGAGTATAAACGTAAATATATATTCTTTATAATAACTCATGTATATATATTTTTTTTGAGGGGGTATCATTTGTATTTGCTGCATTTTCTTCACGCGAATATATTTCACGCTTTCCTGAATTATCAGAATTTTATCAGATATCGCCTTTTGAGTCTCCTTAAGGTTTTTAAAGTCTTCTCACCGTTTTTTTACATTTTATTCTGTGTTCATTCTTCTGCCTTTAGACTGTTTTAGTTTCTTCTACATATCTCCATCACTGGTGATACCAGATCAGGCTGCCCTGTGGCTCCCTGAGACGAAATTCACCTACATTGACGTTTTTTTTTTTTTTTTTTTTTGTAAAACTTAATTATGTTCTACAAAACCAAAAACAAAAACAACAGCCCCTCTCCCTTTCTCCCTCCCCTTTTTTATTTTATTTTTAGAACTTGAAGCATACATCTTTTACTATAATGACCAGATTCGGCATTGGATGACCCAGAAAGGGTTGATATGCCGTAAAACAAAACTACCAAACCAAAAACGATGATTAAACATTTGAAGATATAATGAACTTGAAGCATAAAAACTTTTACTATAATGACCAGATTCGGCATTAAATAACCCAAAAAGGGTTGATATGCCGTAAAACAAAACTACCAAACCATACCATATCTCCATCATATATTTCTACCATTCCCGGATAGTCTTTCAAACTGCAATTTTTGTTCAATCCGCCAAGAAACACGTGTAAGTCTACGAATAGATTAATATGGAAACACTGATGGTTTTGTATTTAAGACGAACATGTAAATGCTGATTCTCCACTGAAGGTCAGAAATAAAGACTTGAAGGAACTGATGTAAATCATGTCTTTGAATTGCTTTGCAGATACATGCATACACGAGTCACTTTTAACTCAAATCCAAATGCTCCAACCGATGAGGTCAGCTTCAGCAGCCATGAGTAAAGTATTTTAAGGATAATTGGTGGTTTTTGAAGCATGAAAACGATGTTGTTGTTTTTGTAATTGTTATTTTTCATTCAATATTTCGAACACAGCCGCGTTTTTCATCGTTAAAATAGAAAAAAAGAAGAAAGAGCTTATTTTATTATTTAACGATTCCTGGTGAATAACGCGGGTGCGTTCGAAATATTGAATAAAAAATAATTATTACAAGCGTAACAACATCGTTTGCATGCTTCAAACACCACATATCCTCTTCAAAATACGCCGCTAGAAACATACGTGGAATAACAGTCGCACACACACACACACACACACACACACACACATATATATATATATATATATATATATATATATATATATATATATATATGTATTTCTCTTTATATTTGAACCTTCTTCATGTTCAAATATAAATTTTATAACATAAAGAAATTGCTATAGCTCAATAGTGCAAGGCCTAAGCTCTGTTATGTATTTTTTAATTCGATTTTATCTCATATCCAATGTTTTGAAAGACAAATTCCCATATTTCACAGAATTTATTTAATTTAATGTCATTTTGGTAAAAGTTCTTATGCTTCAACTTCTTTATATGCTTAAGTATTTATTCATGGTGTTTGGTTTGGTTGTTTTGTTTTATGGCATATCAACCCTTTTCGGGGTATTCAATGCCGAATCCGGTCATTTTGGTAAAAGTTCTTATGCTTCAATTTCTTTATATCTTCAAATATTTATTCATGGTGTTTTGTTTGGTTGTTTTGTTTTACGACATATCAACCCTTTTTGGGTTATTTAATGCCGAATCTGGTCATTTTGGTAAAAGTTCTTATGCTTCAATTTCTTTATATGTTCAAGTATTTATTCATGGTGTTTTGTTTGGTTGTTTTGTTTTACGACATATCAACCCTTTTCGGGTTATTTAATGCCGAATCTGGCCATTTTGATGAAAGTTCTTATGCTTCAATTTCTTTATATCTTCAAATATTTATTCATGGCGTTTGGTTTGGTTGTTATGTTTGACGGCATATCAACCCTTTTCGGGTTATTTAATGCCGAATTCGGTCATTCTGGTAAAAGTTTTTATGCTTCAACTTCTTTATATGTACAAGTATTTATTTATGGTATTTGGTTGAGTGAAAAGTAGTGAAAAGGGATAGGGTTCGGGTTAGGGTTAGGGTAAGGGTTAGGGTTAAGGTTTAGGATTTAGGGTTTAAGGAAAGGGTGAGGGGGATGGGAAAAAGGAAGGGAAGAGAAAGGGAGAAATTGTTGTTTTTTCTTTTCTATTTTGGAGAACATGATTGAGTTTTGCAAAGAGAAAAAACAAAAAAAAACATCAATCTTTGGTGCGCTTTGGATCAGGAATGTATACATTTGAAAGCGAGCTCAATACATATATTAAATCATCGGGAAGTTTCGGATCGTCCAACTTCACCCTAACCCTAACCCTATCGGACATCCCCCCCCCCCCATTTTTAAAACGTTAGAAGACAATGTTTTCTTTTCTATGAAAAGAGACAGAGAATGATTTCTGAAAATGTCAAATAATACCAACCTTACAATGGTGCATCTTCTTTTTATCGGTCCAATGCACAAAATAATCGGCGTTGGTCGCCTTGCCGTACTGGGAATAACCGACGGCGAACCATTCGTCGGGGTTGACGACGGCCAGGAGACGAAAGTTGACAACGTTGGTGTTGTAGTTGACGTCCCACCATAGGTGAAAGCGGCGCAGATTGTCTAAGTAGGTGCTGTATCGATAGTGTCTACGGGATTCGACTTGCGGGATCTTCAGAAGGGTCAGGAAAAGAATTAAAAGGTGACAGCACCGCGCCGACATCCACTCACAACTCGCCATCTGACTTAAAAAGAAAAAGAAAAAAAAACGATTAAAATTAAGGCGAGAATAAAATCGATTTATTAGTAACAAAATGTAGATATGAAAATAAATAGTTACTCTTTAGCATCACGGTGTATTCTTTTTCTCTTAAGAAATCTGTTGCTGCACACATAACCAGTTAACATCTTATGTTATCCACAAGTCCATGGGGAGCTCTGTCACTCACGTTGCCGGCCGGGTGACCACCGGTTTAATCATTAAAATCATACCTGTTTATTTTTTAGGAGTTATCGATGGTCCCGTGCGTTTAGAGATCTTTCTTATAGGAGACAATCTCTTTCTGGAATGAAAGTATGACACAACACCCCATTCTAATGAGAAATGATAACTCTGTTCCCATCAAAACCATTTCTGATAGGCCAGTCTGACTATCCATCCACAAGCACCCCGAGCACGTGGTCTGAAAGACTACCCGATCTCTTTGGACAGTTTCATCTAACGGCCACGATAAAATATATCCACTTTCGATCAGAAAATAAAATATAGACCTCATTAAACCTCCCACTAACCCTAGATCTAGGTGGCAACAAATTAATATTTGTGGAAAAAAATTAATATTTGCAGAATAATCCGCAAAAGTTAGACAACAAATTAATATTTGCAAAATAATGTTTTTTTTAGTAATAGGCAAAAACAGACAAATTAATATTTGCAAAACAATGTTTTTTTTAGTAATAGGCAAAAACAGACAAATTAATATTTGCAAAATAATGTTTTTTTTAGTAATAGGCAAAAACAGACAAATTAATATTTGCAAAACAATGTTTTTTTTAGTAATAGGCAAAAACAGACAAATTAATATTTGCAAAATAATGTTTTTTTTAGTAATAGGCAAAAACAGACAAATTAATATTTGCAAAACAATGTTTTTTTTAGTAATAGGCAAAAACAGACAAATTAATATTTGCAAAATAATGTTTTTTTAGTAATAGGCAAAAACAGACAAATTAATATTTGCAAAACAATGTTTTTTTTAGTAATAGGCAAAAACAGACAAATTAATATTTGCAAAACAATGTTTTTTTAGTAATAGGCAAAAACAGACAAATTAATATTTGAAAAATAATGTTTTTTTAGTAATAGGCAAAAACAGACAAATTAATATTTGCAAAATAATGTTTTTTTTTAGTAATAGGCAAAAACTAACACATTAATATTTGCACAATAGATACATTTTCGCTGGCATAGCTATGAAAAACAGACAAGAGTAGTCAATGAAATTTGGCAGTCATTTTAGGAGCTAACAGTTTCAATATACCCCAATATGTGTCCCCCCCCCTAAAATGCCTTGCCCCCTCCCCATAATTTGAAGTCTGGCTACATGCCTGGTACGAAGCAAAGCTCTTAGGCTTAAGAGAAATCTATAAAGAACTACATAATGTAACTATGAATAATAAAATGCAAGCGAATGATGTAAATAGCTGCAAACACTTTTAGTAACACGTTAAAGTAGTAGAACTGTTTTCCTTTTCTCGGTTACCGCCGAAACTGCCGCATCCGCTTGTCGATGGCGTCACTTCGTCTGTGTAGTACAATTGTTTCTTGGACCGCGGCAGTACGCGTTTTGTACACTCGTCATTTCTTTGACACCAAATATCATATAGTTTACATACCTTTAAATTTCTCCCCCTGTGCGCAGACGGTCGCCGTCTCGATGTCGTCTAGTGGTTTAACTCCTCCCTCCTTCTTCTGTCGTGAACCACGCCGCTGCAACAAAAACTCCATGATCGGGTCGGAAGACAAACACTCTTTTTAATTTAACTGCAGTTTTATTTTAAGTGTTAGTTATCTAATCAGCTGGGAGATATTCACCAACGTCGAGAGAGAGAGAGAGAGAAAGAGAGAGAGAGAGAGAGAGAAAGAGAGAGAGAGAGAAAGAGAGAGAGAGAGAGAGAAAGAGAGAGAGAGAGAGAGAGAAAGAGAGAGAGAGAGAGAGAGAAAATTACTACTTTATCGTAGTTACTTATTAAATAAGTCTTAACCATTCGTTGAGGGGAAAAAAGAGATCCTTCGCCTGTATTTTCTTAGGGAAATATTCCCCTTAATCTGTTGTAGACTACATAGTAACAATCACGTCTGATAGGTCCGCCTCCAAAAACCCAGACTGCTAAAACTCGCTTCTCACGAAGAACGAGTGACGTCACAGATCCCTCTGTTTCCCACGCAAAGGCCCGTGACGTCACAGAGCCTCTCGCAGGTGCGCATTGACCCTTGATCTGAGGTCTCGTCACGCGGTGACCCTGTCACATCTCTTAGCTCCGACTGTGACTGCACGGTTCCGCCCGCGCTAATTCGCGCAAGTCAAACCAACGATTTCCAACAGATACGTCCATTCCCACAGGGCCATTATCCAACATATATATAAATTTATAAAACAATATTGATTCAACCATTTTAGCAACATGTGTGCATACATGTTTCAGCTAATTCCTTTTCAAAAGAAAAATCAGCTTGCATCATTTAAAAACAAACACATGTCACCATTTTCCTATCTATTACAATTATTCATTATCAGCTACACAATTACATTTCTTCTTGTATAAATGTTAACACATTAATTACTTGATTATTGTACTTGTAGGTAAACATATTTCACTTATACCAACTATTTACAATGCTGTTTTAATCTAATGCTGCAAGTGGCATGGATTACAAATATTGACGTGCTGCTTTTAAGTCTTCAAAATATAGATTAGAACACGGTGTATATAAACTAAAGTCGAGTAGGCTACAGTATTATTTTAAAAATACTATCAATCAGATATTTATTTAAATAAAAAAAACAATGGAATGAAATAAAAAGCTCCTTTATGAAACATAATCGCTGACAGAGAAGATGTAAAGTTATGACAGACATTGGTCATGAATATAAAGTTATGCTTAGCAACACTTATTCTGAATGTGGAATTAAACAGCTAAATTAGAAATAAACAATAAAGAGAGTGTGAAACAAAACCCAAACAAATGCTTAATTAGTAAAGGGTTAATGAGATTGTCAGTTGAATTATGAACAATAATATGAGAGGATTCAATGGGTGGAATGGGCAGAATTTGAGGCGCTTTTTCGGTATGTTTGGCATTTTTTACGGACCAATTTTGGTGCTTTCACAGATTAGCGTCGGTCCTAATCTGTGAAAGTATCCCATTTATTTTTCTGTGTACATTCACCAAGCATATTTATTACCGACTAATTCGTCTTTTTTTGTTATATATAATATTTATAAATAAATATTAATTATTTATTACCTACAGACATCGATGTTTCATGCTTACGCAATCTTCAGTGCATGATAAATGCTAGTTTGACAGCGAACACTACAGTTGTTACCAGAGATATGACGTCCCAAAAGGCTTTCAATCTTTTTACAGATATTAATGTTCGCTTTCTGACATATTTATGATGTTCATATATTTTTATGGTCAATAAAAATTACACTATTATTATTTATTATTCTTTTAGCTTGAAAATAAATATTTATATACATACACACGCGCACACACACACACACACACACACACACACATATATATATATATATATATATATATATACTACATATATGTAGTACTTGTTATTTGATATATATATATATATATATATATATAAAAAATGTGCAATCATTTTTACAATTTATATATATGGTCATCCACATTCCACATACACACTATTTTGTTGTATCACAGCTCTTCAGTGCGGCAAGAATATATATATATATATATATATATATATATATATATATATATATATATATATATTAGTACTTAATGTATCCACATAGAATATTATAAGGAGATATAATTGTTATGTATCAGTTTTCAGTATTTACTTCAACAGTGCTCGATACGTAAGTAGAGCTAGATAGTAAGCAATGAAAATATATATGGCAATTAAGCTACACAGAGGCTCCCGCGTTTCATCCCCGCCTTTAGCCTGAAGAGTCCCCCCGGGGATGAAACGCGGGAGGCGCGAGCCTCTGTGTAGCTTAATTGCCATATATATTTTCATTGCTTACTATATATATATATATATATATATATAGTAAGCAATGAAAATATATATATGGCAATCAAGCTACACAGAGGCTACCGTGTTTCATCCCCGGGGGGAATCGTCAGGCATTTAGCCTGACGACCCCCCCCCCGGGGATGAAACACGGGAGCCTCTGTGTAGCTTGATTGCCATATATATTTTCATTGCTTACTACTTAGCTCTACTTACGTATCAAGCACTGTTGAAGTAAATACTGAAAACTGACACATAAAAAATAATATCTCTTTATAATATTTTATGTGGATACATGAAGTACTAATATATATATATATATATATATATATATATATATATATATATATATATATATATATATATATATATATATATATATAAGTCAGTTCATATTATATTCCAATAACCATGGTTTTATTTTATTATTTTTATTTTTTCACATTTCCAAAAGACATAACATTTCTGTGAGATATATTTTTACGGACCGTTTCATTTGTCTTGTGCCAAACAATATTTTTATGTCAATATCGTCTCTGCAACATTACAACATCATCAGAAAAAATTCACAAAGAGTAAAAAGTTCTTGGATTAAAGTGTCTTGAAAAAATCTACACTGTACATTTGTTGATTTTGGGGTGAAAACAAACAAAAAACAAAGAAAAGAGCAAACTTACACGTGGAGGAACCCACTAAAGACTGATAGTATATGCTAATACATATATTGTAATCAATAATTATTTATATATATATATATGCATAGCTACCTATCTTCTCTCTATCTCTCTCCTTATATATATATATCTGTATACATATATATATATATATATATATATATATATATATATGTATATATATATATATATATATATATATATATATATATATATAATTTATGCTATATCCAATGTCACGAAAGACAGATTCACATCGTTTCATAAAACTTGCTTTTTATTCAGTATACAAATTTTTTCGGCTTACATCAAGAAAGTCATTTACGGATATAAAAAAGTATAATGTAAGAAATGGAATATAAAATAAGGAAAACTCGATGGCTAAAAACCCGAAAGTAAAGGAGGTTATTGGGCGAAACAGTGAAAATATATATCTTAATTTAGGAATATTTCGGTCAATATTTAAGTTGATGATGAATGATTAAAATACAAACAGCGAAAAGCATAAATGTGTATATGTTGCGTCTAGGACCCATTGAGATCATAGTTCAATTTGGAAAAAAAGACTTCGATACTGATAATGAATACGGATTGTAATTTAGGTTTTGCTTTGTTTTTTCATTGTTTTTGTTTTGTTTTATATAATTAGCACTGAAGATAGCCACACCAAGAAATACATGCACAGGAACATTTACATATATCTATGAGCTATTATAATTGCTGAATGTTATTACATTTATATTTGAATAAACATTTTTTAAATATATATATATATATATATATATATATATATATATATATATATATATATATATATATATATATATATATGTATATATGTTCCGCTCAGGCGTTGAACACTGTAGACAGCAATAACACTTTTCCTGCCTCTCGGGTAAGTGTATCTTAATTTCAACTACTGTCTCTGTTGATTTCTCACAGACGCGTGGTTCTGAGCGTTTGTCTCGTGATTCTAGCCTGAATCTAAGAACGGCATTCGAGCCCATGCGAACACTTGCAATCGCAACTCCTGCACTGATGGGGGTAGAAAACTCGAAACGACGATGTATATACATATATATATATATATATATATATATATATATATATATATATATATATATATATATATATATATATATATATATATATACATATATATATATATATATATATATATTTGTGTTATAATGGAATAATTCCAGGAAGAAATCCGGGTAAGAGAGCTCAATGTGGTAAACAGAGCAAGAATAACGTAAAATATAATATCACGAAATTACATGATTGTCGATGCAATAATTTATTTCAACCTTGCGGTTTTATTCAAGCATCCAATTTGACAATTACATTTTTGAGACTGACAGAAAACTGAATTCACCCTCGACAATTCAAATACAACCAGAGAGATAGACATCGCAGAGATCAAGAAGTCGAACAAAGTTTGGGTGAAGGCTGATAAGTCAGCAAATATTTACAAGATGTGCCCATCCGAGTATAAAAAAACTATTCTGGAAAAAATCTGTAATAATTACAGAAAGGATACCCACGACACTGAAAAGATAATTAATGAGGAAACCAAGGACTTTGCGTCCAGGCTGAACATCGAGGATAGAGTGGGGAAAATCGATAACAAAGACGCATACATACTCATCAAGGACCAAAAGAAAAATTTCCACATTAAGAAACAATCTAGACTCTACGAAATCGGAACTCGGCCATGTATCTAGGGAGTTCCTCAAGAATATCATTAAAGTAACTCTGGAGGCTATTAAATTCAACCTTTGGAAGGATTCTTCGGATACTATCAAATGGTTCATATCAATTGAAAATAAGAGGACAGCCTCCTTTATACAATTCGATATTATGGAATTTTACCCCTCGATTTCCAAGGAGTTACTTACGAACAGCATTAACTATGCTAGGAACTTCGTGGATATATCCGATGAACAGGTAAGAATAATTATGGCATGTCGCAGATCCATCCTTACAAACAACCACGAAACATGGATTAAATTAAACAACAACAGCTTCGATGTTCCGATGGGTGCCTTTGACTCAGCACAGATTGCCGATCTGGTGGGCATATTTATAATGTACACACTTAGCAGAATTGTAGAGCCTAATTTAGTGGGTTTATACAGGGATGATGGACTAATTATCATCCCTAATAGTGACGGCCCCCTGGTATCCAAAATACATAAAAAAATAATAAGAGCCTTCAAATACCTTGGATTTAAAATAGACATAACCCCAAATTGTAAAAAAGTAAACTATCTAGACATTACACTAGACTTAAAAAAGGGGACTTACAAACCCTTCAACAAAGATAATCACACACCATCATATATCAATATTAGATCTAACCACCCGAACTGCATAATTAAACAAGTACCTAAAACGATTAATACTAGAATTAATAAACTTTCGGCTAACAGGGAAATTTTTGAAACAAACAAACATTTATACAATAGAGCGCTAGAAAAAAGTGGATATAGTGAAAAACTCAAATATACCAAGAAAGAAAATAAAAATAAATTCAGGAATAAAGGCCGGAACATAACATGGTTCAATCCTCCGTACTGCCAACTATCTAACATCAACATTGGGAAAGTATTCTTGAACCTGGTAGATAAGCATTTTAGCATTAATAATCCACTTAGAAAGATATTTAATAGAAAAACCATAAAAATTAGTTACTCTTGTACCAAAAACATGGATAGAATAATCAGCACCCATAATCGTAAATTACTAAACAATTCTAGTAAAAATAAAGTTACAGTAGATAAATGTAATTGTCAAGTTAAAGAGAACTACCCAGTGGACGGTAACTGTAAAGTTGAGTGTGTGGTGTATAAGGCCACTATTCATCCGGAAGATAATAACAGGGACAATAAAGTCTACATCGGCATCTCCGCGGGTAACTGGAAACAACGCTTTTATGACCACAAACACTCTTTTAACAACCCAGAACTCAAGAACAAAACAGAGTTAGCTAAACAATGGTGGCTTCTGAAAAATGAGAACCGGTCCCCGGTGGTTTCGTGGTCAATCCTATGCTTTTCGGATGTTCCAAATGGATTTAAGCAAAGATGCAATTTATGTTTAGAGGAAAAAATAAGAATCCTAAAATACGACCGCAATAATCTTTTAAACAAACGCGATGAGTTGATGGCGAAATGCAGACATAAATATAAATTTAAAATTACCAATATCTAATAATCTGATAGACCTCTAGTGAAGATACCAAATAGATCATTTACGGTAAACCCCCATAAATATTTACAATAATATCTGTTATGGACATGTAATTACTGACTTGGTGACATTCGTTATAGTTGTTTTTCGGATGTATGCATATACGATTGTACTTTAAGATATTCGTTTATTCAGATTATTTACTTGAAATAAGATAGCCTTATATTTGCTTATATGTATGCATGCGCGTGCGGATGCGCGTGCATGCATGTATTGGTGTATATGTATGTATGGGAAGAGTATGTGCGTATATATACGTACATGTGTTTTTGTATGTATATATATGTGTACGTACATGCATGTGTTTGTGTATGTGCAGGCATGTGTGTGTGTGTGTGTGTGTGTGTATCTTGCATATTTATTTTGTCAATATATGTTGATATTTAATTAAACTCTTACCCCGGTTATTTAAAACGTTCCAGGCCGTATATATTATATTATATATGTGTATGTGTGTATATGTGTATACATGTGTGCAGGTGTATGTGTGCATGTATGGGCATGTGCGCGTATATGAGTATAGGTATGTGTGTACGTATGCTTATGACTGTGTATGTTTATATGTATGCGTGCATATGTGCATTTGTGTATGTCTATGTATACATGTATCTGTGTCTCTATTTTGCACATTTGTGTCTATGTGTGCATGTGCGTATATATGTGTGTGTATGTATATGTATATGTGTGTATGTGTGTGTATGTGCATATGTATGGATATGTGTGTGTGTGTGTAGGTATACACTCATTTAGTAATGATATTTTTTAATGAATACTTAAAGACGAAACCCATTTATCCTCGATGTCTTAAAAATTTTAAATTCAAGGTAGTAGGTATGGGTGTGCATGCATATATGTATATATGTATGTATGTATATATGTATATATATATATATATATATATATATATATATATATATATGTATATGTGTGTAGAGATATGTGTGTGTGTATGTGGGGATGTATGCATATATAATTGTACTCTAAGATATTCGTTTATTCTGATTATTTACTTAAAATAAGATAGTAAATTTTTCGACTGATAATACACTAATCATTGAATTAAATTAAGTATAGTGTATAATATTATCACTAGACAATATTAGATTGGAATTAGGCTATAATTATAGGCTTCCATAGATTATAAAACTAATGTAAGATGAATTTTGTGAAACTCAGAGTATTAAAATATTACATTTAGAATATAATCTTAAATAATTTTTAGTTTTCAAATAGATACTCGGATCTAAACAGAACGAAAGCACGACAAGTGTCAATCGGCCGATGACA
>OY744534.1:11602834-11625334 GCA_963556195.1 Sepiola atlantica | reverse complement strand
TATTGTTGTATTAACCTTATATACAGGGTGTTTCAAAAGTCTTGGGAACATAACGATTTTTAATAACTCAAAAACTATTAGGAGTTGAAAAATGAATTTTGTACCGTTGGAAAGGTTAAAGTTTCAAGTTTTGTGGGGAATCTTCAAAGTTGCTCAATATGAGCACCATTCGTCACACGGCAGACATCTAGTCGATAGTCCATTTCCTGCCAAACGCGTTCCAGCATCTTGACGTCAATGGTTCCCACAACTGCCGTTACTCGAGCCTTTAGTTCGTCAATATCTCTTGGAAGGGGCGGCACATAGACTTGTTGCTTGACAAAGCCCCAAAGGAAAAAGTCACACGGGGTAAGATCTGGAGACCTAGGAGGCCAGGGCATGAGAACGTCATCACCTCGCCCAGATCTCCCAATCCATCTACCAGGCAGCCTTGTGTTAAGAAACTGCCTTACTCTAAGACTCCAGTGTGGTGGTGCACCATCTTGTTGAAAATGAAGTCATCAGATTCTGCTTGTTCCAACTGAGCCATTAACCAGTCTTCCAGCATGTTGAGATAGGATTCACCAGTGATAGTTGCCTCTTCAAAGAAGAACGGTCCATAGACACCTTTCTTGGAAATTGCACAAAACACGTTCACTTTTGGTGAATCTCGCTCGTGCTCAAGAAGTTCATGAGGATTCTCAGTACCCCATATGCGAGTGTTATGCTTGTTAACTTTGCCATTCAGATGGAAGGTCGCCTCATCGCTAAAAACAAGCCGGTCATCAAAGCCGTTATCTTCCAACTTCTCTTGCATTGCAATGCAAAAGTCACGGCGAAGTGGCTTATCAGTGTCCTTCAACTTTTGGACACACTTGAGCTTGTAAGGTACCATTTGCAGTCGTTTCCTTAAGACACGCTAGACAGTTGCTGGAGCAAGCTGAAGTTCCCTGCTGGCTCTTCTCACTGATTTACGGGGGCTCCGCTGAAAGGCTGCCCGAACTTGCTCAACTGCATCTTCTGAAGTTGAAGGGCGACCTGTTCGCATACTTTGGCACAAACACCCATCTTTCACAAATTTAGCATGCCATCTGACAATGGATTTCCTTTCAGGGGCTTCTTTTTTAAATTTCCTGCGAAATGCACGCTGAACACATGTCCACGATTCAGTCTTTGCAAATTGGAGGACGCAAAATGCCTTGTCTTGTTTAGAGAACGCCATTACTGCACCTGGAAAGATAACACGAAAATCATTAGTATGATAAAAACTTGATTAAGCAAGCTTTAAAATGGCACCAGTTTCATTTTTCTACCTGGAATAGTTCATGAGATATACGCATTTGTAATGTTCCCAATACTTTTGAAACACCCTGTATATATATATATATATATTGTTGTATTAACCTTATATATATATATATTGTTATATTAAGCTTATAAATATATATATATTGTTGTATTAACCTTATATATATATATTGTTGTATTTACCTTATATATATATATATATATTATAATATAAAATGAATATATATATATATATATATATATATATATATATATATATATATATATATATATATATATATATATATTATAATATAAAATGAAATAATAAAATAAGGTATCAATCAAATTTTATTAAAATCAATATAATTATATATATATATATATATATATTCTATTAATTTTATACGTACATAAAAGTAATCCATTGCCACGTGTTTCTTGCTCACAGCCGTCATCAGCATGGCTGACTTAGACAAGGATTGAACCTTCGATAGTTAAGTCTATAGTCCAGCAATTGACTACGAAATATAGATTACTTTTATGTACGTATAAAATGAATAAATATATACATATACATATATATATATATATATATATACATATATATATATATATATATATATATATATATATATATATATATATATATATATATATATTATAATATGAAATAATAAAATAAGGTGTCAATCAAATTTTATTAAAATTCAAAGTTCAAGCAAAGTATCTTAATCATGAGTTTTCAAAGATAATTATTAGTTGACGCTTATATCTTTTGTTGGATTACTTTGTATATATATGTCTATATATATATCTATATATCTATATATATATATATATATATATATATATATATATATATATATATATCTATATATATATATATATATATATATATATATATACACACACATTGTTGAATATAAGAGACAACTCATGTCTAGATATCCTTTGGTAGATCCTTTCGACAGTCTTAATCAGGATCTTAGTTTTAGACGAGGGAAAAACATATACATAGCTTTGACTTTGTCGAGAAGATTGACGATGCATTTGTCTGATACTAACGCCATAGCCCAACACTTAACTAACAACCACTCCTGCCCCCGATCGGAATTAAGAAAACTCTTAGTAGAAAATACCAAAATCTTAGAATATAGTACTAACAAACAAAAACTCCATATTAATATGAAGCCCTATATATAAAAAAAAACTCCTAATTAATAGAATTAACTTTAATATCAGTAGTGGGTATCTATCTATCTATCTATCTATCTATCTATCTATCTATCTATCTATCACTCTATCTAAGTCAGTGGGTTCGACATTCACAGCGATTTTTAATGCTATTATGTAGTAATTTGACTACGATTGTTTTCAGTTGTCAGAGAAAGAGATGATAGACAAAGAGAGACGTTAAAAAGAATTTTTTCTATTTTGTTGTCTATTCCCCCGGGTAACGCCAGGTTACAATACTAGTATCTATCTATCTATCTATCTATCTATCTATCTATCTATCTATCTATCTATCTCTCTCTCTCTCTCTCTCTCTATATATATATATATATATATATATATATACATACATACATAGAGAGAGAGAGACAAGTAAAAGATGAGAATAAAGATGGTAAAAATACAATGTACATTACGTCATCAGTTGTTCAAAACAAGGTGTTTCAAATAAAAGACATGTGTTCTTCCTTCTTTAAACCATGGCAGTAGATTTGTTAATCTTAACGATGACTTGGCGATAAGATTTTATTTTTTTGAAAAGTCGTGATTTAAGGAAGGAAACTTATATTTCTTTCGTTTAAAGCACCTTGTTTTGTAGCAACTGAGGACGTAATATATATTGTATTTTTACAATCTTTATTCTCATCTTCTACTTGTCTCTCTCTCTATGTATGTATGTATATATATATATATATATATATATATATATATATAGAGAGAGAGAGAGAGAGAGAATCTTTATTCTCATCTTCTACTTGTCTACATAATTGATCTGTATCGTATATCGAGCATCAATTCCTTCATGATAGGTTCTAATTTGAAGGTGTACATTATATCGTTATTTTCCTGTTCTTATATATATATATATATATATATATATATATATATATATATATATATATATATATATATATATATATATATATATATTGTTGAATATAAGAGACAACATATGTCTGGATATCCTTTGGTAGATCCTTTCAATAGTCCGAATCAGGATGTTAGTTTCGGGGGGGAATTGGCTGATGAATTTGCCATAGTTTTGATTTGTGTCTTAAGTACTTTCAGACCCATCCGGGTCCATCTTCAGGGGAATGAGGATAATCAGGTACAAACCATCTGTTAGTATTATAACTCCATATATTAGAAGCCCTAGATATAAAAGAAAAAGAAAAACTCCTAATTAATAGAAATAATATACTAAAATGTCTATAATTTAACTAAAGTTTTGTACTTATTATATAATTCCCGCCCAAACCTTCTATAATACTAACAATTTAGGTTACCCCCCCACCTTCTCTACTTTTCTTTTTCTCAGTAGCCCCTTACGTCTACAGTGGCGACCTGCTTTGTTTGGAGTGAACTATGTTATATAAAAAAACAACAACACATGGTCTGTACCTGATTAACCTCATTCCCCTGAAGATGGATCCAGATGGGTCTGAAAGTACTTGGGACACAAATCTAAACTATGGCAAATTCATCAGCCAATTCCGCTCCTAAACTAAGATCCTGAATCGGACTATTGAAATGATCTACCAAAGGATATTTAGACATGAGTTGTCTCTTATATTCAACAATACTTGCATGCAAGAGAAGATGCTGCATATATATATATATATATATATATATATATATATATATATATATATATATATATATATATATATATATATATATATATATAATAATAATAATAATAATAATAATAATAATAATCCAGGTAAAACATCCACAGTGTAGTGATCCAGAGAATTTAAACCGGGTTTATAAAAAGTGCTCAATATCTAATAGAGCTTTTATATATGATTATTTTTATTTACACAAACATGTACAAAATCTGCGACACTGGCATGTCTATGTTATCGATCAACAGTTATTATAAACTGAGATCTCATCAGGCAGAGTTAGAATCCGATCTTAACATTAGATCATATTTGGAAAGAATGAAATGGGGAGAAAAAGAAGAAAAGAAATTTAAAATTTCAAAATTTGGGAAGTCACGTGGTTGAGACTGTTAAGAATGAAAATGTCAAAATGTTAAAATGTTTTTATTCTATATTTAATATTTGAGTTTTGATTCTGATTTCAACATTTTGATTCTTAACGGTCTCAACCACGTGACTTCCCAAATTTTGAAAATTTAAATTTCTTTTCTTCTTCTTTTGCTCCCCATTTCATTCTTTCCAAATATGATCTAATGTTAAGATTCTAACTCTGCCTGATGAGATCTCAGTTTATAATAACTGTTAGTCGATAACATCGACATGCCAGTTTCGCAGATTTTGTACATGTCTGTGTAAATAAAATAATATATATATATATATATATATATATATATATATATATATATATATATATATATATATATATATATTATGCGCAGCTCCTAATTTAGGATGCCCTCCCTAAACTTTCACCCTAATTCTCAGTAGCCCCTTACGTCTAAAAATGCATCTTGTCTTGTTTGATGATGCTGATGATATCCATTAAGATGATGATGATTATAATAGTGATGATGATAATGGCGATGATCATGATGATGCTGATGATGATGTTCATTAAGATGATGATGATGATTATAATAGTTCTGATGATAATGGCGATGATCATAATGATGCTGATGATGATGTTCATTAAGATGATGATGATGATAATAGTGATGATTATAATGGCGATGATCATGATGATGCTGATGATGATGATATCCATTAAGATGATGATGATGATGATTATAATAGTGATGATGATAATGGCGATGATCATGATGATGCTGATGATGATGTTCATTAAGATGATGATAGTTATAATAGTGATGATGATAATGGCGATGATCATGATGATGCTGATGATGATGATATCTATTAAGATGATGATGATGATGATGATGATTATAATAGTTATGATGATAATGTCGATGATCATGATGCTGATGATGATGTTCATTAAGATGATGATGATTATAATAGTGATGATGATAATGGCGATGATCATGATGATGCTGATGATGCTGTTCATTACGATGATGATGATGATGATGATGAGGAGGAGGAGGAGGAGGAGGAGGATTTGTTTATTTTTTTATAAGAAACCTCTGTGAAAAACATTGTTTTCATTTTATTAGCCAGAAAACAATTGATATCAAAACGTGAATGCTTATCAGATTATGAGATGAACGGTCGTCGGCACATTCACAAAAAAAAAAAACGAGGCGATTTCGCCGTTAAAAGCGGTGGTAAATCGATTTAAAAATGTTTATTCACGCGTGAAAAAAAAAAGCAATCGACGCTCAGAAATGGATTTACTAATTATCTCGAAAATATCTCTCAAAGAATGATATTCAATTTTTAAAGAGATTTCTTTGAAGAGGTTTAACGTTATTGTTTTCACCTTTTTTCGTTCAAATAAACAATATATCATGATTTAGAAACAGGACTATCGTCAAAACTAATCTCTTTTAAAACGTACTATTGAAATTAATTCATATGAGGTAGGTTTGTTTATCTATGTAAATGTCGGAAAATAGTATATTTGTTATAGCATTATTTTTTACGAATGAAATAAACATGTATTTTGAAATCAGTATGTTACTGCGAACTGTACGTACAGTTTTTGAGAAATATGTCTATTTTAATAGATATTTGAACACGGTGTTCTGAGTCTCGGGAAGAGTAAATGTGACTTAGAGAGTGACTTTTGCTTCCTCTTCATCTAAATATTACCACAACAAATGTTATTATTGATCAAGACTAAATCTACAAAGCTAACCAACTGTTCTAAAGTAAACTTTTTGTTTATAACAACGCAGACCAATATGTAACTAACGAAACATTAATGTATCTAGCTTTTGTTACGAAAGCTACCTCGCACAAATACCGGAGGAAAATTGATTTCTATATGTATATATAAAGCAAAGTTGTCTGTATGCGTGTGCCGCTGCTTCACAGTTAAACAATTGACATAAGAGCCAAACTAACCGAAGATGTAGAGTCATCACCTATGATCGGATGTCCTTATCGATGTCAGAACTCATTATTTGAAATTAAAAGTACGTAACAATAACATTAGAACCAAATCTTCCGACATATTTAGCGTTCCCTTTTAACCGACCGAACAACGTCAAGCCGTCTGACGTGTTGTTTACTTTGAAGAGAAGACTTTTTTTTTATTAAAAATGGATAAAAATATTCGATAAATGTTCACTAAAATATTTTTTGCTTTAATAAGTATATTTTTTATTTTCTATTCATATTTCTTTATGTTTGTTCATTTATTTTAGACAATAAAACTCATTGAAGTAGTGTTGGATAATGGCCCTATGGGAATGGACGTATCTATTGGGAATCGTTGGTTTGACTTGCGCGAATTAACGCGGGTGCAGTCGAGTGCAGATTAAGGCCTGTTCTCACAGTCAGAGCTAACAGACGTAACAAAGTTACCGTGTGACGAGACCCCAGATCAAGGGTCAGTCTGCACCTGCAAGAGGCTCTGAATTTCAATTTCTTCTTAAGACCTTTCAAGCTTAAGCCTGACATTTAGACATTTTCTAGAGTTAAAATCATATAATGGATTTTGATCAAAATTGAAATAAGGATTCTAGATATAAATTTTAGTAGAATTATATGTTGATTTTAACCTTTGTGCATATATATATATATATATATATATATATATATATATATATATATATATATACAGAGAGAGAGAGAGAGAGAGAGAAAGAGAGAAAGAGAGAGTTAATAATAAATTTAAGAAGGAAATCCGAGTATGAGAGCTCAATGTAATAAACAGAGCAAGAATAAATTAAAATAAAGTAACACAGAATCACATAATCACTGGTGCGATAATTTATTTCGACCCTCTGGTCTTTTCAAGCAGCCAAACGAGGAGATTACATGTTATCTCCTCGTTTGGGTGCTGGAAAAAGCCGGAGGGTCGAAATAAATTATCGCACCAGTGATTATGTGATTCCGTGTTACTTTATATATATATATATATATATATATATATATATATATATATATATATATATATATATATATATATATATATATATATATATATATATAAGGGATGAGAGAATTCTGCTTGAAAATTTTTCTAAGTGATTCACAATTCTGGTACGAAGGGGTAAAACAAACATTTTGTTTCAATAAAACATGACTTTCAGTCTTCTGATAGATCGATTTCCATTAAAAAAATACAGAAAAATAAGTGACGGTTATATTTTCAGACAAATAATCGTAGGTATTTGACATCGTTTTTTTTATTATCAAAAAATAGAACTTTCCTTTGTGTTTCTTTGTTGATTTTAGACAATCGAAGTATTTGAGATCGATGTGGAGAGATAAAACAGTTTTTGAATGTTGTATCCCTATGGTGAACTCATAAAACAGTTTATCTGGGCTGGTACACCATCCACTAGTCTCTTCCTTTTAGACAAGATAAAGAAAAAGAGTCGCTAATTCAACAGGTCCCTCACTACAGACTGAAGGTCACTTTCTAATGATTCAGCCATTGCCTCGGATATGTGTGCGTCCGTCTTGCCCACATGGCGAGAGTAGAGCGCAGTGTCGTCAGCAAATATACTCATCTCAGACTCAATGTCATCAGGGAGGTTGTTTATGAAAATTAGGAAAAGTAGAGGTCCAAGGATGCACCCCTGGCGTACACCAGCATTTATGTCATGTTGCTTTGATTCGTCGTAATTTATAATTAACTGAACAAGTCACTCACCGCTCTCTCTCTCTCTTAGCCATCTATGTATTTCTATCAACACCTCCTATTCTACATTGATTCAACTACTCTCTTATATTTCTTGATGTCTCTGTGAACATTCAGAGAAAGAGCGACGCCCTCTCTTCATCTAATTTACAGAGTGTGTTCGTACACACCATAAGAACACGCGTAAATTAGATAACAAAATAATAGATACCGTTATTTCTACGAGGGGCGTTCAATAAGTAATGCCCCTGACCCACTTCCAGTTGTCTGATCTAGATGAAATTTTTCATGTGTAATGATTTATATCTGTATGGGTTATGTTGCAAAAGACAACTCTGAACTATTTGTGGTTTCTGATTTACAGGTGTTTTAACTGAGTAAGGTGTGAAATGGAGTCAGCTGAGTGTCGCGCAGTGACCCGGCTTTTGTATTGTAAAGGGCGCACGCCAAAGGAGATTTTGATGAAATGATAAAAACTTATGGTGATGATGCCCCATCATATGACCTTGTAAAACGCTGGCCTAGTGAATTCAAGCATGGCCGGAAGTCTGTGGAAACAGCTCCCAGACCTGGTAGTCCTTCTTCTGCCATGAGGCATCTGTCCGTTAAGTTTAGGCTGTCGTTTTGGAAGATCGACGCATTACTATTCGCCAAATAGCTCAAGAGGTCAAGATTAGTACAGGGACTGTGGAAACTATCATTCATGACCATTTGTATATGCATAAGGTGTCTGCCAGATGGATTCCCAGGTTGCTCACATCTTTCCAGAAGCAAGAACGCGTCGAGTGCTCGAAGGTAAATTAGGAGATGTGCCAAGAAGATGAGTCAAAGTTTTTCAAAAGACTGATTACACAGGATAAAACTTGGGTCCATCACTATGATCCAGAGACCAAAGCCCAGTCAATGCAGTGGAAGCACTTGGACTCACCACCCCCAAAGAAGGCAAGGGTGCAACCCTCCTCTGGCAAGGTCATGCTCACAGTCTTCTGGGACCAAGACCGAGTAGTGATGACAGATTTCCTGGCAAATGGTACCACCATTACAGGAGCCTATTACGCTTCACTTTTGATGAAATTAAGAGAAGCTATCAAAATCAAGAAACGGGGCAAGATCAGCAAAGGTATCCTCCTCCTGCAAGACAACGCTCAGGTCCACAACTCTTATGTCGCACGGGCGTGTGGCTATGAAATCCTTCCCCATCTCCCTTACTCTCCTGATCTTGCACCGACTGACTTTAATCACTTCCCAGCCATGAAGTTGTTTTTGAAAGGAAAGCGTTTCTCAGATGATTCAGCCTTGATTTCTGAAGTTACGACGTGTGTGGAGGACCAACCTAGGGTGTTCTACAAAAACCGTGTCCAGAGCTGCATCAAACGATGAGAGAAATGCATAACTCTGGGTGGTTCATATGTAGAAAAAAAACTAATAACTGTGCCAAGTTTCCTTAATCTGGGAAATAGGCATTACTTATTGAACGCCCCTCGTATATTATCGATAAGGATAAAATCGAAGTAACAAGATTTATTATTTTTGTTATGCAAATAGAATTGGTACTCTTATAGGGAAACGCACCATGTTTCCGTAACTTCGCGTTGTCAACGTTCGGGCAGGTCTCGGACGTGCCCGAAAGTTGACGAAACTATTAACCAATCAGGTTGCAGCAGGCATTAGACACATGCGACAATTAAAAAAACATTGAAAAAATATTGAAAAAAATAAACTATTTATTTTTAAAATAAATAGTTTATTTCGTTAGTTCGTTCGTTAAGAATAAAATACTTAAAAAGGTGTCTATGTAACCAAAAAAAAAACACATTGACAAAAAAATGTAAAAAAAATATTTAAAAAAAAAACATTGAAAAAATATTGGAAAGAAATAAACTATTTATTTTAAAACAGTTCGTTCATTAAGAAAAAAATACTTAAAAACAGTTGTTTAGGTGTTTATGTAAACAAGAAAAAACACATTGACATAAAAATGTAAAAAAAAAAATGAAAAACATATTGGAAAAAACATTGAAAAAATATTGGAAAAAAATAAACTATTTATTTTAAAACAGTTCGTTCGTTAAGCAAAAAAAATACTTAAAAACATTTGTTTAGGTGTTTATGTAAACAAGAAAAAAAAACACATTGACAAAAAAATGTAAAAAAAAATATTAAAATAAAAAAAACATTGAAAAAATATTGGAAAAAAATAAACTATTTATTTTAAAACAGTTCGTTCGTTAAGCAAAACAAATACTTAGAAACAGTTGTTTAGGTGTTTATGTAAACAAGAAAAAACACATTGACAAAAAAATGTAAAAAGAATATTAAAATAAAAAAAAACATTGAAAAAATTATTGAAAAAAAAAAAAACTATTTATTTCAAAACAGTTCGTTCGTTAAGCAAAAAAAATACTTAAAAACAGTTGTTTAGAAGAAAAAAACACATTGACAAAAAAATGTAAACAAAAATATTAAAAAAAAAACATTGAAAAAATATTGGAAAAAAATAAACTATTTATTTTAAAACAGTTCGTTCGTTAAGCAAAACAAATACTTAGAAACAGTTGTTTAGGTGTTTATGTAAACAAGAAAAAACACATTGACAAAAAAATGTAAAAAGAATATTAAAATAAAAAAAAACATTGAAAAAATATTGGAAAAAAATAAACTATTTATTTCAAAACAGTTCGTTCGTTAAGCAAAAAAAAATACTTAAAAACAGTTGTTTAGGTGTTTATGTAAACAAGAAAAAAAAAACACATTGACAAAAAAATGTAAAAAAAAATATTAAAATAAAAAAAACATTGAAAAAATATTGGAAAAAAATAAACTATTTATTTTAAAACAGTTCGTTCGTTAAGCAAAACAAATACTTAGAAACAGTTGTTTAGGTGTTTATGTAAACAAGAAAAAACACATTGACAAAAAAATGTAAAAAGAATATTAAAATAAAAAAAAAACATTGAAAAAATATTGGAAAAAAATAAACTATTTATTTCAAAACAGTTCGTTCGTTAAGCAAAAAAAAATACTTAAAAACAGTTGTTTAGGTGTTTATGTAAACAAGAAAAAAAAAACACATTGACAAAAAAATGTAAACAAAAATATTAAAAAAAAAAACATTGAAAAAATATTGGAAAAAAATAAACTATTTATTTTAAAACAGTTCGTTCGTTAAGCAAAACAAATACTTAGAAACAGTTGTTTAGGTGTTTATGTAAACAAGAAAAAACACATTGACAAAAAAATGTAAAAAGAATATTAAAATAAAAAAAAAACATTGAAAAAATATTGGAAAAAAATAAACTATTTATTTCAAAACAGTTCGTTCGTTAAGCAAAAAAAATACTTAAAAACAGTTGTTTAGGTGTTTATGTAAACAAGAAAAAAAAACACATTGACAAAAAAATGTAAAAAAAAATATTAAAATAAAAAAAACATTGAAAAAATATTGGAAAAAAATAAACTATTTATTTTAAAACAGTTCGTTCGTTAAGCAAAACAAATACTTAGAAACAGTTGTTTAGGTGTTTATGTAAACAAGAAAAAACACATTGACAAAAAAATGTAAAAAGAATATTAAAATAAAAAAAAACATTGAAAAAATATTGGAAAAAAATAAACTATTTATTTCAAAACAGTTCGTTCGTTAAGCAAAAAAAATACTTAAAAACAGTTGTTTAGGTGTTTATGTAAACAAGAAAAAACACATTGACATAAAAATGTAAAAAAAAAAAATGAAAAACATATTGGAAAAAACATTGAAAAAATATTGGAAAAAAATAAACTATTTATTTTAAAACAGTTCGTTCGTTAAGCAAAAAAAAATACTTGAAAACAGTTGTTTAGGTGTTTATGTAAACAAGAAAATAACATAGTGACAAAAATATGTAAAAAAAATATTGTAAAAAAATTTAAAAAAAACATTGAAAAATATTTAAAAAACAGAAAAGTTTGCTTAAAATATCAAACAAAATCATCTTATATATTAAAAACATTTCATTAACAATGTTTCCTTTGCCAAAAAAAAACAAAAAAAAAACATTTAATTAATGACAGTTGTTTAACTATGGTTTGTTATTATCGTCCGCCATTCTTCAATTTAGCGTTTGACAGTTTTCGCCTCTTTTTCGCTTCATCAACTCTCGGGCGCTTCCGAGACCTCCCCGAACGTTGACGACGCGAAGTCACGTAAACATGGTGCGTTCTCTATAAGAGTACTGAAGAATCTCTTTATAGATATGTCAGAGTTTATGAATTTTTCGAATGAAATCAATGTGGAACAAATAGTGATAGTGGTGCTTGTGACCCAACGGATCACTTGCATTCTATTGTTAATAAAACAAGAATGAATTATATCATGAACCTTCGAAAGTTGAAAGGAATTTTGAAGCATTGAAACTGTCGAATATAAAGTCATTTTTGTGTTTAAAATTATTTAAAACTAGCGGGACCCGGGTCACGGCGTTGCCTCAGAATATATGATCAAGAATTTTCAGGCGCCAACATTAAACTACGAGTATTGTGTATCTCTCTCTATATATAAAGTAATGTCCGTGTGTGTGTAAGTGTGTATATGTGTATGTGTGTGTGTATGTGTGTGTGTGTTTATGGGTTCCCTATAGAAAAAAATGTTAGAGAATCTACATTGATCCTCATCCGACCTCGAGCAAAGTTGAATCTCCCTGCTAGTATGTATATATTTATGTTTTCTGTAATAATTCGTGAGATAAAAAAAACAATAACAAACTAATCCCCCACTGTAAATTCTAAAAATAAATATTTCTCGACTTTGTTTTGGTTTTGCGTTTGCAATTCTTGTGAACATTTGCACTGCATATTGGATCGAATTGATAACGAATTCATGTGCTGATGAGTAGATTCATAAAATTGTCAAATTTTCTACCTTGTTGTGAAAGTATTAATAATTTGGGAATCTCTGAAATATATGTACACAAGGAAAACTATTGTTATTGTTGAATTTTTCGGAGCATGATTGCAAAATATTAATTACGTTATAAATGTTGTAATGTACTTAGTTATAATATATATATACAGGGTGTCTCAAAAAATGTACTCACTCGTAGAATGACGAGAAAACTTTTATTTATGAACATAGAGTGAAATGAAATAGCATCGAATACATGAGACAGATGTAATTGAAGAATCATGTTCGCAAATATTCAAACTGATGACCATTATTGTTCAAACAAAGCTGATAACGCGCACAAAGGGATTCGCAAACGTCGCGAAACATGTCATTAGGAATATCACGACAGTGTCTTTCAATTTCCAATTTCAATGCATCAATTGTCCTTGGTTTGTTGCCATAAACTTTGTCTTTTAAGTATCCCCACAAAAAAGTCCATGGGTGTTAGGTCTGGGGAACGCGCAGGGTATTCATTGGGGCCCCTTCGTCCAATCCATGTGTCAGGAAACACTGCATCGAGGTAAGCTCGTACATCGCGATGGTAGTGGGGAGGAGCTCCATCTTGCTGAAAGTAAATATCGCCGTCATCACCAAACCTCTCTGTAATTTGTGGACCAACAAATTCCTGAAGCCTGAGTGAGTACATTTTTTTGAGACACCCTGTATATATATATATATATATATATATATATATTGTGTGTGTGTATATTTAGGCAGCATTTTCTCATTCATGCAAACATTGTTAAAATAACAGAATTCGTCTGTTTAATTATACCTTTTTCATTTTTTCAATTTTTTCCATGGTATTTTTTGTATTACAATCACACACACACACACACACATACACACACACACACATATATATATATATATATATATATATATATATATATATATATATATATATATATATATATATATATATATATTTAAATGAAATATTTTTGAAAACAACACATCGTGCAATTTAAATGAAAATATCATTTTTTTTGCAATCTTTCGTTGTAGAACAACTTTGTCAAGCGAGACTGTCTTATAGTTTTTTTTTCTTCTCCTTTTTCATTTTGATGATATTAAGCCCGAGGGGTCGAATCACGATAAAGGCAGAAAAGCACGTTAAGTTCTAGAAAACGTTAGGATAAGTATAGTCCGGTCGATGTTATGCGCAGATTGGCGCTTTTTCAATAATGGCATTTAAAACATCTTTAGGCACGCATGAATATATATATATATATATATATATATATATATATATATATATATATATATATATATATATATATATATATATATATATATAATGTATGTGTGTGGGGGGATATTTTATGAAGCATCGGCAAGTTAAATCAGCAATCAGATTAAAAACACCAGATAAGCGGTGCGAGAATGAAACATTTATTATTATATTTTTTTATAAAATATTTCGCATACACATATCTTTATAAGCGGTTTCAGTGATTTGTTTTTTATTCTTTTTCATTTTCGATGTCCTAGGTTGATAACTTTTTAAACTTGTAGGTGCTTCATAAAGTAGCCGTCATCGGATTTTTTAACTACCGCGAACCAGCGCGTATGCTACTACCTTGACTCCCATGAACATCGGGGCATTCCTTTATCCCATGTGGGCTCTACCGACCTGGATCTCGACAACGAGAAAGTAGAAAAAAAAACTAAATAACTGTAACCACTGAGGAAGACATGTGTAAGTCGAAATATTTGATAAAAATAAATAATAATAAATGTTTCATTTATTAAAAATTCTCGCATCACTTATCTGGTTTTTAACCTGATTGCTTATCAGGAGAAAGTGAGCAATCTGGCCATTAAACATTGCCTGGGCAGCCCCGTCGGCATTCCCCGGTAGAGGCGCCTCAGGCAGTAATCAATAAACTTACTCCCCTTCCCAAAGAGGGGAGTCAAAGTCTGGGAGGGTGGACCTCCTAGAACTGCACAGGACCGACTCATAGACCGGCGTAAATCAAGCCCCGAAGCCCAAGACAATACCATGGGGTGCAGTATCCATCGGAACAGATATTACACTTTGATCTTAGCCAAAATTAGGGTTATTGTGACGAGATTGCCCCTTCTCGGATTTAAATGGTGATGATACTAATTACGACGAAATTGTTCGAGGTAAAGTTTTGTAATTTGAGGGAAAATACGTTGTTAGAATACGAACATAATATTGTGATATTTTAAAAATGAAAAAAAAAGCAACATGATTTATAGGCTAGTTAGGTATGCGGAGAAACAAACAATTAAATAGCTAGCACATTAAAAAAAAGGCGCTGGCTCTCACTGGAGGAAGAGTCGGAGCCATCTTTCCACGGTACATGGAAGACTGTGAAAAACTATGGTAAGTTCAAATAAAGTGAGCGATAAAAATCCTTTTGTGTTTTTCGAATCAATCTTCAATACTAAGCCAAACTGCAAGTGAAAGATGCTACAAGAAATGCGAGAAGAATTATCTAACGGAAGTATAAATACTATACGGTTTTATTTCATAACATAATGGTAGACGAGATACGATCCAAACGACGCTAAAAAGCAAATGGCGTGAATTGCTACCCTCTTTCTTCCCCTGCTTCGTTAGAATACGATTTCCTTTTTACTCACTAAAAGCAAGGAAGTTCGTAACAGAAACGTGTTAACTCAGTATAGTCCAACCAATGAATATCGTTTCTAAGCCAAAAGTAATAAACCAACGCGAACTTCGCGACCCCTATAAAAGAACGAGAGAATAAGCAGAGTACGGCAAACATACCGAGGTGACGGACCTTGAAGGAACACACAAGAAGACACCTTCTATTATAGACCGGCCATGTTAGCCGGGGCCACAATAAGAATAGGACACTTCAAAACTTACGTACAAGCTTTCCTTGCCTCGCGCGCACCTACTTACACACTGATAAGAAGCCAGGCGAACAGAATCAAATCGCCATGACTTACACACACAGTAGCAGAACAAGATAACCCTCATCCCCACACACACACATTACCACTTACACGCACTAACAAATATAAACATCTTTAGCCCATCGTGTCTGATTAAAATAATGAACATTTCTAACAAAGAACACGAGTTGAATAACTTTTCCAAAGAACATTTCTTCACTAAAACTAATTCTTTTATTCTTGTAAAATTGTCGTTCTATAAATGTTTTGTTGATTAACAATGATTTGTTTTATTTTTAATGCACAAAATTCCATACATGTTAGAAATGTCCATATTTCTTCTCAAATCTGTTTCCTTCGCCATTGACAATACCTTGTTCGTGTATAAGATTTCGCACCGGTCATAATTAATAACAACAGGGTATAGCCCGAAATAAAAAACAAAGAACGAGACTAATATGGTCCATTATAACGTAGTGGTAAGAGGTTCCGTGATACGATGAAACAGCTGTAGAAATGGGGAGAGACATTTTCGGGTTTGAGTAAATATGTATTAAAAATAAAAGAATGTCGTAAACGAATAATACGGCGATATATATTTTTTTCGTTTCCAAACTATAATCGAGCGACGAATCTCAACGAAAAAGAAATAAAATAGATATATTCTATCTCAATAGAACTCTGAATTTTCATTTCCATTAATGTCAAATGTAAATCTTCATGGCCTTTACATAATGATGGACCTCGTCTTTGAATAAGCACAAATAGCACGTCCAAAAAGAGTTTTACCACAAATGAGATGTCGGAGAAAATGGCCTTTAAATCTATATTGTAATCGTGTGTCTCTGTCTCTTTTTTTTCTATCCGAGGATACAGTTGTAAACAAAGCCTTATATCAACTTCTATTAATTATTTTTGATGAATTCACTGGTGGCATTCCTTTCATACTAGTGTACAACCTGCGTCAAAAATAATGAAAAAAATTATGCTTTGCCAATGTTCGCACTCGCTATTTATCTAAATATGTTGCTAAAATCATAGAATTGCGTCAGTTATTTAATTTTTCATAAATAAAGTGGACATAAAGGAGTAGAAATTGGATCTTGGGTTTACTTTCGGCAGCCTCGTAACTCTCGCTTCCCTTATTTTGTCCATTAGTCCTCACATTCCATGAGTAATTTTTCTGACAAAGGGGAAGAATTGCTGTTTTCTGGGTCAGAATCTATCCATCTAACAAAGGAAGGTAGTAAATGGACGTTGGCTTTACTTTCGACAGCCTCGTAACTCTCGCTTCCCTTATTTTGTCCATTAGTCCTCACATTCCATGAGCAATGTTTCTGTCAAAGGGGGAAGAATTGCTGTTTTCTGGGTCGAACTCTACCCATCTAACTTAGGAAGGTAGGAAATGGACGTTGTGTTTACTTTCAGCAGCCTCGTAACTCTCGCTTTCCCTTATGTTATCCTTTAGTCCTCACATTCCATGAGCGATGTTTCTGACAAAGGGGAAATAATTGCTGTTTTCTTGGTCGGAATCTATCTATCATCGTTTGTCAGTTTTTGACTTTCAAGTAGTATTTTCTTAGCTCCGTACATCAAGTGGCTTCATGTATTGTCTGGAGCGGTTTTCATACAAAAAAATAAGACGACGCTTATATTGCTAACTTTAATTAACATGTCTAATATTTTTCATTACTTGTTTCAACATTTTTTCAACATTTTATTACTATTAGACAACATAAGAAATCGGTATCTTATGCCTGCTGCTCCTTCAAGGATTTAACAAATTGTTTCAACCTTACATCGCGGGGATGGTGTCACGATAAAAAGAACACTAGTTTCTGGTCAGCTACTTAACTTCCCTATTGGGCCCTTAGAGGGCTTACTTTTTGGCTAGCTTGTTTGGAGTCCAGAGGATTGAACGCTGGTGGTGGGCTCTCTTTCAGATTTGTTTTGCCTTGAAGCGATTCTACCTTACTCTCCCTTTACTTTTTATTTATTATTATTATTATTATTATTATTATTATTATTATTATTATTATTATTATTATTATTATTATTATTATTATTATTATTATTATCATCATCATCATCATCATCATCATCATCATCATCATCATCATTTTTATTGTTATTATTATTATTTTTATTGTTATTATTATTTTTATTATTATTATTATTTTTATTATTTTTATTATTATTATTATTATTATTATTTTTTTTTATTATCATCATCATCATCATCATCATCATCATCATCATCATCATCATCATCATCATCATCATCATTATTTTTATTGTTATTATTATTATTATTATTATTATTATTATTATTAGCGGAACCCGTGTAAATTACACGAAATGATGTTTTCAGTACTCACTCTAACGACGGGGTCAAAGTTAGCACGGGTCCTAATGTAACAAAGCACCCTCTATTTGTTAGTAAGTTACGCTTGCTTTATTATGACCCCCCCTTCTGGATAAGAGTGAAATAATTTTTAAAAATAGTAACTCGTGTACGATGGACACTGCGCATATCTACTAAAAAAAGGTTGATATGTCATCCGTTCAAAAAAAAAAAACAATAAAAAAATAATACTGGCCCTCTCTACAACCAAAAAAAAGGAAATAAATGGTTTTCACGTTTTAAGAAATACCAATGATACCCTACTTTTTAAGCAATTAACATAATTAAATAGACAATGCCCTTGAAAACGCCAAAATAAAAAACAAAAAATAGTTTTAAGTTTTAAGCAACACAAAAAAGTACTTTTTAACCAGGTGATAAAATAAAATGTATTATTTCTTCCCGTTCCCCTCGAAATGTAGAAAAAAAATCTTAGAGGTTGGTTGGGATCGAACTATAAACCAGTCGGGCCGAAGTCAAAAATACTACGACGCTAATCGTTACGCCAAAGGAAAATACTTGCAAATGTTTCGAAAATTAGGCGAGTTGAATGTTTTTCAAAATCTAGGTGCGGCACGCATGCGCAGAGCTTTTGCCGGAAGCGTGACACACGAACACACACGCTATCATATTAATATATAGATTAGCTCCTTACATTAAGTGGCTTCATGCCTTGTCTGGAGCGATTTCCATAAAAAAAATCAATTGATGAGTGGTAGCAAATCGTAGTGGTCTTGTAAGCCGAGTACTAACCTACAGCAGCAATGGACATAACAGGAAGTCCTGGGTTGATCGATGTGATCTGCGCCGACGAAACACTGATATAATTCATAATTCTGAATTAAAAATTTAGTAACAGCCGATCATAGTAGATCAGTACAAATCTACAAATATAATCCCTGGCTTAACTAATAAAACAACAACTTTTATGCAAAATTCGACTTTATTCATCAACATAGTCACCTTCTAGGGTGATACACTGATTCCAACGCGCCTTTAACAATTCGATGGCGTATTTGTAGAATGATTTGTCTTTGTCCTCAAAATACGCCTCAGTTTCTGATATAATTTCTTAATTGGCGCGAAATATATTTCCCTAGATTATTCTTTTGAGGTCTGCAAATACCCAGTAGTCGTTGGGGGTCAGATTTGGAGAATAGGCTGGGTGCGGAAGAAATTCGAAGTGCAATTCATGTAGTTCTTTTAACGTTGCGATCGACTGATGACAGGGTGCATTGTCTTGGTGAAAGAACACTTTTTCTTCTTCTTCATTTATGCCTATTTTATGCGATTCCTTACTTTAAACGAACCGATAATGCTATATGATATTCGCTAGTGATGCTTCTCCCTTTCTCAAGGTAATTGATGAACAAAATACCTTGCGCATCTCAAAATACAGAGGCCAAAACCTTGCCTGCTGATGTTTGCTTTGGAGGGCTTTCACCTGTTGCTGTCTACTCAGCTGACGGCCGATTTGATTCCAGAATTGACTGATGAATCCACGTTTCATCCATGGTCACATATTGACGCAAAACCTCCTTTTTGTTGTGTTGAAACAGTTGCAAACAACGCGGCACCCACTTTGAAAACAGTTTTCTCATTGACCAATCTCCATGCAAAAATAGCGAATTCACCGCATTCTGATATTTTAAACCTATCTCATGCAACTTAAATTTACGGTCGACAAAACGAGTTTGTGGACGTTTTTGGTGTTTTCTGGGACAACTGCCAAATTTGGAAGACCTAAGCGCTCAGCATCTTTTGTGTCTGTATGACCGCAATGGTAATGAGACGTGAAGACTTCTTCGTTTGTCTTCTGGTCTGGTTGGGAGTTAATTTTTGCATGGTTGTGTTGTCAGACGGTGAACGACATCTTCGACTCCAGCATCACGCCAACAGCTGGAGCCTTGTCGACTAGATAACACATAACAGTAGTAAGGGCTGTAATGTTGTTACTCTATTTCTTTTTCTCTTTTTTTCGTTGCAGTCGTCTTCAATTTATTGGCTTAAAAAATGAACCCACCCCCGACTTTAATAAATGTCAATGACCTTATTAACAAGCAAACAACATGAATGCCCCAGATAATATCTTTAACATCCTAAGACAAACAATAATTGTTTACAACAATCAAACACTACAAAAATCAAATAAACTCACTCACACATTGTAAATATTATAAACAAATTTCACACTTTAAAAACACCTCCACAAAACAGAAGTATCGTAAATATAACTTTTGTGCCTCAAAATGATCCAAATCAAATAAAAGTAATTCTTGTTTAATGAGAGCGATTGGGAAAGCTATTAAGAATAACAGCACACAATCATTTGGGGTTTAACAATAATTTTGCGGGTTTTCTTTTTATTTCCCCCAATGTAAGTTTACATATATAATGCCCCTTAGGTATTTCCTCTACCCATCTCTCATAGGTGGGGAATATTGTCAGAAATACGTCCGCTCTCTTTTGCGGATCAGTAACAAGAGAAAGATTTTATCAGATTATCTTCTACGTTTCACCGGTTACTTCCTGTTAGTGGCGCAACATCCTGTACACCTCAGCTCAGCCTTTAATGAAAAAGTTATTTTTCTTGCTTAATCTAACATGACGGAGACATTGATGGCGAATCCGTAGATTTTATTATACGTGTTGCACATATTGACCCACTGTGTGGAGCAGAGAGAGAGAGAGAGAGAGAGAGAGAGAGAGAGAGAGAGAGAGAGAGAGAGAGAGAGAGAGAGACAGACAGACAGACAGACAGACAGACAGACAGACAGACAGACAGACAGACAGACAGATATAATGAGTGAGGTAGTCGGTGAGTGAGTGAAAGATTGAGTGACTGAGAGAAAGAGACAGAGAGACAGAGATAAATAAATATAGGTAGGAGAGAGAGAGGGGGAGGGGGGAGAGAGAGTGAGAGACGGACAGACAGATATAATGAGTAAGGTAGTGGGTGAGTGAGTGAAAGATTGAGTGAGTGAGTTAGTGACTGAGAGAGAGACAGAGAGACATAGCTAAATAAATATAGGTAGGAGAGAGAGAAGGAGAGAGAGAAGGAGAGAGAGAGAGCGAGAAAGAGAGTGAGAGAGAGAGAGCTCAAAGTACTGGTGGTCCTAAAGAAATTACTGAAGGCGATGACACAAGAGAGATAAAGAGAGAGATTTAAAGAAAGAAAGAGAGAAATAGAGAAATAGAGAAAGATACGTATGAAAAAGGGGGAGGTAGATAGATAGAAAGAAAAAGAGATAACTATACAGAGTGAGATGAAGAAAGAAAGAGAGAAAGAGAGAGAAAGAGGAGGAGGGGAAGAGGAAGAAAAACAAGTTTAAACTATTGGTGGCCCGAAACAAATTACGGAAGACGCGCACGATAGAAATAGATTGAAAGAGAGAGAGAGAGAGAGAGAGAGAGAGAGAGAGAGAGAGAGAGAGAGTGTGTGTGTGTGAGAGAGGGAGGGAGAAAGAAAGAAAGATCAATAAAGAGAGTAAAAGAAAGATAAAGAAAGGAAAAGATGGGGGGAGAGAAAGCTTAAACTCAACTACGGTGGACAGGCACGAGATAGATAGATAGATAGATAGATAGAAAGAGAATGAGAGAAAAAAAGAAAGAGAAAGAAATAGACGGAGAAAGAAAGAAATAGAAAGACGACGAGAAAGAGAGAGAAGGCCAAACAGACAGCGAAAGATAGACAGACAAGCAGAGCTTACACTACTCTTTACACACTCTTTGCGCCACGTGACTAAACGTTAACTCGTGTGTCTATTCCGACTTCATCTTTGACTGACTGTTTTTTTTGACAAAGCTTACGTATATTTCAATCTGCGAAAACCTTTATAAACACTAACCCTAATCCTAACCCTTAACCCCCTTTGACGTTTTGATTCTTAGTGAGCTATGCTCGATCTTAATTCTGTCGTTCTTAAATTAATACTTCAAGTTTCTCTCAAGGTCCAACCTTATGGTTTTGTACTAACGAGTCACAGATTAACAAGACCCAAAGGCTACTCAAGGATAAGGGTTATAGAGCAGAGGTCTTCAAAGTGGGGGTCGC
>OY744534.1:11557834-11597834 GCA_963556195.1 Sepiola atlantica | reverse complement strand
TCAGCATAGAGATATGACTATTCACTACCGATCATGCGATTCGAAACCCCGGACCTCAAGTATTTTTCAACTCCAGTCCGACGTCGCTAATCGCTGGGCCAATTGTAAACAGCGAATAAACTATGATAATTTTAACACTTTAACGGCGGCTTTGACGTCGAGGCATTCTACTTCTATTAAGGGAAGGAATGATGCATTATAAGCAAGTGACGTCATGCTGTGTTAATACTACCAATTACAGTGCTCTACTTTCAAGCGACAAATAATAAATATTTGTTATTGTTTATTATCTATGTACGTATACGTTTCGTCCTTTTTCAATCGGGACTCATCAGCATAGAGATATGACTATTCACTACCGGTCATGCAATTCGAAACCCCGGACCTCAAGTATTTTTCAACTCCAGTCCGACGTCACTAATCGCTGGGCCAATTGTAAACAGCGAATAAACTATGATAATTTTAACACTTTAACGGCGGCTTTGACGTCGAGGCATTCTACTTCTATTAAGGGAAGGAATGATGCATTATAAGCAAGTAACGTCATGCTGTGTTAATACTACCAATTACAGTGCTCTACTTTCAAGGAGCGACAAATAATAAATATATATATATAGCAATAGATAAAGTGAAAGAATAGAATAAGGTGCGAATCAAATTTTATTACAGTTCAATGTTTAGGCAAAATTCTTTAAAGTCCTTAACTCATGAGTTTTCAAAGAAAATCTTCTCCTCAGAGGACCATTACCGCAATGACATTACTGCAGGTAATAAAAATTAAACTTTGAAAATATATAAAAAAATATATGTAAAAATACATAAAGGTATATAAAACATCAAATATATCGGCCCAAAACATACTTTTTTGTAAACCTATACAGTTCATCCAAGTCAAAAAGTTTAAAATAGCTCCAGGCAAGATATCAAAGAGGTTGATTAAGAAATAATCCAAATGGTGAATGGTGGTCCAAAAATGCAAAAAGTTATCCAGGCGGGAAATTCGTTTGCTATCGATGCAGTAGATAGCAGTGAAAATGTATTTAAGGTGTATGCAAATTAATAAAACGATAAGAAAACGATAAGGAAAACAAATCATATGAAAAGTTCAGAAAACTCACTTGGTGTTGAATATTATGATGTCCAAATTCAGGGTTATTAAGAGCTGATAGGAGTCATGCAAACCATAACTTCCTGGTTGTATGCAAACTCTGGTAAATCCAATTCGAATAAAATTAAACTGACCTGATGTATTCGACCATTTTTTCTTCCGGATCCGATAAAAATTACTCCAAAGAAAAAAATTATATACCAAGGTAATTAAGCTCGCGCAAGCCCAGTAGACAGCGTAAGAAATCCGAAAACGAACACTTCTCCTTGATAAGACAACAGCACGAACGTAAATGAATATCAACTGATTCAAACCGCGCGCACAAACGGATGTTCCATGTCTTCAGTTAACAAGGAAAACGCCCACACATATTGAGGGATGTGTAAATTCAGTTATATGTAGATATTAGTTGCCATTTATATTTTTTGTTGTATTAACCTTAGTACTCAAGTTTATATTAAAAAAATGTTTTTGAGATGACTTTTCAAAATATCTTTCCACGCCGAGCACGTGACAGACAGCCATATCGACACTTTTTTCACTTCGTCAAAACACCTAGACGGATTTTTCAACTTGGCCACGAGAATGTCTCAACCAAGAGAAAAAAAAAGAAAAAGAAGAAATATTCTTCTGAAGATGGTAGATTTACCGAAAGTACTCAAGTTTATATAAAAAAATGTTTTTGAGATGAATAAATAATTTATTTTAAAAACAAATAATCTGCGTTGTGCAAGGTTTTCTGAATATTTTATAAAAAAATATCTTTATTATTGCCACCCACCCAACGCTTCAAATTGTGTGACTTTTCAAAAACCAAAAAAAAAAATAAAAATATATATATATATATACACGAAGGGCGTTCAATAAGTAATGCCCCTGACCCACTCCCAGTTGTCTGATCTAGATGAAATTTTGCATGTGTAATGATTTATATCTGTACGGGCTATGTTGCAAATAACAGCTCTGAACGAATTGTGGTTTCTGATTTACATGTGTTTGAACTGAGTCAGGTGTGAAATGGAGCCAGTTGAGTGTCGTGCAGTGATCCAGTTTTTGTATTTGAAAGAACGCACACCAAAAGAGACTTTTGATAAAATGATAAAAACTCATGGTGATGATGCCCCATCATATGACCTTGTAAAACGCTCGCATCGTGAATTCAAACATGGCCGGAAGTCTGTGGAAACAGCTCCCAGACCTTGTCGTCTCTCTTCTGTCATTAATGAGGCATTTGTCCGTCAAGTTGAGGCTGCCATTTTGGAAGATCGACGCATTACTATTCGCCAAATAGCCAAAGAGGTCAAGATTAGTATAGGGTCTATGGAAACTATCATTCATGACCATTTGCATATGCATAAGGTATCTGCCAGATGGATTCCCTTGTTGCTCACATCTTTCCAGAAGCAAGAACGCGTCGAGTGCTCGAGGATGAATTTGGAGATGTGCCAAGAAGATAAGTCAATTTTTTTTAAAAGACTGATTACACAGAATGAAACTTGGGTCCATCACTATGATCTAGAGACCGAAGCCCAGTCAATGCAGTGGAAGCACTTGGACTCACCACCTCGAAAGAAGGCAATGGTGCAGTCCTTCGCCGGCAAGGTCATGTTCTATCGTTATATATATATAAATATAAATATATATATATATATATATATATATATATATATATATATATATATATATATATATATTTCTTTTTTTTGACATTTATCTAAAAATAAATAAAAAATAAATAAATATATCTTGCATTGAAAAGGGCTTTTATTCTCAATTTATAATACTTATTCTTTGATGCTTATATAAAAAAATGAACGACCAATATTTATATATATATATATATATATATATATATATATATATTTATATATATATATATATATATATATAGTAGTTTAATCCATGTTCTGTATTTGTTTAGAACAACTTATGTTTTATAAAATTGTATTTGCCTATTTTAAAATATTTCGGGAAAAGAGACTTCCCTTGGTCAAAAATAATTAAACCAATCGAAACATTTCTCCGACTGTGCAGAGAATCCTACAATCTTGTTTTGTAGGATTCTCTGCACAGTCGGAGAAATTTTTCTTCTGGTTTTATTATTTTTGACAAAGCGAAGTCTTTTTTCCCGAAATATTAAATAGTGATTTTTAATCACCCGGACATCACACAAACAGCTAAAAACACTCTTGCTGTTATGTAAGATTTTAGGAAAAATAAATAGTAAGTCATATTTCGTATTCGATTCATTGTTTTTGTTCCTTACAACTTGCATCTTACCCGGAATTTGCATTGCCCACAGCCTTTCAAAAACTTACTACTACTATACCCAGCAATGCTTCAAGCAAACTACCATTCTCTACTATATATATATATATATATATATATATATATATATATATATATATATATATATATATATATATATATATCCATATATATATCCCTATATATATGGATATATATATACATATATATATGTATATATATATCCCTATATTTATGGATATATATATATTTATATGTATATATATCCATATATATATATCCTTATATATATATATATGTGTGTGTGTGTGTATATATATATATATCCATATATATATCCCTATATATATGGATATATATATATATATATATATATATATGGATATATATATATATATATATATATATATATATATCCATATATATGTTTTTTTGTTTTTTTAAGTGTAAGATGATATGAAATATATGTAAGAAAAATCCTTAGATAGGGTTAAGTTTGAGAGAGATGTATTAAAATGATTTGATTAGCAACATTTTTATTATAATAAGTTATCACTCACATTAGTTTGACTGTAAAGTAGATTCTTTCTAAACTGTCAGTTTAAGATTTTTATTTCTTTTTGAAACTTAATATGAGACAAATTAGCAGACCTGTCTCTGATACATTCCGATTAATTTTGGGGTTCTCTTTTGGGGTTCTAGCATTCGGTGTATCAATTTCATGCCCACTCCTATTTGTGTTTATCCTGGCTAGTTCCTCTGTCTTCTTCCCTGTTATCGCCTTTTACCCCCTCCGCCCACCGCCTTCCCCATACTAGCTCAGTAGGTATGAAAGTGAAAAGGAAAAAGAATATAAATAAATATATAAAAAGAAGAATAAGAAATAAAGAAGAATGTGTCACCCACTTTCATATATCAATGTCACTTAAAGTTTTCTCATATGGTCCAATCGGATCATCCTTTCCTCCTCCCATGTGTGTGCCTTCAAAATAAAATTATTTCCAAATCTTCACTTTTTCTGAACGAAACCGGTCAAATCTCTTGTTTTTGTTTTTCTACTGCACTTTAACCTGTTTTCCGTTTGTTATTTTTCACACACACACACACACACACACACATATATATACAGAGAGAGAGAGAGAGAGAGAGAGAGAGAGAGAGAGAGAGAGAGAGAGAGATAATAACTAGTGAACTAATTCTTCTAAATCGCAATAGAACCGAATTATGACACCAGATCTTAAACAAAAAGCTCAATATCGTATTGGATAGAGCTACATGAGTAATAAGTGATCTATTGTAGAAAACTTTACACATTACTGCAGTTTAACGGCATCACCTCTCATTAGAAATATCTTTGATTGGCCTCAATCGAAAACCCAACCGAAAGAATGAACAATACTTATATACGCGACGTTGCATTTCGCACGCTTTTTTTTATCATCATATTAGTGATTAGCGCATGTATTGGCATTGTTGTTTTGTTTTTTATTTGTTTTGTTACTTAAGCTTCGATTCAAAAAAAATTAAAAAAACAAACAACAGTTATGTGCTAAAACTAAACGCAACTTCTTGAAAGAAAATGCGACAACATTGGCGTTCATCTAGACTGTGTGGGGTTTACGCTTCCACAACCAACAATTACCGACACATCATAAACGAGCAGTAATCAATCACTCTTTCCCTTGTAACTAAATAAAATAAGACTTTGGTCAATGCTTACTTAATGTTCGATCGATAATCGGCGATCGGCACTTTAAAATGTTAATGCATTTCTATAAAAAATATGCGTATTCATATGAACAAATAATAATTGTTTTCCATATATATATATATATATATATATATATATATATATATATATATATATCGTACATGTATTGTATTAGTTTCTGTAAATGTAAATCCGTAGAAACTTAAGTGTTTATAAAAGGTGCTCAATACCAAGTAGAGCTGTTTATAAGTATAAATTTTTATTTATACAAACATTATTGGTTACATATGTGCATACATGTTTCGGTTGCACTTTTCCAAGAAAGGCAACCCTATCAGACCAAGAATTTTTCAGGAATTCTTGAAAAATTTATACTATATATAGACAAAAACAAGTGACTTTATATATTTTTTCAAAAAAATTTCTTTTATTAATTTTTTTTCCCATATAGCAAATCTTACTTGATTAAGACAACACTTCAACATTGATCTAATCTGTGTGACCGTGTTCCATAATATATTTCGAGGAAGACCTCTTTGTCAAATGGTAGGTGTTTCAAATCTCAAAAAACGTGTGGATGGCAATATTGCTTATAACGCAGTATATATATATATATATATATATATATATATATATATATATATATATATGGCCAGTACTGAATGAGTGCCCATTTGGGAATACCAGGTGCTGTATGTGCTCTCTGCTTATCTCGGCACTGTTTCCAGTCGTCTTGAACTGCTTGCCATTGAAATCAAGTAGTGCCGACCCAGGAGAGGTGTTGTTTGGATTGCGCAACCCTTGCTTCACAATTACACGCGCGGCCTTGCATCATGGCACTTATACGTCGAATATACGAGAGAGTCCATTATATATATATATATACATATATATATATATATATATATATATATATATATATATATATATATATATATATTTATGGAACTTTAATACCTTTAAAACATTAAAAAAACGTTTAGTCCAAAATACTTCATTGGAAAATCATTTGCTAGTAGGTCAATCAATTTTTTGTAATTATTGCATTAGTTTTCTTCTAATAATTGACGCTAGACTTAACATTATTGTATGGATCATCAGTTTTTTGCCATGAAAAACTGTCTCGGGGATTTAAAAAGGAAACAGTATTTTATCTAATGGCTCCCCAGCAGTTCTGTTCAATCACCACTTCCCTTTAAAAATATAAGAACAAAAATGTTTCGGATATGTTGCTAACCTATTTTGTTATATAACAAAAGTTATATTTCCATGTGTTGTTGTCTTTGTTCAAAATGTATTTGTTATTTACAAAATTACGGTATTTATATCCAGTTCAGTTATGAATCTATCAAACGACTTGTCACTCTCCCATTTTTGGTCATTTAGATAGTTTTATGTATTTATATTACTATTTATTTTATTTTGTTTGTTTTAGTTTCATTTAAAAATATATTTTAGTTTCATTAAAAGATATTTTAAAATTACAAATATATTATACATATAAACACACTCACGTATTTTTTTAATTAAAGAGATTAAAAAATAGACATCAATCTAATGCTTCAGTACGATACTCCGACTCTTTCGTTGAGTTCTATCTGAATGTCTTGATGTTTACCCTCGCCGTCAAATTTATATATATATATATATATATATATATATATATATATATATATATATATATATATATATATATATATATATATATATGAACACATTTGTTGTGGTACAGCATTTTACAATGGTTTTAAATGTGATGAACAGAGTCATAGCGAGTCGAGGCACTATCACAAGAAAAAAAAGGGAGAGGAAATATTAAATAATATATTCAATCGTCGATTAAACACTTTTAAAAAGAATAAAAAGATCGACTAAAATTAACAAAACAAAACTAAATCCCAAGGTACCTTTTCGGTTTAATGGCGTTATTCAATCTTCCTGTTTTTTTTATTTTCATGTTTTCTCTCCACTTTACTCTTTTCCCTGTTTTAAAGCGATATTCGCCGACATTTCCCTTAAAAAATGTGTCGGTTGAAAGGTACCTTGGGATTTAGTCTGTTAATTTTAGTCGATTTTTTAATTCTTTTTAAAAGTTTTTAATCGACGATTAAATATATTATTCAATATTTCCTCTCTTCTCTTTTCTTGTGATAGTGTCTCGACTCGCTATAACTCCGTTTATCATATTTAAAACCAATATATATATATATATATATATATATATATATATATATATATATATATATATATATATATATATATATATATATATATATATATATATATATATATAAAATCCAGGTAGGGGAAAGTCTACAGGGTAGAAATCCAAAGGGAATCAAACCGGGCTATAAAAGAGTGCTCAATAAAAATATAGAGCTGTATTGTGAATGTTTTTTATTCAAACATGTACAAAATCTGGTACACTGGCATGTCGATGTTATCGATCTACAGTTATCAAGAGCTGAGGTCTTCTGCCTGATGAGACCTCAGCTCTTGATAACTGTAAATCGATAACATCGACATGCCTGTGTAGCAGATTTTGTACATGTTTGAATAACAAAACATTCACTATATATATATATATATATATATATATATATATATATAAATTTGACGAGGAAGAAAAAATGAAGAAAATGTGTTAGAATAAAGAAAAAGAAGAAGAAAGAAATTACAAAAAGGGTTTAATCCGAACAATTTCGGCTGGTAATAAATAATAATAGTTTATATGTTCACTTTGACATATGTTTTTTATCGATCGAATATGAACATTTAAAACAAAAGCGGAAAAACAGTCATGATGCATCTAATACGCCATCAACTTTTATATACAAAAAAAGTTAAGTAATGTTTCCCTTTTGAACGAGTGAAAAAAGAAATATGTATGTTATTTGCATTGTTAGTTTTCAGCCTGAATGTGGGATATTATACATTGATGAAGCCCCTTTTGGCTTGGAGGAAAGTGTAGTATCTGTTCCGATGGATACTGCACCCCATAGACCGGTATCGTCTTGTCCTTCGGGGCTTGATTCCGCCGATCTGTGGGATTGTCCTGCGCAGTTCTAGGAAGTCCACCCTCCCAGGCTTTGCCTCCCCTCTTTGGGGAGGAGTAAGTTTATTGCTTACTGCCTGAGGCGCCCCTACCGGGGAATGCCGACGGGGCTGCCCAGGCAATTTTTAATGGCTAGAGTGCTCACCTTCTCGGGCGCTGGCTTTTCAAGTCCCACTTTCCCGACCCGACCTTGGGTCACATCTTACCTTGTGGGAGTGAGATAAAACTTAATGTTGTTTCTATTTTATTGAACTTTTTTCATTTTATTTACCCCTTTCCCTCGCTATAATTCTCATAGCATCTTTATTATATTTTTTACACGATACCTCGATATTGACTCCGTTGAGCAAGGTACGAAAGCGGTCAGCTGCCCTTTCATCATTTTAATTCTTAATTCATTATGATTAATAAATAATGCCTCTTTCATGCCATTATATATATATATATATATATATATATATATATATATATAGCAATAGATAAAATGAAAGAATAAAATAAGGTGCAAATTAAATTTTATAACAATTCAATGTTCAAGCAAAGTCCTTTAAAGTCCTTAACTCATGAGTTTTCAAATAAAAACTTCTCCTCAGAGGACAATTACCGCAATGACATTACTGCAGGTAATAAAAATTAAACTTTGAAAAAATATATTAAAAAATATATATATAAACATACATAAAGGTATATAAAACATCAAATATATCGGCCCAAAACATACTTTTTAGTAAAACTATACAGTTCATCTAAGTCAACAAGTCTAAAATAGCTCCAGGCAATATATCAAAGAGGGTGATTAAAAAATAATCCAATTGGTGAATGGTGGTCCAAAAACGACAAAAGGTATACAGGCGGGAAATTCGTTTGCTACCGATGCAGTAGATAACAGTGAAAATTGTATTAATGCTCTATCCAGTATATTGAGCTTTATTTTTATCCGGATGTTCACTAATTAAAGATATTAGTTGCCTCTTATATATTTCGTTGTATTAACCTTATATATATATATATATATATATATATATATATATATATATATATATATATATATATATATATGTGTCAGTTTTTTACTTTTCTTTTATATGAACAGATGTCACTCGTATAAGTCGAACGAATATACGAGTTAGATATCGAAGGAACTTTCGATTAAAGACCATTAAGAAATCACATTAAATTTACGAATGTTTATTTTTGTTGTAAATACGTTACGCTACTCAGCAGGAATAAACATCTCGTAATCCATCTAATGGATGTGAAGTTTTAAGCCAGCGTGTTTTCCACGAGAATTCCCACTTTTTTGTTAGAGATAAAGAAAGGGTATCAATCAACGGCGAGAAAGAAAAGGAGTTGAAATCAACGCCATTTGTGACTTGCTGTAACCGACCCAGTGGTGCCCGGTCGGAGACATATTTTCGTGCGTAAGGCTGAGAGAAAAATACTTCAGAATGTAGTAACGTTTACATTTTTAAAAAAATAACGATTTAAAAAAAAAATCGTTGTACTTTTCCCTTATTTTATTTTTGATTACAACATTCGATTAATAATCAATAACACAATATTAAATCAATATGTGTTCATCAAAGTTACGTATAGGCGAGAAGCACACACAGCAATGCCAGATCTTGTCTGATAGTTTTATTAATACAGAAAAGAATTACTGTTTCTCGTAAGTAGCGTATCTCTACAAAGCCACCATCCGCCCATGCATGGAGTATTGTTGCCACATCTGGGCTGGTGCATCATCCACTAGTCTCTCCCTCTTAGACAAGGTCCAAAAAAGAGTCGCCAACTTAAATAGGTCCATCACTATCCACCAAGCTCCAGCTTCTATCCCATCGCCGCAATGTTGCTTCCTTGTACCTGTTTTACAAGTACTTCAATGGAATGTGCTCTGATGAGCTTCCTGCTCTGGTGCCCCCGCGACGCAAATTCACTAGACCAACCCGACAATCTGCCAAATCCCATCCGTTCACTGTGGAGGTCCCCAGATGCCGAAGAGCCTTCTACTCCAAAAGCTTATTTTCTTCGTGCTGCTGGACTCTGGAACTCCCTCCCTGCTCCCTGTTTTTCATGACGGTTCTGACATGCAGACATTTAAAACCGATGTAAACAGACATCTCGCTGCACAGCTTCCAATTTAGGTTGACCCCCTCCCCTAAAAAAAAAGGAAAAAAAAAAACTGTCACCCTTTTTCTCAGTAGCCCCTTACGTCTACAGTGGCGTACTGCCTTCTTTGGGGTGAACCATGTTAAGAAAAAAAAACAAAAAAAAAAACGATGCAGCCGAAACAAATGAAAAACGTGCGTTCAATTTTATATGAAAAGAAGCGAGTCATGTTTGTCATTTATTTTTTTAATCAATTTTTTTTTAAAGCGTTTTAGTTTTCCTTTATTTACAATTTGATTTGCTTTTTTAGTTTTAACTTTTCTGTTTGTTTGTTTTTTGTATAAACATTAAATGTTTTCTAGCCCAGTAGAGGGAACCTACTTTCTTTACGATAGACTTGACAGTATATTCTATGTATTTATTCCAATTAGTGTATTGCATGAAGTAGACATTTTACTAGCTGTCCCGACTCGGCATTTCCTTGTAGCGTATGAACTTAAATTTTTTGTTGTTTTTTTTATTAAAATCTATGGCGTTATTTTGTTGTTGTTTTTCAAAAAAGATAACTATCGATTACAAAACAAGATCTACTGCAGACATCCTAACGGTCAAGGCAGGTGAAGCTAGGGCAGTAGCGCTTGATATATCCAAGGCCTTTGACAAGGTATGGCATAAAGGGCTTCTCCTGAAAATACGCTCAAACGGTATTACTGGGCAACTACTTAATATAATTAGATCCTTCCTAAACTAAAGAAAAATCCAGGTTGTCCTTGATGGCCGTTCATCTAAGCAACATGACATAAATGCTGGTGTACCCCAGGGATCTATTCTTGGACCGTTGTTGTTCCTGATCTATATAAACGATCTCCCTGATGACATAGAGTCGGAGATTGGTTTATTTGCTGACGACACCACGCTATACTCTCGCCATGTTGGCAAAACAGACGCGATCATATCCGAGGCAATGGCTGAATCTTTAGAAAATGACCTCCAGGCTGTAGAGGATTGGGGTCATAAATGGTTGGTAACTTTTAATGCCGCAAAGACAAAGCTCCTTTCCTTCAATAACTACAAAAAGCCTCTCCAACCACCGATTGCCATGGCAAATAACACCCTACCTGAGAGTTCATCATTCAAACTCCTCGGCCTAACCTTCACAGGTAACATGAATTGGAACAAATACATTGAAGACATTGCCAAGGCTGCCGCAAAGAAGGTTAGCTCCCTCTACCGTGCTAGTAAACTCCTTACACCTGACATTATCCTGTATCTCTACAAAGCCACCATTCGCCCATGCATGGAGTATTGTTGCCACATCTGGGCTGGTGCATCATCTACTAGTCTCTCTCTCCTTGACAAGGTCCAAAAAAAGTCGCCAACCTAATAAGTCTCTCACTGTCAGCTAAGCTCCAGCCCCTGTCCCATCGCCGCAATGTAGCATCCTTATGTTTGTTTTACAAATATTCTGGTGCCCCCTCGACATAAATTCACTAGACTAACTCGACAATCAACTAAATCTCATTCATTCACTGTGGAGGTCCCCAAATGTCGGAGAGCCTTCTACTCCAATAGCTTCTTTCCTCGTGCTGCTGGCCTCTGGAACTCTCTCCCTGCCCCCTGTTTCCCCGACAGTACTGACATGCAGACATTTAAAACTAATGTAAACAGACATCTCGCTGCTCAGATCCCAATTTAGGCTGAACCCCCAAACCTCTCCCCTTTTCCTTTTTCTCAGTAGCCCCTTACGTCTACAGTGGCGTCCTGCCTTGTTTGGGGTGAATCATGTTAAACAAAAATATTGATAAAAAGACTGACTTTATTTTATATATTAAATTTGAATAAATATTCGATTAATTAATTAAGAGAGTAGAAAGTGGACTCGTAATTCTGGCTTCACTTATTATGTCTTTTAGTCCTTACATTCCATGAACGATGTTTCTGACAAAGGGGGAAGAATTGCTGTTTTTGGGGTCGGAATCTATCAATCTAACACTTATAATTGGCTAGTTTTGACTCTGAAGTAGTATTCTTTTTAGCTCCTAACATCAAGTGGCTTCATGCCTTGCCTGGGATGACTTATATTAAAGTTACGTATATGCGAGAAACACAGATAGTGCCTAATAGTTATGATAGTTTTGTTTTATTTTTATTAAGATGAATTTCTATAATAGGTTCGGCCCGTTCGTCTGTCACGCTTAAGTTTTAATTAGCATTTTCGTTGGTCTGTCACACTTAAGTTTTAATTAGCATTTTCGTTGGTCTGTCACACTTAAGTTTTAATTAGCATTTTCGTTGGTCTGTCACACTTAAGTTTTAATTAGCATTTTCGTTGGTCTGTCACACTTAAGTTTTAATTAGCATTTTCGTTGGTCTGTCACACTTAAGTTTTAATTAGCATTTTCGTTGGTCTGTCACACTTAAGTTTTAATTAGCATTTTCGTTGGTCTGTCACACTTAAGTTTTAATTAGCATTTTCGTTGGTCTGTCACACTTAAGTTTTAATTAGCATTTTCGTTGGTCTGTAACACTTAAGTTTTAATTAGCATTTTCGTTGGTCTGTCACACTTAAGTTTTAATTAGCATTTTCGTTGGTCTGTCACACTTAAGTTTTAATTAGCATTTTCGTTGGTCTGTCCCACTTAAGTTTTAATTAGCATTTTCGTTGGTCTGTCACACTTAAGTTTTAATTAGCATTTTCGTTGGTCTGTCACACTTAAGTTTTAATTAGCATTTTCGTTGGTCTATCACACTTAAGTTTTAATGAGCATTTTCGTTGGTCTGTCACACTTAAGTTTTAATTAGCATTTTCGTTGGTCTGTCACACTTAAGTTTTAATTAGCATTTTCGTTGGTCTGTCACACTTAAGTTTTAATTAGCATTTTCGTTGGTCTGTCACACTTAAGTTTTAATTAGAATTTTCGTTGGTCTGTCACACTTAAGTTTTAATTAGCATTTTAGTTGGTCTGTCACACTTAAGTTTTAATTAGCATTTTCGTTGGTCTGTCACACTTAAGTTTTAATTAGCATTTTCGTTGGTCTGTCACACTTAAGTTTTAATTAGCATTTTCGTTGGTCTGTCACACTTAAGTTTTAATTAGCATTTTCGTTGGTCTGTCACACTTAAGTTTTAATTAGCATTTTCGTTGGTCTATCACACTTAAGTTTTAATGAGCATTTTCGTTGGTCTGTCACACTTAAGTTTTAATTAGCATTTTCGTTGGTCTGTCACACTTAAGTTTTAATTAGCATTTTCGTTGGTCTGTCACACTTAAGTTTTAATTAGCATTTTCGTTGGTCTGTCACACTTAAGTTTTAATTAGCATTTTCGTTGGTCTGTCACACTTAAGTTTTAATTAGCATTTTCGTTGGTCTGTCACACTTTAGTTTTAATTAGCATTTTCGTTGGTCTGTCACACTTAAGTTTTAATTAGCATTTTCGTTGGTCTGTCACACTTAAGTTATAATTAGTATTTTCGTTGGTCTGTCACACTTAAGTTTTAATTAGCATTTTCGTTGGTCTGTCACACTTAAGTTTTAATTAGCATTTTCGTTGGTCTGTCACACTTAAGTTTTAATTAGCATTTTCGTTGGTCTGTCACACTTAAGTTTTAATTAGCATTTTCGTTGGTCTGTCACACTTAAGTTTTAATTAGCATTTTCGTTGGTCTGTCACACTTAAGTTTTAATTAGCATTTTCGTTGTTCTGTCACACTTAAGTTTTAATTAGCATTTTCGTTGGTCTGTCACACTTAAGTTTTACTTAGCATTTTCGTTGGTCTGTCACACTTAAGTTTTAATTAGCATTTTCGTTGGTCTGTCACACTTAAGTTTCAATTAGCATTTTCGTTGGTCTGTCACACTTAAGTTTCAATTAGCATTTTCGTTGGTCTGTCACACTTAAGTTTTAATTAGCATTTTCGTTGGTCTGTCACACTTAAGTTTTAATTAGCATTTTCGTTGGTCTGTCACACTTAAGTTTTAATTAGCATTTTCGTTGGTCTGTCACACTTAAGTTTTAATTAGCATTTTCGTTGGTCTGTCACACTTAAGTTTTAATTAGCATTTTCGTTGGTCTGTCACACTTAAGTTTTAATTAGCATTTTCGTTGGTCTGTCACACTTAGGTTTTAATTAGCATTTTCGTTGGTCTGTCACACTTAAGTTTTAATTAGCATTTTCGTTGGTCTGTCACACTTAAGTTTTAATTAGCATTTTCGTTGGTCTGTCACACTTAAGTTTTAATTAGCATTTTCGTTGGTCTGTCACACTTAAGTTTTAATTAGCATTTTCGTTGGTCTGTCACACTAAAGTTTTAATTAGCATTTTCGTTGGTCTGTCACACTTAAGTTTTACTTAGCATTTTCGTTGGTCTGTCACACTTAAGTTTTACTTAGCATTTTCGTTGGTCTGTCACACTTAAGTTTTAATTAGCATTTTCGTTGGTCTGTCACACTTAAGTTTTAATTAGCATTTTCGTTGGTCTGTCACACTTAAGTTTTAATTAGCATTTTCGTTGGTCTGTCACACTAAAGTTTTAATTAGCATTTTCGTTGGTCTGTCACACTTAAGTTTTACTTAGCATTTTCGTTGGTCTGTCACACTTAAGTTTTACTTAGCATTTTCGTTGGTCTGTCACACTTAAGTTTTACTTAGCATTTTCGTTGGTCTGTCACACTTAAGTTTTAATTAGCATTTTCGTTGGTCTGTCACACTTAAGTTTTAATTAGCATTTTCGTTGGTCTGTCACACTTAAGTTTTACTTAGCATTTTCGTTGGTCTGTCACACTTAAGTTTTACTTAGCATTTTCGTTGGTCTGTCACACTTAAGTTTTACTTAGCATTTTCGTTGGTCTGTCACACTTAAGTTTTAATTAGCATTTTCGTTGGTCTGTCATGTTTTCACAATAAGAACTCATCTTACTGCCAATATGATGACCTCTTCCGTTCTCTGAGCCACCCACTTAAGTATCTCTATAATGCCACCTTTCGCCCACGCAGGGAGTGTTGTTGTCACACCCGAGCTAGTGCACCAACCACTAGTCTCTCACTCTTGAATTCAGATTTAAGTGAAATTCAATTCCAAGTGATAGTCATCTGAAGGTTGAAGGTTCAATCCTCGGTGCGAGCGATACGAAGAATTGTTAATTACTGAATATTAAATAAAGGGTTCCGTTCAAAATTCCGTCTAGATAGCCGAGTTAGACAGAAATATTCCCGAGTTCAAAGAGATACATCTGAAGAAGGCCGGAGGTTACAGCGGCCGAAACGTTTCGATGATAACACTCAAGATTAGAAATGTAGCACGAATAACCAACATTTTACACATTATTATTATTTGCTCACTAGGAGTTATCACACTGATCATCGTCAGTGATCGCCCACTGCCAACAACCTGTGGTATTCCCTGGAGTTTGAGTGACAACAAGTCTCCTCAGACTTCCAGTATGCTCCACCTCTTTTCGTTCATCACCGCTGATGACCTTGCGGTATCGCAACAGCCACCTACCACCGATTTCCCGCTGATAAGGGCCATTGGTCCCCTCTGGGGCCCGAGTGGCAACAAGCCTCCCCAAGGTCTCAGAGCTGTCCGTGCTCTTCCAGTGGAGGTCTGATTTGCGCTTTCCCACCTCGACCCTCTGTCCATAATTTTTGGTAGACATTATTATTATTATTATTATTATTATTATTATTATTATTATTATTATTATTATTATTATTATTATTATTATTATTATTTGTACTCACTAGGAGTTCTCACACAGATCATCGTCAGTGATTGCTCACCGATAACAATCACTGGTATTTCCTGGAGTCTGAGTGACAACACGCCTCCCCAGATTTCCAGTATTCTTCACCTCTTTTCGATAACGATGCGGTATCACAACAGCCTCTTACCATTGATTTCTCGCTGGTAAGGACACTTGGTCTTCTCTGGGATTGGGGTAGCAATAAGCCTCCCCAAGGTCCCAGCATTATCTGCACTTTTCCAGTGGAGGTCTGGTTTGTGCTGTCCCTCCTCGGTCTTCTCATCCTCCTCGACCCTCTACAAATATTTTGTCTGGTGTCAGTCTAGGCCGGCACCGTTTAAAAAAATACTTTTTTAATTATTAATTTTTACACATAATAATAATAATAATAATAATAATAATAATAATAATAATAATAATTATTATTATTATTATTATTATTATTATTATTATTATTATTGAAAACGAAGGAACACTTTATCGATTGACTAACAAACATTTTACGATTCAACAACATTTTTATTCTATGTTTAATGGTGTTAGTAAGAATTAATTGTTCATCTGAATAGTACGTTACCATAGTGCCATTTGTCTTGTAGTATCCATAAGCCATAGATATTTGTACGAAATACGTGTGTGTGTGCGATTGTTAGAAAGTTGCGTATGTCTATTTGTGGCAAAGTGTGTGTGTGTGTGTGTTTGAATATAGTTCTTTGTCCGTGATAGAAATTAAAACCGCACATACTTTTCTTTGCCTCCCCCCTCCTCGATCGAGTCGGATAGGGGGTACGACGACTTCCCTGTGTCTTGTCGGCTGGGATGCAGAAGAGAAAAGACGGAGTGAGACGAGCTTTGTTGCTCTTTTCATAGGGTCCGAAATCTCGCGTTGGTCGCTGATGTGTCGTTTCCGGATTGGCCGAAGTTTTAAGCCAGCGTGTTTTCCACGAGAATTCCCCTTTTTTGTTAGAGATAAAGTTCAAATGAACTTTCGATTAACGACCATTAAGAAATCACATTAAATTTGCCAATGTTTATTTTTGTTGTAAATACGTTACGCTACTCAGCAGGAATTGTTCTTGGCCTTTTGGCTAAGATCAAAGTGTAGTATCTGTTCCGATGGATACTGTACCCCATAGACTGGTATTGTCTTGGCCTTCGGGTCTTGATTAACGCCGGTCTATGGGTCTGTCCTGTGCAGTTCTAGGAGGTCCACCCTCCCAGGCTTCGCTTCCCCCTTTTGAGGAGGAGTAAGTTTATTGCTTACTGCCTGAGGCGCCCCTACTAGGGAATGCCGACGGGGTTGCCCAGGCAATTTTTAAACCCCTCTTACTCGACCCAACCTTGGGTCACATCTTACTTGTGGGAGTAAGATAAAAACTGGCCTTGTGCCTAACTCCTGGAGAGGAGTAAATCAATACTCAGCAGGAATAAACATCTCGTTATTCCTTTAATGGATGTGAAGTTTTAAGCCAGCGTGTTTTCTACGAGAATTCCCCTTTTTTGCTCTAGAGATAAAGAAAGGGTATCAATCAACGCCGAGAAAGAAAAGGATTTGAAATCAACGCCATTTGCTTTTTGATGTCCGTTTGTCACTTTGTATCTCTCGCTACAGTACCATGCATCAGACCGACAGGGAACAGGACACACTAGCATGCCCAAGACTCTGCCAGACTGATTTTTATCTTGATATGCCGTGTAAAAGTGTCAATAAACCTGAGACATACCTCTCTTGGCACTGCACTGACTCTGGCTGTTTAGTTCACAAATGGTCTTGGGATTGTTTTGATATACCTTATCTTTGACATAACCCCACAGAGAAAAAGTAATCTAGGAGGTTATGGTCCGGTGAATGTGATGCCTATTCGTGATCAGACCTTCTAATGATGAGACGATCATCAAAGTGTCTCCACATATCACTGGACGGTGATAAAACAAAAACTGTTGGACATTTATGACTGAAAGTTGGTGGACAAGACATGCATAGATTGAAGTTTATTTGTACTAAATATGGGTTGGATTGCAAAAAAGACTGTGGGTTTTCTTAACGATTCCATGGGTGGCATTTGATTGGGTCACTCTATAGAAACGCTCGTTTACAGAATTTGTTTATAAAATAAATAAATGTACATACGAACCGTATTCAAAACATATGTACGATTTAGGCGTCTAGTAGGTCAACCCTCCCAGGTGTTACCTTCTCTTTTAGATAATTAGTTTATTCTCTCTTAGACAAGGGATTAGTTTATTGCTAATCACATTAGGCGGCTCTACTGGGGGATGCCGAGGGGGCGACCCAGACATTTTTTATAGGCCAGAGTACATTTCCTCTAGTGCCCTGGCTTTTCAAATCCCTACCTAACCTTGTGTCTAACATCCTGGCAAGGATGTAAATAAAATTACCCAATCCTTGGCCTTTTGGTCCGGAGCAAAGTGTAGTGTTGGTTCTGATACTATACTTTATCTTTTTCTGACCTCGGTCAGTGTAGGACAGATCCTTCTAGACTGAGACAACTTATATTTTTGTCTCCACCCAGATTTCCCCTTTTGAGGGAGTAGGATTTTCGTCCACATTAAAAACCGACGTTGTGTTTATTTACTCCTCGCGGAGTTAGGCACAAGGCCAGTTTTATCTTACTCCCACAAGTAAGATGTGACCCAAGATCGGGTCGAGCAAGTGGGGTTAAAAGCCAGCGCTCGAGAGGTGAGCACTCTGGCCATTTAAAAATTGCCTGGGCAGCCCCGTCGGCATTCCCCGGTAGGAGCGCCTCAGACAGTAAGCAATAAACTTACTCCTCCCCAAAGAGGGGAGGCGAAGCCTGGGAGGGTGGACCTCCTAGAACTGCACAGGGCAGGCGTGCAGTATCCATCGGAACAGATACTACACTTTGATCTTAGACGTTGTGTCTAACTATGCCCTCGTGGGGAAGCAAGTAAATAGGGGATTAACGACGGTTGACGTGCCGTAAAACACAACATCCACCCAACTTTGCATCGGGGGAAAAAATAACGATGAAATATTATATCGTGTGCAGTTGTTATTGCTGTGATGTATCTATCAATATAGAAAAGTGTTCGTTTTTTTTCCCCCTTCCGCCCGGAAAAAAATATCTCCGGCATACGTAAGATTTAAAGGGGGGAAAAATTGATTTACATGGAAGGGTTGGCCCTAATCGTTTACGTTGGCAGGCGCTACAAGTCAATTTAATATCCTGCTCGCCCCTCTTCTTCCTCACCCCCCCCCCAAAAAAAAGAAAAGAAACTCTCTCTGTCACACACACATACGCGTGCAAACACTCAGTGTTACCCTCCTGAGAGAGTGTGTTGTGTATCGGCATCTCTCCAAAGCGAAGACGTCTGCGGAGGTGATTTCTTCTGCGATATACCGTCGCGTTTTGTTTGTTTGTTTGTTTATTTTTTTTTTTTTTCGCTCCGGAGACGAGTTCCGACGAGGTCCGCCGCGGCTCGGCACCGTAGAGACGTGGATGTTTACATCACGTGATTACCAAGGATTTTTTTTTTTACACTGGTCGAAAAACGTCGCCCCCTTTCCAGACGTGAAGGGCGCTCTACCGCGTCTTGTAGAAAAAGGTAGGTCTTCTGGTAAATTCGTCGTTTCCCGGCCAAAATGGCGGACGATGTGAATCGGCTGGATTTTTACGACCTTACAAATGAGAAAGTAAACCCAAATAAATTGTTTGGGACTATTTTCAAATTTGCGTTAATTTATTTTAAACGAAATACAGTTGGGTGATTAGTCCAAAACAATTTATTTGGGTTTACTTACTCATTTGTGAGGTCCAAAAAAAAAAAAATCAGAAAAATGCAGCCGATTCATTGTCCGCTATTTTGGCTGGGTAATGACTAATTTACCAATCTTTTTAACTGATATTATTTCGAATTGCTTTTTTAAAAAGAGAGAGTGGTTTTAACCAACACCGAAAATCACGTAAACAATATTCGATCATGCGAACAACTGCCTTCGCAATACTGTTACTCACTATAGCTTTGATTATCGTAAAGCTGTAAGGATGACTGCGCGGTTAGACTACAGCAAAGCAAAGGTTGCGTAATGCCTAACGGCACCACTCCTGGACCGGTATTGTTTGAATCCAGTGGAAAGGCGAAGTCCAGAACAGAAAACAATGCTGGAATAAGCAGACATAGGCTGCTATTTTTTTAAATTCTATTTTTTTTTTATCAGCGTTTCCCCCAAACAAGGCAGGCCGCCACTGTAGACGTAAGGGGCTACTGATAATTAGGGTGTAGGTTTTGGGGGTCATCCTATGTTGGGAGCTGTGCAGCCGGATGTCTGTTTACATTAGTTTTAAATTTCTGCATGTCGGTACAGCCGGGGAAACAGCGAGCAAGGAGGGAGTTCCAAAGGCCAGCATCTAAAGGATAGACGCTATTAAAGTAGAAGGCTCTCCGGCATCTGGGTACCTCCACAGTAAATGGATGGGACTTAGCTGATTTTCGGAGTTTTCCTTCTCAAAACCTAGTTTCGGAACCAAGATGTAAGAGCCCCTATTTACTTGTCTCCTCACAAGGGCAAAGTTAGACACAAAATCTATTTCAATGTGGGGGAAATCCAGCTCCCCAAAATGGGGCACTCTTGATTAGGAAAAAAATTGTCTCAGTCTGAAACGATGTCTCCTTCATTGATTGAGCACAAAACAGATACTACACGTTGTGTAAAAGCTAGAGGGAAGATATATGGATTCATACCTTGTGCAAGAGTATTAGTGAAAGTTATGCAATATCTCCGACAGGAAGTCAAATGCATCTACATCTTTACTATATATATATATATATATATATATATATATATATATATATATATATATATAATAATGATTTATATTCCAATGACAAAAAAATCAAGTCTTTAATCAAATCATTTATTTTTATTTTTATTTTTCCATGGCAGAATTTCTAATGGTCTTACAATTGTTTATGAACGAGTAAAATGCAGCAATTAAACACGTTCACTCGCTGTTCTTCAGAGACCGAAATGAAAGGCATATATAAAATGTCACGTCAATATATATATATATATATATATATATATATATATATAATTTATTTAGATACTGTATATTACATATTTCAGCAGTGTACCGCGGTTCCATCCAAAAGGGCAGATTTAGACATCTTTAGTAAATCTCCGTGCCCAGTGGAATAGATTTACTAAAGATGTCTAAATCTGCCCTTTTGGATGAAACCGCGGTACATTGCTGAAATATGTAATATACAGTATCTAAATAAATTATATTAGCTCTCTTATATGATCGAGCACGTTATTTGATTTCTTTTCATATATAACCTGATACACTATATTTATATATATATACAGAGAGAGAGAGAGAGAGAGAGAGAGAGAGAGAGAGAGAGAGAGAGAGAGAGAGAGAGAAGAGATGTTTCGGTTGTACTCTTCACAGAGAGTCAACCTCTTCAGACCAAAGAAGACAGAGAACCGAAAAATGTATGCACATCTGTAACCAATAATGTTTGTATAAATGAAAAGTAATACTTGAGAACAGCTCTACTTTTTATTGAGCATTTTTTATAAACACTAGAGTTTCAACGGGTTTACATCTACATAAACTAATACAAATATATATATATATATATATATATATATATATATATATATATATATATATATATATATATATATATATATATATATAATTAAAGCTCTTCGTAAACTAATAACATAGCACTCTTCGGTAGCTTATTGTTTATATAAACATTCAGATTTTCCTTCTCGTTACACCTCTCGAACCGGGGTCCGATGGATACTGCACGCCTGTCCTGTGCAGTTCTAGGAGGTCCACCCTCCCAGGCCTTGCCTCCCCTCTTTGGGGAGGAGTAAGTTTATTGCTTACTGTCTGAGGCGCCCCTACCGGGGAATGCCGACGGGGCTGCCCAGGCAATTTTTAAATGGCCAGAGTGCTCACCTCTCGAGCGCTGGCTATTCAAACCCCACTTTCTCGACCCGATCTTGGGTTACATCTTACTTGTGGGAGTAGGATAAAACTGGCCTTGTGCCTAACTCCTGGAGAGGAGTAAATAATACTTGTGCTGATATCCTAGCGATTAAAACCTCCAACTACAGATTAAATAGTATTACTACCGGTGATCATATTCTCGTTCGTTTATAATGAGCTATTCTAATTGTTGTACTCTTTCCTTTTGGCTAAGATCAAAGTGTAGTATCTGTTCCGATGGATACTGCACCCCATAGACCGGTATTGTCTTGGCCTTCGGGGCTTGATTTACGCCGGTCTATGGGTCTGTCCTGTGTAGTTCTAAGAGGTCCACCCTCCCAGGATTCGCCTCCCCTCTTTGGGGAGGAATAAGTTTATTGCTTACTGCCTGAGGCGCCCCTACCGGGGAAGGCCGACGGAGCTGCCCAGGCAAATTTTAAACCCCACTTTCCCGACCCGACCTTGGGTCACATCTTACTTGTGGGAGTAAGATAAAAACTGGCCTAGTGCCTAACTCCTAGAGAGGAGTAAATCAATACTCTTTCCTTTCTTTATTACTTTCGACTGTTGAGAGAGAGAGAGAGAGAGAGAGAGAGAGAGAGAGAGAGAGAGAGAGAGAGAGAGAGAGAATAGAATAACAGCGGGGAGAGGGGGTAAAATATACATTGAGAGAGGGTGAAAGTGATAGACAGAAAGTTAGTAAGAAATGAGTCACTTGATGAGGTATTTGCCAATTACGGCTATTTAGAACAATTTAAATGGAAGTTTTTAAAACATAACTCAATCCCCTAACTGACTAATATTCTAACATGTGTTTTGTGCGACTAAAATATCTACAAAAAAAAAGCCTTAAGGAAACAAATGTTGATTAACTTAGGGGCAACGTGTAGTATCTGTTCTGATTGTAAACTTCATCTTTCCTGTCCTCGGTCAGTGAAAAAGAAGTCCTTCTAGACTGAGGCATTTTAAAAATATTTTTGTCGTAATCCAGAGTGCTCCTTTTTGAATGACTGGATTTCCTCACACTGTGTCTAACTCTGCCATCTCTCTTTTCTTCTTCATCCTCTTCCTCTTTTACATCATCATCATCATCATCATCATCATCATCATCATCATCATCATCATCATCATCATCATCATCATCAATTCTTCATCTCTCTCCTCATCTTCATCCTCTTCCTCATCATCATTATCACATTCATCATCATCATCCATTTCTTCTTCATCATCCTCTCATTTTTTTCTTATCATCATCTACTTCTTCTTCTTCTTCTTCTTCTTCTATATTATCCTCTTCTTTTTTTCTCATCCTCATCATCCATTTCTTCTTCTTCATCATCTTCTTATCTTCTTTTTTACATCATCATCATCATCATCATCATCATCATCATCATCATCATCATCATCATCATCATCATCATCATCATCATCATCATCATCATCATCAGCATCATCATCAGCATCATCATCATCATCATTTCCTTCTTTTTCTTCATCCGTTGTTTTGTCGTTGCTCAGTTAATAAACACGTGGATATTCGCGCGCGAAACAACAAAAAAAAACATTTTTACCCGTGTCTTTTCAGATGGAAAGAAAAGACGCCGAAAACGTGATATCGATCCAAATAAGAAGCAGTAATTGTATTTAGCAAACAAAATATTTTCTCATAAATAGAATTTCCTCGCCGTGTTTATCTAATAATCCAACCTCAGTCGGATTATCACATTTTTATTGTCTTATAGATATTAACTGCGGGCTGGTACACGGCCTTATTTTATGGAGTACTCAATTCGAATCTAACTCGCATTATTTCATTGTTCCCATATTCCGAGTCAGACGCTCGCTTCTCCGCACAATAAAAGTCAGACCGGCGTTACGTTAAACACACACACACACACACACACACACACACACACACACACACACACACACACACACACACTGTGTACACAGCAGACGCGTTATGTACACAGTCATTCATGATGCCTGTGTACCAAGTTGTGTTAACATTTATTAATATTTGGCCACGAGTACCGGTAATTACTTTTTTCTATTATTGTAGATTAACACGTTTCGCTAAATAATCTCCCCCCCCAAAACCCCCCCCCCCCCCGAGATTCTACGTTTTTAGGCGATTACGTGTGAACACCCTGAAAAATTTGACGGAAAGAAGAAAATATATTTATAATCTAAATTGGGGGGATCAGTTTCGCGTATAAATTTAACGTAAAATGATCTCTCATTACCGATCCATTCTAGCGTTTTACGGCAGTTAACCCATTTTTTTGTGCGTTTGCTAAGGGAGTGGCCTATATTTTGAGGTGATTACGTGTGATTTTACGACCGTGCCACTTGAACTTAGGGTTTGTGGTAAAATAATTTGGTTTACTGATTAAACAAAAAATAGAATGGCCCGGAAATGGGGGATCATTTTACGTTAAATTTACATACGAAACTGATCTCCCGATCTAAATTCTAATTTAATTGTTTTGTTTTTGTTCTTTTCTTCTTTACGCCAACTTTTTCAGCGTGTTCACACGTAATCGCCTAAAAAAGTAGAATATCAAGGGTTTTTTTTTGGGGGGGGGGAGAGTATTTACCATGTTTTTTTTTAATAACATAATAAATATAACAGTAATCCTATAGTAATTAGATTTGGTTTAAGGTTTCCGAAAATTCATACGTGATTCATCCACATGTACCCAAGACCTAACAATTAAAAGCGTTGGTTCACAATCATTTCAGTCTTCCGGGGGTTTAAGGTCCAAACCGATAATAACTAATAAAATATAAAATAACACTTTACCCAGTCGTGGATGACGTAATGAGAACAATCTATCCCCGCGGATTAAATAAAAGGTTCAATTCGGAATTCCGTACAAGTTCGACATAAAAGATTTCCCATTTTACTTGAAGATTCCCATTTTAAAAAGAGTTCATCCGAAGAGCTTCGTCACATGATTGAGAACAGAACTTCCGCCCAGAGGGGCGATTGTTCCGTGTTATCCCACATACAACACCTGCTATTCCTAAATAAGAGAGAGAGGAGAGAGAGAGAGAGAGAGAGAGAGAGAGAGAGAGAGAGAGAAAGTGAGAGAGAGAGAGAGAGAGAGAGAGAAAGTGACTGGTGGGTTTACTTTCAGCAGACTCGTAACTCTCGCTTCCCTTATTTTGTCCTTTAGTCCTCACATTCCATGAGCGATGTTTCTGACAAAGGGAGAAGAATTGCTGTCTTCTAGGTCGGAATCTATCCATCTAACACTTATCGTTGGCTAATTTTTAACCTTGAAGTAGTATTGTTTTAGCACCTTACATCAAGTGGCTTCATGCCTTGTCTAGAGCGATTCCCATTAAAAAAAAAGGTTATCCATATGATACTGGCCAGGCACAACTTCGCTTAATTTCGGTGTATCAACGTGATTATACGTTTATCGATGAGAATAGTAGTCCAAATAATATAACCATGAGCGGAGTTTCTTTCTAAGAACTTCTTATATGTGGAACACAATACCACAGGGCTGCTCCCCAGCTGACTACAGCATGGTCGTTTTTAAGTCCAATGTTAACACATTCTTGTCGAGTCGTCTCTTTAAATAATCAAATTCTACCCAGTTCCAACCATTGTCTGTAACTCTTAAGGTGTTGTCTCATCGTCGTCTACCTGACAAAATCATTAACCCTTATCCTCGAGTGGCCTTTAGGGCCTCGATAAACGGTGATTGATTGGTACAAAAAAAAAGTAATACAAATTACACTAGTTTACAAAGAAATTGAGGCAAGCACAAAAATACCCGTTTTTACCTAATTTGGGGATGCTGAATTCAAGTTTGAAATCCGTTTTTACTCATCACCTTTAGTTTTTTAGATATGCATAGAGTGCATTTTGTGCATATACGGTACATAAAGGCGTGTATGCATTCAGGGCTAATTCTAATATTGTGAGACTTATGGCTTTTTAAAAAGTTATTATGCACTACATGTAAGTGATAGCATTACATTATATATATATAGTTGCATATCAAGATGGATTTTGCCAGTTAAGAAGTTGCTAAAGTCTTACGAGGATATGGGGTGCCGAATGTCACTCAAGATTCATTTTCTCCATTCCCACCTCAACTTCTTCCCGACAAATCTTGGAGCAATGAGTGATGAGTATGGAGAAAGATTCCACCAAGACATTACGAAGATGGAGAGCAACTATCAAGGCAAATGGAACCCTGGCATGATGGGAGACTTCTGCTGGATGCTCTTGCGTGACATCCCGGAGGCAAAATACACCAGATCTTCTAAGAAAACCCACTTTTGACTGTCTGTGGTACTATGAATTGTGTAATTGTGTCATTCAAGTATATTTATTCAATCAGTGTTCTTTATCGATCCTTTTGTATCTGTTATAAGCTGCTGTAACTCTTGAAATATGCACATTTATTCTCTGTTTATACTAAAATGAGACTATTTAAAAGCCAGAAAACTAGACGCGATAGAGCAACACTATTCCTAAATGTGAATTCAGCAAAAAAAAATCGATCCCATTCTTCAGACCAAACATTTTTTTTTGTAAACCATTCTTATCAATCCTCATCTAAAAAAAAATCCGAAACAAAATTTGATTCGTTAGTTGACGTTCTGATGATGGCTGTGTTCTGGAAAGTTAGGGATCGTTGGTTTCCTCTGATTCTAATCACAAGACAACCTAAAAAGAGCGGCAGGGGTCACTTCGGATAAAAATTACGTGTGGCTGGCTAAGTAAAAGTGACGATAACAAATGCATAGATAATAAATCTAACAATCAGTAAACGCACGTGAAAAGTATACAGTTAAGTAGAACCCCCCCCAAATAAATCACAACTTGTAAACATTAAATACGTTTTCCAAATTCCTTTTGATAATATTAAAACTACTAAAATGATGGAAACAAGTTGGCGATGGTGCAGTATAGTTAACACGAAAAATAGGGGTGAAAAACAAACAAACAAACAAATAGACAACACATAACTGTTACCAAACGCAAGGAAATTTACTTTTCTACTTAACTGTATAATTTTCACATGTGATTGTAAGACTAATAATCTATGCATTTGCTATCGTTACTTTTACTTAGCCACGCCAGTGTCGTTGTGGTTTCTGTAATGACCACCAATTTTGGGGGACTTGGTGGCGAATTTTAGTAAAACAAATTTAAAGAGGAGGGAGGGGTAGTGGAACCGTAAATCAAAGCCCGAGTGTGGTTACCAATTGGATTAGGGTAAGCTTATTTATTTTTATTATCTTTTAAACCTGAAATTCGCGTCCCCCAAAATTGTCGTCCATCTTGGAAAGCACGCGTGGTTGGCTAAATAAAAGTGACGATAACAAATGCATAGATAATAAATCTAACACACGTCAAAATTATACAGTTAAGTAGAAAAACCCATTTTCGTCAGCATGGATGCTTTTTTGTTAATATTGGAAATTTATTTCTGACAGTATAGTGTTATTCATTAAGCTTCTTTTTTTTATAGAGTCACATCTGTTACTTTGTGGTATTCACTGTTTATATCAAGCCCCGCGGGCTAAATAATCGCCTTTTAAGTAATAATACGCGTGCAAAAAATAGCATCATGGAATTTTTTAATGCGTAACATACTTTATACTCTCGAGAATCAATTGATAATATTAAAACTCAATAAATAAATACACATTGATCTTTATTATAGAGTGGGTGGTATTGTTACTTAATCGATAACTAATTGGTATTGGTATTGTTACTTAATCGATAACTAATTGGTATTGGTATTGTTACTTAATCGATAACTAATTGGTATTGGTATTGTTACTTAATCGATAACTAATTGGTATTGGTATTGTTACTTAATCGATAACTAATTGGTATTGGTATTGTTAGTTAATCGATAACTAATTGGTATTGGTATTGTTACTTAATCGATAACTAATTGGTATTGGTATTGTTACTTAATCAATAACTAATTGGTATTGGTATTGTTACTTAATCAATAACTAATTAAAAGAAAGTTAAAAAAAATCTGCTGCGAGGAAGGATTGAACTCACGACTTCAATGTATTGCTAATATTAATAAACTTCTTAAACTCAAACGCCTGGTGTGTTCTTACTAGTCGGAGATACGTCCTCGGCAATCAGTCCGACAGTGACTTTATTCCTGTCAGACTGATGTATGGTTCTGTTCAGTCTCAGGAGGTCCATCCTCCCAGGCTTTACCTTCTCTTTGAGAAGTGGTTAGTTTATTGCTAATCGCCTGAGGCGCCCCTACCGGGGGAATGCCGACGGGGCCGCTTAGGCATTTTTTATAGGCTGTAGTGCGCTAATCGTAGTGCGCTGGCATTCCACACCTGACCTTGTTTCTAGCCCCCTGGAGAGTGAGTAAATAAAAATACCTTGACCTTGTGTCTAACCTGCTGCAGCGGAGGTAAATAGATATACCATCACGACTATAAGACTGATTGACTTTTTAATCGTTTCTTTTCTGTCTTTCTTACAACTACGAGTATAAACCGGAATCACTTCGTTAAAGTCGATGTATATCCTGGCAAATAAAATCGGTTTTGTCCAAGTACATAGCACAGTTGGTTGGTTGGTTGGGTGTTGGGCTTTTCGGCACGTCAATCGCACGTGTGATCAGTTTATGTCGAAACCATACGTATGCGATTTGGTTGTAGATTAATTTATTTTCTAGGCATATAGTTTGTAAAATGTGCACACATCGGGTCACCAATTGAGATCGGGTTCAATTATGTAAATGAGGAAAAAGTGAGTTTGTAAAGCCAGTTAAATATTAAAAATATCCAAAATCTTTTTTCTCTCTCTCTCTTCTTCTCTTTCTCCCTCTCTCTATGTCTTTCTCTCTCTCTTTCTTTGCGTTTCTCTCTCTTTCTCTCTCTCTTTCTTTCTTTCTCTATGTGTTTCTCTTTCTCTCTTTCTTTCTGTTTCTCTGTGTCTCTCTCGCTTTCTCTCTCTCTCTCTCTCTTTCTCTCTCTTTCTCTATGTGCATCCCTAAGAGATGCATGAGAAAATAACCTCCTTAAAACTTCAAATATATCCTATTTTGATGAAATTTAAATCATACGTATAATATTTTCTGATGGAGACAATGGACATGCTCCTAAATCATTTATGTAACATTTACCGGGGAAGACAATGGAAGTGTTCCCGAATCTCTAAGTGCACTCCTAAAGGGGGCAATGATGGCATAACCGCCATAAAACTTCAAATATATCCTATTTTTATGAAATTTAAATCAGAATATTTTCTGCGGGAGACAATGAAAATTGTCCTAAATATCTTAGTGCCCTCCTAACCCAAGGGAGCTATGAGGACCGAACCTCCTTTACAATTTTAAAGATATCCTATTTTATGAAATTTATATCCTGTGTATTAAATTACTGAGTTGCAATCAAAAAGACAGGTACGCCTTAAATACACGTTAGATAACACTCTACATGAGAGTTAAACATTCAAAGTCCTTGGCCTAACCTTCACAGGTAACATGAATTGGAAGAAATTCATTGACGACATTGCGAAGGCTGCAGCAAAGAAGGTAGGCTCCCTCTACCGTGCTAGTAAACTTCTCACACGTGACATGATCCTATATCTCTACAAAGCCACCATCCGCCAATGCATGGAGTATTGTTGCCACATCTAGGCTGAGGCATTATCCACTAGTCTCTCTCTCTCTTTCTCTCTTAGACAAGGTCCAAAAAAGATTTGTCAATTTAATAGGCCCCTCACTATCCACCAAGCTCCAGCCCCTGTCACATCGCCGCAATATTGCTTCCTTGTGCCTGTTTTACAAGTACTTCAATGGATTGTGCTCTGATGAGCTTGCTGCTCTGACACCCCCACGACGTAAATTCACTAGACCAACCCGACAATCTGCCAAATCCCATCCATTCACTGTGGAGGTCCCCGGATGCCGAACAGCTTTCTACTCTACAAGCTTCTTTCTACGTGCTGCTTGACTCTGGAACTCCCTCCCTGCTCCCTGTTTTCCTGACGGTACTGACATGCAGAAATTTTAAACTAATGTAAACAAACATCTCGCTTCGCAGCTCCCAATTTAGGTTGGCCTCCCAAAAAAAAACTCTCACCCTTTTTCTCAGTAGCCCCTTACGTCTACAGTGTCGGCCTGCCTTGTTTGAGGTGAACTATGTTAAAAAAAAATAACATCAAAAACTAAAAACTTTACACCTATTCTTACGCCTACGTGCCTCCGTACATTGTTGAATCGCTTACTAAAATAAATTAGAACGCAATACCTGCAGTTTAGTGAGTTACAAGTACAAAGAAAGGCTCACCGTGAATACACGTTACATGACATCAATTTCGGTATCGCTTTTACTTTCACTTTCGTTTTCGTTTTATCTCTAGCTTCCAGCTTGACGATCAATATAAAATGTATCATCGCGGATACGATTGAATTTCAAGGTAAACTTGCAATACGTCTAAATAATGGTTCCGGCAATGCAAATAAAATCTAATCAAACTCATTCATAGATGTACGAGGAAATGTCTTTTGAATCGGTTGATAGGCATTAGAGATTTGCCAGCTGCTTAGTTAACTATTTTATTGTATATCACTGCTGTGCTTCAAAGAATGGCGATACACACTTATGTATACGAATGTAATGGTATATTCATCGGTGGGTTCAAATATATAACATTCAGAAAAAAAAAGTAAAATAAAAAAATAAAATAAAAAAATATTTAAAAAATTAAATAATAATAAACTCATATAAAAACAAAACAATCAGTTATAATTTTAGTTTTATTACATTTGCTGCGGATATTAATATTTACTGCGTTATATGCAATATTGCCACCCACACGTTTTTTGAGATTTGAAACACCTACCATTTCACAAAGAGGTCTTCCTAGAAATATATTATGGAACACGGTCACACAGATTACATCAGTGTTAAAGTCTTGCCTAATCAAGTAAGATTTGCTATATGAAAAAAAAAATATATAAAAAAAGTTTTTGAAAAATATATAATTAAAACCATTTGTTTTTGTCTTACTTCTCAACGCCGACATATTTCCATTTCTTGCATTGTGATAGCCTTCTAATACTCCTCGGTAATGGTATATGTTTATTGCTCGATTGCGGCGAACGAGAGGACCGGAGAGAGCATAGAAAATTGACGGAGGTTGATCGCTCGAATTCGCTAGCCAGCCAAATCTGTTCGATCTCAATTTGGGCCAGTTTATATAACATTTTGCAGACCCAGGCATCTAAAACTGTAACGCTCACTGTGGATTGCGTTTATAAAGTCAATGTAGCCATGCTCCTTAAATAACGTGGTTTCCATCTATTTTATTGTTTATTTCGCAACGGGTGTAGTTTCCGTCTGCAGGTCACCTTTGCAGATGAACGTTTGCAGGTGTCTCTGCATTAAGTCACCGGATAGTTATTTGTATTCAGACAGGTTTAGTTTCTTCCCGCCAGGTGCGTGTCTGTGTCAATCAATGATAATTTCAGTACACAAGACTCGATATTCCACACACCTTTAAATCATAATTGCACAAGAATGAGGGAGCGTTTTTTAACAGTTTCTGTTTTATCACTGTTCAATTAGGGTTAGGGTTAGGGTTGGGGTTCAATTATCATCACACGCGAATACGAAATGCAAAATTGTCAATAATTCTTTTGTTCTCTGATTTTCTAGGAATAATCTCAGAATTTTTTTGATATAATTTATTTTCGAGATAAGCTCTTGGGAGGTTAATCGCCGGTGAGTGTGGAACCTATCCAAGATCATACATCTCTACAAAACCACCATCCACTCATGCATAGAGTGTTGTTGTCACATCTGAGCTGGCGAACCATCCACTAGTCTATCCCTCTTAGACAAGGTCCAAAAAAGAGTCACTAATCTAATAGGTCACTCACTATCCACCAAGCTCAAGCCCCTGTCCCATCGTCGCAGTGTTGCATCCTTGTGCTTGTTTTACAAATACTTCAATGGAGTGTGCTCCGATGAACTTGCTGCTCTAGTTCCCCCTCGACGTAACTTCATTCGACAAACCCGACGATCATCTTCATCTCATCCATTAACTGTGGCGGTCCCCAGATGCCGGACAACCTTCTATTCCTCTTGCTGCCTGCTTTTGGAATTCCTTCCTTGCTCCCTGTTTCCCCGACTGTACCGACATGCAGAAATGTAAAACTAATGTGAACAGGCATCTCGTCGAATAGCTCTCAATTTAGGATTATCCCCCTAAACTTTCACCCTAATTCTCTTACTGGCGAGACAACCACTAAAGTGTTGCCACGTATCATCTAACAAAGACTGTTGGACATTCATGACGGAAACTCGGTGAACAAGTCAGACATAGGCTGAAGTTTATTTGTACCAAATATGGTTAAATTGCAGAACAGATTGTGAATTTTATTAACGATTCGATGAGTGGCATGTTTTTGGGTCACCCTGTATTTTCGACATCGTATATAGAGATTTCTTCAAAAAGTAAAAAAAAAACAAGAAAGAAAACTAAACATGACCAAATAACAATGAAAAAAGAAAGAAATTACAAACCAAATATAGACAAATAAAAAAAAAGAAAGAAAAAAACAACGACCATTGCAGGTGGAGCAATTTCTTACCTGTCTACCGAAGGATTAAGACATTTCGCCCATTTGAATATGAAATATTCAATCAGGGTTTCTCACAAACGCAAGTCACGTTTACCCAATTGAGATCCCACGTTTGTTCACACCGTTTTATCTAATAAAATTGGTCAGTTTTAATAATTGGCTGTGTGACGAGTGATGCAGTTGATAACGACTCGGAGTATGGATAGTTCAAGTTAGGTTGTTACGGCAAATCAACTCTTTTGGGGATTATTTAATGCGGAAACAGATTGTGACAAATTCATTGGATGAGATTCATTGAAGACCTGTTACTATTTTATCCATAATTATGGTGTAGTCCAGCTGTGTTGTATCCTGGTCACAGCACCAAACATAGTTCTATATACTGAGCGTGTTCATATATTTTCGGAAATGTGATTTAATTGCAACTGGTATTTTGTGTTTGATATTGTTAAATTATTGTTATAATATTTTACAAGTAATAATTATGTTATTATTACGTGTTTCTAATTAAATGTAATTCTAATTTATTTATTGATGTAATTAATTATTATTATTATTATTATTATTATTATTATTATTATTATTATTATTTAATAATATAATAAATTCGTTTTATATTATAATTATTTCTTATATGTATGTATGTATGTATCTATCTATCTATCTATCTATCTATCTATCTATCTATCTATCTATATATATATATATATATATATATATATATATATATATATATAAAGTGGTGTACTAAAAGCGAACTTTTAGGAAAAGTGAAACCTATTGTGAAGAGTATATAGCTCAATATCCAGGATAGAGCAGGTAGAATGAAGAAGAATGGAAAGGAATTAGAGAAGCAAAAGTCAAATCATAATTCAATTCAATTGCTCAGAGCAAGGTATATTCCGCAAACTTGAATAAATTGCCTTTTTTGCGGAATATACCTTGCTCTGAGCAATTGAATTGAATTATGATTTGACTTTTGCTTCTCTAATTCCTTTCCATTCTTCTTCATTATATATATATATATATTATATGAGAGAAGGATGTTGTAGTTTGCTTGAAGCATTGTGCGTAGTATGTAAAAAGTTGTGTTTGAAAGCTATGACAATACAGTTTAGTAGAACACCCGTTGAATAGGAGGCGAGGTAAATGGAATAAACGACAATATTAAAAGGTTTCAATAATTTTCGATAATTAATTTTAAGATGGTATTCGTGTTGTTGAGTTCTTTGAATTTTAGAGGTATACCTCATCTTCGCTAACTTTTGTGTGACGCCATGTAGGTACACACACACACACACATATATATACATATATATATATATATATATATATATATATATATATATATATATAGCACTAGATAAAGTGAAAAAATAAAATAAGGTGCGAATCAAATTTTATTAGAATTCAATATTAAAGCAAAGTACTTTAAAGTCCTTAACTCATGTATTTTAAAAGAAAATCTTCTCCTCAGAGGACCATTACCGCAATGACATTACTGCAGGTAATAAAATTAAACTTTGAAAATATATAAAGAAATATATATATATAAAAGTTAAGGACTTTAAAGTACTTTGCTTGAACATTGAATTCTAATAAAATTTGATTCGCACCTTATTTTATTCTTTCACTTTATCCAGTGCTATTAACACTCTATCCAGTATATTGAGCTACAGTTTTATCCGGATGTTCACTAATTAAATATATTAGTTGTTTGTGTATTATAGAAATTATTTAGTTAGAACAATCAAATAAGTTTAAATAAGTGTTATATTTTAAGAGAAATCTAAAGATACCATTGACATTTTGCTGCTATTTTAATCTGAAGTCACAGGCAGCAATTATCGGTTAGGTCTATAAAATAAATTATAATATATCTAAAAACAGGGTCACCGTTGAGCCGTCCTGTAAAATCATAAAATTCTGGCCAGTTTCAACCATCGTTACCAATCTTCAAGATGCCACCTTACATTCATTCACCGTTATCCTCAAGTAAGCTTTTGGCCTTGATAAACGGTGACTTATTAGCATATTAAAATATTGGATGGTTCTATCCTAAATTCGTACACTGAACCCGGGATAAAAAAAAACAATCCAAAAACTTGTCTTTAAACAATGCATTTCCCTCATGTACAGATGACAACCACAATTATTAGGTTGGTACTAAATTTACCGTTTTATAATACTGTTATTACTCTTATGGGCATAATGTTAGTTCCTCAGATGAAATCTAACTTTACTAAGTTTGGATTTAATTGGTTAATTATTTAACCTTATTCGTGAGTATTTTATTAATGGTTCTGCCTGTCTTGATCTGATTTTGTATTCTAAAGTAACCCTGTTCCCCAAAAATGGTTACATAATGGATTATTATATTAGGTATAATTATCAGTTATTTCTCAATGTTACTAATTTTGTGTTCTAAGTGTGATTTCGGATTTATGGCGGCTTTTGTGTTAATTCGGTAATTTTCCATCGTGCATACAATTTTGGATCATTTCTGATTTTCTATTTATTAAATTATCTCTAGATGATATAAAACTCTAGAAGGGCTCAATTACGTTTATAAATACATAATAGATCTATTGTTGGTAATACTTTAATGTGAAGCGTCGATTACGCATTGATTGATACCGGCGGTTTTTAGAAAGTGTGGGAAATAAGTGGGAAAAGCAGAGAGACCGACCAATATTATAAAATCAACTCATATGGTGCAGTTTTACAGTTCGTCTTCATTATGAAAACACTTCTTTAGAAATAATTGTTTTTGTTTTTTTTCAAATGTACAAAAAATGATATAGGCATTGAATAGAAGAAACAGAAAAAGAAAAAAAAGGAGAGAAAACAAGATGAAGAAAAAAGGGGGAACATTTCTTGTATTGGAAGGAGTGATACTTGATTATTTGGGCTAAGCTCAAAGTGTAGTGTTTGTTCTGTCCTCAGTCACAGAAGGAGAAATCCTTCTTGCTGGCGCAATTTGAATTTTTGTCATATCCAGAGTCGCATTTGTGATGAGCTGAAAAAATGACCTTTTGTCTAACTTTACCCCCATGGAGAGCCAAGTAACTAGGGACACTACGCCGGAAGTTCTCTTCAGTGCTTCCATAGTTTGAACTTTTCCCTAAAAATTAAATTCTGCGGATATGTCGAATATACTTTCTTTATTTTTACGCTGATGTCATTGTTTAACTTCTGTTTTTTTTTTACCTGTTAAAAATATATTAACAATTAAGATATTCGTTTAGTCTGTCTGAACCTTGACCCTAACCCTTACCCTAACCCAAACCCTAAACCCTAATCCTAACCCTAACCCTAACCCTAACCCTAACCTTAAACCCTAACCCTAACCCTAAACTCTAAACCCTAACCCTTACCCTAACCCTAACCCTAACCCTAACCCTAACCCTAAACCCTACCCTAACCCTAAACCTAAACCATAACCCTAACCCTAACATTAAACTCCAGCCATAACCTTAACCCTAAACCCTAAACCTTACCATTACCCTAACCTTATCCCTAACCCTAAACCCTAAACCTTACCATTACCCTAACCTTATCCCTTACCCTAAACCTTAAACCCTAACCCTAACCCTAACCCTAACCCTAAACCCTAAACCCTTATCTTTACCCTAACCCTAACCCTAAACACTAACTTAAACCCTAATCCTAATCTCCACCCCTACCCAATCATTTATTGGCCCCGAGAGCCATTTAAAAAATATTGTCTCAATTTCTTCGGCATTTGCGTACAGCTGCGAGAGTTTCAAACGATATGTAATTAACGAGCTCTCCCATTTGATCCAATAGAAGGGGATACTTCCTTAACGATAACCAACCGCCCCCTAAAAATAATCAAATTACTTCGTCCATTGAGGCTCTCCTGACTTTGGAATTTCCCTTCTTGCTCCCTGTTTTCCGACCGTACCAACAAACAAAAATTTAAATATAATCTGAACAAACATTTTGCAGCCCAACTCCCCACACAAGTTTTCTCTATCTTATGAATCTGGCCCCTAGCACAGTATCTCTTTATGCTTCAGTTGCGAATTGCCTTGTTTGCGGTAAAAAAAAACAACAACTCATAAAAGTTAGTCTTTTATTCAAAAACGTACCAAAAAGGATTCATAGGTATTGACATGTATCTACTTCCCCACGAGGGCAAGATGTGAATAGGGGAGCCTTTTTTATGAAAAGTGTCTAGGTCTTATCGATGCCGGACCCACTGATTTAAAATGTTATTATTCATTCAGGATTTCCTCATAAGTGATGCCGCCTCCAGCGACAGACAAGGAACTGCGAATGAACGACTTTAATCTTTCGAAATGTCCCCCGTCAATCGATTTAAATGGACATTTCTTGTAAGATTGTCGAATTTTATTCTCTTGCGAATTTCATTCATTAGAAATCGCCTGTTTCTGTCGTCCGATGTCAATAAATAATATTTGGACGCAAAAGGTTTGAAAACAAGAAAGATATTCTTCAAATGCAGTCATCTCCTTAAGCGTGACAAACCGACGAAAATTCTATTTCTAACTTAAGTGCGCGTGACAGACAAACGAAAATTCTATTTCTAACTTAAGTGCGCGTGACAGACAAACGAAAATTCTATTTCTAACTTAAGTGCGAGTGACAGACAAACGAAAATTCTATTTCTAACTTAAGTGCGCGTGACAGACAAACGAAAATTCTATTTCTAACTTAAGTGCGCGTGACAGACAAACGAAAATTCTATTTCTAACTTAAGTGCGCGTGACAGACAAACGAAAATTCTATTTCTAACTTAAGTGCGCGTGACAGATAAACGAAAATTCTATTTCTATCTTAAGTGCAACGAACAGACTAAAATCTAAATTTTAATGTAAGCATGACAGACAACGAAATGCCATTTTTAACAAAGCTTTTATTTTAAACTTAAGCGTGACAGACTAAAATAAATTCTATTTCAAACTTAATTGTGACAGACTATTGAACATTTTGTCAGAATTAAACGTGACAGAACATCAAAAAGCTATTTAAAATTGAAGCGAAACAGGCAGACAGAAAATTCTATTTCTAAAATTAATTTGCGTGACAGACAAATGGAAATTCTATTTCAAATGTAAGCATAACGGATTAACTAAAATCTCATTTTAAATGTAAGCATGACTGAGAAACGAAAATGCAATTTCAAGTCTAAGTGTAACAGACGAAGGAAAATTCTATTTCAAACTTAAGCGTGACAGACTGATGAACATTTAAATGTGATAGACCAACAAAAATACTAATTAAGACTTAAGCTTGGTTCGTCGACGACAACAACGACGCGGGTGTATAAGGGATTATACACAACTTAGCAATTTTGAAAAGATCTTCACAAGAAGTTGTCACAACAACACGTTTAATTCATTCTATGTTTATATTACATCATTTTCATTATACGTTTATTAAATCGATAATTTAATTAACAATATTTAAAAGGATATAAATAAAAAATTAAACAAACCTTAATTGATCTGATTTTTTTTTGTCAAATAAAATGTCGGGCTGGTGAACAAAGGAAACACTAAAACCCGGGCCGGAGTTTTGATGCGTTCAACAAAAGACCATTATCATATCATATGCTGAAAAAAGAGGTACATACACCGACAATGTGTTTCAGTAAACAGGAGACAGTAAAAGTAAGCAACAGTGCTTTTCATATTCCTATAGCCTGTCCAGGATGTTGCCAAACTTATCCAAAACCTTGACGCCAGCAAAGCTACCGGTGCTAACAACATTCCAATCATCGTGATTTAAAAAAATGCAGGATTAACTGGCTCCTATTCTTTACAAAGCTGTTAAATCGTTGCTTAAAGGAGAAGTGCTTCCCAACACATTGGACAACCTCGCCAGTCTGTCCAATATTTAAAAGTACTGCTGACCGGTCATCTGCTAACAGTACAGCCCAATCAGTCTCCTGTCCGTCATGAGTAAGTGTCTCGAATCTGTGATAAACCAAGAAGTTGTTAATCACCTCAGTAAAAAAGCCTACTCAGCGACAAGCAATATGGCTTTCGTCCTGCAAAATCAACAGCCGATGTGCTGACTGTAATATCACACAGGATCAGTGAATATACATCAAAATTGAAAAAAAAAACGGAAGTTTAAATCCTGTAAAAATTCTGACCATTACCGAACTTTTCATGGTCAGAGTCATATAAGATGCGAAACTCCATTGGCTACAATATAGGTCAAGTACACAAATAAAGTGACAGAGTAACTCGACCACTTTGGCGGAGATAATACCTTGGCATTATATTCAGATGTTATCATGATCTATCGATTTTAGTTTTACTGGTAGTTAAAAATCAATAAATATCTGCCATTTCATGTTTTAAACCAACAGAGAATCAAGAAAACCCCTAAAAGAATTATATTGGGAATCGAAAATTCGATTCAACTTAATTCCGATATTTCTGATTCCCGATTCCGATTAAGCGTCCCATCACTACTGTTAATACAATGCCAATATACACATCAAATTCGCAATTATGCCATCAGATACTTTCTTCATAATATCTTCTTAATTCCTTATTGTACTATTATTTTTGAAATCATCTAATTCTATCTAAAATGTGCTACGTTATCGCTGTTCTTTATCTGACCAAAACTATGTTACTCTATCAGCAAAAGGATCAATTGGTTAATAGATCTAGTTTTTGAAACTTACCTTGAAAATATGCGATGGGTGTAACACAAATTAAGGAGTGGTTCAACCGATTTAAAAATGGCCGCACATCAACGGAGAGTGACCAGCGTTCTGACAGGCCCCAAACTGCTCGGGGTTCAGCTGTTGTTGAGAGGGTGCTAAAAAAGAGATAATGCGAAACGCGACGGCGGAGTCGAACGCCATTCCTAAAGACGACTTCCAGAGGTGTTTCCGGCAGTGGATGGATCGGTGGGCTAAGTGTGTGCACGCACAAGGAGCCTACTTTGAAGGGGATTAGGGTCCCCACCTCGTCAGGAATTTGAAATAGTTTTTTTCTGGCCTAAGGTCGGATACATTTTAGACAGGCCTCATACATTAAATTAGTTAAACTTTCCAATACTCTATAAATGACGTGGATTTTTCCCAGGATAAATATTATAAAATGCCAATCATATTTCATGAAGCTATTATTAATCTTTACAGTTTTAATTAAATCGCATTTCCGGAAAGATAAGAACACGTCCGGCGCATAGAATTTTATTTGGTGCCTGGACCAGGATTATGTTCTGCATAACCTCCAGGTGATTCTTCAAATTTGCCTTGACAATAACCTTCCAACTGAAAGAAAGAAATTATTTAAATTCCACCCTAGTTATAAATGGCTTAAATTATTTTGCAAGTTTAAATCAAGTCGTCTATCATTTTGTCTTACTAGTAAAGTAGTTAATCCTAT
>OY744534.1:11515334-11552834 GCA_963556195.1 Sepiola atlantica | reverse complement strand
TTCGAAGATATCCTTTATTAACCGAGGGGGGGGGGGGAGTTGCCTCCATCCATAACTCGGGGGGGGGGGGCGTGTTCGATGGCTTGATGAGATGACGGACTATTTATTTTTTTAAATAATCATTATTCAGAGTTTACTTCATACGGGAAGTATCTTCATGTCAAGGTGTCCTCACAAACCCGTGTCTTTGTTTCTTACGGATGAAAATTCGTTTTATTTTACGCTATTTTATTTTTTATTTCAATCAATAATCTATTAAATAAAAATAATAATCAGTAAGTTACGTAGAGGTGAAAAACAAAACACACACAGACACACAATGCTGGACTTTTTTTTATATAAACTTTAATTCTAGGCAGAAATTACGGTACTGGTAAAGCTTTTCAACCAGACGAAAAACCGACTATGTTAGGGTTAGGTTAGAATTATGTTACGGTTATTTTAGGGTTAGGGTAAAAATAAAATTCTTCTGCTATTTAGCCCTGACATGTTAGGCCTCTCTTGAAAAATAGCTAAAGAAATATATCAACTTTGTTATGTACTTACGTGGTAGCTGAAAAGAAGACTACACCAAAAATTATGCAAATTCATCCAGTATTTATTAAATTAAAAATAAAAAACGATTTTATCTTTCGGTAGCCATTTTTGTTAAACCAGTAAACAAAATTTGAGTTATCTCCCTTGTCTATGTAATATAGTGAAAATGTCTTACGAAACAAGAGCGGGTTTTTGTTTCTTTTTCTTATAATTTAATAAATATTAGATGAATTTGTGTATTTTTTCTGTACAATCTTATTTTCAGCTAACATGTAAATACATAGCAAAGTTTACACATTTCTTTAAATATTGTCATGTCATTGTGAAACTGCAGAAGCATCAAAAATACAGAACGGCTTTTGTCCGGTTCAAAAGCTGTATCAGTACCGATATAACTTTCGAATTAACAGTTTAAAGGCTTCAAAATCATATTCGAATTTCCCATTTTCCCGTATGAATTTACTTTTTTTATGTAAACATCGCTGTGTCGGAGATATGTATTTATGATCTCATGTGTATCTGTGTTTCTCGTCCATACGTAACTTTGATAGATACACACTTAACATTTTTTAGTTACTATTAAATGTATATTTATTGAATGTATATTTATTGAATGTATATTTATTGAATGTATATTTATTGAATGTATATTTATTGAAATAAAAAAAAAATATAGGGAAAACTCCTATAAAAAATTTGTAAACATGACTATATTTTGAATTATGTCTCTTTAAGCCCACCACCCTAAATATATCTCCACCCTAATTACTTTCTCCATCATTCTTTAAATTTTAAATCTGGAAAAGACTTGTTGTCACTCAGACTCCAGGGAACACTACTTCTTATTTTTAGTGAGAAATCATTGATAATGACTTGTATGAAAACTCAAAGTGAGTAAATAATAATAATAATAATAATAATAATAATAATAATAATAGTAATAATAATAACATTAATAAAAATTAATAATAATAAACAATAGTAAGATTAATTAACAATAAATAATAATAACATTAATAATAATTAATAATAATAATGAATAATACATAATAGTAATAAAATTAATAATAACAATAATAATAAATAATGATGAATAATAAATGATAAATAATAGTAATAATAATAATAACATAATAATAATACTCAATAATAATAATAAGAATAATAATAATAATAATAATAATAATTAATACTAATAATAACAGTAATAATAATGATAAAAATTCATTATTATAATAATAACAATAATAATAATAATTATAATAATAATAATAAATAATTAATAATAATAATGATGATAGTTAATAATAATAATAATTATAATAATATTAATAAATAATAAATAATAGTAATAATACTTACTAATAAATAATAATATTGATAATAATAACATAAATAATAATTATTAGTAACATTAATAAATAATAAATAATAGTAATAATAATTAATAATAAATAAAAATTATAATTACCTTAATAATAATTATAATGAATAATAATAAATAATAAATAATAAATAATAAATAATAGTAATAATAATTAATAATAATAAATAATAATAATAATAACACTAATAATAATAATTAATAATAATAATAATAATAGATCATAATAAATAATAAGTAATAGTAATAATATTAATTAAATTAATAATAATAAATAATAATAATAAATAATAATAATAATTAATAATGATATTAAAAATAATAATGATGAAAAAAAATATATAACAATAATAATAATAATAAAAAAATAATAATAATAAAAATAATAATAATAAAAATAATAATAAAATAATAATAATAATATATAGCAATAATAATAATAAAATAATAATAATACAAAAATAATAATAATAATAATAATAATAATAATAATAATAATAATAATAATAATAATAATAATAATAATAATAATAATAATTAATAAAAATAAAATAAAATAAAATAATTACTAACTGGAAACCGTGGAAATTCCACGATGCTTTCTGCATCAATCTTTAAAATGTAATGTTAATGCTAATAATTTTTTTGAAATAATACATGTCTTTCAAGGAACATGGTATTAAGAAAAAATGACTCTTTCTTCTTCCATAAAAATAATTTTCATTGGCAGCTAAATATTCTGCAAATAAATTGTTGCAACTTAATTCTTCTTCAAAAAAAAAAATTTTAGGTAAAAAAAAATATGTTTATCTAACAAAAATATTTTTAGCTAAATATTCTTTATATCAATAAAATGAATGTCACTTTTTGAAATGTATTTATTTAAAATTGTAGCAATTTATTTCTTAAAAAAAAAATATTTTTAGCTAAAAAACAATATTTTTATCTAAAAAAATATTTTTAACTAAATATTCTTTATATCAATAAAATGAATGTCACTTTTTGAAATGTATTTATTTAAAATTGTAACAATTTATTTCTTTAAAAAAATATATTTTTAGCTAAAAAAAAAAATTTTTATCTAAAGAAAATATTTTTAGCTAAATATTCTTTATATCAATAAAATGAATGTCACTTTTTGAAATGTATTTATTTAAAATTGTAGCAATTTATTTCTTAAAAAAAAATATTTTTAGCTAAAAAAAAATATTTTTATCTAAAAAAAATATTTTTAGCTAAATATTCTTTATATCAATAAAATGAATGTCACGTTTTGAAATGTATTTATTTAAAATTTTACTGTTTTAGATGAGGGGCGAGAGTATTTGACTTTGGAACAATTCATTTTAGAATGATTAAAGCCAGTATCGCAGCGACATCAAATAAATCAACCATCACTATCGATAGTCTAATTACTTAAAAGGTGTGTGAAAGGTGACAACGTACGTACGGGACACAAAATGCCTTAGCGTATTATTATATAGACTATCGAGACCCGTGGAAAGTCCACAATGATATCCTTCATCTCTTGTATACTACTGTCTCGCTTAAAAATATTTCTTTTCTATGGATTCCCGACGCGAACAAAGACCCCACAATATTATTGTACTGTTTTTGGAGAGAACAGATATTACACTTTTGTACTTGCCCGAAAGCAAATGAAGTTTATTTTAGTTCAAATTTTACGTTCGACACCACAGCCAAAACAAGATGAAATTAAAAAAATACTTTTTATTGCATATTATCTTCGAAGATCGGGCGATTCCAACTTTAAAGTGTGGTATGGTGATAACGTACGCACAAAACTGAAATTGCTTTCGCGTATTATTATAAAGATTAAAAAAATATCCAACTGTTTTGTTATAAGCAAACAGGCTTACAAATATTTAAGTGAAATATTGTTGGAAATTTCACGGTGCATTCTCCATCAATCTTTAAAATGAAATGTTAATACTAATAATTTTTTTTTTGAAATAATACATGTCTTTCAAGGTCAATCGTGCAATTGAAATGAAACAATCTTTTTTTTGAAAGCTTTCGCTGTAAAACAACTTTGTCAGGCGAGACTATCTTATAGTTTTTTTCTTCTTCTTTCTTGTTCATTTTGATGGTATTAACTCCGAGGTGTCGAATCACGGTAGAGGCAGAAACACACGTCAAGTTGTACAAGACGTTAGGATAAGTAGAGTCCGGTCGATGTTATGCGCAGATTGGCGCTTTTTGAATAAAGGAAATTGAGAACATTATTGAAGTACCCATGAAAATGTATTTAAGTGAAATATTTTTGAAAATCAACACATGGTGCAATTTAAATGATAACATCATTTATTTAATTATTTATTTTGCAAGCTTTCGTTGTAAAACAACTTTGACAGGAGAGACTGTCTTATAGTTTTCTTTTTCTTTTCTTCTTCTTTCTCATTTTAATGGTATTAACCTCGAGGGGTCAAATCACGGTAAAGGCAGAAAAGCACGGTATTTAAAAAAAAAAATTTTAAAATTGATTTAGATAAAAAAAATGTCGCTATTTACTGGTATTCTAGTGTATTTTATTTGTAATTAAATTATTTTTTAAAATAGGATTTTTTAAAATTCGTTTTATTTTACGTTATCGGATTTTTTAATCCAATAAATAATCAATGAAATAAAAAAGAGTCACGTAGAGGCGGAAACCCACACTTACACAAACACAACATACTTGACTTTTCCGTACTCTTATAGAAAACGCACCGCGTTTCAATGACTTTGCGGTGTCAACGTTCGGGCAGGTCTCGGAAGGAGCCCGAGAGTTGACGAAGCGAACACTGCCAAACGATAAATTGAAGACTGGCAGACGATAAATTCAGACGAGGAAAATCAAAGTAAAATACATGTATATATATAAAAAAAAACGAACAACCAATAGATAAACAACTGTTATTAATTAGATGTTTATTTTTTGTTGTTGCAAAGTAACTATTGTTAATTAAATGTGCAACGAAAAGTTTCAAAAAATGATATTTTAAATAAATAACAAACAACGAAACCACTGTTTTAATCAATTTCTTGTTTTTATTTTTTTTTTCGATATTTTTTCTTTTCAACATTTTCTGGGTTAGGGTTTTAGGGTTAGGGTTTAGGATTAGGGTTAGGGTTTAGGGTTAGGGTTAGGGTTTAGGGTTAGGGTTAGGGTTAGGGTTTAGGATTAGGGTTAGGGTTAGGGTTAGGGTTTAGGGTTAGGGTTAGGGTTAGGGTTAAGGGTTTAGGGTTAGGGTTTAGGGTTAGGGTTTTAGGGTTAGGGTTTAGGGTTAGGGTTGGGTTTAGGGTTAGGGTTGGGTTTAGGGTTAGGGTTTAGGGGTTAGGGTTAGGGTTAGGGTTGAGGGTTAGAGTGTAGGGTTAGGGTTAGGGTTTAGGGTTAAGGTTAGGGTTAGGGTTTAGGGTTGAGGGTTAGAGTGTAGGGTTAAGGTTAGGGTTTAGGGTTAGGGTTAGGGTTTAGGGTTGAGGGTTAGAGTGTAGGGTTAGGGTTAAGGTTAGGGTTAGGGTTAGGGTTAGTCTTTCGCTATAAGTGACCGTTGCTGACAGAACTCAATGAGTCCCTCGGGAGATTCAACGCGCTTATACGGGTATCCTAAGTAGGGAAGTTTTTTTATGTTTGTTTTTGTTTTTAAATGAGTCACCGCTTATTAAAGCCCAAAAGAGACTCGAGGATAAGGGTTGAGTTTGACAGATAGACGGTTAAACCTCGAGGGTGTTAGTAACAATGGTTTAAACCGGTCAGAATTGACTACTTAAGAGGACGGCTCAACAGGAATTTGTTTACATTGGACTTTAAAAAGGCAATGTTGTAGTCAGCTAGAAAGCAGCTCGGCGGTATGTGTTCCAGTGACGGGTAGTTATCGGAAGTTACGTTTAGTTCTAGGTACACAGAGGGAGAAAGTGAAATTATTGACAGTGGTTGTAGCTAGACGAGTTTTTGTTGTGAATGTTTTACAGAAGAAGGGTCTTGATTGAAACTTAGTTGAGCACCTGCTATGGAAATAACGATGGAGTAGAGAAAGACTAGCAACGTCTCTTCTGTGAGAAAGAGGCTGCAGAGAAAATAAGAGCACATCGCCCACTAGATTTCGAAGTCCGTTTTGTACTCTGTCGGGGCAGGGAAGAGTGCGCTGAGCAGCACCTCCCCAAATTGGGCAACAGTACCTCCCCATCTTAGGACGTATTTGCCTTGTGATACAATATGTTTGTTCACATTACATTTAATTTCTACATGTTAATACAGTCCTGGAAAAGGGGAGGGTATTCCAAAGAGAAGCTATTGGAATATAAAGTATTTTTTCTGGCATCTGGGGACTTCTACGGTAAAGGGGCGGGATTTTGCTGTTGGTCGGGGATATTGACGTTGAGGGGGTACACGTGCACTAAGTCTGTCGGAGCATATTCCATGGAAGTATTTTTAGAACAAGCTCAGAAATGCAAAATTGCGGCGATGTGACAGAGTCTAGAGCTTGGTAGACAGTGCGGTACATTGATATATAAACTTTAATTCTAGACACGATAAACATCGCTGTGTCGGACATGTTTATTTATAATCTTGTGTCTGTGTTTCGCGCCGATACGTACATTTTATGAATACAAATTTAAATATTTTTTTAATTTTCTATTTTTATTTTCTATTTTTATTTTCTATTATTAAAAAAAATGTTTGAATTAAAAATAAAATAAGAGAAAACTAAGAGGAATTAAAAAAATCTTATTTAAAATAATGTAGACATGACTATATTTTGAATTATTTTTATTGATAAAGAAAAGTTCCGGACATGATGCCTTGTGATAGTTGTGATTAGGTTGATCGGTAGTTACTCCTACTCCCTGTTTGTGTCAGTACGAAAATATGGACGCAATGGAAATACAGAGCCGGATTAAATATTTTTACTATTGTATGGAAGTCGAAATAGATCATGGTTGAGATAATAAAAAAAAACAATCACAATAGTACGGCAAGTCTTAATAACGAAATAGACAGTTTAATTGAGGGTCGATAAACACGTCTATAATTGACCTACAGATCAATAGAGAAACCGCCATAACTTTATATATATATATATATATATATATATATATATATATATATATATATATATATATATATATATAAAGATAGATGGACGAAGAGTGATAAACATGCACAAATGTCCAAATTTATATCAAACTTCGATTGTTCAATGTAAGGTATATTCTGTAATAAAATTATGTTTATTATTCTTTCTTTAAGCCAAGGCTTTTCAAAGATCGAGATCTTATCATCAGAGGAATCATACAAATGGATAAGTTGGCAATAGAAAAGCCAAAATTCAACATTTGAAAAAAAATATTAAGAAAATGATGGATGAAAAAAGTTCGTGTAAAAAGATATTGGGTTTGTCCAGGTGGTAATTGTCCGCCGATAAGGTGTCCAATGGAAGGAAGTTTCGTAAAGGCATCACAGAAAGGCGTTCAAAATGAAGTAAATCCAATGGTGAAAATTGAGTTCAAGTCGTAGATGGAGCGCACTTAAACGGAATTACAATGAAGAAATCTGGCCATTTAAAAACAATGCTTCCTCGGCCAAGAAATGAGTCGTAAGCAAATGACATGAGCAATGGGAATGGAAAATTGAAGTAGTTCTGAGAAAAGAAGCCCTAAGTAAAAATCAAGGTCAAATTAGGAGTTGGGAAGGAAAGAGGAGGGTGGGGCAAATGGTAGGAGGGTTAGATGAAAAAGCCATAACTGCTGATGGGAAAGCGAGTAGGGGGATTAGGGGGAGTGAAGGGGGTTCTAGTGATAAAGTTATTTTTGGCATATGCTAAGTCCGATGTCAGTATATATAATATATATATATATATATATATATATATATATATATATATATATATATATATATATATATATATATATATATATAAGAGATTTATGTAGTTGGTTTGAAGCATTGTTTATTAGTATATAGAAATGTGATACTTAGAAGGCAATACAATGCAGAGGTGTGACGGAGAGACACAAGTTGGAGTAAATAAGACATAATGGTGGAACAAATTAAATAGTTTCACCCTTTATGCAATGTATACGTACACACACACATATATGTATATATATATATATATATATATATATATATATATATATATATATATATATTTATTTTTTCACAAACACACATATATCTGTTTATCTACACAATGTTACAATGTTATGTAATACCTGTATCAAGATGGTCTGGTGGAAACTCCGTATGATGTAATATTTCGGAAACTCTTTACTTCTTCAGAACCGTGCTCAACTCAAGTTCAAGCGTGCATATGAAGGAAGCTTTTGTTCCACCATTATATGTCTTATTTGCTCCAACTTGTGTCTATCCGTCACACCTCTGCATTGTATAGCTTTCTAAGTATCACATTTGTATATATATATATATATATATATATATATATATATATATATATATATATATATATATATATAAATATTAATGAACATATATATATTAGCATATACTCTCAGTGCCCTTTTACTTTGCAGTTTCCTTAGAAAAGATTCAGCTCGATTATTGTCAATTAGTGACAACAGAGCAAATATAAGCAAAAATTCAAACTGGTGTATTAGTGGGTTCCCCACGTGTAGGGTTTCTCTTTTTTTATTTTTTGTTTGGTTTCACCCAAAAATGAACCATTGTATAGTGTAGGTTTTTTCAAGACATTTTAATCCAACAACTTTTTACTCTGTGAATTTTTCTGATGATTTTTGTAATGTTGCAGACACGATATTAACATAAAAATGTTGTTTGACACAAGACAAATGAAATGGACCGTAAAAAATATATCTCACAGAAATGTTATGTTTTTTGGAAATGTGAAAAAATAAAAATAAAAATAATAAAATACAAACATGGTTATTGGAATATAATATGAAACTGACTTATATATATATATATATATATATATATATATATATATATATATATATATATATGGGAAATGAAAAAGGAAAAAACAAAAGGAAGTTTTTATGTGTTCATTAACGTTTCGTCTTTATTTGTAAGACTTCTTCAGGATGATAATATAAAGAAAAATGTCATGGAAGTACGTGGACATATAGGGTTGACATGGTGGGTTGAAGGGAGGAAATAGTAGCCACTACAGGAAAACAGTAGGGACCGACGTCCGGACCTGGTGAAGTCAGTTGCGAGGAATGAAAATGTTGAAGAAACTGAGTGAAAAAAGTGGAAGGGTGGTGGTGAGCAGGGATACTGTGGATGGTTGTAAGTTTAAAAGTGGAGGGTTGGGGTTAGCAGGAGTAATGTGGATGGCAGTGAGTGAAGGAGTGAAGGGGTGGGGAAAGAGGAGGGTGGAATGTTTGACCAGGAAATTTAGGGGTCATGGCGAATAAAGATGTGTGTGTGGGGGGGGTGTATGCAGAGGAATGGAAGATGGGTAGAAAAGGAGGGAGAGGCTCTGTGATTTTGGTGGATAGGTAAGCGTCACGGTTTTAGAGATGATTTAAAAAAATGAGGGGGTTTAAAAGTGGGAGGTGTGGAAGGGTGAGAGTGCGAGAGAAGTGCTTGAAAGGGGGAATGGGTGAGGGGAGGGGGAGAGGGGAGATTTGTTGTGATTGGTGTGAAATATTTGAAATATTTTGAAAAGTGAATGTTTGACCGGCTTGATATGTTAAGAATGTGAGGGAAAGAGTAAGTTAGAAAAGTTAAGATTCGTGGAGAACGAAGATGTCTGTGTGTGGGTGTGGGTGTGGGTGTGGGTGTGTATGTGGATATATATATATATATATATATATATATATATGCGGATATATATATATATATATATATATATATATATATATATATATATATATATATATATATATATATATATATATGATTCATTATATATATATATATATGATTCATTATTCTTTCATGACAGTTTGGGGAGGCAATTGTGACACATTACCTTTATAAAACAAACATGTCTCATTCTTACCTAAGGCCGTCCCTGGCTGTGGAAATTTTTGTTTCCAAATTCTTAACGTGGCAAGTTTAATTTTTATCCAACTTTCATCGGCTTTCGTCTGTTCTGACAAAATTTCTATCTCTTTCTCGCTCTCTCTCTCTTTGAGCACTATATTTTCTCTTTCTCAGAACAGGCTATCTATCTATCTATCTATCTATCTATCTATCTATCTATCTACTTATCAGAACAATCTCCTTCTCTCTCTCACTCACTCACACACAGAACAATATACCTTTCTTTCTCTCTCTATATATAAATCTCAGAACAATATCCTAAAAACACTCTATCTATCTATCTATCTATCTATCTATCTATCTATCTATCTATCTATCTATCTATCTATCTATCTATCTATCTATCTATCTATCTAAACAATATATCTCTCCTCCTGAAAAATCTGCCTGTCTGTCTCTCTCGCAGAACAATATATATTTCTTTCTCTCTCTCTCTCTCTCTCTCTCTCTCTATATATATATATATATATATATATATATATATATATATATATAAATGGATCTCAAAACAATCTCTCTCTTTCTCTCTCCTTCTCTATTTCTATAGGAACAACCTCTCTCTATCTCTTAGAAAAGTTAAGCTCTCTCTTTTTTAACAGCATCTCTATAATTCTAACTCTCATGACAATATCTCTATCTCAGAACAGTCTATCTATCTATCTAGCTCCTTCTATCTCTTTCTCTCTCTCTCTCTCGCTCTCGCTCTCTCTCTCTCTCTCTCTCTCTCTCTCTATATATATATATATATATATGATAATTTTTATTTACACAGACATGTACAAAATCTGCGACACTGGCATGTCGATGTTATCGATCAACAGTTACTATACACTGAGATCTCATCAGGCAGAGTTAGAATCCTATCTCAACCCCAGATCATATTTAGGAAGAATGAAAATTCATTTTTCATCTATTTTCATTCTACCCAAATATGATCTGAGGTTGAGATCGGATTCTAATTCTGCCTGATGAGATTTCAGTTTATAGTAACTGTTGATCGATAACATCGACATGCCAGTGTCGCAGATTTTGTACATGTCTGTGTAAATAAAAATTATCATATATAAAGCTCTATTTTGATATTGAGTACTTTTTATAAACCCGGTTAAAATTCTCTGGATTATCACCCTGTGGATATTTTTTTACCTGGATTATTACCATTATTATATATATATATATATATATATATATATATATATATATATATATATATATATATATATATATCAAAACGATATCTCTCTCTATCTCTTTCTGTCTTTGAACAATATATTTGACATTTATATCTATAGATAAAACCCTGACCTTAACTCAGTTCGCATTCCGGTGTAATGATATTGGGCTCTCCTCACTGTCATCACACGGCAATAAAACTAGATATTTGATTATGCCGAGCCTATAAACCACAAAATCTGAGGAGAAGAATTTCTGCCGCAATAATATTCACAAACTACGAGCAAGACCCCGTGGAAATTCCACGGTTGCTTTCCTCGTCGATCTGTATACATTTACTGTTAATGATAATGATGTATATTAATCAAACTATGTTACTTAGGCAAGTAATAAAGAATGATATACGAACAGTAAATACAATATATGGGCATTCGCGGTACTTATCTGATATGGGCTGCTGTCGTAATGTTGTCGACCGTTTACCCATGTCAACCGTAGTAGAAGCAAATTGAAAGAGGGACGGTGGTCTGTCTTAGCGTTTCCCCATTTTTTTTTTAACATACTTCACCTCAAACAAGGAAGGACGCCACTGTAGACGTAAGGGGCTACTGAGAAGAAAAAAAGGTTGGTGGTTTGGGGATCAACCTAAATTGGGAGCTGTGCAGCAAGATGTCTGTTTACATAAGTTTTGCATTTCTACATGTCAGTATCGTAAGGAAAACAGGGAGCAGGGAGGGAGTTCCCGAGTCTAGCAGCAGGAGGAAAGAAACTTTTGGAGTAGAAGGTTCTCCGACATCTGGGGTCCTCCACAGTGAACGGATGGAATTTGGCAGATTGTCGAGTAGGTCTAGTGAACTTGCGTCGGTGGGGCACCAGAACAGCCAGTTCATCGGAGCACAATCCATTGAAGTTTCAGTTGATATAGATTGGTTCACGTGACCCGTATGAGGAGCAGTGATTGGGTAAAACCTTTGGCCAATCAACGCTACGCTTAAAAGAAGAAAAAAAGGACCACAAATGCGACTGACCAATCTATTAGTGTCTTATGGATTAAAAAAATGATATTCGGCAGGGGATGGGTGGGATTTAAGTTTAATAATTTTCCAGGGAAGCCGATAGCGAGAAAACAAATAATAAATATGATTTCGCAATTTATTTTCTCTTATAAAGTATAACCGTAAATAATGTAGGGGACGGCAATCATCAAAATACGACGAGAACCGATATTCTTTCAGTTTCACTCATTTCATGCGCAGGATTATGAAGGCATAACATGAAATGCTATTTCAAACTTATGCGTGACAGACCAATAAAAATACGTTTTCAAACTTATGCGTGGAAAACTACTAGAATTACTATTTCAGACTTATGCGTGACAGACCAATGAAAATGCTATTTCACACTTATGTTTTACAGACCAATGAAAATGCTATTTCAAACTTATGTTTGACAGACCAATGAAAATGCTATTTCAAACTTATGTTTGACAGACCAATGAAAATGCTATTTCAAACTTATTCTTGGCAGACCAATACCAATCCTACTTCAAACTCTTACATGACAGTTTAGTATAGCATTTTCGTTGATCTGTCACGCAAAAAAAAAGAATGACTTAGAATTTTGTTAGTCTGTCACGCTCAAAAGTTTAAAATAACTTCCGATTGTATATATGTTTTAAATAGCATTTGTTTCGTTAAACGCTGTCGTTTTTTGTGCACCTCGTGTCGGTTTTTTTTTGCCCTCAGATATTTTTTTCAATTTAATCAAAAAAGCTTTTAAGAAATAAAATGTCTTCAATTTTGTTCGAGACAATGGAAATTAGCATCGACGGAGAATTCTGCAGATCTCAGGTTTATTGAATATATTCAAGTCTCGCAGACATAATCCAATGAATAAGCGTTGAAAAAGTAAGAAAGAGGTGGAGGAGGTGCCAGTCGGAATCACAGATTCACATCGGATATGAAAATTTGAGATTGCAAACAAATGAAAGAACACTGAGTTACCTTAAGGTAAGTAATAGAACGCGGGAACTACGCAATAAGACAAATACAGTATACAATTGTATACTACTACTACTACTACTACTACTACTACTACTACTACTACTACTACAATAATAATAATAATAAAATAATAATATTAATAATAATAATAATAAAATAATAATAATAATAATAATAATAATAATAAAAAATGAAAAAAATAATAAAAAAAAGAAATAATTATAATAATTTAAAAAAAAAATAATAAAATGAAAAAAAAATAATTAAAAAAATAAAAACATGAATAAGTAATAATAATAATAATAATAATAATAATAAACAATGAAAAAATAATAATAAAAGAAATAATAATTAAAAAAATAAAAACATAAATAAATAATAATAATAATAATAATAATAATAAATAATAATAATAATCATAATAAAAAATGAAAAAAAAAAAAAAAAACATAATAATAATAATTAAAAAAATAAAAATAAATTGATAAATAAATAATAATAATAATAATAATAATAATAATAATAATAATAATAATAATAATAATAATAATAATAATAATAATAATGATGATGATGTGTATAATTTCGATTATTCGGACTACTGTTCTCATCTCGAGTGTTATCATCACAACGTTTTGGCCGTTGTAACCTCCGTCCTTCTTCACGTGTATATTTTCGAACTTGGGAATATTTCTGTCGAACTCGAGTTTGAAAAGAAACATCTGAAGAAGGTCAGAGGTTACAGCGGCCGAATCGTTGTGATGATAACACTCAAGATGATGCTGAAATTCTACACACTTATAGAACCTATCAAATAAACATTTTGTGCAAAGTTTTAACTAATTTGGTTTATTGGTTTTTGAGTTATGATTGATCAAAGAAATGAGATTTCCAGCATAGGCCATTTGTGTGGTCTATTAAGGGATAGAGCGCTTTCGCGCCTCGCTTGATTTTGCCCATACCGTGCATATAGTAGATATCAGCTGGTCGAACTACTATAGAGAAATAAAGATGATGCCGGTCAAATAACAGAAACGCTACAGCGTATCTGTTATTTGACCGGCGCCATCTTGCAACAGTGATTAAAGAGCAGATGCCGGTTCAATAGCGCTATTGATTTGTTTACAAATTTTGACTGAAAATAAGAGTTTCATAAAAACGCCATGAAGATATCTGCGCCAGCCGTCGACTCTTTCGTTAATAAATATTCAAATTAAAGAAATTCAACAAAATAAGCATGACAAAAAATGTATAACACGTTTCATAAATTATTTTATTATTTTGAATTTTAAGATTAGTTTTAAAAAGGTTAAAAATAAATAAAATACAGAAAGCAGTTAATAGAAGCGATAGGGATTTTCTAATTTACTAGGTCATCAGTGATTTTGTTTGTATGTGAGGGTGAGTGGTGAGTGGTGAGGGGGAGAGGTTATAATAAAATGATTCTCTCCCTTTTCGCCAAGATCAATTGTAGTATCTGTTCCGATGGATACTGCCCCCCCCCCCATAGACTGGTATTGTCTTGGCCTTCGGGGCTTGATTTACGCCGGTCTATGGGTCTGTCCTGTGCAGTTCTAGGAGGTCCACCCTCCCAGGCTTCGCCTCCCCTCTTTGGAGAGGAGTAAGTTTATTGCTTACTGCCTTAGGCACCCCTACCGGGGAATGTCAACGGGGCTGCCCAGGCAATTTTTAAACCCCACTTTCCCGACCCGACATTGGGTCACATCTTACTTGTGGGAGTAAGATAAAAACTGGCCTTGTGCCTAACTCCTGGAGACGAGTAAATCAATACAGACCCCAAAATGGCAGCTTCAATCGATTACATTTCGGAATTTTTGAGATGAGGATAAGTAATTTGGGTTATTTGGATTATTCGGACTACTATTCACACCGAGTTTAGACCGACGTAACTTTCAATCGTCTTCAAATACATCTCTTCGTACTTTTTGAATTCATATTTTCCTCCTGTAAAACATGAAACTATTTGCAATGCCTCTAGTATTGATTTACTCCTCTCCAGGAGTTAGGCACAAGGCCAGTTTTTATCTTACTCCCACGAGTAAGATGTGACCCACGGTCGGGTCGGGAAAGTGGGGTTTAAAAATTGCCTGGGCATCCCCGTCGGCATTCCCCGGTAGAGGCGCCTCAGGCAGTAAGCAATAAACTTACTCCTTCTCAAAGGGTGAGAAGGCAAAGCCTGGGAAGGTGGACCTCCCAGAACTGCACAGGACATACCCATAGACCGGCGTAAATCCAGGCGCGAAGGCCAAGACAACACCAGTATGGAGTGCAGTATCCATCGGAATTGATACTACACTTTGATCTTAGCCAAAAGGCCAAGAATGCCTATAGCAGATATTGGCTGACCGATGAATTAATGATCTGAAAATATCTCATTGTAATTGATCTTATCACGTCACACAAATAAACACGTATTGCAAATAATGTGTTTAGGCTCGTGTTTATCGTCTTTCTTAAAAGTCTTTACCTTGTAGCATTAAGGACACACCTTCGTCATGTTAATAAATAATTGCGTGTATCGAGTTGTCTGTGACGTCTGGTATCAGCAGCGAGTATAGCATTATCTCTCTCTCTCTATCGCACGCTTCTTAGAAGCGAGTATAGAGTCGTCTGTCTTTCTTTCTCTCTTTCCTTCTTTTTGGCAGCGAGTATAGAGTCGTCTGTCTTCCTTTCTCTCTTTCCTTCTTTTTGGCAGCGAGTATAGAGTCGTCTGTCTTTCTTTCTCTCTTTCCTTCTTTTTAGCAGCGAGTATAGAGTCGTCTGTCTTTCTTTCTCTCTTTCCTTCTTTTTGGCAGCGAGTATAGAGTCGTCTGTCTTTCTTTTTCTCTTTCCTTCTTTTTGGCAGCGAGTATAGAGTCGTCTGTCTTTCTTTCTCTCTTTCCTTCTTTTTGGCAGCGAGTATAGAGTCGTCTGTCTTTCTTTCTCTCTTTCCTTCTTTTTGGCAGCGAGTATAGAGTCGTCTGTCTTTCTTTCTCTCTTTCCTTCTTTTTGGCAGCGAGTATAGAGTCGTCTGTCTTTCTTTCTCTCTTTCCTTCTTTTTGGCAGCGAGTATAGAGTCGTCTGTCTTTCTTTCTCTCTTTCCTTCTTTTTGGCAGCGAGTATAGAGTCGTCTGTCTTTCTTTCTCTCTTTCCTTCTTTTTGGCAGCGAGTATAGAGTCGTCTGTCTTTCTTTCTCTCTTTCTTCCTTCTTTTGGCAGCGAGTATAGAGTCGTCTGTCTTTCTTTCTCTCTTTCCTTCTTTTTGGCAGCGAGTATAGAGTCGTCTGTCTTTCTTTCTCTCTTTCCTTCTTTTTAGCAGCGAGTATAGAGTCGTCTGTCTTTCTTTCTCTCTTTCCTTCTTTTTGGCAGCGAGTATAGAGTCGTCTGTCTTTCTTTCTCTCTTTCCTTCTTTTTGGCAGCGAGTATAGAGTCGTCTGTCTTTCTTTCTCTCTTTCCTTCTTTTTGGCAGCGAGTATAGAGTCGTCTGTCTTTCTTTCTCTCTTTCTTCCTTCTTGGCAGCGAGTATAGAGTCGTCTGTCTTTCTTTCTCTCTTTCCTTCTTTTTGGCAGCGAGTATAGAGTCGTCTGTCTTTCTTTCTCTCTTTCCTTCTTTTTGGCAGCGAGTATAGAGTCGTCTGTCTTTCTTTCTCTCTTTCCTTCTTTTTGGCAGCGAGTATAGAGTCGTCTGTCTTTCTTTCTCTCTTTCCTTCTTTTTGGCAGCGAGTATAGAGTCGTCTGTCTTTCTTTCTCTCTTTCCTTCTTTTTGGCAGCGAGTATAGAGTCGTCTGTCTTTCTTTCTCTCTTTCCTTCTTTTTGGTAGCGAGTATAGAGTCGTCTGTCTTTCTTTCTCTCTTTCCTTCTTTTTGGCAGCGAGTATAGAGTCGTCTGTCTTTCTTTCTCTCTTTCTTCCTTCTTGGCAGCGAGTATAGAGTCGTCTGTCTTTCTTTCTCTCTTTCTTCCTTCTTGGCAGCGAGTATAGAGTCGTCTGTCTTTCTTTCTCTCTTTCCTTCTTTTTGGCAGCGAGTATAGAGTCGTCTGTCTTTCTTTCTCTCTTTCCTTCTTTTTGGCAGCGAGTATAGAGTCGTCTGTCTTTCTTTCTCTCTTTCCTTCTTTTTGGCAGCGAGTATAGTCGTCTGTCTTTCTTTCTCTCTTTCCTTCTTTTTGGCAGCGAGTATAGAGTCGTCTGTCTTTCTTTCTCTCTTTCCTTCTTTTTGGCAGCGAGTATAGAGTCGTCTGTCTTTCTTTCTCTCTTTCCTTCTTTTTGGCAGCGAGTATAGAGTCGTCTGTCTTTCTTTCTCTCTTTCCTTCTTTTTTGGCAGCGAGTATAGAGTCGTCTGTCTTTCTTTCTCTCTTTCCTTCTTTTTTGGCAGCGAGTATAGAGTCGTCTTTCTTTCTTTCTCTCTTTTCTTCTTTTTGGCAGCGAGTATAGAGTCGTCTGTCTTTCTTTCTCTCTTTCCTTCTTTTTTGGCAGCGAGTATAGTCGTCTGTCTTTCTTTCTCTCTTTCCTTCTTTTTGGCAGCGAGTATAGAGTCGTCTGTCTTTCTTTCTCTCTTTCCTTCTTTTTGGCAGCGAGTATAGAGTCGTCTGTCTTTCTTTCTCTCTTTCCTTCTTTTTGGCAGCGAGTATAGAGTCGTCTGTCTTTCTTTCTCTCTTTCCTTCTTTTTTGGCAGCGAGTATAGAGTCGTCTGTCTTTCTTTCTCTCTTTCCTTCTTTTTTGGCAGCGAGTATAGAGTCGTCTGTCTTTCTTTCTCTCTTTCCTTCTTTTTGGCAGCGAGTATAGAGTCGTCTGTCTTTCTTTCTCTCTTTCTTCCTTCTTGCCAGCGAGTATAGAGTCGTCTGTCTTTCTTTCTCTCTTTCCTTCTTTTTGGCAGCGAGTATAGAGTCGTCTGTCTTTCTTTCTCTCTTTCTTCCTTCTTGGCAGCGAGTATAGAGTCGTCTGTCTTTCTTTCTCTCTTTCTTCCTTCTTGGCAGCGAGTATTGAGTCGTCTGTCTTTCTTTCTCTCTTTCTACCTTCTTGGCAGCGAGTATAGAGTCGTCTGTCTTTCTTTCTCTCTTTCCTTCTTTTTTGGCAGCGAGTATAGAGTCGTCTGTCTTTCTTTCTCTCTTTCCTTCTTTTTGGCAGCGAGTATAGAGTCGTCTGTCTTTCTTTCTCTCTTTCTTCCTTCTTGCCAGCGAGTATAGAGTCGTCTGTCTTTTTTTCTCTCTTTCTTCCTTCTTGGCAGCGAGTATAGAGTCGTCTGTCTTTCTTTCTCTCTTTCTTCCTTCTTGGCAGCGAGTATAGAGTCGTCTGTCTTTCTTTCTCTCTTTCCTTCTTTTTGGCAGCGAGTATAGAGTTCGTCTGTTGCAATAAAAACAACACATTATCGCGTTGCTGTGTTAATAATTTGGGAAGAGTATTTTTCATTCTACTTTTCAGTATTACACTGTCATTTCCTTCTTACTAACACAGGGCGTATCACACGCAGGGAGCAACTTGATTTTAAGTATGCAATTGAACGATACTGAAAAGGTCTGGGTCTAAATTCTCGATTTTTATTTTTATGGAGGGTTTGCCATAGTCGCCACGCAATGCACTGCGTGTTTGCGACGATATTTGACTATAGCTCGGTGTCCACATACACCGCCTGGTATTCCCAAATGATCACCCATTCTAGTACTGCCCAGGCTTAACTTCGCTTAACTTAAGACGTGTGAAACAGGGAATGTAAAGTACAGTTGTTCCATTCACTTCTGTTTAATTGTAAAATATATTTACTTATTGGCGACTGTCATTCTGGGGGGTTTGCCATAGTCGCCACGCAATGCACTGTGGGTTGGCGAGGCTATTTGACTATTGCTAGGTGTCCACATACAGCACCTAGCATTCCCAAATGGTCACCCATTTTAGTACTGACCAGGCTCAACGTCGCTTAACTACGGTGATATAGCGGGAACCGGTGTGTCAACGTGATTATGCCGTATATCAGACTTTATTGAAGCATAGTAGTTGTTTCTTCAATTGCATTAAAACAATTAACTGAAATGCTAGTAGATTTTCTTTTAGAATCTTATTACTATTTTCCAGGATTATTTTACTGATTGTCTCAATTTCAGATCTGGTTAGCTTTGTTAATTTGGTAGTAGGCTTATTTTTGGTCCTTCAATAATATATATTACTTTCCTATGTTAAATATATATGATTTCCTATTTTGAATATATATTATTTCCTATTTTAAATATATATTATTTCCTATTTTAAATATATATTACTTTCCATATGTTAAATATATATTATTTCCTATTTTAAATATATATTATTTCCTATTTTAAATATATATTACTTTCCTATGTTAAATATATATTATTTCCTATTTTAAATATATATTATTTCCTATTTTAAATATATATTATTTCCTATTTTAAATATATATTACTTTCCATATGTTAAATATATATTATTTCCTATTTTAAATATATATTATTTCCTATTTTAAATATATATTACTTTCCTATGTTAAATATATATTATTTCCTATTTTAAATATATATTATTTCCTATTTAAAATATATATTATTTCCTATTTTAAATATATATTACTTTCCTATGTTAAATATATATTATTTCCTATTTTAAATATATATTATTTCCTATTTTAAATATATATTACTTTCCTATTCTAAATATATATGATTTCCTATTTTGAATATATATTATTTCCTATTTTAAATATATATTATTTCCTATTTTAAATATATATTACTCTCCTATGTTAAATATATATTATTTCCTATTTTAAATATATATTATTTCCTATTTTAAATATATATTACTTTCCTGTGTTAAATATATATTATTTCCTATTTTAAATATATATTACTTTCCTATGTTAAATATATATTATTTCCTATTTTAAATATATATTATTTCCTATTTTAAATATATATTACTTTCCTATGTTAAATATATATTATTTCCTATTTTAAATATATATTATTTCATATTTTAAATATATATTACTTTCCTATGTTAAATATATATTATTTCCTATTTTAAATATATATTATTTCCTATTTTAAATATATATTACTTTCCTATGTTAAATATATATTATTTTCTATTTTGAATATATATTATTTCTTATTTTAAATATATATTACTTTCCTGTGTTAAATATATATTATTTCCTATTTTAAATATATATTATTTCCTATTTTAAATATATATTACTTTCCTATGTTAAATATATATTATTTTCTATTTTAAATATATATTATTTCCTATTTTAAATATATATTATTTCCTATTTTGAATATATATTACTTTCCTATGTTAAATATATATTATTTCCTATTTTAAATATATATTACTTTCCTATGTTAAATATATATTATTTCCTATTTTGAATATATATTATTTCCTATTTTAAATATATATTATTTCCTATTTTAAATATATATTACTTTCCTGTGTTAAATATATATTATTTCCTATTTTAAATATATATTATTTCATATTTTAAATATATATTACTTTCCTATCTTAAATATATATTATTTCCTATTCTAAATATATATTATTTCATATTTTAAATATATATTACTTTCCTATGTTAAATATATATTATTTCCTATTTTGAAATATATATTATTTCCTATTTTAAATATATATTATTTCCTATTTTAAATATATATTACTTTCCTATGTTAAATATATATTATTTCCTATTTTAAATATATATTATTTCCTATTTTAAATATATATTATTTCATATTTTAAATATATATTACTTTCCTATGTTAAATATATATTATTTTCTATTTTAAATATATATTATTTCCTATTTTAATACACATCTCGCGTGCATTCGCATTACCTCATATTTAAAAAGTGAATGAGCCGTTATAAACAAAACAACGCCCATTTCTCAACATAAAGACTTCGACAAACATACGGAACTATTGGAAATATTACAACTTCTATTCATACTCTGAAGATGTGAGGTGTATCGCGAAATTATGAGTCAAAAGATCAAAGTGGAACATGAAAAAAAATCTATTCTTATTTTATTAATGAACACACTTTTAGTTTTATTTATTATTAAATTCTTAAAAAGATGTTTAAAAAGAAAAATATATAAACTTTCCTATTCTAATAATATATATATTAAGTTTCAGTTTGTATACTCTGCCGGTGATATGTAATTCATCAGTTGTTGCTTTACTAAGTAAATTTAATCTACAGTATCGTGGTTCCTTGCTTTTCCGTAGTCTTTCGTACACACATATATATATATATATATATATATATATATATATATATATATATATATATATATATATATATATATATATAATATATGTATATATATTTATGTATATATATATATTTAAATATATACATATACATATGTATATATATATTTATGTATATATATATATATGTATAAATGTATATATGTACATGTATATATGTGTATATATATAGGGTGGGCCAAAATAAGGGTCCTATCTTTAAATTTGAATAACTTGAATTTGAATAACTTCCACAAAATAAAAGTTAAACTCACCAAACTTTATGTGTGTGTAGACTGACCCTTCCGAGATTTTTTGAAATAAACAAAACAAATTTTAGCCGAAAAACACTTCTTAAAACTTACAAAAACTAAAGTATTGTTTTTTACACTGTTTTGAGTTTTTTAAGCAAAAATAATGTTTCTAAATGAGGGTACGTTCCTTAGGGCTAATACGGCTCATGCTTGCTTCGGAAGGGGTCCTTTACTTATTCTAAAAAAATAAAAAATAAAAATCAATAAATAAAAAAGTTATGAATTTTTAAAAATAGGACCCTTATTTTGGCCCACCCTGATGTATATATATATGTATATATATATGTGTATGTATATATGTAGATATATGTATATATGTATATATATATATATATGTATATATGTATATATATATATATATGTATATATGTATATATATATATGTGTATATGTACAATAAAATATGAAAATAAAAGTAAACTTTTAGTAGATAGAACCTATAGTGAAGTGGTTTAAGCTCAATATACGAGATAGAGCAATAATAAAGATAGATGAAAGAAAAGTAATAAACATGTACGAATGTCCAGATTCATTTCAAACTTCGATTGTGTATATGTATATATATGTATTTATATATATGTATATATATATATGTATATATGTATATATATGTAAATATGTATATATATGTTTATGTATATATATGTATATATATGTATATATGTATATATATGTATATATGTATATATATGTATATATGTATATATGTATATATATGTATATATGTATATATATAAATATATATATGTATATAAATGTATATATGTATATATGTATATATGTATATATATATATGTGTATATGTATATATATGTATATATATGTCTATATATATGTATATATATATGTATATATGTATGATTATATATGTATATATATATATATATATATATATAAATATATACATATGTTAGAGTTAGAATCCGATCTTAACCTCAGATCATATTTGGATTTAATAATAACTGTTGATCGATAACATCGGCATGCCAGTGTCGTAGATTTTGTACATGTCTGTGTAAATAAAAATTATCATATATAAGCTCAATTTGATATTGAGCACTTTTTATAAACCCGGTTGAAATTCTTTCGATTACTACTCTGTGGATGTTTTTACCTGGATTATTACCATTTTATATATATATATATATATATATATATATATATATATATATATATATATATATATATATATATATATATATATATATATATATATATATAATTCTGAGTTCATAGCGTTATGTGTCTCCTCAGAAAAAAGATGAGGGTTGAACACCCTTTGAATCAAAAATAAAGTTTTCGCAGATACGGCTGTTGTTTTTGTTCATCCAGTCGTCCTAGCAGCTTCTGCGAGAGAGCTTACAGCAGAACACACAGCAAGATACGCAATTTAAAATATATATGGACTTTTAAATTTTAAAATTCAGCAAAAAAGTTGTCATAGAACGGTATGATTTATAAGTTCTCGCTGGTCATTTGTGATAAAAATTCCCGCGCGAACGAAGCATCTAATCCACTATGTGTGTAAAACGTTAATCTTTTCTGATATTATTTTGATCGCTGTCTCGCATTCTCCTGGGATACTAAACTTCACTGACACTCGAACAGTACTTTTATCCTTATATACGTGAAGTCTAACATTTACCATTGGTCAATATGTTACATAGTCCCGGAACGGGCTACGACAGTTCTCGTTTAAACACCAAAAATCATATATGTTGCATATCTTTAAATTCTCGTACCCTCTCTTCTTCCTCGTCGCGTGGAGGAGTGTGTCGTCTCGTGATTGAATTATTTCTGCCGTGAACCACGTCGCTGCAACACAAAAACTCCATGACCGACTCAATCGACAAACAATCTTTTAAACTTTCAATTCTTTTTATTACATCGTCGAGAGAGAGAGAGAGAGAGAGAGAGAGAGAGAGAGAGAGAGAGAGAGAGAGAGAGAGAGAGAGAGAGAGCAAATTACTGCTTTCGTAATTACTTATCAATTAAGTCCTTAACCATTCATGGAAGGGGGAAAGAGATCTTTCGTCTGTATTTTCTTAGGGAATTCATTCCCCTAATCATGTTGCTGACTACATCTTAAAGCACGTCCGATAGGCTCGCCTCCAAAACCCAGACGGGCAAAACTTTCAGCTTCTCACGAAGAACAAGTGACGTCACGGATCCACACGTGCGACACTCATGCGTAAACATTTCCTTCACTCGTGTTTTCTGACCTCTTGACCCGGTGCTCGTCAACGTTCGCTCTGACAGCACCTGTGAGCTCCCACCGTGAGAACAGCCCTTATTCTGCACCCGACTGCACGGATCCACCCGCATTAATCGCGCAAGTCAAACCAACGATTTCCAACAGATACGTCCACCTCAAGATGCGTCCGTTCCCACAGGGCCATTATCCAACAAATAGATCTTCGCCATATTCACTTATTGCCCGAGGCATATCATGCGACACCCTACAGTTTTCATTTGAATTGGACGTCTACACCAATGGGAAAATGACTTCTTGGACCTTTTCATAACCTTTTCAAAACACACGGGTTCCATCTAAGCGCACATCACATAATCTATTTTCAGGACAAGTTTGATTGAAATAAACCGCTTTCTAATTCGATAGCTGACGGACAGACAGACAAGCAGACACTTTACTTTATATCTTAGCTGCATTTTTTCCCCAAATAAATCAAAAAAACATTAAAACCATTTTAAAAGCATTTTAAAAGCATTATAGCACATTTTGATATCGCTGGTGACCCGTTGAGTCAGTATTCATAGTTTACGGTTACCTCGTCTCTGTCTTGGTGGAGAACATAATCATATAGCCGCGTCATCGTTTTGTGACGTCATCGTTTTGTGACGTCATCGTTTTGTGACGTCATCATTTTGTGCATGGGGAGAGTTAGGGTTAGGTTAAGGGTTCACCGAGTAGATCATCCGTGACCTAGATTTTTATTTTACCCCTCTTTTCCGTGGTTATCTGAGCGCGTTTTTCTCACCTTTGACCGATAGATGGTGTTACAAAACGATTACGTCATCAAGTGTACACGGAGACAAACATGATAACAAGATCCACAGATATTATATTTCTGACCTTTTGCAGATGAGGATTGAAAATTTGTATAATTTTGGTTATTCGGACTACATTTATCATCTTGAGTGTTACAATCACAACGAGTTCGACAGAAATATTCCCGAGTTCGAAGAGACACACCTGAAGAAGGCCGGAGGTTACAGCGGCTGAAACGTTGTGATGATAACACTCAAGATGAGAAATGTAGTCCGAATAACCAAAATTATACAAGATCCACACTGTTTTCATATTATATACATAATATATATATATATATATATATATATATATATATATATATATATATATATATATATATATATATATATTACAATTGCATTCCAATGATCATAAGAACAATCAATCCATAACCATAACTTTCATCTGTTCTTTCAATTTCTTGATTTTCATATATCGGTGAATATCTGTAATTTCTTATTGTCTAACAAACAGGTTTTTTTATATGTTTATATTTTATTTTTTATGTTGATTTTATCCAAATTCAATACTTTTTCTACACCTTACGCGCGTTTCACAGCCATATCAAGATGAAACACATAGTCTTACTCTTAACCCTGTTTTATTATCAGAAAGATTGCTTATTCAATAGTAATAGGAAAAACACATCATTCGCAAGACGTGAGAAAGGAAGATGGGGAAAGTTTTTAAAAAGTTCTTGACAAAAGTAACGGCAAGTCAAAATACATGAAAAACACTCATATGAAAATGGTGACATAAATCCAGGAACTCACACCCCTCAGAAAAAACTTATTCCCAAAAACTTGAAACGACTCTTCGAACTGTCTCTTACAACTAAATTCAAATGATATATATATATATATATATATATATATATATATATATATATAATGCATTTTTATGTAATTATTTTTATTGGTGATTGCAGCGTTCGTTGAATTTTGCTTACTATTATTTCGATTGTCACTACCTAAGTGATTAAGATGCAGGAAATTGCATTATTAGTCGCCCTTAACTTTATAGGACGTATTTTTCGTTAATATATATATTTATTTATTTTATACATACATAAAAGTAATCCATGGGCACGTGTTTCTGGCTCACAGCCGTCATCAGCATGGCTAACTTAGACAGAGATCGAACCTTCGATATTGATGTCTAGAGTCCAGCGTTTTACCATCGGACCAAGACGCTCCGTCTAGAAATATGTACGATTTTTATCACCTAAATATTTAATATGTAATTATTTAACGAAGAATACGTCCTATGAAGTTAAGGGCGACTAATAATGCAATTTTCTGCATCTTAATCACTTAGGAAGTGAGACAATCGAAATAATAGTAAGCAAAAAACAACGAACGCTGCAATCACCTATAAAAATAATTACATAAAAATGCATTAAATATTTAGGTGATAAAAATCGTAAATATTTCTATACAGAGCGTCTTGGTCCGATGGTAAAACGCTGGACTCTAGACATCAATAACGAAGGTTCGATCTCTGTGTAAGTTAGCCATGCTGATGACGTGTCCATGGATTACTTTTATGTACGTATAAAATAAATTTATATATATATATATTTGTATAATTGGGCAGCATTCTTTCTTTTATACATGTTTGATTAAACAGGAATGCCAACTTCTGCTTATTCAGCTTTTGATCCGTTTTTTCTAGTCTTCGTACGACGGATTTGGTGTTATGATCCAAGAAGTGTAAAATATCTCCGTATTTTGTGCGAACATCCATTCTGGCGGTTTCGGGTTGCAGTGTTCGCCTCCCCATAATGGAAGCATTGTTTATACGCATTAATAACCCAAACATGAACCATTCCCGTTATGAGGGGGTGAAAATGTATTAAAGTGCTGTTGAAATAATTTAAAAGAGCGCCCTCTTGATAGATTCACCAATTTGCTAACCTTAACCCTTACCCTTACCCTAACCCTAACGCTAACCTTACCCTATACCCCGATCCTGACCATGATCCTGATTCTAACGACGGGGTCAAAGTTAGCGTGGGTCGTAATCTGTGAAAGCACCCTATTTTCTTCCTTTGTGTCTGTTTAACTAAACAGCTAAGAGATTTGTGTGTGTGTTTTTTGAATGTTTTAAGTATCTACACAGTCTAGACGCATAGGTAAAAATTGAAGATTTTATTCAACTAACATCTTCGATGTGATTTCCATCAATCTAATGCAGACATTGATGCCAAACATTTCCTTCAATTTTAGCAAATTTACTTTATTTTATTTGTTGCTTAATTACTAAATCACGAGGACAAAGTTAGGCAAAAGGTCATTTTATATATGTCCTTTTTTTACTGTGGACGACGTGGCTTAGAAAACTATGTCGTTTTTTTTCACCTAAATTTAAATATTTTTCTAAAGAATAATATGAAGTAACTGTGCAATGGATGAATACTTACGTCCTCTTTTTCTAAAATATTCCTTTTCTGTCTCAAACGGTAGAAAATAAGTATGTAATGAACGAATACAGAGTTACCTCCTTGAAAAAATGGCGACTATACGAAATTAAATATACATAAATCTAACGAACTTTTTACATTTTGTTACATTCTTTTATTTGCATTTTTACATTTTTTATTTGCATTTTTACATTTTGTTACATTTTTATTTGCATTTTTTTAAAACATTTCTTTTTACATTTTTTTACATTTTATTTTACATTTGTCTTTTTACATTTTGTAATTTGCATTTTTACATTTAGTTACATTTTTTATTTGCATTTTTACATTTTGTTACATTTTTTATTTGCATTTTTTTCACATTTTTTCAAACATTTATTTTTACATTTTTTTTACATTTCTTTTTACATTTTTTATTTGCATTTTTACATTTTGTAACATTTTTAATTTGCATTTTTTTAAAGATTTTTTTTACAATCTTTTTACATTTCTTTTTACATTTGTTTTTTTTACATTTTTTTACACTTTTTTTATTTGCGATCGTTTCTTCTCAGATAAAATGTTAAAAAAAAAAGAATAATTTTATTTTACATTTATCTTATCCCAGATTTGTCAAAAACATTTCCCTTAAAATTTCTGTTGTCGAAATGTGTTCCTTGGTTTTATTTTGTTTCTGACGCATATTGGATAAGATCAATGTAAAATGAACAGTTTTGTTTATGAATTTTTCTGAAAGAAAACAGTCGCACATAATAAAATATGTTCTACCATATATATTGCTCTTCGGATTTTAGAAAACATATTAAGCTAATATGTATGAGAAATTACCTTGCTAGAAATGTATTATATATTATATTGTCGATCTGAAATTATATATATATATATATATATATATATATATATATATATATATATATATATATGTATATATAATTGAAAAGTTCGAATGCAAAACGCGATAAACGCCATTTTCAAAATCACGAAGCTATCACTACAAAACGTGTTTCATTTCAACACTCGACCACACCCCAAAATCATGTGATATATCATATTATACAGGAATTATTTATTCTTTTATTTTCAATTAAAATGAGCTTTAAGATAGATTTACCATATTCGTCCTTTTATTTTCTAATGTCTTAATTTAAACAAATTGGATTTATCGCGTTTTGCATTCGAACTCTTCATATATATAAATTCCCGAAACAGTTTTTCATGGTAAACAACTGATGATCCCTTAAATAATGTTAAGACTTGGAAGCAAACTAATATAATAACTACAAAACATAAATTGACTTACATGAGTGATTTTTTACTGAAGGAAGTGGGACTAAAATGTTTTTTTTCCTTATATAGTTTTAATGGTTTAGAAACTTCCGAGACTATATATATATATATATATATATATATATATATATATATATATATATATATATATATATATATATATATGGGAAGCCATGAAATTAAATACTGTCTTGTTTTTAAATTCCCGAAACAGTTTTTCATGGTAAACAACTGATGATCCCTTAAATAACGTTAGAAATAAACTAATATAATAACTGAAAAAAGTTAACTTGACTTACATGAGTGATTTTCCACTGAACGACTTGGGACTTAAGTTTTTATTCATTTATTTATTTTTTTTAATTTATTTATTTTTTTTTTTTTGTAATATAGTTTTAATGGTTGAGGAACTTCCAAGAATATATATATATATATATATATATATATATATATATATATATATATATATATATATATATATATATATATATATATACGTGTATGTGTGCGTGTGTGTGTGTGTTATTTAACTGTTTGTACCCGCATATTAAGAAAACTAAGAAATTTTCAATATATATAATGTGTGCGTTTTAGTCAATTCTCGCTTGAAGCATGGAATACAATAATTAAGATCTAAAGATATAGAAGACAACACATATCCTGTCTGCTATGATATTGGTAAAATCTCAAATTTCTTTTCTCTTCTTTTCTGTTGTAGTTTGTCTTTGGAACGTATGCTGGAAAAGCGCAAAGCCAGACAGTAATTCTAGCTTTTTCCAACCGTCATTCTTAATTATAGAGAATTGTCACTATGCATTATTTGAATATATATATATATATATATATATATATATATATATATATATATATATATATATATATATATATATATATATACATAAATATATATATATATATATTTATATATATATATACATATATATCTACATATATATATATATTAGTTAAGTGTTTATATATACATATATATATACATATATTCTTTTAGCAGACGTTTATACACGAGTAAATACACACACGACATATATATATATATATATATATATATATATATATATATATATATATATATATATATATATATATATTAAACATAAATTATACAATGTCAGCCAAAAGAACCTAATGTATATAGTCCATCACAAACAAGAAACATTCACAGAAAAAATCTCCACTGTTAGCAATACAGAAGCATTTCTTCTTCCATGTTCCTACTGACCCCAGTACTATGCTAACACTTATATATATATATATATATATATATATATATATATATATATATATATATATATATATATAATTATAAAAAGAAAAAACTATACACACATTAAGGTTGTACACATTATAACTTATTTCGACCCCTTAATTAGGTCTCCTCAGATGTATAAACAACCACGTCAAAAAACCAAATTTGGTTTTTTATACATCTGAGGAGACCTAATTAAGGTTTTTTGACGTGGTTGTTTATACATCTGAGGAGACCTAATTAAGGGGTCGAAATAAGTTATAATGTGTACAACCTTAATGTGTGTATAGTTTTTTCTTTTTATAATTCTGTTTTGCTCTGTTTAAATTACATTGAGCTCTGTTATTCAGATTCTCAACACAAAATTGAAATCTACGCACACTATATATATATATATATATATATATATATATATATATATATATATATATATATATATATATATATATATATCGTCCAAAAGGTATTAATGCTAGGGATATTAACTAAATTTAAATATTACAGACTTAGAACTGGTTAAGCCGATTATATATATATATATATATATATATATATATATATATATATATATATATATATATATATATATATATATATATATATATATATATATATATATATATATATATATATATATATATATTCTCCCTCTAAATGTTAACATTTTAAAATAATAATAATGTGCTCATGTTACTCACCGTGTTTCGATTCATTTGCATATTAACGAGACAATTGACAAAAGAAAAGTTAAATTACAAAAGTTTAATTACAAAAGTTAAATTACAAAATTAAAATTAACCCTAACCCTAACACACGAAAACTAAAACCGAAGAAGAAAAAGAGATAAAAAGGAAGGGGACATACAAAGTCACGAATAACAAGAAAAGTCGGTCAAACACATTGACATCCTGCCGTCTTCATATTCAAGAACAATACCTCCTCATCCTTCGACTCCTCATCACATAATAATTTAATAATTATGAACCCGCTTGACAGGAAGAAAAATAAAAGAGGAAACAAACTAAAGCTTACGTTGAACTAAATTTCTATTTTTTATATTTATATAATAAAATAGAAAAAAATCTATTAATACAAAAATAAAACAATCCATAATTCTAAAATATTTAAAGGATGCGTATACAAAATTCTGATCAGAAAATTTAATTATATTTAACCTAAACTCAATATTACATTCTGAAATCACAAGAACTTTATCCTTTCTATCACTAGTAATATAAAGGCAGTACTTCCACTGAGCCGTTTTCTAATTATATGTGTTAATAGTACAATTGTAATAGTATAATTTGAATAGCTGAAATCATACAGATAATACTCACTGTATTATCAATTATTATTATTACAATGCCTGATTGAACCACCGCATTCTGTAACTTTTTACTAGTTCTCTTAGACTATACTCCGCTATGAAATAATTGCCATACAATTGATAATACTCACTGTATTATCAATTATTATTATTAGTTGCCATCTTACATATAATACTAACTGTATTATTAATTTTAATTGTTTAGTTTAATTAATTAACAATTTCCCAATTTTATTGGTTAAGTTAAAATTAACTACTCTACCAAATTTTATGAGATTAGATTTATTTCATTTTGATGTTAGTTGAATTTATTAGGTTATTATCACATTTATCCAGGGTGAACCGTTTGAAGTGCCTACAATTAAAACAAACCTCATTTCTCTGATTAAGCAACCCATTCTTATGAGGCAACATAATGATAGCCACTTTTCACTAAGACAAAGAAAACAGGTGGGGAAGCGAAAGGCGAATTGATTCGCGTCGACTGTACCAGTTATTTTTTTAATTTTATAAATGCTCTACCCTGTATTTGGCCCTTTTGAAAAAAAAATATTGGTTTTGTTCTCATTTTGTTAATATGTTTAAAATTAATTTATAACTTAGAGAACGAGGCAAAATGCCTTCAAAAACCCATGCGTTTGATGCAGATATTTTATATTATATATATATATATATATATATATATATATATATATATATATATATATATATATATATATATATATATATATATATATGCGGGTACATACATACTATATTTCTAAATTTTTTAGATGAGGATTGATAATTCGTAGAATTTTGGTTATTCGGACTACATTTCTCATCTTGACTGTTATCATCACAACGTTTTATGTTACCCCGTGGATTGAATAAACGGTTCCGTTCGATATTTCGTCCAGATTCCCGAGTTCGACAGAAATATTCCCGAGTTCAAAGAGATACACCTGAAGAAGGTCGGCGGTTACAGCGGCCGAAACGTTGTGATGATAAGACTCAAGATCAGAAATATAGTCGAATAACCAAAATAATACATACATACATACATACGTACGTACGTACATACATACATACATACATACATACATACATACATACATACATACATACGTACGTACGTACGTACGTACGTACGTACGTACATACATACATACATACGTACCTACATACATACATACATACATACATACATACGTACGTACGTACGTACGTACGTACGTACGTACGTACGTACATACATACATACATACATACGTACATACATACATACATACGTACGTACGTACATACATACATGCATACATACATACATACATACATACGTACGTACGTACATACAGATAAATGAAGGAAGCGAGATAAAGATGTACGAATGACAAATCTGTTTCATCTTCGATTGTTCAATGCAAGGTGTACTCGATAAAAACATGTTTATTTTTTCTTTCCTTAAGCCAGGCTTTTCAAAGATTAAAATCTTATCAACCGAGGAATTACATAGATGGATAAGTTGGCAATAGCCAATAGTGAAAATTTGAAAAATGTAAAGAAACCATACAAAGTAATGGAAAGTAAGAGTGTGTGTGTAAAAAGGTTATCAAGATATAGAGTCTGTCCAGTTGGTGGATGTCCGTTGATAAGATGTCCGGTTGAAGACAGATTTAAAGATGAAAAATATGGAAACTACATCTAATATTGATACAGATAAGTTTTTGATTGCGACTCAGTAAATACCAAAACGTAGCGAAGTTGATTAAGAGTTTCACTCTCTTCTGAGATTAATGGAATTCCTCACTCGGTTTCTGTTCTTTTTCATATAGAACTTGTTAGAAAAATAAATGGAGATATTTGTGTCGAAGATAAAATCTACTTCGTCTCCGTTATCGATAATGAATTAGTTCCATCGCCACGGTGTCTGCTAAACGCCCTCTCCCTTCGAACACACGCACACAAACGCACGCACGCACGGGCGAGCGCACACACGAACAGGCACGAACGCACGCGCGTACACATATTGTATATAGTTTAATTGTGTACGAAATTAGGCAAAGTTCTTGGATGGAACGTGGTTTTTGCAACCGTTTATTAGTTCTATGAAGAATTAGTTTGTTCTGTCGATGTTACACAAGTTGTTAATTGATTTCTTACCTTCCGTTCAATCAAGCAAATCAATCTATATCAATATATTCCATGAAAAATGCCAGTATACTGAAATCATATGCCCTTAATAGGGTTAAGATGAAAATTCATGTACACTAAATGTACAAAAGCAAGGAAATTCACAAATTTTTACACTTTTATTGTCATTAAGGGTATGACTACATATCAACCAAACCATTTCATTATCACATCACTACAGTATAAATCTCTATGCATGAGTGGATGAAGTGTGTGAGGTGCGCTGAAGAAAAATTCCTACCAGTAAAATACATAGCCCTGTTGTGCTCGCATACCCTTAATGACAATAAAAGTGTAAAAATTTGGGAATTTCCTTGCTTTTGTACATTTAGTGTATATGAATTTTCATCTTAACTCTATTAAGGGCATATGATTTCAGTATACTGGCATTTTTCATGGAATGTCACTACTTTTGTAAAGGCTATGCGTGGTCATTTTAAAGTTTGTTTTTTAAATTTTTCTGGAAAACTAAGGTATATGGTAAACTGAAATTAAAATGCCATCAACTAGACCCTAGAACCTCTATTTCTGCCAAAAATCAGCTGAATCCATCAAATAGTTGATGAGATACAGGGTGGCACATACGTACGTACGCACACACGGATAACATGATTTAATGATTGAACTTTCTGGATCTCTGGGTTGCCTTGACTAATGATGCTGACATTCTACACACTTATAGAACCTATCAAATAAAAATGTTGTGCAAAGTTTTAACTAATTTGGTTTATTGGTTTTTGAGTTATGATTGATCAAAGAAATGAGATTTCCAGCATAGGCCATTCGTAAAGTCTATTATGGGGTAGAGCGCTCTCGCGCCTCCCTTTTTTTTCGTTTTTTTAAAACACATTTCACCCCAAACAAGGCAGGCCCCCACTGTAGACGTAAGGGTCTACTGAGAATTAGGGAGTAGGTTTAGAGTGTCATCCTAAGTTGAGAGCTGTGCAGCGAGATGTCTATTTACATTAGTTTTACACTTCTGCATGTCGGTACAGTCGGGAAAACAGGGAACAGGGAGGGAGTTCCAGAGGCCGGCAGAACGAAGAAAAGAATCCATTGAAGTAGAAGGCTCTCCGGCATCTGGGGACCTCCACAGTGAATGGATGGGATTTAGCTGATTGACAAATTGGTCTAGTGAATTTACATCGAGGGGGCACCAGAGCAGCCAGTTCATCGGAGCACAATCCATTAAAGTATTTGTAAAACAACCATTAAAGTATTTGTAAAACAAACACAAGGATGCAACATTGCGACGATGGGACAGGGGCTTGAGCTTGGTGGATAGTGAGGGACCTATTAAATTGGCGACTCTTTTTTGGACCTTGTCTAAGAGGGAGAGACTAGTGGATGATGCACTAGTTCCGATGTGGCAATAATACTCCATGCATGGTCGGATAGTGGCTTTGTAGAGATATAGGATAATCTCAGGTGTGAGGAGTTTTCTAGCCTGGTAGAGGGAGACCATCTTCTTTGCTGCAGCCTTAGCAATGTGTACATGTTTATAGATTTGTATGTATTGAATTCATTTCTAAACTAATTAACCGTTCATTATGAATTTTTGAAAACACCTTCTGTGCGTAAGGGGTGATAATGTGGGCTCTATTTAGTTTGGTTTAGTTGGGGTAAAAATTGCGCGGAAGTTTTTCATAAAAATTTAGATTCTTCCGATGTTTGTGAAATTTTTACAATAGGTATTCTTCTTCAGGTAGAAGGTCAGGTTTACAGACATCGATGATAATTGATCTCCATTCTTATTGAAATATTTTGTTTCGTCATGATGTTCTTTGCAAAGAGGTGACCGATAGTGGATTGCAATTACCTTCTATAGGGACAGTGCTCTTACAGAGCAGGAAGTCTTAGCTATTGTACAAAAATCAGTATCATCTGCCTAACACAGAACGAAGGATTGACCAGTTTCTAAGATCCATTAGGCTGCAAAACCTTCTATACATCACCTGCTGCCATGACTTCACGTACCCTAATCGGGGGGCTGTGGGTATTCGACCTTGCCCAAGGGCCTCACACCAGCTAACGAAGGGAAGGAGGCTCCTTACAGCTCATCATCTCGTGCTCAGAGAATGCATTTACGTATTCTTTTTATCAGCAAAATCACTAGAAATTATGTTTTTAAGAAAAAATAATTTGAGTTGAACTAATGCTGAATACCATTTGCCACTTAGTTTAATAAAAATTCTATGTAATGTTTATTATGTTATTATGTAATGTGAATTTCTTTCAATTTATAAAACATGTATCTAGTTAAAAATCCCTTTAGATTTACGTGAGATTCGTACTCGAGTATTGCCATCGTAAAACTACTGCCTTAGTCATGTGTACTCTGCCTATTCCTTTTTTGTTAACCAATCATATGTTTCCATATGTGTACGTACAAAGTCCAAAAAACACAATCACTTTTGAATAGTATATAGACAAGGTGTGATTAGTACAAGAGAGAAACTCAGTAAACTACATACGAAGTGGCAGAAATGTCTGTATTTTAAAAATGTATTCATTCAGTGGTTAGGGTTAGGGTTAGGGTTAGGGTTTAGGGTTAGGGCTATCCCTTACAAATTTGCAGATGCAAAGTTCCGCACAATTCCAGGAAACAGAATTGTAGAATTTTCTTTTCAAAATCAAAACTCTATTTTCTTCAATCGAAAAGCTGATATGCCTTCGTATAGAATGAAGAATCCATCCTGATAAACTTAACGAGAATCCATTAAATGCATATTTTTTCTTGTCGATTTTACATGTATTGGACGATTCTAATTCGGATATTTTTGCGAAAACTCCTTGTTTATCAATTTTTTAATAGATTATCCTACCTATTTTGAAAACTTTGTTTGCTATTATAAAATTTTAATTGTCCATTGTTCGTTGACTGGCATCATAAACACGTAATTGCATTTCCAAATTTTAAATTAAATTAAATTACCAAATGTTAATTGCCCATTGTTCGTTGACTGGCATCATAAACACGTAATTGCATTTCCAAATTTTAAATTAAATTAAATTACCAAATTTTAATTGTCCATTGTTCGTTGACTGGCATCATAAACACGTAATTGCATTTCCAAATTTTAAATTAAATTAAATTACCAAATTTTAATTGCGTATTGTTCGTTGGCTGGCATCATAAACACGTAATTGCATTTCCAAATTTTAAATTAAATTAAATTACCAAATTTTAATTGCCCATTGTTCGTTGACTGGCATCATAAACACGTAATTGCATTTCAAAATTTTAAATCAAATTAAATTACCAAATTTTAATTGCCCATTGTTCGTTGACTGGCATCATAAACACGTAATTGCATGTCCAAAAGTGTTCGTTAATTTTTCATGCTTAATTGCACGTCTCGAGTCTCGTATATTTGTTGTATTTATTTGTTTATATTTTAACAGACAGAAACACAATAATCCTGTTATTAATAATTCAAAAGTCAGTATAGAATGGAAGATTTTATAACATTAAAAAAATGCCATGTGAAACAAAAAAAACAGTAGCCAAGAGAACGGAAGCTTAAAAAAGAAATTTAAAAACGAATTTCAAAAAAGCAACCGGGATTTGAAATTGTCAAACGTAAGCAATATTTTTAAAAGAATATTAAATTCATTTAAAATGTGGTTTAATTTAAAACATCCAATTCATATTTTCCAGCTGTCGCTAAATTTAAATCACTTACCTGATTAATTTTGAAAGAAAAAACAATTTCCTAATTTTAAATATTTTCCATATCAAAAATACTTTTCATTTTAAAATAGGGAAAATTTTATGTGTGACATTTTTTATTTACGTGTGACATTTTTTGTTTACGTGTGACATTTTTCGCTGATGCAAACGATATGTATTTTATTTTCGAATATATTTCTATTTATATAACGTTAGTTATGTGTATATGTTTATATATTTCTATGTAAAAGATTCACTCCTAAACTAATTAACATACCATAGGCGAAGAGTGGTTGATGTAGGATATATTTAGTTTTGTCTATGCAAATGCGGAAAAAGAGGGTAGAATCTTTTCGTGAATATTCAGATACCTTCTGTTTTTATGAAATTTTAAAAAGTACGTATTTTTATGGAAATCGCTCCAGACAAGGCATGAAGCCACTTGATGTAAAGAGCTAACAAAATACTACTTCAAGCACAAAAACTAGCAAACAATAAGTGTTAGATTGATAGATTCCGACCCAGAAAACAGCAATTGTTTCCCCATTGTCAGAAAAATCGCTCATGAACTGTGAGGACTAAAGG
>OY744534.1:11480334-11507834 GCA_963556195.1 Sepiola atlantica | reverse complement strand
AACAAATCGAAGAAATAAAAGTGTGAACATTTTGGTGAGTTTTCAGACTTACTATTTATCTGCAAATTCAGCTTATTCAAAAACAGGTAAACAAAAAGACAAACAGGAGACTTCGTTGGTTTGGTCACGTTTAAAAAATAGATGAGAGTGTTTGGGTTCGTTGTTAAAGAAGAACTGAGGTAGCAGGCTCAGTTTGAAGTGTTAAGGATGGAGTTGAGAGACAGTCCTGGCCAAGTCAAGGAAAACATGAAAGGTAATGATAAGCGTAGAATTTGTGAGAAAGAGGGGTAAATAAAGACCTGGTCAGAGATAGGACAGTTTGGAACTCAATTTTTTAAAACTTTCAAAAACATGCCAGAATGTAAAAGACATAAAACCGAATATAGTAATGAAAGAATGGGTGAGGGTGATGGTGATGGTGAGGGTTAGGGTGAGGGTGAGGGTGAGGGTGAGGGTGAGGGTGAGGGTGAGGGTGACTGGGTTAGTAGATGTAGAACAATTGAGGTAGCAGGGTGAGTGTGCAGGGGAAGCCTGAAGAAAGCGTAAGTGGAAGTGATCAGAATGTATTTGATAGAGAGGAGGGAGAGGGTGGAAAAAGAGGGAGAGAGGGGGAGTGAAAGAGAGAGGGTAAATATAGACCTTACCAGATATAGGTAAGTTCGGAATTTCTAAAAGCCGCCCAACACATTCCAGCATATAAAACGGATGTTAGACCGACTATGATTATGGTGCAGTAATACGAAAAAAAACAAAAAAATAAATAAAAAAAACTGCTGCGAGCAAGAATCGAACTCACAACCTCTGAGAGCCTTCAATCAGCCATGTGAAATGAAACGTTTTTGCGTTCACAACAACAGCAATAACAGGTTAGTTTTTAAAGCTACTTTCTTTCTCGTAACCGTACATGCATTTTTTTTTGTATTCATCTTCCTCACACACCGGTAAGGTATGACACAAGGTCGGGAAAGTGGGGTTGAAAAGCCAGTGCCCTAGGGGAAGAGCACTCGGTAGGGGCGCCTCAGGCGATTAGCAATAAACTAACCCCTTCTCAAAGGGTGTGAAGGCAAAGCCTGGGAGGGTGGACATCCTAGAACTTCACAGGACAATAGCTCAAACCGGCCGAATCAAGGCTTAAAGGCCAAGACGGAGTGTAATATCCATCGGAATAGATACTACACTTTGATCTTAGCCCCAAAAGCCAAGGAGCATTTTTTTTATATCGCGTCATATATGACGTTTTATTTATAAAAAGAAACATCATGAAAAAGTCGAACTTCAATAGTTACAAATGACCTAAAGAATTTACAGCGTTTTTCTCCGTGTAACCCATTATAATAATACGAAATAAGAAGTGACAATGGGAGTATAGGTGTAGAATATAAAATAGTGATTCAAATAAATGACGCTAAGGCAGACGTTTGTAAATGCATTAGAACGAATCACAGAAGAAGAAAAGTAATAAGTGTCAAGAAGTTACCAGCATCAGAAAGAACGAAGAGAAAAACAGTTAAAAAGGAACAAGTTAAAAAACTGGGAAAGGACATTAAGAATATACGCATGTGATATTTCATTCACACATCCATCCATCCATCCATCCATCCATCCATCCATATCCCATAACGTCAAGGGACGTCGTCGGGGAGTGATGCAGATATTTCATCTGTCATAACTTTTCAGTGGACATGACAGAACCTGGTGGTGCCATCTCCTCTCCAGGCCACATACAGCACTCGGGTCTTTCGCAAATGGTCACCCATTTAGTACTGGCCAGGCTCAACATCACTTAACTTCGGTGGTTTAACGGGAACCGGTGTGTCCATGTGATTATGCCGTCTGATGTGTCATTGTCACATTTGATACTAAAGAGTCATCGTTTACCAAGGCCAAAAGCCACTCGACAATAAGGGTTAATAAGATTGTCAGTTGAACGATGAACAATACTATGAGAGGATTAGATAAAATCGGTGGAATAGGCATACTTTAATTACTAATTACTTGAAGACGACCATGTTGTAGTTAGCAGGGAAGCAGTGATATTGTTTTTCACAGATGGTGAGTTCTTGGAAAGAAACTTTGTTCATGGAAGTTCTGTTTGGTTTTAGGCACACACAGAGAAAAAATGGCGGCTTAATATAATTAGACTGGGCTAGTGAAAAGGAGAGCTGAATACAGGAGAAAATGTGACCCGTTGGTTCATCCACTAAGTTCCGATTAGTTTGTTTGTATCGGGATAGTTGGTATGTGAGTTAAATTAAGAAAAAGGTACCAAATCCAAAATTAGTCTTTCTCTGCTCGCTATATCTCTCTCCCTCTCCAGATACGCGTCTATTACCTACTGTAATTATATTTCCCTTATACATAACTAGTGTATACTATCTGTGAAAAATGGCGGGAATAAATTATGCTTAACCAGTGTTCGAACTTGCTAATTAACGTAGATATATTACTAAACTATTTATATAAAATCATAGAACTACGTCACTAATTTACTGTTTCATCTATAAGTTATTATTATCATTTCTGATGATCTAAAGAAAAAAAAAACACCTATCATGTAATTTTTTTTCGAATTCATTTGAGGCGGCAGATTATGTCTGACTTCATATTTGCTTTTTCACTTCCCCTCACCACTTGGAATGGTTGCGTCTGGGGGGGGGGGGACAGAAAAAGGCACGTGTTTTACTCGCTATCTTTTTCGTTACAGGATGGAAGTATATTTATTTATATACAAATAAATACACATTGGTCTTTATTATCTAGAGTAGAGGATGGACTATTCCAATCTGGAGTCTTATAGTTAGTTTTGTTAGTTTTTACTATTAATAAGAGAGAGAAAGAGAGTAAGATATATATATATATATATATATATATATATATATATATATATATATATATATAGAGAGAGAGAGAGAGAGAGAGAGAGAGAGAGAGAGAGAAAAAGATATAGAGAGAAAGATAGAGAGAGAGGGACGGAAGCGAGAGTGATAGATACAGTATAAAATAAGAGCGGGAGTCAAACAACATACAGTGAGAGAGGGTGAGAGTGATAGACAGAAAGTTGGTAGGAGTTGCCTTGGAATTTTTTAAAACATAACTCAATCCCAAAACTAAGTAATATTTTGCATGTATTTTCTGCGAATACAAATATAAAAAAGCCTTAGGGAAACAAACGTTGATTAATCTAGCTTTAGTATAATAATAGATGCTTGCAGGGAAATTAAAACTATGAGTACATTTACCTGGCCCTCCCTGCATCAAAGTTAGACATCAGGTCGTTTATAGTGAGGAATCCAGCTCCCCAAAAAGAGGAGAGAGGGTAATCTTGACGGGTACAAAACTTGTCATGATCGGCATTCTTAGGTAGTGGCGCCTTAGACGACCGGCGATAAACCAATCCCTACTCCAGAAGAATGAGGTAATGCCTGGGAGAAAAGTCTCGTAAGACAAAACAGAACAATACTCTGTTCCGGTATAAGCTCGAAGGCCTATGCCAGTAAGGCAATGGTTGAATCCTTTGGAAATAACTTCCAGTCTGTCGTAGAATGGGACCGAAAATGGATTTAATGCTACAAAGACAAAGCTCCTTCTTTTTAATAACTATAAGAAACCTTTCCAACCACCGATTGCATGACCGATGGGATCCTTCATTGGAAGCCAACATTCAAACTCTTCGGCCTGACATTCTTAGGCAACATCGAAATGCAATAAATACATAGAAAGTGCTGCCAAGTCTGCTGAAAAATAGGGTAAACTCCCTTTACTAGACTAGAAAACTTATAACACCTTCCAGTATCCTCTATATCTATAAAGCCACGATTCACTCGTGCATGGAGTATTGTTACCACATCTGGGCTGGTGCATCAAGCACTATTCTCTCCCACTTGGACAGGGTGCGAAATAGAATTTCTAACCTAATAAGTGTCGCACTGTTTGCCAATCTCCAGCCCCTGTCGCATCGTGCATTTTTTTTTTTTGACAAGTACTTCCACGGAATATGATCTGATGAACGTACTGCACTTGTAGCCCCTCAACGTAAATACCCCCGACCTTCCTGACTAGCAGCAAAATCGCACCCCTTCTCTGCAGAAGGCTCTAGATACCGAACTATTTTCTACTCTAATAGCTTATTTATTCGAACCGCTTTGGAATTATTTCTCCGCTGCCTATATATCTGACCCCAAGTAGTTCCTTTACACTTCAGTGACAGTATCCCTTGGGGGGGGTGACAAAAGTTAAATAAAGATTTTCATTGAGTATTGTTGCCACATCTGAGCTGGGGCATCATCCGCTAGTCTCTTCCTCTTGGACAAGGTCCAAAAAAGAGTCGCCAATTTGATGGGTCCTTCACTATCCACCAAGCTCCAGCCCCTATCCCATCGCCGCAATGTTGCTTTCTTTGTGCTTGTTTTACAAGTACTTCAATGGATTGTGCTCTGATGAACTTGCTGCTCTGGTGCCCCCACGACGTAAATTCTGCTAGACTAACCCGAAAATCTGACAAATCCCATCCATTCACTGTGGAGGTCCCCAGATGCTGAAGAGCTTTCTACTCCAAAAGCTTCCTTTCCTCGTGCTGCTGGACTCTGGAACTCCCTCCATGCTCCCTGTTTTCCTGACGTTACTGACATGCAGAAATTTAAAACTAATGTAAACAGACATCTCGCTGCGCACCTCCTAAATTAGGTTGACCCCCCAAAAAAACCTTCATCCTTTTTTTTCTCAGTAGCCCCTTACGTCTACAGTGGCGGCCTGCCTTGTTTGGGATGAACTATGTTAAAAACAACAACAACAACAACAAAAACTATGAATGTGAACGTGATTGAGTTTACTTACCTCGAAATTCGATTAAGTTCCAAAACTAAATCGCGGTATTAATTTCTTGCAAGCAGCGAAGTTTCAAAGAAAAAAGTTTTTCGTTTGATAAAAGTCCGAGTTAGTAATTTCTTTATTTCTGTTTCTTTCGGCGTTTTTATGTTTCCAATATATCTTTCCAAGTTGGATAATTCGGAATAGAAATTTAGCCGGAGCTCCGTTCACTGTCGGACTATATCGTTGTCTTCTTCTCCGTTAGCGCAGCAGTTAAAGAATTTCCCCCTTTTTTATACGGACCAGTGAGGAGAGACGACGTATGTCTCCGGGCGGGATGAAATGCTGACATATGTGAGTGTGTGTGTGTGTGTGCGCGCGCGCTCGTTCGCGCGTGTGCCTGTGTATTTTTATGTGTGCGTAAGTGTAGGCGTGTGTTCGGATATTTTAGCGCACTGTTGTCTCTTTTTATTGGATACGCGCGCGTGGATCTTCATCCATTGTGACTACTTCAGAGCTAGTTTTGTATTTTTTTTGTTGTTTTGTTTTGTTTTTTTCTGCTCCCCTGAGAGTCGGAGTTGTCCCACAAGCTAAAACTTGGATTCCAAGTCAAAGAAGATACGGGTTATGAAAGTGAATAACAAAACGGCGAATAATTCTTTTGGCACAACAAGATGTCATTAGGTTTATAGTAAACTATAGTCGATCAACCAATCAAACGAAAGAAGGTATAGTCGATCAACCAATCAAACGAAAGAAGGTATAGTCGATCAACCAATCAAACGAAAGAAGTCATAGTCGATCAACCAATCAAGTGATAGGAGTTGTAGTTCAAAAAATTAACTACAAAAATAGAAGAATTTATCATGGCGAATGTACACGACTCCCATACACTAAAAGAATTTACTGATTTTTCACAAAACTATCAATAAAGTGCCAAAGTAATAGAATATGTAAATTGTTTAATTTTTAGCAGAGGGATCAATTTAATAAGTAAGGTAAACATAAATATGTTTAATGAAGAGGAACAAAATAAAGAAATACGTATTTATTTTTACTTTTTCAACCTCGTTAAATTTCCTTCCATTTTTCTCGCTTTTTCATACAATCGTCTCTTTTGTTTTATACTTTCTCCGTATTTATCTGTCGACTAGTGCAAATCAAAACCGATAATCACAGCCATTGGTATATATATATATATATATATATATATATATATATATATATTAATAAATTGATATGTAAGCCATTAACAATGCGAGATTAATTTATATGTATATATATATATATATATTTTTTTTTTACATTAATCTTATATTTCGGAATTAATTCCATCTTCAGAGGTGACCAGTATTGAGTCATTTTTTTAAAAATCAAAAACAAGAATAACCAAACTTATTTCTTTGTTACTTGATAAAACGTCTCTCCGCACTGGTGGTGTTGGCGGCCATGATTCAAATTCCGGTGTCGAACGAAGAGCCTGGCTAGCTCCTGTAGGTTTAGTAGTATTGGTTGGTCGTCCATTTAAAACATTGTTGGATATGTTAATAAAATTGATATGTGAGCCATTAACAATGCGAGATTAATTAATATGTATATATATAATTTTTTTTAATATATATATACTTACATATATATAAGATTTTGAAGCATCAGTTGGAGATCTTTAATGATTCAAAGCCACCATAACGTTGAGAGATTTACCTGGTTTTTTTTTCCTCTCAATCGTTTCCTTGAACTGAAATAAGTTTTTTCCCCTCATATCTCATTCGACTTTTAGTATTTAATTTACCATTCTGACGTTTCCTCTCAGAGGGTCAGACGATAAGGCCTTAAGGTAATTTTAACAATTTTCCTTTTTTTTTCTTTTTTTTTTCACTCGTCTGTTTCATTGATTATAATAATGCTTCCTCTAAAATTAATCCTAAGATTCTGTTGTACACGAAATTTACTTACATATATATATATATATATATATATATATATATATATATATATATATATATATATATATATATATATATATATATTTATATATATAATATATGATAATTTTATTTACACAGACATGTACAAAATCTGCGACACTGGCATGTCGATGTTATCGATCAACAGTTACTATAAACTGAGATCTCATCAGGCAGAGTTAGAATCCGATCTTAACCTCAGATCATATTTGGAGAGAACCTCTCTCCAAATATGATCTGAGGTTAAGATCGGATTCTAACTCTGCCTGATGAGATCTCAGTTTATAGTAACTGTTGATCGATAACATCGACATGCCAGTGTCGCAGATTTTGTACATGTCTGTGTAAATAAAATTATCATATATTAAGCTCTATTTTGATATTGAGCACTTTTTATAAACCCGGTTAAAATTCTCTGGATTACCACCCTGTGGATATTTTTCACCTGGATTATTACCATTATTATTATTTATATATATATATATATATGTATATATATATTTATATATATATATATATTTATAGATATATATATATTTATATATATATATATATATATATATATATATATATATATATATTCCTCTCACTCTTGGAAGTGCCGTGATTTCGTCGACTTCCGTTAACTAGAGGTTAACTTCTGACCTCTCATCCGTCAATAACTTCTTTATTCATCTTACAACTTTCGTTATGTAACACTGCATAGCTCAAACCATGTATTTAGCAATGTTGAAGTAAATAAAAAAATATACATTAAATATTATTTTATTATAGAAGTGTATATATAAGAAATATTATATAAATATATACACACACACACATATATATATATATATATATATATATATATATATATATATATATATATATATATATATATACGTTATTTACGTTATGTTCGAAAACAGATAACTACATTTTCGTTATATTACGTTCCCGCGAAGGGATTTGTTAACTTTTCTTATTTTGTGACAAAAACACATTTTCTTAAAAGTACAGGATAATTAACAAATACCCCAATCTCCATATTAAGAATGGCTTTTTAAATAATAGCGTTATTATTTAGAAAGCCATTCTAAACATGGGGAGGTAGGGCTTTGTTACAAATATCTTCAGTAAATATTTGTAAAAAGAAAACGTTCCAATTATAATCACAACCAATCTGAGAATAGTAGTCCGAATGATCCAACTCATAGGAGCTAACCTGTTCAAGTAAAATCAAAAGGTGAATGTTCGCTTAAAGAAATGTTTTATCCGATCGCAGCACTATTGTTTCAAGTGTTTTTTTTTGTGTGTGTGTGCATTCTCCCTGCTTTGCCCTTCCTCTTCCCACGTTTTCAATTCCTTTATTTAACTTGAGACAAGGCTTCTCTCTTTCCACTATCAGCTGCCATGTTTATAGCCGAGAGAAAGAATATTTAATAGAAAAAAATCGATATTTGTCGACTTTACAAAAAAACTATGCAATAAAAAGAACAAGCAAAGTTATCTCCCCCTGCGATCACTACTTCTGGAATAATTTCGACAACTATTTACCAGTTATTTAAAGCGTAACATTCTGTTGTTTTTTTTCATTTTACTTCGGTATAAGTTCTCAGAAATCAAGGGGCCCCTTTCTGAGGCTAACACTTGATCTTTATATGAGATATATAGATATTCAAATATTCTATTAAAGTTCTCCTTTATTTCTCAAACGTTAAATTAGTAAAGAAGTTAAAAACATTAAATTTCCTCTCTCCAATTGACCAGTTGATTATGTTATAGTATATATTCTTTGTGGTCTCTTGGTCTTACCGCATTCCAGGACAAGAATTCATCTAGTCTGGTGGAGTATCCAGCTAAGTGTTGTTACTTGAGGCAACATCACTAGGAGAAGGTGTATCATTCCTCGCATGAGCCAATGACGAGTGGGTCTTATTTAGGCTTCGAATACTATGCTATTTTGAATATTTGGTCAGGGTTTACATGTATAGTGAAGTATATTTATGTCAGGCCGTTCTGACAAACCCTTGTACAGAGAGACCGAAGGATAGTGTCTAGTAGGTAATTCAAACTCCCCAGTAGGTAATTCAAACTCCACAGTAGGTAATTCAACGTGTGTATATGCATAAAAAAGTTCCAGTTTTACCAATTAAGAGGGCAGTTTTCATTACCAACACTATTTTGTATTATTGTATAATACTTCTTTCAGTCGATGTAACCCCGAAAGTCTTCAGATGACCCTGTGCTTGTTTTACAATTACTTCAATGAAATGTGCTCCGACGAACTTGCCGGTCTGCTGCCCCCTCGGCGTAGCTGCACCCGACAAGCCCGAAAATCAGCTAAATCCCATCCATTCACCGTGGCGGTCCCCAGATGCCGGAGGACTTTCTACTCTAATAGCTTCTTTCCTCGAACTGCCGACTTTTGGAGTTCCCTCCCTGCTCCCTGTTTCCCTGACATTTTATTGTCATGTGAACAGACGTCTTGTTGCTAAACTTCTCACTTGGTATGCCCCTCATAAATCTGACCACTAATTCACAGTAAAGGGGCTTAACCCTCAGTGGCAATGTGAATTAATTAGGGTTAATTAAAATAATAAAAAAAACAAACAAAGTTATATCTTTTTGAACGTGGGAATCTCTATGGAACTGCATATAAAGGGTTCAATTCCCGAGTTAGGTATAAAGATTCACAGGGTCGAAAAGATGCACCTGAAGAAGGTCGGGGTTACATCGGCCAAAATGTTGTGAATAGTAGTCCGAATAATCCAAATAATCCAAAATACTTGTTTCTTTGTCGATTTTGAAGTTTCTCCCCCCCCACATCCCTGTTCAGAATTCGTGCCCGTGGGTAGCCATCAGTGGACCGTTTCTCTTGCACCAAGCAGTCATAAACAACGTTTTAAGTATAATTTAGACGGTTTCAAACCGATATAAATTATTGCACACTAAAAATAATTAAATAAAAAAAATATATAATTCGAATTATTTGATGGTTTTCTGTAATCAAGTAAAAAAAAATAATTTTTTTTACTTGATATTTAAATTAAAATTAAAAAATTATTCCATCAAATTTTAATAAATTTTAATTAAATCTTTTTCCCTGGAAAAGATTTTATGTGACATTTTTTGTGTGTTAATTTTGACCGCTTTGTGCTGGTCTTTCGATCTTGGCCTATGGCCACGAATTCGGAATAAGGGCGTGGGAGCTAGACGCTTCATATTTGTTTTTTGTTTTTTTTTGTTATGTTTCGAAATATTTTAGATTAGTATTGATACTTTATTTTATTTGTATTATTTCGGACTACTATTCTCATCTTGGTTGTTATATTCACAATGTTTCGGTCGATGTAACCTCAGGCCTTCTTTAGGTTCATCGTTTCTTTGAACTTGGGAATATTCAAATCGGAAACCGGAATTTAAAACTGAAACCTTTATATAATCCACGAGGGTTGATTGTTCTCGTTCCGTCTAACCTTATCTAACTGCAGTAATGATCAGATTTGAAAATTATATTAAAGTAAAGAATGAGATTAAAAAAAAATTTGAAATCGCTCCAGACAAGGCATGAAGCCACTTGATGCAAAAGAGCTAAAAAAACAAGCCGCGCGTGCGTGGTCCCCCTCTGTATGTGACTCGATGTGGCGAGTGTAAATTGCAATAAATTTGGGCAATTTGGGACATTTTTGACCCCCTGGGGTCGCGAACCAGAATTTGTCTGAGGTCAAGGATGCTCATTTTATATCCAGAACAATTGCCTCTACATTTTGGCCAAGTTTCAGAAAAATTGAATGGATGGATCAAACGTTATGGAAGAACAGTTTGCCATTTTTTGCCATTTTTGGGTTTTTGACCTCCTGAGGGCGCGAACCAGATTTTTTCTAAGGTCAGCGATACTTATTTTCTATTAGGAACAATGGCCTCCACATTTTGGTCAAGTTTCAGAGAAATTGAATGGATGGATGAAAAGTTATGGGGCGAAAAATGTCATGTTTTGCCATTTCGGGGCCTTTTGAACCCCTGGGGGGCTAACCAGATCTTTTTTTTTTAAATCGGAGAATGTCACTTTCTAACCTGACCAAAGTTACAACTTCATGCAAAATTTCAGAGAAATTCACTGGATGGTTGCGGAGAAAAATCCGGACGGACGGACGGACGGACGGACGGAAATGCCTCAAAACATAGATTTTATAAATCGGGGGACCAAAAACTTCTTCAAAGTAAACAATTAGCAAACAGTGTTAGATTGATGGATTCTGACCCAGAAAACAGCAATTCTTACTCCTTTGTCAGAAACATCACTCATGGAATGTGAGAAGTAAATGATCAAATAAGTGGAAGGGCGAATTACGAGGCTGCCGAAAGTAAACCCAAGGTCCTCTTTCTACTGTGCTACGAATAAAAATGAAAATATGAGTCTCAGAAGATGAAAGGGGGTCTTCATTATTTCCGGGGCAACGCGGGGTCTTCTTGCCAGTACGAAAATATTGGGATAATTCTGAGAGAGAAAAACGAGCAAAATATGTCCTTTTCGATATTTGTAAAATTTTTTGTTGATTTGGTTTTCGGTTTCTATTCATCCAACCGTTTAAAGAAGACACGTATTCGACACTGCCCGCCGTTCCTGCTATCATTTCGGTGTTGGTTTATTTCCTTAACTATCTACGGATAAACACATTAATGAAACTAAAATACATTCAAAGCTAGCGGCGGAGTTATAACGTTCCAAGATTGACAAGTGCTTAAACACGCGGACGTGTAATCTTTGTTTCCATAGATTAACAACCTCATATTTTTGTAAGTGCAGACAGTGCTCGACAATTATTATCTTAAAGCGGGTAATTACTATATATATATATATATATATATATATATAGGTATTTCTACAATCAGACAACGCCGCAGCCAACAACCTATGGAAGAAACAACCCGGAAATAGAACACATCCGAACTCGGTATTCGAAACCCGAGTCACTTGCATGTTAAGCGAGTACTCTACCACTGAGCTACCTCACCACATACCAGAATGTCTATTAACTTACACAGATTAAGCAAACCACGGCGAAAGCCGACTGTGGAATATACCTACTCTAAAAAAAATCTAATATATATATATATATATATATATATATATATATATATATATATATATATATATATATATATATTTGAAAATTTCTTTGCGAAACCAGTAAACAGACGCGTGAATTCATATCAATAAATGAAAATTATATATATATATATATATATATATATATATATATATATATATATATATATATATATATATATATATGGGGAAATTAAAAAGGAAAAACCAAGAGATATTTTTTATATATTCATCAACGTTTCGTCTTTATTGTAAGACTTTCTCAGGATGATAATTTCAAGAAAAAAGTCATGCAAGTACATCGAAATATTGGGTTGACATGATGGGTTGATAAGGAAAAGTAGTAACCGTCTTCTACTTTTTCCTTATCAACTCATGTCAACCCAATATTTCGATGTACTTGCATGACTTGTTTCTTAAAATTATCATCCTGAGAAAGTCTTACAATAAAGACGAAACGTTGATGAATATATAAAAAATGTCTCTTGGTTTTTCCTTTTTCATTTCTCATTACGTCGGATTACTCTCATCCTTCCTTTTTCATATATATATATATATATATATATATATATATATATATATATATATATATATATATATATATATATTTATTTATATACATATACAGGGTGGGCAAAAATAAGGGTCCTATTTTTAAAAATTCATAACTTTTTTATTTATTGATTTAAAAAATTTTTTTTTTAAGAATAAGTAAAGGACCCCTTCCGAAGCAAGCATGAGCCGTATTAGCCCTAAGGAACGTACCCTCATTTAGAAAACATTATTTTTGCTTAAACAACTCAAAACAGTGTAAAAAACAATACTTTAGTTTTTTTAAGTTTTACGAAGTGTTTTTCGGCTAAAATTTGTTTTGTTTATTTCAAAAAATCTCGGAAGGGTCAGTCTACACACACATAAAGTTTGGTGAGTTTAACTTTTATTTTGTGGAAGTTATTCAAATTCAAGTTATTCAAATTTAAAGATAGGACCTTTATTTTGGCCCACCCTATATATACATATATATAAGGATATATATACATATATATATATAAGGATATATATACATATATATATATAAGGATATATATACATATGTATATATATAAGGATATATATACATATATATATATATATATATATATATATATATATATATATATATATATAAGAATATATATACATATATATATATGGGAAAATGAAAACGGAAAACCAAAAAGGGATGTTTTTTATGTGTACATCAACGTTTCGTCTTTATTTATAAGACTTCATCAGGATGATACTATAAAGAAAAATGTCATGCAAGTACTCCACCAAGCACGGACGTCAACCCTACTATTTTCTCCAGTAGTGGCTACTATTTGTTTCCCTTGTTCCCAATATGTCAACCCTATATGTGTTTGTACTAGCATGACATTTTTCTTTATATTATCATTCTGATGAAGTCTTATAAATAAAGACGAAACGTTGATGTACACCTTCATCCTTCTCTTCCCATATATATATATATATATATATATATATATATAGTGTGTAGATTTCAATTTTGTGTAGAGAATCTGAATAACAGAGCTCAATGTAATTTAAACAGAGCAAAACAGAATTATAAAAAGAAAAACTATACACACATTAAGGTTGTACACATAATAACTTATTTCGACCCCTTTAATTAGGTCTCCTCAGATGTATATTATTTGTTTTTTTTGACGTGGTTGTCTATACATCTGAGGAGACCTAATTAAAGGGGTCGAAATAAGTTATTATGTGTACAACCTTAATGTGTGTATAGTTTTTCTTTTTATAATTATATATATATATATATATATATATATATATATATATATATATATATATATATATATATATATATTTAAAGATAGCTTTTTAGCCCATTTAAAAATAAATTCGTAGCAAAGGCATCCTAATATAATTCGATTTTTCTCGATTAGAAATGTGCATTTAATGGTTTGGAAGAAACAATTACGGTGAATTCGATAATCTTGAAGTAATAAAGTAACGCAAAGTGTTCGCTACCGACTTTGTCTGACTCTTAACATAATTAATTTGCACGGAGTATAGATTATGTTTCGATAAAATGGGATTCAGTCTACAGACATTGAATTTGCGGTATTTGATCGAAGTCACTACTTAAATTCCAGACTGCCTGCGTTTAATATACACAGTTCAACTTCAACTTCTGAAAGACTACTCCCATTCTCGGTCCACGGAAGTATTTTAAAATGGCCCGAATTCTCAAAATTACTTCCGAATAAGTGCGTCACACCTACGATTGAACTACACATCTTTCTATTGGATTTACTGCATTCTTGAACTTTGTCAATGCTGCCTTCACGAACACCCTTCTTTTCCATATTTAAATCTCCTTTCACTGGACACCTCATCAACGGACATTTACCAACTGGACACCCTCCATATCTTTTTAAACGCACATTCTCACTGTCCATTACTTCATATTTTTTCAAATTTTGAATTTTGGCTCTTCCACTGCCAACTTATCTATCTATGTAATTCCTCTGATGATGAGATTTTAATCTTTGAAAAGCCATGGCTTAAGGAAAAAATAATTAATATATAAAACGAAAAAAAATGCGTAAAATACTTAATTTGAATTAGTCAGCACTTGGTGCTCTTCACTTTATAATAAAGATCAATGTGTATTTATTTGTATATTTATACACATATATATCGTAGTTTGAGAGTATATATATTGCAAGTAAGCTACACAGAGGCGTCGATGTTTCATTTCCGCATGAAATCATCAGGCTAAATCTTACGAATGTGCATCCCCCCATATAAAAGGGAACAAGGCCAAAGCCTGACGATTTCCTGCGGGAATGAAACATGAACGGCTCTGTATTGCTTTATTGCCATAGATATGTTTTATGCCATTACTACTAAGCTCTACTAACGTATTGAGCACTGTTGAAGTTAATACTGAGAATATATACACAATATATCATATCACCTTAAAATATTATATATATATATATATATATATATATATATATATATATATATATATATATATATGACGTCTATTCAACCACTCAGGGTTGATACCATCAAAATGAGGAGGAAGAAAAGAATTTAAAAAAACTATAAGACAGTCTCGCCTGACAAGGTTGTACTACAACGAAAGCTCGCGAAAAAAAAAATTAAGTAAATGAATTTTTCATTTAGAATTGCACGATTGTTGATTTTCAAAATATTTCACTTTAATACATTCTAATCCGTACAAAGATGTTAATTTCCTTAGTAAATTATATATATATATATATATATATATATATATATATATATATATATATATAGGCAAACATTATTAAATAACACGGAGTGTTTTTTGTTTGATGCGACTTTTTTTTATTTTTTCAATTAAAAAAAAGTCGCATCAAACAAAACCACTCCGTGTTATTTAATAATGTTTGCCTAAATAAAAATATGCTGCCTAAATACATATATATATATATATATATATATATATATATATATATATATATATATATATATATATATAATTAACTATAACAATATACGTATTAGCATATACTATCATGCCATTTTATTTTGCAATCTCTTTAAAAGATTCAGCTCGATGATTGTCAATCAGTAACAACAGAGCATATATAAGTCAATTTATATTTCAATAAGCATGTTTTTATTTATTTTTTAATTTTTTTTACATTTACAAATAAAAAAAAATAAAAATGGCGTACTAGTGAGTTTTCCCACATGTGAGTTCGCCCTTTTCTTTGTTTTTTATTTGTTTTCGCCCAAAAAAGGATCCATTGTATAGTGTAGGTTCTCTTCAAGAAAATTTAATCAAATAACTTTTTGTTCTTTGTGGATAACGATCGTACACAAACTTTTGTTAAGTTGAATTCTTGGAGCGTAAACAAATGATCTAGTAATAAAATTTACTTAAGATCTATTATTTATATATATATATATATATATATATATATATATATATATATATATATATATATATTAGCTGAAAAAAAATCAAGATGAAGAACAAAAAAACGGAAGGTATTTTGAAATATTTTGTTAAATGTTTTGAAATATTTTAATTTTTATTTTTATTTAATTACTCGCATCTAATACATGGTTTCTGAAGGCATGTTGCCTCTATATTTATATTAACTTTCAAAAGATGCTTTATAAAATGAACTTTCCTAATTTATAACTCGCAGCGACCATGCGCAATCAAGTTCTATTCTATTTAAAACAGACATTTTTAACAATAGTCCACAACACCGGACGTGACACTTCACCAACACCAGGAAGTAAATTATGGAAAAAAAAGGTTATACCTTTATTTGTTTTGGCTCTGTCGAAGCTTGTTTTTGTCAAGCGAAATATTAGCTAAAAAAAAAAAATCAAGATGAAGAAAAAAAAACGGAAGGTATTTTGAAATATTTTGTTAAATGTTTCGAAATATTTTTCTTTTTCTTTTGATTTAATTACTCGCATCTAATACATGGTTTTTGGAAGGCATTTTTCCCTCTATATTTATATATATATATATATATATATATATATATATATATATATATATATATATATATATATATATATATATATATATATATATATATGGAAAAACCCTCAAACGACAGTTTGACATCGGGGAGGCAAAGTGGAAAATAAAAGCTGCCGAAAAGCGTGCAAGGAGGAAAGAAAGGTCAAAAGCAAGTGAGCTTCCTCATCAACCCTCCCACTTCATATGTGACAACTGTGGCCGAGACTGCAAGGTCTACATAGGCCTTCTCAGCCACAGCAAGAAATGCCCTGATCGAGCCAGTATGCCCCTTGGGATATTGACACCACTGACAGGACTCTAAAAACTGGAACCAGCCAACAAGATCTGCAAGTGCCATTCATGGTCGGACACGACCGACGAAGGCCTACTACTACTATATATATATTTATTTATATATTAAATATTAAAGTGTTTTTTACCTACAGACGAAAGCGTTTCGGGCTTTTTGCCCTCATCAGTGCAGGAGTGGGAGTTGCAGGCAGTCGCATGAGATCAAACGCAGTTCGTAGATTACGAGACAAACGCTCGGGACCATACGGCTACCGCCATCAACACAGACAATAATTGAAATTAAGATACACTTACTCGAGGGGAAGCGTTGTTTTTGTCTAGAACTCGCTTATATATATATATATATATATATATATATATATATATATATATATATATATATATATATATATATACATATATATATATTTGTGTGTATTTAGGCAGCATATTTTCATTTAGGCAAACATTATTAAATAACACGGAGTGGTTTTGTTTGATGCGACTTTTTTTTATTTTTTCAATTTTCCGAATTGTCCATCTAATGTTTCGGTCAAATTGACGTAAATATGATCCATGGGTTTCTTGTTCCATTCTTTTTTCTTTTTTGCAAGTACTTTCGATTTGAATCGTCAAATCATCTTCAGGCGGTATTAGTTTTAGTGTCTTTACTGTTGTGCTCATTTTTGAATTATAACGGCAAGTAGTTTATATTTGAAAACGCGTCTGTAAAGTTGAAAATATATATATATATATGTATATATATATATATATATATATATATATATATATATATATATATATATATATATATCCACCCCATCATCAACATTTAGCAAGTGAAAAACTACCCGACAAAACCATTTCACGTGTTTAAGGGAATAAAAAAAGCAAATAGTAAGTTCGACAGTCACCCGCTATCTAAAATAACTCTTACTTAATTTTCATGAGACGTTTTTCTTTTCCTTTTTCCTTTTTTCTTTCTATACCGATTGATACGTTTTTTCTTTCTTTTTCTCTTTATTGTAGACTTTTCTGTCTGAGACGTTTTCTTTCTTTCTTCTTTCTTCTTTCTTAACTTCACCGACTAAGACGTTATTTTATATGAATATATTAATGCGAACATTGGCGAAGCATACTTTTTTCCGTCATTTTTTGTTGTTGGTGGCTGTACAGTCGTAGTTGAATGATCACGCTTGATTCCGCTATTTATTTTTCAGCCTGTCCCTCGTTCTCTATTTGTCTGGCTCCTATTAATATGGGGACCTTTCATAATTTGAGAAACAATATTTCCAAAGCTTTAAGCTTTTATTGTGATTGGATGGTTTAGATTAATGTTTCTAACACGCTAAAAATACTAGCTGTTACAACCCGGCGTTGCCCGGTAATAATTTTACTTTCGTTTTTCTTTCACTTTTTCTTATGGTCTGATCTTGGTGTACCCTATTTAAAGTGTAGATGGATTCTTCCAGAGACTGAATAGAGTTACAACTAAATGTCGTAGCACACATGGCGGCAGTCATACCGGCATTTGCCGTCCGGTGACGATGACGGACATACCAGTCAAGGATACGTTCTCGACAATCAGTCCGGCGAAAACTGGACCATTTAGGTGGCATTTTATCTGTCGGGCTGAGGTATTAGTTCTGGGAGGTGCACCCTCCCAGGCATTGCCTCCCCTCTTTTGGGGTGGTGTAAGTTTATTGCTTACTGCCTGAGGCGCCCCGACTGGGTGATGCCGGTAGACTACATAGGCAATTTTTAATAGACGAGACTGTTCCTTCTTTACGGGCGCTGGCTTGACCTCCCTCACCTTTTGCCTTGTGCGACATCTTCCTATGGTGGGAAGTAAGTACATACCGCCATTTGCTGTTTTGCGTCGCAGAAACTGGGTCATTACGGAGGCTTTTTTATCTGTCCGGCTTAGGTATTCGTCCTAGGTGATCCTTGGAGGTTCACCCTCCCAGGCCTTGCGCCCTCTCTTTGTTATGGAGTTAGGTTTTTGCTAACTGCCTTAAGCGCCTCTATCAAAGAATGCTAGCAAGGCTGCTCAGGCTATTTTAAAAAATGAGCAGAGTACTCCTTTTTTAGGGGCGCTGACTTTATTCTCCCCACTTTCCGGCCTTGTGCCAGATCTTCCTGCGCTGGGAAAGAAGTTAATACTATCATGGCGGCAGTCACGTGCCGTCAGTGGCGGTATACCTACCAGTTTAGGATTCGATCTCAACAATTAGTCTGGTAGAAACTATACCATTTTGGTGACCATTTATAGGTCAAGCTGGGGTATTCGTCCTGGCTAGTCATTGGAGGTGAACTGTCCCAGGCCTTGCCTCTGTTCTTTGGGGTACCCCTTCTTTTTTTAGCGGTGGGTTAATTCTCCGCATCTTCCGGCCTTGTGTCACATCTTTTTGCAGGAAGGAAGGAAATACCGTATATAATTTTGCATTTTGTTATTTTTGTTAGTTAAACACATTTTATACTTTTTTATGTCTTCTAACTGTACGGAAAAAAAAAATCAAGGGAGGCGCGAGAGCACTCTATCCCTTAATAGACTACACGAATGGCCTATGCTGGAAATCTCATTTCTTTGATCAATCATAACTCAAAAACCAATAAACCAAATTAGTTAAAACTTTGCACAAAATCTTTATTTGATAGGTTCTATAAGTGTGTAGAATTTCAGCATCATTAGTCAAGGCAACCCAGAGATCCAGAAAGTTCAATCATGAAATCATGTTATCTGTGTGTACATACGTACGTACGTACGTACGTACGTATGTGCCACCCTGTATCTCATCAACTATTTGATGGATTCAGCTGATTTTTTGGCAGAGATAGAGGTTCTAGGGTCTAGTTGATGGCATTTTAATTTCAGTTTATCATATACCTTAGTTTTCCAGAAGATTCCAAAAAAACTTTAAAATGACCAGCATTCATACACTTTATTCTATATCTTATCGACCATTTGATGGATTCAGCTGATTTTTGGCAAAGATAGAGGTTCTAGTGTCTAGTTGATGGCATTTTAATTTCAGTTTCCCATATACCTTGATTAGTCAAACTACCAACTATATCAGTTATGAGAAGGCATTGTATTGATGCATAGCCTTTACAAAAGTAGTGACATTTCATGAAAAATGCCAGTATACTGAAATCATATGCTCTTAATAGGGTTAAGATGAAAATTCATATACACTAAATGTACAAAAGCAAGGAAATTCCCAAATTTTTACACTTTTATTGTCATTAAGGGTATGCGAGCACAATAGGGCTATGTATTTTACTGGTAGGAATTTTTCTTCAGCGCACCTCACACACTTCATCCAATCATGCATAGAGATTTATACTGTAGTGATGTGATAATGAAATGGTTTGGTTGATATGTAGTCATACCCTTAATGACAATAAAAGTGTAAAAATTTGAGAATTTCCTTGCTTTTGTACATTTAGTGTATATGAATGTTCATAAGGGCATATGATTTCAGTATACTGCCATTTTTCATGGAATAATAATTATTCTTCTGTAAAATATAAACCGCATAAGACGAGCGGGAAGACTTTATCAATAAAGAATGCATTTGAATCTGGCTAATTCTTGACAATTCCTGGGAGAAAGTAAGTTCATTCCCTTTTCCCGATTTTTTTTTCGTTGTTATTCTATCGTAATGCGTGTTAGTTAATAGTAGGGTTTAACATTTTTTTCCTTTTTCTTTTTACATTATACATGTAACCATACATAATACTCAATCCATCGGCTTTCCTTTGCGGTTAGGAAAAAAGAGGAAGATTTTATCAGCTTATCTGATACGTTTTCTTCGACTTTCTCTTATTCTTATCTAATCGAATTTTCCACTTCTCTGTTAAATCTAACCTCATGTGGAAAATACCGTTTTAACATGATTTTACACACTCATTACACAAGCTTGCTAGATATTGACGTCGCACCAGCAATAGAAAAGAGGCTTCATCATTATGTGTAAATGCACAGTGGCAGACATATTCTCCTTTTCTTTATATCTTAGTTTTTCAATCTTTATATAATTTTGTGTTTGGTTATTTTATTTAATATTTTGTTTCTTGTTTCTTAACTCTACAGAAAATCAATAAATAAATATCTATTTATAAATAAAGAATGCATTTGAATCTATTAAATCTAACCTTATGTAGAAAATACCGTTTTAACATGATATAACACACCTATATACAAGCTTGGTACATATTGACGTCGCACCAGAAATAGAACAGAGGCTTTATCAAGACGTGTAAAGGAATATTCTCCTTTTCTTTCTATTTTAGTTTTTTTAATCTTTATATAATTTTGTATTTTATTATTTTATGTAATCAGATTTAATGTTTTGTTTTTTGTTTCTTAACTGAGCAGAAAATAAATAAAGAAATATCCATTTAAAAATAAAGAATGCATTTGAATCTGGCCAATTCTTGACGATTCCTGCGAGAAAGTAATGTTTGAGGTTCCTTTTGAATGTTTGTTCGCTTGTCTTCCCTTTGTGTGATTACTTTTTTGGCCTATTAGACATGTACGACTCGATCAAAATTAGATTGATTTCTGCGTTTCGTGTGCGACCAAGCGGAATCTATCAGCAGGGGGAAACAGTACTGGGAGTTGGTCTTGACTTCTTTTCGTGTTAGTCCAGGAATCGATAAAAGAAAATGGCGATTTTCTTTCCTGATTTGTGGACAGCGAGAACTCCAAAAGTACAAATACAAATTGATTAAAGACAGGGGAAATCGATTGAAATAAATAAATAAATTAAATAAGTGGGTAGACAAAAATAAAAAAATAATTTTTTTTTAATTTACTCAAAACAAACTGAGACGTCATGGGCTATCGTGAATTTAGAGCCAGATTTATAAGCGGCATCCTAACTGATGAGCCGTGCAACGAGATCTTTGTTCACATTACATTTAAATGTCTACATATTAGTACAGTCAGGGAAACAGGGAGCAGGAAAGAGAATTCCAAATGCTAGCTGTTCAAGGAAATAAGCTATTAGAGTAGAAAGCTCTCCGGCATTTGGAGACCTCCACAGTGAAGAGATGAGATTTGGCTGATTGTCGAATTTATCGGGTGTATTTACGTCGAGGGGGCACTAGAACAGCAACTTCATCGGAGCACATTCAATTGAAGTACTTGAAAAACAAGAACAACGATGCAACATTGCGGCGATGTGACAGTGGCTGGAGCTTGGTAGACAGTGAGGGACCTATTAGATTAAAAACTCTTTTTTTCTGACACTACTTAAGAAGGAGAGACTAGCGGTTGATGCAAAATCTCAGATGTGACAACAATACTCCATGCATGGGCGGATGGAGCCTTTTTTTTTTTTAGAGATATAGGATACTGGCAGGTGTGAGAAGTTTTCTGTCTAAAACGTATCCGACTTTAGGGCAGAAAACAATATTTCAAATACGTTACGGGGTTGGGACCCTAATCACCTTCAAAGTAGGGTCCTTGTGCTTGCACACACTTAGCCCACCGATCCATCCACTGTCGGAAACACATCTGGAAGTCTTCTTGTAGAATGGAGTTCTATCTCCGCCGTCACGTCCCGCATTATCTATTTTTTTGCACCCTCTCAATAACAGCTGCACTCCGAGCAGTTTGGGGCCTGTCACAATGCTGGTCACTCTCCGCTGATGTCCGGCCATTTTTAAATCGGTTGAACCACTCCTTAATTTGTGTTACACATCGCATCTTCTCCAAACACCTGCCGAATCTAACACGACGGCGGAGACGAACACCATTCCAAAAGAAGACTTCTAGACGGGTTTCCGGCAGTGCAAGTGAATTGGTGGGCCAAGTGTGTGCAAACACAAGGGACCTACTTTAAATGGGGATTAGGACCCCAACTACGTCACGTATTTGAAATATTTTTCTGGCCTAAGATCGGATACTTTTTTAGACAGGCCTCGTATATATATATATATATATATATATATATATATATATATATATATACAGAAAATGTATTTTTTCTTAGGAAAGACAAGAATTTTTTTAGTTAGAATAAGTCTTTGAATCGGGAATCTTAAAAATCATAACTTTTGGGGTATCGGAATCAAAGTCGGTGTCGGAATCGGACAATTTTAGCTTAATTTCCGATTCCAAAAACGATTCTTTTACATTTTTTGTTGTTGCTTTGTTTAAAACTTAGTTTTCGATTTCTGTTACAAATGATAAAATGATAAATATTGATTGTTTTTAAACTATTAGTAAAACTAAAATTTATAGATCATAATAACTAACTTAGGTTTTTACCAAAGTTAGTTATTATGATCTATAAATTTTGACCCGGTAAACATAGCAAAGGTAAAAATAGCACGAGTAGACAAATAAGTAAAAAATGGCACAAGTGGATAAATAATTAAAAAATGGCACGAGTGGATAAATAAGTAAAAATGGCACGAGTGGATAAATAAGTAAAAAATGGCACAAGTGGATAAATAAGAAAAAATGGCACAAGTGGATAAATAAGTAACAATTGCAGAAGTAGGTAAATAAGTAAAAATGGCACAAATGGATAAATAAGTTAAAATGGCACAAGTGGATAAATTAGTAAAAATGACACAAGTGGATAAATAAGTACAGAAAGGGCACAAGTAGATAAATAAGTAAAAAATGGCACAAGTAGATAAATAAGTAAAAATGGCACAAGTGGATAAATAAGTAAAAATGGCACAAGTGGATAAATAAGTAAAAATAACACAAGTGGATAAATAAGTAAAAATGACACACGTCGATAAATAAGTAAAAATGGCACATGTAGATAAATAAGTTAAAATGGCACAACTGAATAAATAAGTAAAAAATGGCACGAGTGGATAAATAAGTAAAAGTGGCACAAGTGGATAAATAAGTAAAAAATGGCACAAGTAGATAAATAAGTAAAAAATGGCACAAGTAGATAAATAAGTAAAAATAACACAAGTGGATAAATAAGTAAATAATGGCACAAGTGGATAAATAAGTAAAAATAACACAAGTGGATAAATAAGTAAAAATGGCACAAGTAGATAAAGAAGTAAAAATGGCATAAGTGGATAAATAAGTAAAAAATGGCACAAGTAGATAAATAAGTAAAAAATGGCACAAGTGGATAAATAAGTAAAAAAAATGGCACAGTGAAAAAATATAGATGAAAATCTCAATGAATTAATTAAAATCTTGAATACAACACAAACGAAAAACATTAAGAAATTTATCAAATCAAAAAGAAAATTACATTTAAAAGTAGATGAGGACTGCCCGCTAAATACTCCCATCAATAAATAAAAAAATGAAATTCTACGTTTTAGGTGATTTTAGAATCGGAATAAATAATTGTATCGAAATCGGGAATTTAAAACATAATCGGTAATTTTACCGGAATCTGGAAACAATATTTGAATTATCCCATCACTAGTAAGAATAGGAGGCTCCTATGTTTACTAGTGATGGGATGATTCAAATATTGTTTCAAGATTCTGGTAAAATTACCGATTATATTCTGAGATTCCATTTTTGTACATATATCATCCGGTGTAATTTCTTATAAGGATATTCAGAAAAACTTATTTTCGGTTGCAGAATTACGTGGATTTGGTTGCAAAATCAAATGGATTTGATAATTCTTGTTGCAAAACTCTGGAAAGATAATCTGAAAAGAAAACGTATTGAAGAGGGAATCTGAGAGAAACAAATGATAAATGTATTGGAATTATAATACAAGAACTTTTTTATGTGCCTTTATTTAATATTTCCTTCCGCTTATCTTTGCAAGAAGAACTATCAAAATAAATGTCAGCTGAAGAGCAGCCGTTTACATTTTTATTTTTATTTTGCAACATCGAAAGAACACGAGCACATGCATCTAAGGGAAACTGGAGCTCCAAGAAATTTCATAAATTGTCCTATCGGCCCCCTTTCTGAAAAAGCACACACACAATGTGCTAGTACCAACCTCGGCTGGTACCACACAAAATAATCGTGAAGAGTCAAGGAGGATGGAAAGACCAAAGAGGAACAGCACTAACCAGACCTCCACTGGAATAGTACGGAAGTACTAAGATCTTCTGGAAGCTTATTGCCACCCAAATCCAAGAGAAGGCCAATAGTCGTTGCCGGCTTGAAATTAATAGTAAGCGGCTGTTGCGATAAAGCAACATCATTTGAAATGGTTATCGAAAGAGATGGAGAGTACTGGAAATCTGGGGAGACTTGTTGTCACCCAGACTTCATAATAATGACATTCGACGTTTATCTTCAAGTTATCTGTTCACCGTAGTTCGATCTGTACGAAGTAAAGTTATTTCGCATATACTTAACGGCTTCATCTTTAAACTATGGTCAGCCGAATAGGTTGAGTATGCAAGTAGAGAGTTAACGTCACGGTTTCGCAGACGTTGGTTAACGAATCGCACTGAATTCGTCCTGTCATTTCTCATCAGCGCATTTTAAATTAACATCTTCACACGTGTACTACTTCTAAGAATCTGAATACTTCTCTTCCTCACTCTCTCTTATAGCCATGTGACGTCTCTATTAATTTCCACAGTATTGTAATCCTAACCTCGAGTTCGTCAAATTGATCCAGACTGAACTTTCATTTCCTGTTGTTTTCAACTAACCAATTTATATACTAGTTGATCTACTCGTCAATTATTTAACACAAATCAGTCACCGCTTATCAAGGCCCGAAGGAAATTCGAGGATAAGGGTTAATGAGATTGTTCGTTGGTGATGAGCAACCCCGTTGAGATTGGAAACAAATGTATTAAATGGTAAAAATGTGTTATTATTTGACTTAAACAAACACATGTAGTCAGTTGGGAAGTAGCTCCGTGGTATTGGGTACACAAGAAGTGCAGTAGAATTACTAGAAGGTTGAGAGAGGATAACCAGTTTGTGTGCCAGAAGTGAAAGACAATGGAGATGGATGAGAACTCAGATTTGGAGAAAGTTTATCTTGAGGGTGAAGCTAGTGAGTTTGTCAGGAAGTTTTGTTACCTTGGTGATACCATTTTTTACATATATAAAATTGTATTCCAGGACAAGAAATACAATTTCAAACCAACAATAAATAAACAATCATGGCTGCCATTGTGAAGACAAACCAAAACAAGTCCAATTATGTATAAAACAATAATGTGAGAGAAAGAGAAGCAAAGAGACAGATACAGACATAGGTAGATAGAAAGGGAGAGAGAAAGAAAGAGAAGCAAAGAGACAGATACAGACATAGGTAGATAGAGAGGGGGAGAGAAAGAGAGAGAAGCAAAGAGACAGATACAGACATAGGTAGATAGAGAGGGGGAGAGAAAGAGAGATAGGGGGAGAGACAGATACAGACATAGGTAGATAGAGAGGGGGAGAGAAAGAAAAAGAGAGTCAACAGATGACGATTAGAACGGAAGTGACGCCGCCGTTACTGACATAGCGTTGCCACGAACGACAGCCAGGGAGATGCGTTGAAACAACCAGGCTGACTCACGGGGCTTGTGCCTAGGCGTTGAAATCCTCCGTCTAATATCCTGAAAAAATTTAACAGTCTCGGGGCCAAGCACACCCGTGGTATTGTATTCTACAGATGGGGGGTTCGTTCTTCTTGGTTCATGATAGTTCCGTTTTATTTCAGGTACACAGAGGAAGAAGGAATAATTATTTACAGTGGTTGTAGCTAGACGAGTTTTTCATCTGAATGTATAACAGAGGGAATCAGGCATTAGAGCCCAGTCGAGCATCTACCATGAAAAGAAAATGGTAGGGCAGAAAAGACTGGCAACATCTTTTATGTGAGAAAAGGGCTGCAGAGACGGAAAGAGACCAGCTCCTACCAGATTTCGAAACTGATATACAGGGTGATTCATAAGTCACTTAGCTATTTATTTTTAAAATTCTAAAGTAAAAAAATACGGTAATACAAAACAGAAAGTTTATTCAACAAATTCATTTATGGGAGTTTAAAATTACAGCAAATTTTCAAAATTTCCACCTTCGTTCTGCATGCATAGCTCCATTCTTTTTTGCAAGGAATTTACGACTCTTTGTAGCATATTTGATTGATTAATTTTAACAAACTCGGCAGTGATTTTTGATTTGAGGTCGTCATTGCCTTTCAACAAGTGTGGGAGTTACATCAAATTTGACCATATGAATAACAATAAAAATTCGCTCTTCAATTGTAAATGACATACTGCCTGAAAAAAAAGCACATATGATGATTTACACAAATTTAAATAAATAAAAATAAATATATATAGAAACAAATATATAAACGAACACATTTAAAATAACAAATAGCATTAATTGGAGAATAAGATAACAATTATCAAAAGTTCATAGTATGTTTGTGCTTCATATGGTAATCATTTTAAATAGCTAAGTGACTTGTGAATCATCCTGTATGTCAAGGCAGGGGAGAGTTGAAAGAAAAATATTAAATTTGACTTTCTGTTGCATGTTATTGTTGTTGTTGCCATCAATCGCACTATCCGTAGACTTTTAGTATTGATCTCCATGTGTAAGATAGCACACCTCTAACTTTAGGGAGATTACGCTTTCAAGAATTAATCTGTAACAAAGCAGGCGAATTTTCGCCACGTAAATACATATAGTAGTCGCGTGTTGTGTAGTGTTGTCTGCGATGTCTGTTCTTGTTTGTAGTTTAATTTAAAGCAGTTGTAGCACAGCGTGTCTCTTCGCAGTACTCAGCAATGGGGAATAACAATAGAACATGCTTCTTTGGGGCGTATATATTAGCTTTATTCTTCTCTAAATTCTTTTTAAAAAGTTACACAT
>OY744534.1:11450334-11472834 GCA_963556195.1 Sepiola atlantica | reverse complement strand
TGCTGATAGCCAGAGGCTAAAGGCAGGTTTCGCGTACTGGAGTATAAAATATAACCCCCTCTTCTCATTGTTTTAATGGATGACGTCATCCTTTTGTGACGTTGTACAAAATCTCTTCAACACTCTCTGTTTATTTAAATGTGTGTGACATCATTCTCTGTGCAAGATCCACAGAGTTTTATAAGCAACCAGACGGTCTCCCTCTCCCTCTCTCTCTCTGTCTCTTTATATATATATATATATATATATATATATATATATATATATATATATATATATATATATATCATCTGAGGTTCAGATCGTTCGACCGGCAGAATAATCATCCTCCATCCTGATGATTTCATGAAAAGGATGAAGCACATGTGCACGCAGGTAGTATTGAGTTCGTTCGTGACACAGCAGAATTTATATTATTATTAGGATCTAGGAAGTTCGTAAGACTGGCAGAGTTTTTTTTTCATACTAAAGAGTCACCACCTATCAAGGCGCAAAGGACATTCGAGGATAAGGGTTAATGAGTGACACAACACCGTGATGATTAGTAATGATGGTGGAAATTGGGCAGAATTTGATTATTTAGGAGGACGGTTTGACAAGAATTTGTTTACATTGGACTTGAAAACGACAATGCTGTAGTAAGCTGGGAAGCAGACCAGCGGTATTGAGTTCGACAGACGAGTGGTTCTAAGAAAGAAACTTTGCTCATGGAAGTTTCGTTAAGCTTTCGGCACAGAGGGAGAAAGGGAAATTATTGATAGTGGTTGTAGCTAGACGAGTTTTTGTTGTGAATGTTTTACAGGGGGGGCATAGTTTGAAGCTCGGCCATGAAAATAACGATAGAGTAGAGAAAGACTAGCAACGTGTCTTCGGTGAGAAAGAAGTAGTAGGGAAAAGACGATCACTTCACCCACTAGATTTCGAAGTCAATTTTATACTTGGTGAAGGCCGAGAAATGTGCTCTGAGCAGCACCTCCCCAGATGTGGCAACAGCACCTCCCTAGATGTGGCAACAGTACCTCCCCATCTTAGGACGGATTTGGTTCTTATACAAGTAGATGATTGCGTCATGACTGAGATGCCTTCTGGAGCAGTAGAATGATCCAACCGTTTTTCCAGCGACCTTGGCAACGGATTTGATTTAAGTCTTCCATTTCAGATCAGGAGTCAAAGTCAGTCCCAGAAGATTATCAAAGCAGGGGGGTTCCTCAAGACGAGTGCCGTTCATTCGTATAATTGTTATTATGAAGTTAGTCCCCGTAGCGAAATGTCGGGATCTTTGTAAATTAAATCCACGTGTCGATGCCGATAGCCATACTTTAAAGGCGAGTTTCGTTTGTGCGCCAATAAAAGTTCGGTTGTCGTTCTGATTGACGTTGGTTGAGTAGGCGACTGATTGAAAAGCGTGGATGCACTTCCTTAAATAACATTCGGGAACAAATACTCGGCTCACAGGAGAGATTGTTTCGGATTGATTAAATCCCGATATAGGAAAAAGAGAGAGAATGAGACAGAGAAAGAGAGAAAGAAAGAGAAAAAGAGAAAGAGAGAGTGAGACAGAGAGATAGATAGATAGATAGATAGATAGATAGATAAAGAGAGAGAGGCGGTGAGAGAGGGGCATGCACATAGATAGACGGATACATCGTCTCTCTGAATATAGCTTCATTCCTTGAAGTCTCGCCAAGCAAAAGACCGCACATTTTCGTCCGGAAAATCACGTGGTTCCGCGACTTCCGTCTGGGGTCACCTTTGACCCTTGAAAGTGTCACTCAAACTTCTCCATCCCAAAACGGCGCTCGTTATGTCATCCCTATACAATCTGTGAGAGTCATTCTGCTTTAGCTTCTATACTAAATTTTGTACTCAGTATAATTAGTAAACCCTTATTATTTCGTGTTCATGGCGGCAAGTTCCCACATCTGTTTTGATCTGTTCTCGCTAACGTGCAAAAAAGGTTGCTTCCCTGGAGTCTGAGTGACAACAAGTATCTCCAGATTTCCAGGACTTTCATGTTGTTTAGATCACTTTTGCGAATCGATTGTCTGTTCTTAGGTTAGGATTAGGGTTAGGGTTTTCTGTACTTGGGTTTAGGGTTAGGGTTAGGGTTAGGGTTAGAGTTTTCTGTACTTGGGTTTAGGGTTAGGGGTAGGGGTAGGGTTTTCTGTACTTGGGTTTAGGGTAAGGGGTAGGGTTAGGGTTTTGGATAATTTTTTATGTGATTTTTTATTTTTGTGTGACGTTTTGCAATGTTTTTCATTTGAATATTTTTGGTGACCTTTTAATTTTTAATGTGACATTTTATTTTTGTGTGACGTTTTGCAATATTTTTCATTTGAATATTTTTGGTCACCTTTTAATTTGTAATGTGACATTTTATTTTTTGTGTGTCTTTTTTACGATGTTTTGTTTTTTAATATTTCTGTGACCTTTTAATTTTTAATGTGACATTTTAATTTTTGTGTTACTATTTTGCTTTTTTCGTGACTTATTTGTGTTTTTGTGACATTTTGCTCGTTTTGGGGACGCGGTGCTTTTTGGTAAGTTTTTAGCAAAATTCAGCTTTTTTGGTGACTTTTTAATTTTGCGATTTTTACATAAAATGTCTGGTATATATTTTTTGAGTGATTTACTCCTTGACTAAACACGCTTCCCGGTAGAGTCTAACCAGTAGATGGACGAATGACAACGACCGTGCCGAGTAGGGGGTGATATGCAAGGAAAGGGTCAGAGTTGAAGCTGTCTTCACATCTGACTTGTCGGGAATCTATTTCAATATTTGCCGACATGAACAGAGGTTGACCTGACTAATCGATATCAATCGGTGATTGGAAAAAAGGAAGCTGCTCGTGTGAGGGCATAGAAATGTACAATGAAGAAGTTCGGAGTTGTTGTGGGATGGCCATTACAGAATCGTTAATATCCGATAGACGAAGGAAGAAGAAAGGGGGAAAGATAGAAGAGTGGGAGTAGGGGAGAATATGATGAAGAGGACGAGGAGGAGATGGAGTAAGGTAGGAGGAATGGGTGGAGGAGAAATGCGAAGAAGGAGAAGAACGTGAAGAAAACGGAGGAGGGAAGAAGGAGGGGGGAAAGGGAGAAAATGATGAAGAAGAAGAGGAGGATGAATAGGTGAAAGGTAGAAGTAGAAAAGTGACGAAGGTGAATGATGTGAAGAAAGAAAGAGGGTGAGGAAGGAGGAGGAGAATGAGGGGGAGGGAGAGGAAATAATGAAGAGAAGGAGGATGAAGAGGAGAAACAGTAGAAGGAATGGATGGAGAAGAAATGTGAAGAAGGGTGCGATTAAGTAGGAGGAAGAGAAAGGAGAATGAGAAGGAGAAGAGAAAATGATAAAAGGGAGGAGGAGATAAAGTAGAAGGAAAGGGAGGAGGAGGAGGAGGATGAGGAGGAGGTGAAAAGGAAAAAGGATGTGAAGATATAAGAAGAGGAAGAAGAGGAGGCGAAAACGAAGAAGGAAGGGTGAGAAGAAAATGATGTAGTGAAGGAGGAGAAGGAGGGGGAGGAGGGGGGAGGAGAGAAATAGAAGGAATGGGAGGAGTAGAAATATGAAGGAGGAGGAGGATGAGAATACGAAAGTGGTAGGGAGGCGAATGAGGAGAAGGAAGGGGAGGAAAAGCTGAAGAGGAGGAGCGTGAGGAAGGGGACAATGATGAAGAAAAGTGGGAGGAGATGAAGTAGAAGGAATGGGAGGAGTAGAAATGTTAAATAGGAGAAAGAAGATGAGGGATGAAGAGGAGGAGGCGGAAAGGGTGAAAATGATGACGTAGAAATATTCACATAAATATTTCATTCAACGTTTTTCATTAAAATCGAAAATAATAGAATGTGTCTCTTTGAAAATTGCGTATGCCTATAATTTATTGTTTTTAATTAAATGTCTCTGGTATAAATAATAAAGTTGTATGTTTGTCACTCTGTTCCGCTTCCCCCTCCTCCGCTTCCTCCTCCTCCGCTTTCTCCCCCTCCACCTTTTCACCTTCCTATTCGTTCTGTTTGTTTGCGTTTTTTCTCTTTACTAGTTTCCTGTAGAGCACAGGTCATATAACAATTATCAATCATCAAATATGTTGTTTTTTTGAAATTTTGAGATATGGATTGCTAATATGTACAATTTGAATTATTCGGACTATTGTCCTCATCTTTCTTCCGTTCTAGTCCGAACAATCCAAATAATACATATAAATCCTCATCTAAAAAAAATTAAAAAAACATTATACCAAATCAAAACGGACCTACACAGAAGCTCCCGCGTTTTATCCCCGGGGGGAATCTTCAGGTTAAAAACCTTTTAGCCTGAAGATTCCCCCGGTGGATGAACCGCGGGAGTCTCTCTCTAGCTTTATTACCATAAATGTATTTTCATAACTTACTACCTAGCTTTACTTACGTATCGAGCACTGTTGAAGTAAATACTGAAAATTGATACATAAAAAACCGCGCGTGCGTGGTCCCCCTCTGTATGTGACTCGATGTGGCAAGTGTAAAATGCAATAAATTTGGGCAATTTGGGGCATTTTGACCCCCTGGGGGCGCGAAGCAGAATTTTTCTGAGCTCAAGGATGCTCATTTTATATCCAGAACAATTGCCTCTACATTTTGGCCACGGTTAAGAAAAATTGAATGGATGGATCAAACGTTATGGGAGAAAAGGGTCATGTTTTGTAATTTTGGGGGCTTTTGATCCCCTGGGGGCGCGAATCAGATTTTTTCCAAGGTCAGCGATACTTATTTTCTATTAGGGACAATTGCCTCCATATTTTGGCCTAGTTTCAGAGAAATTGAATGGATGGATGAAAAGTTATGGGGCAAAAAATGTCATTTTTTGCCATTTCGGGGACTTTTGAGCCCCAGGGGGGCTAACTAGATTTTTTTTCAAAAATCGGAGAATGTCACATTCTAACCCGACCAAAGTTACAACTTCATGCAAAATTTCAGAGAAATTCGATGGATGGTTGCGGAGAAAAATCCGGACGGACGGGCCTCAAAACATAAGTCCCCGATTTTATAAATCGGGGGACCAAAAAATTATATCTCCTTATAAAATTGTATGTGGATACATGAAATAGTAATATATATATATATATATATATATATATATATATGTATATATATATATATATATATATATATATATACATATATACATATATATATATATATATATATATATATATATATATATATATATATATATATATATATATATATATATGTATATATGTATATATGTATAGTGAACTTTCGGTTTACTTTCTGCAGCCTCGTAACTCTTGTTTATCGTTAGTAGAAATTATCCAAGTTTTAAAATTCTTTTTTCCGTGATGATCCTGATTCTCAATTTTAAATTTTTTTTCTTTATTTTCAAGATGATAAAAAAATCTTACGCTCATAATACGTTCATGTGCGAAAAAGAAATATAATCATATCGCATTTTAAATTTTCCCAGAAACTCTAATCATCAAAATGACATGAAATATTTTTTGCAATTATATTATTTTTTGGCCGAAAATATTGATTAAACAATGCTTTATTCAATGATAACATCGCTAGATCAAGAAATAAAGTGTTCTTCAAGTTATAGTGATTTTATTAACATAGAATCTAAGGGCATTCTTCGTAATATATATTAAATAATTTTAAAAATATTTTTTAATTGTTAACATCTACAGTGTTTCATTTTCATTAAAACATTTTTTTAAAAATCATGTATTTTTTTCTGAATACTTAAAAATATAACTTTAGTAAAGGAGTATTTTGTTTTCAATAAATAATACATTTTAACTAAGATTAAAAAATAATGGTTTAATTATATTTCCTGATTGTTGATTAATAAATACTAAAAATCTCCTGAATTTTGGTGAATTTTAAGAGAGGATTAACATGTTATTTTCATCTTGGGAATCGGCCATTTATTTTGCACGTACCTATATATATATATATATATATATATATATATATATATATATATATATATATATATATATGTATATATATGTATATATATATATGTATATATATATATATATATATATATATATATATATATATATATATATGTGTGTGTGTATATATATTGTTACAAAATGTAGGGAGAGCTATCGGGATTCGAACTCACGACTCCGGTTTACGGAGAGAGATGGGATTCATGTTTGCATCTTTATACACGACCGAGAAATTATAATAATGCGACTCGAATGACGTCAGGAAAAGAGATAAAAAGAGAGAGTGAAGACAAAAAAAAAACTTCAGCCGCACGCGAAGCCGCACGCGAAGCCGCACGCGAAAAAAAACAGAGGACGAAAGATGCCGGCAAGGAAGTACGTTAGCTGCCGGGTCAAGACGGACATATTTTGAGGACAACTATAGTCAGTCTTCCCGAGTATCTCTGCGCTGAACGGGGAAGAAATGAACAACCGTCGACAAGAAAGTCGCGAGGAAAGGCAGGGGCCTTTTGTAAATGGAATTTGAAGATGGAATTATATCCGCCCTCGGCTTGGGCGAGACGACCGATGTGCGACTACAGTATCGCAGTGGAGCCTTTTGAAAATGGAATTATAGCCGCTCTCGGCTCGGGCGAGACGAGCCTGTTGAAAATGGAATTATAGCCGCCCTCGGCTCGGGCGAGACGAGCCTGTTGAAAATGGAATTATAGCCGCCCTCGACTCGGGCGAGACGACCCTGTTGAAAATGGAATTATAGCCGCCCTCGGCTTGGGCGATACGAGCCTGTTGAAAATGGAATTATAGCCGCCCTCGGCACGGGCGAGACGAGCCTGTTGAAAATGGAATTATAGCCGCCCTCGGCTCGGGCGAGACGACCCGCTGAACTAAGCGGAGAAATGAAAATGGAATTATAGCCGCCCTCGGCTCGGGTGAGACGACCCGCTGAATTAAGCAGAGAAAAAGTAACCAGCCAGGAATTGTTTTTCCTGAGAAAAAAATGTATTTCAAAACTACGTGTGCAAGGAGGTACGGCTACGACGACATGCCGGAAATATCTAATGTCTTTTTGTCGTTTCTTCGTATCTTTTGTTTGTTTCCTGACGGTATTTTATATTGGAGAAATCCCCATCCCATATCACGTTTTATTTGAACCTGGGATAATACGAGCCACTCCGGACTTTTTAAAAACTTTTCTTTTAACTTTTTTTTATCATTGTCACGTTATGTCTTTCGGTAGTCCCGACCGGCGGCATTCGTGACAATATATATATATATATATATATATATATATATATATATATATATATATATATATATATATATATATATATATATAATGTTACAGAAATTCAGACCAACATAGTACCTTCTTTCATGATTCGTCTTCTCCGTCACTTCTTTCACAGCTGTTGAATTGTCGTCGATATTCCTTCTTCCTATTTGCATGACGGGACTGCTGTGTGTATATCTTCGTGCGTCTAGTGAAAACATTTTCTCTAAATTTACAAAATAGGAGTCTGAAGATTTTTTTAGAGAAGTCAAGGGGTTTTATTTTCTCTAAATGAAAAAAACGCAGAGAAGAGATACTCTATTATCTTAATTAATTTTGATATCTTAACTTCTTACTTAGTTATTTCTTGTAAGCGGAGGACAATTATAGACTGGATAGACAGGGGGAATCCGCCTTTGGTATCACACCGAGACTTAACTTAAAGTTTTAGCACATATTTTCCACGTCTGCTCGCTTCAAAATCCATGGCAGAGTCTCTGACGAAACTCTCGTCTTTTTTCGTACGACGACAAGTTACGTCATCGCGCATCTAGCCGATCTATCGGCCACTATTTTCTGACCTTTATTGCCCCCAAATGCTCTGTTCTCTTGATCTTAGGTTCACCTGTCTATTATGAATCCAGCCAGATTATTTCAGCCGCAGTCCTAATTCATACTGACTAAAGTACACGTTTTCAATATAGCCCCCAAAATATAACACTGCTGCTTCTTAGAGTAATGCAGATCTCTTTATAAATAAACGAATTGAGCACGGTGGAAGTGTTTATATAAATCGACATTGTAGATATCATTTAAGAGCGCTTCTCCCGTAATCTAATAGCAAAAACTGCCGACTGTCAATTAGATGGTTCAAGGTTTGAGCCCTGATTTTGGAGCGGTGCTAGTCTAGGCGCACTGAAGAACTGTGATACAGCGAAACAGTCTGTGACTGTCGATATTCTAGGGATGTCATATAGCTGAGCAGCTTAAGTAAAAAATGATGAAGAATCGTGTATTTTGGTAAGCAAGCATGAAACTTGGCACGATTGCTCACAATGGTCTACTCTTCCGAAAAAACTTTTGGGCCACTCAAAAAATCCAAGATGGCCGCCATTTTTCAAGATGGCCGCCACGGATGGTAAAATTTATCATTTTGTGAACTAAATGCTTCATTTTTGACCGATTTCCACATATTATATATCAATTTATATGTTTCTGATGTCAACAAAGCCATTTCTGACGACAAAATAAAGATTTAACACCATTTGAGTGTAATAAAGGCTATATTTTACACACTTATGTCAGTTTATCCCGCATTTTTCATTTCTTGTTCTTGTGTTTTCATCAGGATTCACACGTTCAACACTCGCAATTGCAGCTGCATAAATTTGTACATGGAAGGCCGAATTTATAGCATTTGCATCTTCCAAAGCATTGTGTCTTGCATCCGCATTTTGTTAGTTCCTTGCAGCTTTCTGCAACTGGCGGAAGTGTTGTCCAAAATATCTTCCATGTATTGCCGTGCTTCTTCCACCCCCACTCGCCAGGACTATCAATTTCCATGTGACAGCATGTTGCTTGACTCCAAATGCACCCTGCTTGATATGTTGCACGCTTTGTGTGTTCAGTTAAAGCTGCTTTAGTTGGAGGTATGGAGTCATAGGGTCTCTGTTTACGAGCAAACATGTCCAATCTTACAGCATCTATTTCTGTGAGGGAGGTAGATCTGTCATACATTGTGATGACAAACTGGTCAATAACTGCTTGGTCCTCACTTGTTATGACTGGTGGATGACTGCTCAGCTTGACAAATACGTCCGTCACGTCAGGTAAAACATTCCATGTCTGAAATGCTGTCTTTTTAGCTTTATATCGAAAGGCTGACACATTGTCACAACCAGTAAAGGCATGGAAAAAGGACAAGCCTTTAACTTTTTCAGGGCCAAGTACGCTGATGACTTCATGTACTGGAATAAACCTTGTGTCATTTCCTTGACCAAATTCAATGAACATTGCCTCCAGGCCCAACTCTTTCAAGACTGGAAATACAGTGATGGCAATGACAAGGACATCTGTGTCATTAGCTTTCAGCAGTACTGTTTTGTAACCATGATTAACTGCATGTTTTGCGTGTACAAACATCCTTGTGTCTGATTCCTCATGGTTGCAAGGTGCTAGTCCTTCAAAACTAATATTCTGATTGCTAACAACATCTGCAACTCTGGTGATTACCACGAGATTTTCATGATCCTGTGCTAGTGAAGTGATTCTATCAGCCAGAAACTTGAAGAGGGCTGTTTTATTGTCATCATCCCTCAAGAAATTTCGCCAGTTGGGAGGGAGCTTGCCGTTGTGGGTTACCCGACGCTTTGCACCTTGTCCACGTTTTGTCCGTGTTTCAGCTTTCAAACTTGTTGGTAAGTAAACATCAAAAACAATGTCAGTCCTCTCGTATGCTGAACTGAATTTCAGTACCTTTGGAAAAAAATCAAGTTGTGCATACTCTTCGAAGGTTTTTGATTTGCAGGGTGGTATTGTGTTTACCAATGCTGAACCATCGATGATGATGACTGACACATGTGGAACTGAATCTGGACATGTAACTTTGGACTGAAGAAGCAATGCAAGTTGAGACTTTGTACCACTGTAGAGGTTTCCATTTACACTCAACGATGCAGGAAAGGACTCGTTCTCATGTTTAAAGAATTCCATCAGGTCACACTCCCTGGATTGGCAAGATATGAATAGTTTAGAGAATAGGCGACAGTCATCTTTCAAACTTTTATGTTTGGCATCAGTCACTGCTGCTTCTTGTGTCTGGTCAAAGAAGTCTATGTTGTTCCTTTTGATTTTGGAATAGAAAGCAGCCCGGTTTTCTCCCTCTAAGGTCTTCATGAACTCTTTAAAGCGAGTCCTGCCATTCCCATAGTGCATGCGAACAGCTTCAGCTGCGGTTTCCGATGCTATAATCTTTGTATCCAGAGTGAGTAGATCGGATGATTCTTCTTGAAATGGATTGCCCATTTCATTGATGACAGCCGTGAGCTTTGTTACTTTGCCATAGAAAGCTTTCTGGGATTGACTTGTTTGTTCTCTGTGTTTCATGTTTTCAGTAACATCCTTGTTCGATGACAGTGCTTCATATTCTTCAGTAAGACGACTCACTTCTGGCCCTGCTACCATCCATCTTCGTAGTGCTGAAGGATCCTCTGTCACACCTACGACCCCACCCTCTCCTTTGATGATTGCATTTTCCTGTTCATGTGCTTGATCAATGGCCATAGAAGAAAATGGTCGCAATGACTTGAAGACAACAAATTTGCCATTTTTGAATTGCAAATGCGTATCAGGATGGGTCTGCTCTAAGCACAGCATGTCCTTCAGATGAACTGATAGCCATCTTGCATAGTTGTAGTTATTGTTGGCAAAGAAGTATGGTATCAGCTCCATCAGTGTTTCGACATAAAGTCTGAAGTCAGCTTCCCTGAAAGAACGTATCAGAGATAGTATGGTCAGTTCCATTGAAAGCACTAGATACCAGTAACTGAATTGCGGGCTCTCTGCTTTTCGCTTCTCACACCACTCATCAAAGCTTAAGATAACTGACGCATCTTGCTCGAAAGAAGTATCTGCAATGTAATACTCGTATGCTTTTTTCATCAGTGTGTAGAGACTACATGCAGTAATCTGGTGAGCGTATCGTGTCCTAGTAACACTTGAAGCAGTGATGAAAGATTCTGCAATACCAGACGTCTTGTCAATAGACATTCTGTAAATGTTATAGGCTTCAGGCCGAGGGTTTATCCTTTTACCACCTATAACCACAGTTACCGAATATATTTTGACACATTCAGATATGGGATACAACTAGGTTCAGAAAGGTAGGTTCCCTACACCTAGCCCGATCGTTCATCCAGTATCATTTAAGTCCCGTGCGATCTGTACACCATCCAGGTAACTATAGCCCCGTTACCTTTGGCTCGGCTCTCCCGCGCTGGCATATCCTGTCAATTCAGGTGTGGCTATCTAACAGACTGAACATTATTTTGTCCATGGGGCTTATTAGTCAGCATTTGGGACACTGAAACATGAACAGTGTGTCCGTAATCAGTTGATACTGGACCCCATGCTGAGTTTCACAGCAGTGATGTCACCGTTATGCCCTGGTTGTGTCATGACAATCACTCTCTTACATATGACATATTATAAGAATGAGCTGAAAGGATTAATTTTTATAACTAATACATTCAGCTCACTTGGGGAATTGAATATCAAGTCAATGATTCGGTTTAATGGCAATAAAAGGCAAAAATTGACAATATTTGCTTAAATTCATCTCATATATGTACCTTTGTGGATTGTAGGACTCATTTATCGGTTATTTTTGTGTCATTTACTGCTTTCGCATCCCCTAAAACATATAATTTGACTCAAAAATTGTGAAAATCGGTTAGATACTTTGTAAACTAGCAATATTGGATTTCAGAATGGCGGCCATCTTGAAAATGGCGGCTATCTTGGATATTTTGAGTGGCCCAAAAGTTTTTTCGGAAAGTAGACCATTGTGAGCAATCGTGCCAAGTTTCATGCTTGCTTACCAAAATGAACGATTTTTCCTTAATCTGCTCAGCTAATACCCACGTAGTATTTCTTGCTATTTGGTCTTTCCTTGGAAAATACCAAGCAACGATATTTGCTAACGAAAGACCAAATAACAAGAAATACTACGTGGGTATGACATCCCTAGACTTTAAGACCAGATACTATGACCACAAAAGCACATTTAAAACCAAAGAACGTCGAACTAAAAACGCACTAGCTAAACATTATTGGGAGCTCAAAGAAAATGGACACTCACCAATAATTGAATGGAAAATAGTAAGATAGGCCAGTACATGTAGAAACTTAAACGACCCGTGTAGATTATCCCTGAATGAAAAATATGAAATCCTAAATTTTAAAGATCCCCGAAACCTATTACACTCTAGAAGTGAAATAGCAAACAGCTGTTTACATAGAAATACATGTACCTTAGGATGATATATAATAAACAAAAATAATAATAATAATAATAAAAATAAAAATAAATAAATAAATAAATAATTAAATAAATAAATAAAAAACTGAACAAGTTAAAATTAAACCTAAAATAGAAATACAAGGAACCACGTGTTAAAATAAATTCGCCCACTGTATTGACACAACAAAGGAACCAGGATATAGGAAAATCCATTGTTAACAAAAAATAGGATATGTATAGGAGCGTCACCAACAAAGCCTTTGTTCGCGGGAAGCCCAACGATTGGCTGAGGGAACAACAAAGAATCTGATTGGTTAACTAGCAAGCCATGTATATAAAAACACCTGACAAAAATAACTCCATGCATTTAGCCTGACGATTCCCCCCGGGGATGAAACACGGGAGCCTCTGTGTAGCTTGATTGCCATATATATTTTCATTGCTTACTATATATATATATATATATATATATATATATATATATATATATATATATATATATATATATATATCCGTGAGCTTTAGTTATATTGACTTAGATAAATCTGACATCTGGCAGTAAATCTAATAAAAAATGAGAGCATACGAATTAATGTCGTGTCTTTGAAAAAGTAATCTTGTGTAAGATGCTATCAACGATAGATATTTGCATAGACCATGGCCCTTTAGTGCGTCACTGACTTTTATTCACGTGACAGATAAGGTTCAAATCCAAGATGGCTGAATACTAGTCAACAGTTACCTGAAATGTTCACTGTATATCATTCAACAGATTCTGTTTTAAAAATACTGATGACAAACTATATTTACATGAGAGGGTTTACAGTAAAAGTTACCGTATAGATGATTTAAAATTTGAATTATCGATTAAGTTACTGTGTATTTGTTTACTTCTACGAAAATCATATGTTAAGTCTTGTATCTCTCAATAGACATTATTATTATTATTAATATTATTATTATTATTATTATTATTATTATTATTATTATTAATATTATTATTATTATTATTATTAATATTATTATTATTATTAATATTATTATTATTATTTGTACTCACTAGGAGTTCTCACACAGGTCATCAGTGATTTCTCACCGACAACCGGTGGTATTCCCTGGAGTCTGAGTGACAACAAGTCTCCCCAAATTTCCAGTATTCTCAACCTCTTTTCGATAGCCGCCGCAAATAAACTTGCAGTATCGCAACAGCCGTTTACCATTGGTTTCTTGCTGGTAAGGACCATTGGTTTTCTCTGGAATTTGGGTGGCAATAAGCCTCCCCAAGGTCCCAGCAGTCTCTGCACTTCCAATGGAGGCCTGGTTTGTGCTGTCCCTCCTCGATCTTCTCATCCTCCTTGACACTATGCAAATATTTTGTGTGGTGCAGCCTAGGCTGGTACCATTTTTTATTTATTCGCAAAATTTTTTTTTTTTAATATTATTATTATTATTATTATTATTATTATTATTATTATTATTATTATTATTATTAGAATTAAACGCGTACCTTCTGTAACATACTTGTGTTAATACACTTTTGTTAACTATAGCATTATGTTTGTCTTGATTATTACCGACCTGCAATACCATATAAGTTATTATTAGTACTCACTAGGAGTGCTCACACAGATCATCGTCAGTGATTGCTCACCGACAACAACCAGTGGTATTTCCTCGAGTCTGAGTGACAACAAGCCTCCCCAGATTTCCAGTATTCTTCACCTCTTTTCGATAACCACCACAAATAACGTTGATTTCTCACTGATAAGGATCCTTGGTCTTCTCTAGGATTTGGGTGGCAATAAGCCTCCCCAAGGTCCCACCATTCTCCGCACTTTTCCAGTGAAGGTCTGGTTTGTGCTGTCCCTCCTCGGCCTTCTCATCCTCCTCGACTCTCTACAAATGTTTTGTCTGGTGTCAGCTTAGGCTGGTACCATTTATTATTATTATTATTATTATTATTATTATTATTATTATTATTATTATTATTATTATTACTATCATCATCATCATCATCATCATCATCATCATCATCATCATCATCATCATCATCATCATCATCATCATCATCATTATTATTATTATTATTTACTCACTTGGAGTTTAAACACGAGTCATTATCAGTGATCTACTACTGGTAATAACACGTGGTGTTCCCTGGTGTCTGATTCCGCTACTAATGATTTTGCATTATTGCAACTTCTGTTTACCATTTATTCCACGATAGCAAAAACTTCTCTTGAATTTGAGTGGCAATAAGCCTCTCCATGTTTACAGTCTCGTTGGTTCTCTCCTTCCTTAATCTTTCCATCCTCCTTGACCATTCACGACCGGTTTATGTGTGTGTATGTGTGTGTATGTGTGTGTGAGTTTTTGGGGGTGTCAGTTCCCTTGGGCTCGTATGATGTGCTTCCTATATTTTGTGTTCTATTTCTATTTAAACTTTCCTGTGGCTTTCGTTTATTATGTAGGTTGGTTTCCGCATTCAATGACTTTTAAAAATAATTCGGCTGTTTTCTTTTTATTCAGTACTCACTAGGAGTTCTCAGGCTATTTTGTAGTTTCTCGGCCGCCGAATTCGTGGCCGTGGATCACCATCAGTGGACTGTTTCTCTTGCACCAAGCGGTCATAAACAACGTTTTAAGTATAATTTAGAAGGTTTCGAACCGATATAAATAATTACGCACTAAAAATAATTGAATTAAAAAAAATGATAATTGAATTAAAAAAATGATAATTTAATTAAAAAAAATGATAATTGAATTAAAAAAAATGATAATTGAATTTAAAAAAATAATTCGAATTATTTGATGCTCTTCAGTAATCAAGTAAAAATGGAATTTTTACTTGATATTTAAATTTTGTTTTAAAAATGATTCCAGAAAATTTTAATAAATTTTAATTATAAATTTTTTTCCATGAAAAAGATTTTATGTGACGTTTTGTGTTAATTGTGACCGCTTGCTGCAGGAGAGACAGCCTACGAATTCAGAATAGGGTCGTGGGAGCGAGAAACTACCAAATCGCCAGTTATCACACACCTAATCATCAGTGATCCCTATACTACGAGTGACCACAAGTCTCCCAAGATTTCCAGTACTCACCACCTCTTTCGCTACCCATTACAAATGATTTTCCGTTATCACAACAGCCGATTACCATCAATTTCCAGCTGGAAACGACCATTAGTTATCTATGAGATTTAGGGACAATAAGCCTCCCTCAAAGTCCCAGGAGCAGTTCCTGGGCTTGCAAGGCGAAGGGTCGCCGGGACTTGAGGCGGTGGCGATTAGCTGTTTCTGTAACGATCTTGTGGAGAAGATGGGATTCACCCATCTGTGCCTTCCGGGCGAGGACCATCATGGCTCCTTCTTGTCTGATATCGGCTAGAGCAATACTGGCGAGGACATGCAGTTATTGAGTTGGGGTGACTCGTAGACACCCGAAGACAGTCGGTAGGTCATCATTGAGGGTAGTGTCCAGCTTTTTCACATGTAGACTGCGGCATCAAACTGAAGCACAGTACTCAGCGTCAGTGAAGACCAGCGCCTCAGTGGAAATGAGAAGTGTCTCTGTTGTCGCTCCCCATGTAGTACCAGCTAGGCGACGTATCAGTGCAGCCGAGGATGAAGACAGCATCCACGGGTCCTCGTCTGCGTGTAACTAAAGGGTATATGCAAAGTTGCAGACTCTTAAATGAAACGAATGTTTTTAAAACGTCTAGAGACCCCAGCTCTAAAAAGAGAATGAAATGCTTTGCATGTCGTGCATGCCCATCTACCGGAAGGAAAAAGGTGCTGGAAATCTGTTTGACAGTTGGATTGTCTTTGTACCCTATTTTTTCCCTTACGGTTATATTACATAGGGGAGCTGAATTTTCTTCACACTACAAATCGACTTAGTGTCCAACTCTGTCCTCGTGGGGAGGCAAGTAAATAGCGACGGCTACCAATCTGCATGTACAACGGACGGACGGTCCTGTATAGGTTGTGATCTGTGCCGACCAGACACTGACCGGCGAAATTTCACATTTCTAAATGTCCTTCTCTCCCCCTCTCTGTCGTCCTCTTTATTCCTTTTCTCTCTCTCTCTCTCTCTCTCTCTTTCTCTGTCTCTCCCTCTTTCTCTCTCTCTCTCATAATACGCGATCGTATTCGACCAATCACAGCATTAGGTATCCCTGGCCGGTTTCTTTATTATCTCCCCCCCCCCCAAAAAAAAATGGAAGCCTCCTCCTAACCAGCATACATAACGAGTGTGTGGAAATATTCGCTGTTGTACGCGTTTGTTTATAAAAAAAAAAAAATTTTTTTTAAAGGAACAAAAAATAAAGATAACGACACCACTCGATCGGGTTTGTTTTTCCCTTGTAACTTCTCTCTGCTCACAAAACAAAAGCACTCACCGGAAGTTACGCGAAGAACGCTGTCTTTCGCAGGACGATTCAGCTGCCGCGTCCCATCGCGTTGAAATCGAGAGACGCCGGTTCAATGCAATTTATTCGAAAAAAAGATGAGAGGCGCTGACCGTTGACACAGGGCGACGTGGAATATGGACGGACGTGTTCGCAGATGGCGAGAAAACGCTTGTTGGCTAACAAATCATATGAATTTTTAATCAGCGAATGTTGCGTTCAACTTGATTCACTTTCCATTTTTTTTTCTTACAATATTTTAAAGATATCATTTGTGAGCGTCTTTTTATGGTCAGTTTAGGAGTACACACATAAACACACACATACGAACGGATGCTCAATAATGTGTGCAAATACATTTATTTACTGTCGTTTTGAAAATCTTTCATTTTGTTTATAATCCCATTTCAAATTTTGATGAAAAATACACACGAAATCACACCTATATATATATATATATATATATATATATATATATATATATATATATATATATATATATATATATATATATATATATATATATATATTATTGCCCGTAGTGATGTCACTATGGTAATGGTCCTCTGAGGAGAAGATTTATCTTTGAAAACTCATGAGCTAAGGACGTTAAGATACTTTGCTCGAACTTTGAATTTTAATAAAATTTGATTAACACCTTATTTTATTATTTCATTTTATATTATATATTATATATATATATATATATATATCTTTAGCGACCGTATCACTTCTGCTATCCGCAATGCCATACGTAGTGAGAACCTTAACATACAACTTTCTCACACAGGCACCTCTCTCCGACAACATTTATCCAAAAAAAGCCACTACACCCCAGACCCCTGCTCTCTAGCTAGTTGCCCCATCCCCAACTCTGGCCTCTGCCTCCGCACATATACAGTATACAACCTGCAATGCTCTAAGTGCCAAAAGTTCTACATCGGTAGTACCGTTAGGCCTCTACACCAACGTATTAAAGAGCATCTAAACACCCACATTTCCTCCTTCCATAAACACTTAATTTCATGTGGCAACACACATCGCTCCATTAGTGTCCGCATCCTCAACTCTGTCCGCAATATAGGCCAGCTTCGAATTTCGGAAGCTATCCTAATCTCTAAATTTCGCCCTGCCTTGAATAACAGATTCGAGTTGTCATCTCCCTTCATCCTCTGATTCTTACATCCTCACACTCCCACCTCCTCACACTCCCACCCACAACTTACTTACTTTTTTTTCTTTTTTTTTTTTTTTTTATAATCCTCTCTCTTCTTATTCCCCTCCCCCTTCCCCTGCTAATAAAAAAAAAAAAAAAAAAGGTCCCATCCTTGGCTTTTATCCACTTCACAAATCAAATTCCTTCTCAAGTTTCCAATCTCATTTCTAAAGTCTGAATATATTATTTAGAATAAGTTATCTCCCTTTGACAGTAAATTTAAATTTAGATTTGAAGACTATAAATGAAAAAAAAAAATAAAATAAAATAAATAAATAAATAAATAAATAAAGATTGATGAGTCATGTAAAATGAAACATAATAAAATTTAAAAAATTGGTATATTACTAAACTAATGTTTATAATGTTTTAACCTTAGTTATATGATTGCTTAATGGAATTTTGACGTTTTCTGCGTTCCTACTGCCAATTGTTTTCCCCTGTAATACGATGATCTGACACCGGTTTTTTCACGTTTTTCCGACCCTCTCGGTCTTCTATTGTTGTCTTCTGATAATGAAAGTTGTTCTTTCGAAAATTTAAGATTACCCTTTGCCGATCTGTTACTTACCAAAAAAAAAAAAATACTATTTGGTATTTAATCAGTTTTCGTGAAATTATTAATAAATCGTTTTGAGTTTCACTCTCTCCCTGCGTTTATTTCTTTTCACTTTTATCTCACGGCAACCACATCGCATTGCTATAGCCTTGGACGACTAATTTACACTTACATTTACCAGCAATGCTTCAAGCAAACTACAATCTCCTTTTATATATATATATATATATATATATATATATATATATACATGTGTGTGTGTGTGTGTGTGTGTGAGAGAGATAAAATATTGTTTCGTTTTTAAATTCCCGAAACAGTTTTTCATGGTAAACAACTGATGATCCCTTAAATGATGTTAAGACTAGCGTAAATTCTTGGAAGCAAACTAAAATAGTGACTGTAAAAAGTAAATTGACTTACAAGAAAAGTGATTTTCCACCGAACGACTTGAGACTGTAATGTTTTATTTATTTTTTTTTTTTTTTGTCATATAGTTTTCATGGTTGAAAACCTTCCAAGACATATATATATATATATATATATATATATATATATATATATACCGTATTTCTTAATTGGTAGAGTTTCCCAGCGGAGTGCTCAATTATTAATGCAAAAGTAAAATTAACTAGATAATTAATAAAAGCATGATATTTATTAATATTAAATAAAGTGTTACAACAACACCCGGACCACGTGACAATTTTAAATCTGAAAGTGTACCATCTTTCCAACGGGCAATATTTTGAAATTCCTGGCGGTTGTTCTCACTCATTAAGCTATACGACTCCGCTGATGAAGGTCCGATTTTCTCGGATCTGAAACCTTGGTCCGGATGTTGTTGTAACACTTTATTTAATATTAATATATATATATATATATATATATATATATATATATATATATATATATATATATATATATATATATATATATACATAATATATATATATATATATATATATATGTATATATATATACATAATATATATATATATATATATATATATATATATATATATATATATATATAGAGAGAGAGAGAGAGAGAGATAGATAGATAGATAGATAGATAGATAGATAGATAGATAGATAGATAGATAGACGAGGCCTGTCTAAAACTTATCCGACCTTAGGCCAGAGAAAAATATTTAAAATAAGTGACGGATTTGGGACATTAATCCCCCTCAAAATAAGCTTCTTATGCTTCCACACACTTAGTTCACCGATCCATCCACTGCCGGAAACACCTCTGGAAGTTTTATTTTGGAATGGTGTTCATCTCCACCGTAGACTGCAAAAAGTTAATTGACTTACAAGCAAAGTAAGTTTCCACCCAAGGACTTGGGACTAAAAGTGTTTGTTTTTTCCATATAGTTTTAATGTTTGAAAAACCTCCAAGACTATATGTACATATATATATATATATATATATATATATATATATATATATATATATATATATATATATATATATATATATATATAGAGAGAGAGAGAGAGAGAGAGAGAGAGAGAGAGAGATAGATAGATAGATGGATAGAGATGGGCGTTATGATATTTACGTAATGTAAAAATTAAAAATAAAACCGAAAATTGTTTATATGTTAATCGACGTTTCGTCTTTATTATTAAAAGGCTTTATGAAGATGGCTGATTTGAAGAAAAACGGAGAAGTTAACCTTCTAAATTACGATGTGTATGGATGGCGTGGCACGAATATTTCTATGCATTTTTTTTCGAAAAAAAACATAAACGGTCAAATTCGACGCACTACGTTTTTTAAATTTTAACCTTTATGATTTTCTGCGAATCATTTTTAATCCATTTTTCAGTTTTCACACACACACACACACACACACACACACGCACACACATATATATATATATATATATATATATATATATATATATATATATATATATATATTGTGTGTATTTAGACCGCATTTTCTCATTTATGCAAATATTGTAAAAAATAACAGACTTCGTCTGTTTAATTGTATCTTTTTTATTTTTACAATTTTTCTGATGGTCTTTTTATATTAAAATAAAAATAATAATAAATCTCCCATAAGTATCACGAACGTTTTCGATTCTTCGTCGACTCATCCTTAGGTGTCAAAAGCAAATGAACAAAAAGGCTGGAGAAAGAATTTAATTTTGTAAAAGACGGCGGAGAAACGCGCAGACAACGTTTTTGCATCGTCTTAGGAAATACGTTGACGATTTAAAATAGCGACACCGGAGTGGCATCACAGAATGAACTCGCATTACGTTAAGCATATGAAACCAGTTGCAGGATTTTGTGTATGTTTTCTCTCTTGTGTCGCAAGTACGTTGATTAGTTTTAAAAGCGAAGGCCATTTTATTGACGAGAAAATATTTTAGGTAACAATGGCCGATCAGATTTTAATTAAACGAACCATACATAATATTTGTCGCATTCTGCTTGTGTCGTCGTCGATAATAAATACAATTATTTATCATCGATTTTCTTGTGTAACGCGGTGCACTTGAGTCACGAGGTTAATTTCAAAAGTCCGTGTCACAAAGAGTTGGTCTTATCGGATTGTACTCGTCGTCGGACGGAGTCTAGAAACAGGCGTGTCATTTGGTGCATATTTGGAAGATGGTGGACAGTGGCATGCGGCCTAAGTGATGGGGGAACTTTAGAGTGACCATCCAACAAATGTGATTTAATTAATCCCCCGTTTCATTTAAATGTATACTCAGATTTCGATGAACGCGACGAACACGATGAACTAATACATAGGTCAAATACATAGGTCAAATACAGAGGTCAAATACATAGGTCAATCGAAAGACATGCGTGACCTTTGTATTAAAAAGGTCACTCTTTCCCCAAACATCACAACAATATATTTCCCCAACTCAATGAACTAATTTAATTTTTTCTATATATATTTTATAAATCCGAATTTTCGGTTTAACAAACCTTAATCATGGAAATAGACGGTATATTCTCTTTCTGCCTTTTTTTTCTTCATGGTGAAAGTCAACGCTACCGCCGAAAACTGACGACTCTCTCCGATGTTATTGAAGTGTTTGTATATATGTCCGGTGCAAGTAGTAAATGCGCTGTAAAGCATATTATAATAAAACTGGGAATTATCCGAACAACTTTTCTCAGCTTCGATGCTATTCTTATAAGTTTCCGATGATGACTATTTTGCTGCGAATGTGCGTATTGTGTTCTCTACAAAACTTTTATTGGAGTTCTCTAGTAAATATAGTATAGTATATATATATATTGAACTGTATGTATATAACTATGACATTTCTGTACCCCTGAGTCAACTAGAATTTAATTTCGAAACTGAGTATAATATAATGTTAAATACGAAAGGTTATTCATGTGTGATTGACAATGAATGACCCCGAGTTGACCTCTCGTTTTGCGAATCTTATGTGCAAGTACTGAATGCGCTGGTAAGCATGGGTTAGAATAATATGAGTGTTACTAGAGCATTGAAAGCGTCGTTAAGAGATATATAAAAAAAAAGAAATATATATATACTCTGTGTTTCCATGATTACGGTTTGTTAAACCGAAAATTCGGATTTATAAAATATATATAAAAAATGATTAATAAATTTCATTTATTGATATAAATTCACGCGTCTGTTGACTGGTTTCTCAAATTTTCAAATAGATCGCTTAACGACGCTTTCAATGTTGTAGTAACATTCATATTATTCTAACTCATGTTTAAGAGCGCATTCATTACTTGCACCGGACATATATACAAACACTCCAATAACATCGGAGAGGATCGTCAGTCTTCGGCGGTGCCGTTGACTTTCACCATGAAGACAAAAAAAAAAGAAAAAATATACTGTCTATTTCCATGCTTAAGGTTTGTTAAACCGAAAATTCGGATTTATGAAATATATATAAAAAAATTAAAAAATGATTAATAAATGTCATTCACTCGTTGTGCACATATACTGCTGTCCATCTTCTGTTGCAGTTATGGGTTAGGGTTAGGGTTAGGGTTATCGCATATTTACAAGTAAATAAAACTATTCTAGTG
>OY744534.1:11420334-11435334 GCA_963556195.1 Sepiola atlantica | reverse complement strand
TCACAGATAAAGGAATTCAATTCCTTTCGCCGGCCCGATGAGTTGGTAGCTATTAGCACCAATGAAACAAAACTTGTTTTGTCGCAACTAATGGAATAAAATCAAAAAATATATATATATATATATATATATATATATATATATATATATATATATATATATATATATATGTATATAAAATATATATAATTTAGTTAGATACTGTATATTACATATTTCAGCAATGTACCACGGTTTCATCCAAAAGGGCAGATTTAGACATCTTTAGTAAATTTCCGTGCCCAGTGGAATCATCGGCAAGCTGAAATGATTGTAGTCACGCCCGACAGGGAATAGCGTCAACAATATTATATTAGCTCTTTTATATGATCGAGCACTTTATTTGATTTCTTTTCATATACAACCTGACACACTCTCTCTCTCTCTCTCTCTCTCTCTCTCTCTCTCTATATATATATATATATATATATATATATATATATATAAATATATATATTACCTACAGACATCGATGTTTCATGCCTACGCAGTCTTAAGTGCAGGAAGTTAATTACCGACGGTCGGCGAGTGCGAACTCCGATCACAAATCGCCACTGATTCGCAGTCAAGAGTCACGGCCACCGCAAATTAGCTTGGAAGTTAGGAGGAATTTAACTTTGTTAATGCCAAGTCGGCGGGTATTTACAACGAGCAGCGAATAGTGATCTACAACAACAAACCGTGTTGGATATCACAATGAAGCTTGTGACACTGCTTGTTATTAAACTCTCTCAGAGTGCCCGGTCTTAGTAAAGGGGCTATATAATAATATTTTATAAATAAATATTAATTATTTATTATCTACAGACATCGATTTTTCATGCTTACGCAATCTTCAGTGCATATATATATATATATATATATATATATATATATATATATATATATATATATATAAAGAACACGAAAAATAAATAAATATCAAGATCTAAAATGGAAATTATTTATGCTATGGAAATGTAAAGAAGTAAAGGTGATTCCCGTTGTAATTGGAACGCTTGGAACCATAATTAAAAGCCACCATAAATTGTTTAAACCGATTGACGAGCCAATTTCTTTTTCCAATTCTGCAAAAGGCTTGCTTGTTAGGAACAGCGAAAGTGTTAAGGTACAGCTTGGAAATATAAGGTCAAGGGAATTGACTTGATGTTAAAAATAAGAAAACTCCAACTAAAAACATCCCAAAGTTTAGACTACTATGAAATTATAATAATAATAATAATAATAATAATAATAATAATAATAATAATAATAATGAAAAATAATTACATCAATAAATAAATTAGAATTACATTTGATTAGAAACACATAATAATATAATTATTACTGGTAAAATATTATCACAATGATTTAATAATATAAAACAAAAAATACAAGCTCACCTTTCAAGAAAAAAAAACAAAACAACACTGATCCCTCCCTGGTTGGTTCGACACATTACGTTGGTGAATAAATAGTAAATCGAAAATTATTGAAATATTTCAGTAGTGTCATTTAATCTGTTTACCTCGTCTCGTATCCAACGGGATTTTTAGCAAACTGCATTGTCATGGTCTTCCAGCACAACTTCTTACAAACTACACGCAATGCTTCAAACAAACTCATTTTATTGTAATATAAATATGTTGCCTATTATTTCAATGATTGATTGGTTTGAAAAAAAAAATGACGTCAACGAAAATGAAAATAAACTAACTCATATTTTTTTGGTAGACACCAAAAACCAATTGCCATGAAATGTTTATCACGTTATTTTACTTAGAAACCCCAGGGGAAATATGTTTTGGAGTAAAAACCATATCTCTTTCCCTAATAAAGTTGTGAACATTATACTAAAAGTTTGTATTTTTCATCAAATATTTTCACACTTTCATAGAGATGGATCCCCAGAGATTGTTACTAATCATTATAATAATATGCTTGCAGCTTTGGTCATATGTACGTTATCACCTTCCTCTCCCATTAAAAAAAAAATATTGTCCGGTTGCCAAAAAAATAATGGAAAAATATCAAGTGTCGCTGAACCTAAAAGAAATAGATTTTAGAAATTTTAAAACATTATCAGTAATAACTAGCCTTCGGGACACTCCTCTTTCATAACCTTCCACTGAATTTCTACTTCTATTTAGAGGTCCACCTGCTTGTTTTTCGGTTAAAAATAAGTTTTACTTTGTTTGGGGAGTGTTTTTTGTGCCATTGGAAAATTGTACACTGGATGAGAGCAGGGAAATTTGTATAGTCCGCTCGACACTTCCTTGGGAATGAGGGTGTCCTAGGCGAGAGATAATAAATCTAGTCTCCTAATAGAATTATTAAGCAGTCAAAAATAAAATAATCGTAATACACACACACATATACATACATATATATATATATATATATATATATATATATATATATATATATATATACAGTAGCGTCCAAAAGTTAAGGGCTAGTAAAACCTCAGCAAGTTTAACCATATATTTGAAACAAATACACACGAACAACAAAAAATTACTTCACAATTATATAGATAACATGTATATCTTCAATGGGTCATAATTTCGTTAGCCTACACTAAGTATTTTTTGAATAACTACCATTTTAAATAAAATTGTTCAAAATTTGTGTGTCCAAAAGTTAAGGGCTAACACGATTGCGGCTTTTGTCCTTGCTGTGAATGGCTGAAATTACCAACTAACTAGTATTTGGTAAACAAACCCTTGCTATTTATGACTTCTTGACACCTCTTGGCACAGGAATCCACCAACTTCTTGCAAAACGCTGGCGTTATCGCACTCCATTCAGCATGTAAGCACTGCCAGAGTTCTTCTTGATTTTTTGGGCACTGAAGTTGAGCACGTTCACCAACTATTTTCCAGATATTCTCAATAGGATTAAGATCTGGACTCTGAGGGGGCCAACGCATCGTTTCAACTTCTTCCTCGTCTAAAAATGGTTTTACTTACTTAGCAGTGTGACAAGGAGCGTTATCCTGCATGAAAATTGCAGGTTGATAGAGCGACGACCGAAGACTAGGAACTGCATGCTGCCGTAGAATCTGCTTATAAACTTCTGCATTTATTCTACCTTGCAGACGAATCAGTGGTCCACAGCCTGCAGCTGACATAACGCCCCAAACCATTACACTTCCTCCTCCAAATTTCACAGTTTTTTTCACGCACTTAACCTCCAATCTCTCACCAGTTCTTCGCCGGAGATCCGTGTTGCCATCAGATCCGATAACGTTAAACTTCGATTCATCACTAAAGTGCACACGGGACCAGTTTTCGGTTGTCCACACAACGTGTTCTTGGGCAAAAGCGAGGCGGAGTTTCTGATTCTTTTTGGAGATAAGAGGCTTCTTTGCTGGCACTCGAGATTGCAATCCAGAAGCGTGCAACCGGCGTGTAACAGTTTACCGCGACGCTTGAACAATAGACCTTTGCTTTAGTTCTCGAGATATTTTAGCAGCAGTGTTAAATCTGTCTTTAAGTGCCATTTTGACAATAAGACGATCCTGTCGAGCAGTTGTGCTTCGAGGTCTACCAGATTTTGGGGCAGCTGCCACTGATCCTGACTGCTTGAAATGTGCCACAATACGCTTTACTACACTAGGAGACCTTCCTACGGTGTCAACAATCTCAGAAGTTTTCTTCCATTACTATGAAGATGAATAATGAGCTGTTTTTCTTCGACAGAAACGGGACGACGTTGTTTTGCTGCCATGTTGTACTAGTGCGATACAAACACTCATTTCTTTTACCCAATTACAATAATTTTAATGTTCTTTAGTAAAAATTTGAAGTAGGATTATTCATAAACTCCACTTATGTAAAGTATGTTCAGGGGCGATAGCTCCTGTCCACCTATACAGTACCTTACTGTTATAATAATTAAAGAGTATACCGCCTAGCCCTTAACTTTTGGACCACGAGAATTTGGACAAACTTTTGTGTTATTGGTCATAACTTCAAAAATATCCAACGGATGCTTATGAAATTTATGCGAGACATGAGTGATGAGTATATCTATAAGTATATATGCATATTAAGTATTTTAAATGAACGGTTTTTCTTAAAAACTACTTAAACTTGTCTTGAAACTACTAGCCCTTAACTTTTGGACGCTACTGTATATATATATATATATATATATATATATATATATATATATATATATATTTACTAAGGCCGGGCACTTTGGGTGAGTTTCATAACAAGCAGTACTACTAGCTTCATTGCGAGGTCCAACACAGTTTGTTTTTGTAGATCACTATTCGCTGCTCGTTATAAAATATCCGCCGGCTTGATATTTACAAAGTTAAATTCCTCCTTAATTCTGGATTAGAGCAGAGAAGTTTGTATAGTCTATTCGACACTTTCTTGGTTATGAGGGCGTCCTAGGCGAGAGATAATGAGTCTAGTCTCCTAATTGAATTATTAAGCAGTCAAAAATAGAATAAAATTCTATTGACATTAGTTCAACATAATACACCTGCCAGTATCTTATATCTCTACAACGCCACAATTCGAATGGGCCTGGAGTAGTGTTGCATGACTTCCAACATGAGAACAGTAGTCAAAATAATCCGAATAATAAAAATCAAGTAACTGCATTTGGTGTCTAATGACTATGGATCCAATTTAATGCAAATCTGAAATATTTGAATTTTCAAATGGGAAGTTGTGCCCATATTATGCCCCCTAAAAACCCCTTAAAATACCCCAAAGAAACTGAAATTTATGGAATATTTAATTCATGTCTAATGCCTATTGTTAAAATTTCACAAAAGTCAGAGGTATCTGAATTTTCACGAAAACCTCCCCCTTTTGGCTACTTTGCAAAAGACAAAATTAAACTTAATATAACCCACATGACCAACCCTTCCGCTCAGTAGCTGTGTTCGAAAATGTATAATGAACGAATTATTAGTTTAGGAGTGAATCTTGTACATATGAATGAAGAGTTGGAATGCAAACCGCGATAAGCGACATTCTGAAAAATTGCGAAACAATCTCAACAAAAAGTGTTGCGTTTCAACACTTTACCCCACCCGAAAGTCATGGTTTACATGATATGATATCTGAATAATTTTTCTTTCTTTTCCAGTTAATATAAGCTTTTAGTCGAAGTGAAGAACGGATATGTTCGCCGTTTTCATGTTTACTTTCTTAATTTAAAGAAATTGGATTTATCGCGTTTTGCATTCGAACACTTCAAATATCTACACATATCTATTTTTTTCATGGTAAACAACTGATGATCCCTTAAAATAGTGTTAGAAACTAACTAATATAATAACTGTAAAAAATAAATTGACTTACATGAGTGATTTTCCACTGAAAAACTTGGGACTATAAGTTTTTTTTTGTTGTTTTTTTATATATATATATATTTAAAAATTTTTTTTTTTATATAGTTTTAATGGTTGAGAAACTTCCGAGACTATATATATAGGTATAAGTATGTGTTTGTATGTGTTTGTATGTGTGCGTATTTGCGCAGATGTGCTTGTCGGTGTAAACTACACCTTCTTTTTCGTATTCCGAAAGAAATCTCATCAATCCAACCGATAAAGAAGAGATCCATACCAAAGTGATAAAAAAAAATAAAAGACAAAAAAAAAATGCTTGTTTTATTTCTTCCTTGTCCTTCCTTGGCTTTTACTTTGATTTAAACAAAGACTTTACATATAAAAGCGAGCATTCTTTAACAGAAAACCAATGAAGCGATTCCACCGCCATTTTGTTTTTTTTGTTTTTTCGTGTAAAGTTTTCGTTTAGGGCCGCTTTGCCTCCATGTTTGTTTGTTCTTATTTTCTTTAACCGTGTTTGACTTGCTTTCATTTGTCCAATCATTTTTTTTCCTTCCATTTTTGTTTTCTTTTAAATTTTTATCTTGACGTTGTAATGAATGGTGTCGTCCTTTCTAAACTTATCGGCTTCTTCCAAGCATGGAATCTTTTGATTGGCTCGCCGTCTAACGAAGCGGAAGAATTTCAATCATGGCGGCGAAGAGTACTTCGAAAAAACGAACAGGTGCTTTTCATTTCTTAAATTTCCGGAGGTTGAAATATCACGAACAAACGGACGAAAGAAGATGATGGAACGTCTGTCTGTAAAACATTGATTCAATCATCAACTAAAAATTAAAAAAAAAAGAAAAAAAATGTTTTTAAATACAAGAAGTGTTTATCGGAGAGCGCGTTCAAATATTTATAAAGACGTAAATACTGGGCGTGGTTTTGTTAAAAAGTAGGATCGGCTTACAAACTCAGAATGACGAAAAGAATTAATAAAAAAGACGAATTATTTTTTTGTTGTTGTTCGTTTGATTTTGATTTTTTTACAAATGAGTCATCACTTATCAAGGCCCGAAAGCCACCCGAGGATAAGGGCTAATGATTGGTAACGATAGTTGAAACGGGCAGCATTTGATTATTTAAGAGGACGGCTCAACAAGAATTTGTTTACAAACGACTATATTGTAGTGAGCTTGGATGCAGCCACGCGGTATTGTGTTCCACAGACGGATGCTTCTAGGAAAGAAACTTTGCTCGTTTTAGGTACGCAGAGGGAGCAAGGGAAAGTATTGTCAGTGGTTGTAGGTAGACGAGTTTTTCTTTTGAATGGTTTACATGGAGGAACCCATGAATTAGAGCTCAGTCGAGCACCTACGATGAAAATGACGAGAGAGCAGAGAATGACTAGCAACGTCTTTTCTGCGAGAAAGCGGCGGTAGGGAAGAGAAGATCACATGCCCACTAGATTTCGAAGTCGGTTTCGTCCTCTGTTAAGGTAAGAAAGAGTGCTCTGAGCGGCACCTCCCCAGATGTGGCAACAGTACCTCCCCATCTTAGGACGTATCTTTACTATTTAAATTATGAAATTTATTTTTATTTTTTGCTGATTTTTCTGAAGTAATTAGGTTTATAAATATAATATAATAATATTGAATTTGGATTACAGATTTGCTGTCATCCTCTCCATTATTGGTAGCTCACCCTAACACTAGCCCTAACTCTAAACCCTAACCCTAATCCTAACCCTAACCCTAACCCTAATCCTAACACTAACCCTAACTCTAAACCCTAACCCTAATCCTAACCCCAACCCTAACCCTAACCCTAACCCTAACTCTAAACCCTAACCCTAACCCTAACCCTAACTCTAAACCCTAAACCCTAACCCTAACCCTAACTCTAAACCCTAACCCTAATCCTAACCCTAACCCTAACCCTAAAACCTTACCCTAACACCTAACCTTAACCCTAACCCTAACTCTTACCCTAACCCTAAAACCTTACCCTAACACCTAACCCTAACTCTAAAATGGTAAAAAAAGAATTATGCAGATAAAGTTATAAATAAAATTAACATATACATATACATATACATAATAATAATAATAATAATAATAATAATAATAATAATAATAATAATAATTAATAATAACAATAATAATAATAATAATAATAATAATGATAATAATAATGATAATAATAATAATTATACTACTACTACTACTAATAATAATAATAATGATAATAATAATGATAATGATAATAATAATAATAATACTAATACTAATAATAATAATAATAATAATAATAATCAATCAATTTCATTGACAGAAAATAGCAAAGTGTAGCGAGCCATGTAAAAAGTCTTTGCCTACCCATCCTCGAAGCATTATTCATCAAAAATGTGTACTTCCAGCCAGCCAGGCTAAAGTTAGCGAGTAAAACACGTGGCCCTTTCTAAATCCCAGACGAAAGCATTTCACGTGATGCGGGAACGCGAGAAAGCAAATAGCAAGTCAGGCAATCCCCCCAGTCTTATCCCACCACCAGATATAAATTCAAAAATAAATCCCATTCTCAAATAAAAATTCAACGGCGGTTTTTTTTCTTTAAGTCATCAGAAATGATGATAATAATTTATATGTGAAAAACTACATTACCGACGTCATTCTATAATTTGATAGTGATATTTTAGTAATATATCTAGATAAATAGCGAGTGGGAACATTAGCGAAGCATAATTTATACCCGTAATTTTTGATGGAATGTATACACTAGCATTTAACAGAGAATGATATGTTTAAAAAAATGTTGTTTTTATCATAGTTCACCCCAAACAAGGCAGGCCGCTACTGTAGACGTAAGCGGCTACTGAGAATTAGGGTGTAGGTTTTGGGTGTCATCCTAAGTTATGAGCTGTATAGCGAGATGTCTGTTTACATTAGTTTTAAACCTCTGCATGTTGGTACAGTCGGGGAAACAGGAAGCAGGGAAAGAGTTCCAAAGGCCGGCAGCACGAGGAAAGAAGCTATTGGAGTAGAAGGCTCTCCGGCATCTGGGGGGCTCCACAGTGAATGGACGGGATTTATCTGGTTGTCGAGTTGGTCTAGTGTATTTACATCGAGGGGCCACCAGAGTAGCCAGTTGATCGGAGCACGGATCCATTGAAGTATTTGTAAAACAAGCACAAGGATGCAACATTGTGGCTATGGGACGGTGGCTGGAGCTTGGTGGATAGTGAGGGACCTATTAAGTTGGCGACTCTTTTTTGGACCTTGTCTTAGAGGGTGAGACTAGTGGATGATGCACCAGCCCAGATGTGGAAATAATACTCCATGCATGGGCGGATGGTTTATTGAGTAAATGACGTAATTTCTCTTTTTAATTATGTTTTTGTTTGGTTAAGGGTTTAATTACGAAGATGGTTAAGACGATAAATGGTCAAAGAGTAATCGATTTATTGATTGGCAAAAAAATAGAAAAGTGCAGCAAGCCATGTAGAAAGATAGAAGATAGTGCATCTATATCCCGTCTCTATGTTTGTCTAAGGTTACTTTTAACCTGGATATGGTAGGCATCATTACGACCTCCTTTGGCAGGCTGCCCCAGAGAGAGAAGGGGGAGTAGGTCATGAAAAGAGAGAGAAGGGGGAGTAGGTCATGAAAAGAGAGAGAAGGGGGAGTAGGGCATGAAAAGAGAGAGAAGGGGTGGAGTAGGGCATGAAAAGAGAGAGAAGGGGGAGTAGGTCATGAAAAGAGAGAGAAGGGAGAGTAGGTCATGAAAAGAGAGAGAAGGCGGAGTAAGGCATGGAAAGAGAGAGAAGGGGGAGTAGGGCATGGAAAGGGAGAGAGAGGGGGATGGAAACAGAGAGAGAGGGGGATGGAAACAGAGAGAGAGGGGGGAGTAGATCATAGAAAGAGAGAGAGAGGGGGGAGTAGGTCATACAAAGAGAGAGAGAGAGAGAGAATGCTGCTTTCTTCTGTTGAGACGAAACCAACGATAGTACATCTACGGGAGACCGTGACTAGGTTTTTTAAATTTTTTTATCGAAAATCGCTCTAGACAAAGCATAAAGCCACTTTATTTAAGGAGCTAAAAATACTATTTCAAGGTCAAAAACTAGCAAACGATAAGCGTTATATAGATAGATTCCGACACAGAAAACAGCAATTCTTCCCTCTTTGTCAGAAACATCGCTCATGGAATGTGAGGACTAAAGGACAAAATAAGGGAATTAAACGGACGGGAAAACGAAGGAAGGGGTGAATTAACAAACAGAAGAAAAACGTATGAAAGAAAGAAAAAAGCAGCAGACGAAATAATGAACAATAAACAAAAGAACGAAAAACGGACGAAGACCGAACGAAAGAGAGAAACAAAGAAAGAAACAAAAGAAATTCATATATATATATATATATATATATATATATATATATATATATATATATATAGTTTTCAGGTTCGATTATTTTCGATAGGATTTCGAATCAGAGAGCTCTATGTCCGTTCAAACAGAGCATGAATCATGAATCATATATATATATATATATATATATATATATATATATATATATTGATTGATTCATTGATTGATTCATTGATTGATTCATTGGTTTCATTCGACCGACCAAAGAAAAAACGTCAGTCCATAATCATAACTTTTTATATAATGTTTTCTGTTAACGAATGCTTATATTTTCCGTCTTACGAACGTTTATTTCCTGAGGAATGGTGGCCTCGTTTTGCTTATTCTATTCCAGTCAGATTTGGCCAGACGAATTACTCTTTGAAGTAAATTCGTCAATCTGATTTTCTTCTCGAGATAAACCTAAACTAAAATTGGCTCTTGCAGCTAAAGAACGAAGAAACGGCTGAAAGAACGAACGAAAGACTAAATGAAGATCGGGGGTGGATTAGAAACGCACTGAAAATAACAAGGAAGCGCACAAAAAGAAGAAACAGAGAAAAGAACAGACAGCCGAACGAACGAACGAACGAACGAACAGACGAGTGAACGAACGAACGAACGAACAGACGAATGAACGAACGAAACAACGAACAGACGAACGAACGAACGAAACAACGAACGAGTGAACGAACGAACGAACAGACGAATGAACGAACGAACGAAACAACGAACAGACGAACAGACGAACGAACGAAACAACGAACAGACGAACAGACGAACAGACGAACGAACGAACGAAACAACGAACAGACGAACAGACGAACGAACGAACGAAACAACGAACAGACGAACAGACGAACAGACGAACAGACGAACGAACGAACGAAACAACGAACAGACGAACAGACGAACGAACGAAACAACGAACTCTCGAACGAACGAACGAAACAACGAACGGACGAACAAACGAACGAACGAAACAACGAACTCTCGAACGAACGAACGAACGAAATAACGAACAAACGGACGAACGACCGAACGAAGGGAACAACGAACGAGTGAACGAACGAACGAAACAACGAAACAACGAACAGACGAACAAACGATCGAACGAACGAAACAACGAACAAATGGACAAACGAATAAACGATGAAATAAAACGGACGAAAAAACGCGCTAAACGAGACAATTAAATAAACAACACACGGACGATAGAACGAAGGCAAGGAAGAACAATGAAACGGACGAGAGAAGGAATACAACAAAAACGAAAGTAGGAATGAATTAAACAACGAACGTAAGAACGAAAAAACGAACGTAAGAACGAACAAATGAGAGGACGAACCAATGGACAGTAGCAGGAACGAAAAATAAAGAACGATAATTCGGACAAAACAACGAACACACAAATGAATATAAAAAGAACGAAAGAAAGAACGAATAAATGGTCAAAAGAGTCTTTAATCTTCACTATCCACCAAGCTCCAGCCTCATCGCCACAATGTTGCATCGTGTTTTACAAGTACTTCAATGGATTGTGCTCCGATGACCTTACTGACCCCTCGACGTAAATACACTCGACTAACCCGGCAATCAGCTAAGTCCCATCCATTCACTGTGGAGGTCACCATATGCCATGGAGCCTTCTGTTCTCGTGCTGCTGACATCTGGAACTCCCTCCCTGTTCCCTGTTTCCTCGACTGTACCGAAATGCAGAAATTGTAAACTAATGTAAATAGACATCTCGCTGCACAGCTCCCAACTTAGTATGACCCCCTAAAACTTTCACCTTAATTCTCAGTAGACGCTTACGTCTATAGTAGCAAGTTGCCTTGTTTGGGGTGAACTATGGTAAAAAAAAATGAAGAGCGAACGAAAATAAAAACTAAACGGGCGAAATAACGAACGTTTAAATACAACCAAACGGACAAAATAATGAACGAATGCAAACACGAACAAAAACACCATGAAAAACAGAACGAAGGAAAGATAAAACTAAACAAGCCGCGCGTGCGTGGTCCCCCTCTGTATGTGACTCGATGTGGCGAGTGTAAAATGCAATAAATTTGGGCAATTTGGGGAAATTTGACCCCCCTTTTACCCCCTGGGGACGCGAACCAGAATTTTTCTGAGGTCAAGGATGCTCATTTTATATCCAGAACAATTGCCTCTACATTTTGGCCAAGTTTCAGAAAAATTGAATGGATGGATCAAACGTTATGGGAGAAAAGGGTCATTTTTTTGCCATTTTGGGGGCTTTTGACCCCCTAGGGGCGCGAACCAGATTTTTTTCAAGGTCAGCGATACTTATTTTCTATTAGGAACAATTGCCTCCACATTTTGGCCAAGTTTCAGAGAAATTGAATGGATGGATGAAAAGTTATGGGGCAAAAAATGTCATTTTTTTGCCATTTCGGGGCCTTTTGACCCCCTGGGGCGGGGGGCTAACCAGATTTTTTTTTTCAACAATCGGAGAATGTCACTTTCTAACCTGACCAAAGTTACAACTTCATGCAAAATTTCAGAGAAATTCAATGGATGGGTGCGGAGAAAACTCCGGACGGACGGACGGACGGACGGACGGACGGACGGACATGCCTCAAAACATAAGTCCCCAAAATAAACAGATGAATGAACGAACGAAAAAGGACGAACAAACCGAACAAAAGAACGAACGAATGAAAGAAAGAAAGACGCTACAAACAGACAAACGAACAGACAAACGAACAACCTATGATCAAGTATCGGCCAATAAAGGTGCTGCTGGACTATCTTTATGGCCAGAATGAGGGCGCGAAGTGAAATTGATTTTAAGTTGATGCGACTGCCAAGAGCCGAATTGCTGGTAATTATAGTTTATCTGTGATAGAGTAATACTTTAATGCTAGTGCTGCCAGATGTGACTATTGGCCATTATTATTAGACAGTGTCTTTACACATTAAATACCTTGTTCAGATTTGTTAGATCGGAAAGGTAGGATAGCCAGGGCAGGTCAAGTGATAGTTCAACATGTGTAAAGGATAGGACATGATCAAAAATGAATCGATCAAGAGATCAATGAATCGCTGTGGAGACGAGTGGAGTGATTGGCTCTACCACTAGCGACTTCCTCGGCAGCCTTGGTCTATTAATGACGCGCAACACCGGGGACAATCGCGAATTGTCTTGGCTTTACGAGCGCCTCTCTATCGCCATTATTCGTGGAAACGCCTTGAGTCTGCTCTCGGCCTGCCAAGCCAGCCGAACATTAAAAGAAAACGATTGACTGTGATACAATTATATATAAGTGTTGTGGGGTACAAATCACCCTTATTGAAGAACTAATGGAAGCAACCATCTATAATAAATACCATGGTTGCAAAGACTCAAACAGAGGACATTCCTATTCATGTTTTACCGCATGGTAGGAATCCGGTCATCTCCTACCACATTTAGTGGCGTTACTGTATTGCTATGAATAAATACATTGTATATTTTAACCTGTCACAGTTTGTGGTTGTTATCTTTGTGACCCCTAGCACGGGTCTACAACAATAAGGAATCAGGATTTCTTGATATTGAACTAAACAATGCTCAAGTGACGAATTCATAACCGCCAACGACATCGGCGCGGATACACCATAACAAGGACATTTTATCGAAAAAACAAAAGAAAAAAGTTTGTTTATTTTTGTTTTTGTGTTTTTGATAAAAAAAATGACACAATACTGGTCAACTCTGATGATGGAATATTATTCCGAAATTAATAAGATTAAAAAATAAATAAATTAATTAATCTTGCATTGATAAAGACTTCTATTTTCAATTTTATAATATATATATATATATATATATATATATATATATATATATATATATATATATATATATAATAAAATATGAAACTAAAAGTAAACTTTTAGTAGATAGAACCTATAGCGAAATGATTAAAGCTCAATATACGAGATAGAGCCGTTATAAAGATAAATTAAAGAAGTGAGATAAAGAATGTACGAATGACAAATCTAGTTCATCTTCAATTGTTCAATGCAATTCGGTAATACAATTATGTTTATTATTCTTATCCATTACTTTATATTTTTCAAATGTTGAATTTTGGCTTTTCCACTGCCAACTTATCTATCTATGTAATTCCTCTGATGATAAGATTTCGATCTTTGAAAAGCCTTGGCTTAAGGAAAGAATAATAAACATAATTTTATTACCAAATATACCTTGCATTGAACAATCGAAGTTGAAATAAATGTGGACATTCGTACATGTTTATCACTCTTCTTTCACCTATATATATATATATATATATATATATATATATATATATATATATATATATATATATATATATATATATATATATATATATTAATCCAGGTAGGGTAAAAAATCCACAGGGTAGAAATCCAAAGGGAATCAAACCGGGCTTATAAAAGAGTGCTCAATAAAATATAGAGCTGTATTGTGAATGCTTTTATTCAAACATGTACAAGGTCTGCTACACTGGCATGTCGATGTTATCGATCTACAGCTCTCAAGAGCTGAGGTCTCATCAGGCAGAAAATTATAAAAGAAATAAAAGTCATGTGACCGGTCACATGACTTTTATTTCTTTCTCCTCTTCTTTTTCGCTTGACTTCATTCTCCCTGGAATTCAGCAACCAGGTTGGATCAAAAAATAATTTTCTGCCTGATGAGACCTCAGCTCTTGAGAGCTGTAGATCGATTACATCGACATGCCAGTGTAGCAGACCTTGTACATGTTTGAATAAAAGCATTCACTTTATATATATATATAAGGTAAGCTGTTTCTTCCAAACAACAATATCTTCTGTTGTCAGCTCGCTTCAAAGCGAGTTTCTGCTACTGTTCCAGTAGCTAGTTTCATTCTTAATTATTTATTGAATTATTAATCTTATAGTTTACTTTTTCACCGAATGGATCAGTGTAATATATTTGTTTCTTATTTTTTTTATTTGTAAATGAAACAATCAAGAGTTCAGTGAATACGATAAGAGTTCAATGAATCGAGACGAAGAAAGCGTTTTATTTTCTGTATGTGTGTGAACTTGTGTATGACTGACTTCGTGAGACTGTGTATAAGCTGTCGCTATATTTAGTAGTCCATGACTATGCATTATGTTGTTTGCCGAGATACCTGTAACCAAGCGGTCAGGTCTAGATTTAGATTTCAAGGAGACTGTGTAGCAGTGAATAACAACTTGTTGTGACTGACATAAGTTCGTGTGGCAAGTTGAGTCTCTCACTAGC
>OY744534.1:11375334-11415334 GCA_963556195.1 Sepiola atlantica | reverse complement strand
ATATTAAAATAAAAACAAATTCAATGTTTACTTCATTTATTACTATCTACCAAAATTATTTATTCAAGACATGTCAAAACAGGCAACCTTTGAATTCTAAATAAGATCAAACTTCATTATGTACATTCCATTTAAATGTTGTTCTGTATAACCCATTTTCGTAATAAAGTACAACGGTACTTCTATCGATCCTGACCCAATCTCCGTCAACTTCGTGTCGGCAGCGTTCGGGCATGGTACGTAAACACCCGAGAAATGCTGAGGCGTATGGTGACAGAGAGATGCCGAGCGATTAGCCAAGCAGCTGTCAGTAACCAGACGACAATTTTTCTAATCAGTATTGAAATTGATTAACGCCAGTGCATGTTTATAAGACCTCTTTATCAAAAGGTGGATGTTTTCAATCATACGAGTTTCAGAAGTTTTGATAAAGAGGTATTACCTCGAAATATATTATGGAACACGGTTACACACATTAGATTACTATGTCGAGGGAGGTGACGGTGGTTAAGTGGATAACGACACGGACTGACGACCTGGTGTGACATGTTCGAATCCAGTCGATTCCATAATACCACTTTCACTTAGGGATGTTGGCAACCATTACGTGGTCCCTCCTGTAAGAATGTCGACAACAGAATCAAACCGGTCAATAAAGTTATACCATTTCTTGGATTGTGATAGTCTTCTATGTCTCTTCTTTATATATATATTACACGAAATGCTTCAAGCAAACTACATATCATTCGTATCTTTTATTTATTTATTTTATTCTTTAATTCGTATTAGAAATGAACTCATCGATTTTAAACTGAACAAAGATATCGATAAATGAATACATAAAGAAGGCTTATTAAATCTGAAGCAAGTCATTCACTTTTTCATTTCTTTAATCGCCTTCGGGATTTATGATTTTATTTTCTTAAAGATTAAGAGAGGCTTCCTCTGCTGTTCTTATGAATGTTTCCATCGCAAACGTTATGATGGAAACGAAAACAAGATGGCCGAAAACAAAATTGCAAACGTTGATCCATTTTAAACCGCTTACGCGAAAACAATGAAAAGCATTACGCTTACAATAGCCAAGAGACGAAAAACGTTAATATGCATTTTTTCTATAGATTTTCATTCTCAAATTAAAACGGCTGAACTTCAAATTAAAGCAAGACTTTAATAATGTTTGTGTTAGACGCTGCCACAATGCGTTAATGCGACATTAGAAATAGATGTAAATCGTCATTATTGCTTTTGAGCTTCTTGTACATCTGTCAAATGACTAATATTTCGGGGTAAACCTCTTCTTCAACTGAAATTGTGAATTGTGATCGCTGTTTTTGTTGGATAATGAGGGTCAGAATGGGACACAATAGGAATAATTGACATCTGTGGGGACAGAATGTGACCTTAAGCTGGCGTTTTTTTTCATCGAAGTGCATTGTAACGTCGTTCCAGGAAAATTCCAAAGCGAGTAGACGCAGAAAGTTGGTACTCGTCCCAAAACCCGGATGGAGTGGGTCGAGCTAACAATGTTATAGTCTAATATAGACTAATATAAAGGCGGCCAATGCTTATCTCCATCTCCTCCCTCTCCCCTATATATATATATATATATATATATATATATATCTCTTGGTAGAGTGAATAACTTTATATCTTTGTCTCTTTCTCTCTTTTATCTCAGTAAATGTTTATTAATGCGTTTCTCACGCGAATAAAGCCTCTTCGAAAACAAAGACCGGTGTCCTATGATTTGATCGATAGAAAACACGAGACAACCCGTGGGTTCCAGTTGCAAGGGTGTATAATGAGGTTATACACGCCTCAGAGGCCACCACTTATTTTGCGTATATTGTTATTAGATACATACTTTCAAATTGACGTGTTCTTTTCTTAATGAAGACGCTGTATGTAATTGTTGGTTGAAGATATTATTGCCAGACAGTAATCATAGGTGTGAAACTGATAAAAATGATAAATTGACAGTAAATGTCGTATGCGTGTATGTGTGTTAGTAAGAACCAATCAGAGATCAAACCAAAGACGACCCGTGGAGTAAAACAATATAACATATGCTGAACGTAATGCGATTTTGTTCTGTTACGCCATTCCAGCGTCGCTGAATTTAAATCGTCAACGACTTCCCTGGAACTATGCGAAAAACGTTAGCTGCCCTTTTCTCCGCCGTCTTTTTAAATATTCTCTTCTTTGTCCAGCTTTTTTGTTCATTTGCTTTTGACACCTTGGGATGCTTCGACGAAGAATCGAAAACGTTCGTGAAACTTATGGAACATTTATTAATTTTTTAAATTTTATTTTAATACAATTAAGACCATCAGAAAAATTGAAAAAATAAAAAAGGTATAATTAAACAAACGAATTCTGTTATTTTTAACACTGTTTGCATATATATATATATATATATATATATATATATATATATATATATATATATATATATATATATATATATATATATATATATATACCACTGGAAAGCCATGAATTTTATAACTGTTCTGTTTTTAAATTTCCGAAACAGTTATATGCAAAACAGCTGATGATCCTCGTTTAATATTTCACAATTCAAGTTTAGGTCACTGTTATATAATTGAATCCCCTTATATATATATATATATATATATATATATATATATATATATATATATATATATATATATATATATATGAGTCACTGCTGTTTTGAATGGACTATAACGGCCTTTACCGGATAAAAAGTGAGTCCATCTCGATGAAACCGCGGTACGTCTCTGAAATATGTAACATATATGTTTTAAATAAATAATTTGAATATATATATATATATATATATATATATATATATATATATATATATATATATATATATATATATATATATATATATACTACTTTAAATAATTACATATTTTTAGTAAGCAATAACCATGGTTCTACTACGCTTTCTGGACCAGAGAGACATATTTAGAGGTGGCTTGCTATCTTAAAGAGAGAGAGAGAGAGACGGCTAGTGCCGCACACTATTTAGTTGAGATGTTGCACCCGCCCTCACACCCTTGGTTTTTTGGGGATCAACCGATTTTTTGTGATGTCCATGTTCGAGTGCCTACCAGTAAAGAGAGAAAATTCTACTTTCTGGTATTGACGTAATACTCCATACTTTCATTTACCGGCTCGAGTCATTCTTATGAACCCTAATACGTCAATCATTCTCTTCATCTATGCTGCTGGCTTTTGCTTTGTTACATAACTATCTTTTGTGTTAATTTTATTTGTTTATTTTTGTGTCTTTGTTTATGTATTTATTATTATTATTATTATTTGGTTTATTGTTTTGTTTGTATTATTATAATTATGTTTTTATTTGATTACATATTATCTTTATTATTATATTTATTTATTCATTTTATATAATTAGGATCATCTCATTATTTATTCGTTTCTATTTTTTAGTTGTTGTCTTGCGTTTAACCTAGAATCATTTAACAGTGATGTTTGTTCAAATGTCTGCAATTTACGATTATCTCATGTTTCTTATTGAGGAGTTTTCGTTTTTGTTTATAGTTTCCGATCTGATATTTTAAACAATATAAATTGCAAAATTTGCCTTGACAAAAAATATATATATAATTACGTGAAGCGTTATCAAAAATATATTTCCATGGAAAAAATCGAATACAAATATTTTAAGATGCCAACCACACTACAATCACTCTCAAAATGTTATTACTGTTTTTTAAAATTTGCAAATAGAGGAAGGAGCGCTAAACCACGACACGTAAATATAAAATGGTCAAAATAGCCAGGGATTTTCTGACATGGGTCGAAGTTCAAGATTGTGTTGTTTTTTTTAAAAATTTCTATCCGACTTCGCTTCACGTCGCATTGACTCCATATGAGCTCAGGCAATACGCGTCCGTATCAAGTGCCGATATAACGGAAAAAAGCGTGACCGCCGCCAGCCAACTATCGCCGTGACGACAACCATTAGATATCGTCTCCCCGTCTCTCATTATGTGAATACGAGAATGTATTATTTATTTATTTATATTGAATCCCTTTACAAAACTTTTTATCTGGTATGAGTTTATTGAATGAAGTTTTTATTGTATGGTAGCTCGTAAGGGATACATTAAGAGAGGGCATTGCACACAAGCAACAAGAGATTAAAAGGGTGTTTTATGAATGGATTGCACCGATAAGCTCACTCGTATAAATAGTCAGTCTCCAATATTAAACTCTTATGTGAGTTTTATTTCCTGTTCTTTTCCATGAATTTTACGTTGTTTCTGAACACAAGCAAATCAAAAAGATTTAAATTCAGAAATAAATAAATAAATAAATAAAGAAAAAAGAATGAGTGAATGAAATCAAGAAAAAATGATAAAAATGGGGGATCGAAAAGGAAGAAAGTCAACGCACAAAAAATAAACGCAGAAACAAATAAAGAAAGAAAAAAAATGAAAAATAAGAACAAAGTTTTTAAAAGTCAGTATAAAATGCAGAAATAAAGAGACAAGAAAAAAACTGCGAAAAAGTGAAGAAAGAGAAAAAGAAGGAAAGAAATGTATATAAAAAAGAAATCCAAAAAGAAAACGTCATCAGCAGCTGACTGACTGTTTGACCTAGTTGCAGTTTTGTTTTTTGAACAACTACCAGTAAGAATAAAATAAAATCATTTTTTCTTAACCCAATGCGTTAATTTCGTCTGTAATGACTCTAAGGGGGATAAATCTTACAGAACTTTTAAGAAAACCAGCTCGAAATCCGATAATGTGATGTTTGCATGTGTATCTGTGGTAGTTTCTGAGTTTTAGCCCGACACACAGACACACACAGACGAACATCTGAATTTTCGTTATATAATTGATTAGCAAGACTACCCGGCGTAGCCCGGTGGCATGGATAGAAACACAGAAGAGTTTGTTTTTTTGTTAATGTAAAATCTTTCTTTTTAAACTTACCGCTTCGTACCTCTACCTCCGACTGCTCATCTCTTTCTCTCTCTCTTTCTCTTTTTTGATTGCCACTCTCCATCTATACTTCTCCCTCTTTTTTCCACCCAAACCTTCCTTCTCTCTCTATTTACCGCTCTCTGTTTACCCATTTTCTTTGATCGCCACTCTCTCTATAGACTTCTCCCTCTGTTTTTCACCCACACTTCCTTTTTTCTCTATTCCCCCCTCTCACTGGCAACTGATATAATATAATAGAAAAACAAGAAGCAAAAGAACTGACTAACTGTTTAACCTAGTTTCAGTGTTATCTTCAAAACAACTACAACTAATAACGTTGAAAATCAATTTCTTCACCCCCAAGGCGCTAATTTCGCTTCTCGTAATCCTAAAGCGATGTCTATTACAGTATTCTTTTTTGCAAGCAGGCGGGAACCATACCTTAAAAAGTTTGTAAGTGTACCCTGTGTAGTATCTGACTTTTATCAAGGCACTCTTACATATTAAAATACTAATTTCCTTTATATAATAAATTATTATTACGGCCCATTCGACATGAGAGTTCGCTAAAGGGGCGGGAGACCGGGGTTCAATTCTCAGTCGAGTTATACCAAAAACTTAAAAAATGGTATTTGGTTCCTCCTTGCTAAACGCTCAGTAGTGTAAGGTGGGGATCACGGGTAAGTGGGGTAATTCTTGGAAAAAAGAAACACCTTTTCATACACTTCAGTGTAGTAGCAAAGGAAAATGGAGCCTTCGGGTCGTCCTCGACTAAGGTCGACCACTTTACTTACGTCAATAATCTACAAACGACGTCTATGCTGGGTCGAACATGTCCTAAGAGAGATTTGTAAATAAAGTGCTTCAGTGGAACCCTGATGGAAAAAGAGGAAAAGGGAAACCAAAACATACCCTAACCCTAACCAAAAACTAACCCTAACCCAAACTCTAACACTAACACTAACCCTAGCCCTAACCCTAACCTTAACCATAACCCTAACACAAAAAACTGACCCTAACCCTAACCCTAACCTTAACCCTAACCCTAACCCTAACCCTAACCAAAAACAAACCCTAACCCTAACCTTAACCCTAACACTAACCCTAACCTAACCCTAACCGTAACCCTAACCCTAACCCTAACCAAAAACTTACCCTAACACTAATACTAACCCTAACCGTAACCCTAACCTTAACTCTAACCCTAATCCTAACCCTAACCTTAACCCTAACCCTAACCCTAACCATAACCCTAACCCTAACCCTAACCTAAAACTAACCCTAACCCTAACCTTAACCGTAACCCTAACCCTAACCCTAACCCTAACCCTAACCTTAACCCTAATCCTAACCCTTACCCTTACCCTAACCCTAACCAAAAACTAACCCTATCCTAACCCTAACTTTAACCCTAACCCTAACCAAAAACTAACACTAACCCTAACCCTAACCCTAACCCTAACCCTAACCTTAACCCTAATCCTAACCCTAACCCTAACCCTAACCTAACCAAAAACTAACTTTATCTCTAACCCTAAATTTAACCCTAACCCTAACCAAAAACTAACCCTAACCCTAACCTTAACCGTAACCCTAACCATAACCCTAACCTTAACCCTAACCTTAACCCTAATCCTAACCCTTACCCTTACCCTTACCCTAACCCTAACCAAAAACTAACACTATCCTAACCCTAACTTTAACCCTAACCCTAACCAAAAACTAACCCTAACTCTAACCAAAAACTGACCCTAACCCTAACCCTAACCCTAACCCTAACCCTAACCCCAACCCCAACCCCAACCATAACCCTAACCCTAACCCTAATCCTAACCCTAACCCTAACCTAACCAAAAACTACTCTTATCTCTTACCCTAACTTTAACCTTAACCAAAAACTAACTTAAACTCTAACCAAAAACTAACCCTAACCTAACCCTAACCCAAACCCTAACATAAAACTGACCCTAACCCTAACACTAACCCTAACATAAAACTGACCCTAACCCTAACCCTAACCCTAACCCTAACCCTAACCAAAACTAACCCTAACCCTTACCCTAACTAAAAACTAACCCTAACTATACCCCTAAGCCTGATGGAAAAATGGAAACTGGAAACAAATAATCAAGAGAGATTTGATCGCAACGAGAAGAAGCTGGAGGGATGCTGCGGATCTGGAGTAAGACCGAACACTTTGACTGCCTCATGCGTCGCAGGAGGCCAAACATCCTTAGTCTAAGTAAATAAGTTTATTTACTTTACTATTATTATGTCTTAACGCAAGTGTGTAAGTGTATCCTGTGTAGTTTCTGACTTTTATACAGGCACTCCTACATATTAAAATACTACTTTCCTTTATATTATATATTATTATTACGGCCACTTTAACATAATGGTAATACTGTTCGCTAAGGGACCAGGAGACCAGGGTTAAATTTTGAGACGAGTTATACTACATACTTTCAAAATGGTATTTGATTCATCCTTACTCAAGAGTCAGCATGATTAGATAAGGATCAAGGGTAAGTGGCGCACTATCCTATACTTTTGTGTAGCAGTAAAGGAAAAGGGAGCTTTGCTGTCGACAACTTTACTTTTATTATTGTCTTTACACAGCATTCTTGATAGGAGATGATATGATGATGCCAGCCGTTCAAATCTAGTGACACCATTTATGTTCGGCACATTCATCTAGGTTTTCGATCTGTTCAAAGTACTGTTAATAGATGTGTATTATCATTCGCTGCGTATAAGTTCATAGACGTGTTTCTAATGCGCCCATGATGATGGGAATCATATCCAATTTTGTCATCGATCGCAGCCTTTTTATCTTCCATGCCAAAACGATACCGTTTTTCGTTTTTTTACATCATTTTATATAGGTCATTGCAGAATCTATACGCAAACATTAATTGCGTGTTTTGTTATTTCCTACATTATCTAAATTAATAAATGTAAGTTTTTTTTATTTATCGTTCATATATTACCATCAAAACAGGGTACTATCAATTAAATCAATAACACAACATAATATTTTGAAATAATCCATACGAAAAGCCCAAATACATCTATTTGAATTCTTAATTCTCATAACTAGTTTTAAAAGAGTTCATATTAAATTAAGATTTGATGTTATTCATTTGTAATTGTCCTATTTTCTATATATATGCTAAACTTTATGAGTAGAATCACTATTCTAATTTTGATCCAAATCCATTATATCATTATTTATTGAGGAAAATGTCTCAAATTTAAGACTAAAGCTCAAAAGAGTCTTCAGAAGAAACTAAAATTAATGGAATCTTGCTAAATTGGTGTTTAATGGCTATGGATCAATTTCAATGCAAATCTGAAATATTTGAATTTTCAAATGAGAGGTTGCGCCCATATTATCCCCCTTTTACAAACCATTTAAAATACCCCAAAGAAACTGAAATTTGAGAAATATTTATTAATTGATGTCTAATACCAATTGTTAACATTTCATTAAACTAGGACATATTTGAATTTTTACGAAGAAATTCTCTCCCGTGTTACTCCCTTTGTATAAAAAATTAAGCTAAATAAAAAAACCCAAAAATATAAATGAGTAAAACCCATTTTAAAAGCGATGCAATTGAAATGAAACTATCGCACTAGAAAGAGAGATATACTGACGAAACATGCGCAAGAAAGGTTCCCAGAGAAAGGGAAAGAGTAACTGACTGCTTTTTCTTCACCCCTTCTCACTTTCTCTCTCTCTCTCTCTCTCTTTCTCTTTCTCTGTCTCTCTCTCCCGATAGAGACACTACATTTTATTTTTTATTGTTTTTAAATTCAATGTGTGTTTGCGGTCGTTTCTATATTGTAAGTTAAAAAAAGCGCCCTCTTACAAGCATTATGACACAGGCGATTTGATTTTTTTTTTCTTTTCATTTATTTGCGGTCTTATTTAAAAGAGAAATGAATTTGTATACACAATTACAAAAATATAAATATCTATTTATAGTAATGCTAAAGTATTTCTTTTTATGATTTAAATTTTGACTTCAAGTATTACAAACAGCGAACTCTTAGAAACGATGGAGATCTGAAAAAGCCAGTAAATCTAATATATAAAGAAAAGTTATTCTGATTCTCGAGTTAAGACTTAAAAAACATTAGTACAAAAATATTATTATGAATTAAAAAAATGATAGTGATGATGATGATGATGATGATGATGATGATGATGATGATGATGATCATGATGATGATGATCATGATGATGATGATGATGGATGTCTTTATTACGAAAATAGATTATATAAATATAGACTAGCGAAAGAATTGTGACGTAGCGAACAGGAAGTCACTTTCAGGAAGTGTCGAAGAATAGACATTTTGGCAAAAGGAAACACTAGATATTCTATGTTTGATTTCTACTGCGAAACAAAGCAGACGTCTTTCGAAGAACATCTTCCCTCCTCCTACACAGCATAGGTTGGGAGAGTCTTTTATTGGTTAAAGCTCTTAGAGAAATTCAAATAAAAATACTAAAACTCGAAACGAAGATATGTGCTGTGGTTATTATATACTACCTATGAGCACGTATGCGGAGAGACATTGTCGTGTGATGTAGACTGCGATATATTACTGACTACTGCGGAGATAGACACTATGCTACAACTCCTACTACGAACTACACAATGTGTTACATCATGGAGAGACGACATTAGACGACATTTGTTTACGCGACGAAAATACGTCTGCTATGTAACACAAGTGCTACTGTCTGGTTGTGCGTCGAGAACGGCTGCATTCTCAATAGAGAAAGAAAGAGAAAGACGTCACGACTAATTGAGCTGCCTACATACGACGTTTCAACAATACTTCAGCTGTTTCTGTCGACGAGATGACGACCGGCAATCTGTTTTCAAAACATATAAAAGTAAATAACATTTCCATGAACAAAGGTTTCCAGTACATGGAACACATTATTGCGGGACTACAACCCTGCATATTAACACATAGTCGTCTACAAATCAAATGTTAATAAACACTTGCTATAAACCGTCTCATAAGTAATTATACTCAGTCAATTCCATTGATCAATTTTAGTACTTCCATAGTCTTACTCGTCCTTCGGCTGACGGTCATTCCATCTCATTAACCCATATTCTCGAGTAGCTATTGGCCTTGATAAGTGGTGACTCAATCGTAAAAATACAGCAATAGGTTTCTCGTCCGTGGAACACATTATCGTGGGACTTCTTCCCTACAGATTACAACTTAAAATCCAATGTCAACAAATACTTGGCATAAGCAATCCCATAAGTAATCAAACTTTGTTCATTGCATTGATCAACTTAGTACTCCCATAATGTTCTTCATCTTTCGACTGACAATCATTTTATCTCATTAACCCTCATCCTTCAGTGGCCCTTGGCATTGGTAAGTTGTAAGCCAATAGTAAAACAAAGCTTCCCAACCAATAAGGAACTTCACCACAAGAAATATTATATTAGTAGTAGTAGAATTAGTAGTAGTAGTAGTGGACATGGTAGTAGTAGTATTAGTGGTAATGGTGGTGGTAGTAGTAGTAGTGGTAGTAGTAATGGTAGTAGTAGTAATGGTAGTAGTAGTAGTTGTAGTAATGGTAGTAGTAGTACTAGTAATGGTTGTAGCAGTAGTAGCAGTAATGGTGGTAGTAGTAATTGTAGTAGTAGTACTAGTAATGGTAGTAGTAGTAATGGTAGTAGTAGTAGTAATGGTAGTAGTAGTGGTAGTAGTAGTGGTAGTAGTAGTAATGGTAGTAGTAGTAGTAATGGTAGTAGTAGTAATGGTAGTAGTAGTAGTAGTAGTACTAGTAATGGTAGTAGTAATAGTAGTAGTAGTAATGGTAGTAGTAGTAATGGTAGTAGTAGTAATGGTAGTAGTAGTAGTAATACTGGTAATGGTAGTAGTAGTAATGGTTATAGTAGTAGTAGTAATGTTAGTAGTAATAATAGTACTAGTAATGGTAGTAGTAATGATGGTAGTAGTAGTAATGATAGTAGTAGTAGTAGTACTAGTAATGGTAGTAGTAATGGTGGTAGTAGTAGTAATGGTAGTAGTAATAATAGTACTAGTAATGGTAGTAGTAGTAATGGTAGTAGTAATGGTAGTAGTAATGGTAGTAGTAGTAATGATAGTAGTAGTACTAGTAATGGTAGTAGTAGTAGTAATGGTAGTAGTAGTAATGGTGGTAGTAGTAGTAGTAATGGTAGTAGTAGTAATGGTAGTAGTAGTGGTAGTAGTAGTACTAGTTATGGTAGTAGTAGTAGTTGTAGTAGTAGTACTAGTAATGGTGGTAGTAGTATTAGTGGTAATGGTGGTGGTAGTAGTAGTAGTGGTAGTAGTAATGGTAGTAGTAATGGTAGTAGTAGTGGTAGTAGTAGTGGTAGTAGTAGTAGTAGTAGTAGTAGTAGTAATGATGGTAGCAGTAGTAGCAGTAATGGTGGTAGTAGTAGTAATGGTAGTAATAGTAGTAGTAATGGTAGTAGCAATACTGGTAGTAGTAGTAGTAGTAGTAATGGTAGTAGTAGTAGTAATGGTAGTAGTAGTAGTAGTAGTAGTAGTAGTAGTAGTAATGGTAGTTGTAGTAGTAGTAGTAGTAGTAGTAGTAGTAGTAGTAGTAGTAGTAGTAGTAGTAGTAGTAGACCTTCGTCGATCGTGTCCGACCATGAATGACGCTTGCAGATCTAGCCGGCTAGTTTCAGTATTCACAAAATCTTGTCATACTTTTACGGCATGAAAAGAAACTGGAAGCTTGGGAAAATCTCCATCATACCAGTACTAGTGAAAAAAATTTCAAAAGCTATCTGGCGAGTATACCCGGTGAACCGAGTGCAAGAGAAATACAAAAAACTGCACTTAAAGGGACAGTTAGAATCTTAAAACGATCTCTAGGCTGGAGTGTCTGAAATAGCTTGTCAATGTCTGGCATCCGGTAGGATGCCCCATCTCCAGCAAAAACAGAAAGATAAGAAAAATAAAAAAAATAAAAACTTAACCTAGGCACTTTTTGCTGTGGCTGAGAAGGCCTATGCGGACCTTGCAGTCTCTGTCACAGATGAAGTAGGAGAGTGGATGAGGAAGCTCACTTGCCTTTGCCCTTTCTCTCCCCCTTGCACGCTTTTCAGCGGCTTTCGTCTTCCATTTTGCTTCCCTTATGTCAAGCTGTCGTTTGAGGTTTTTTTTCCATTCAACCCTGTCAGAGGCAAGCTTTTCCCAAGATGACGGATCGATGTCAAGCCTCTTCGTGTCTCTCTTGCAGACATCCTTGTATCTTAGAAGAGGGCGACCACGGTCTCTCTCTCTCCTTCTTTTAACTCTCCATAAAGGATATCTTTGGGAATTCTGCCATCAGCCATCCTGTGAACGTGACCAAGCCATCTCAGTCGGCGTTACTTCAGCAGTGTGTACATGGATTTCACACCAGCTATTTCAAGCACCTCAATATTTGTCTTTTTGTGTTTCCATTTGATACCAAGGATAAAACGGAGGCTTCTCAGATGGAATATCTGCAACTTTTCTTCTTGTTTAGCATAGGGTGTCCATGTCTCAATGCCATACAGCAGGATGCTTATAATGCAAGCACAATAGACTGCCATTTTTGTGCTGACTTTTAGTAAGGAGTTTCCCAAACTCGACCATTTAATTTAGACAAATGTCTGCTGCTTTACCAATCCTTTTGTTGATTTTCGTATCGAACAAGAGAAATTCTGAGATGTTTGAGCCAAGATATGGTAAACCGTCAACAACCTAGCATAGTGGTGTGGTGAAGAAAATGTATTATAAGGGTTCCAATAAAAGTGATGCTAATGAGTAACAGATTCTACCCTTTTGGAATATTGTTCGTGATAGATAGTAATAGTGATTTAGAAATATTAAAAACACGGACTAGTCTACCAAGATGACATGGGGTTGAAGAGACGGCCGTTTTGAAATAGTCAATTGAGTAAGCCAGTTGGTGAGAGGCATCGCAGGCAAACAGGGGGACTTGAACTTAAACTCCACGGAATGTATGATGCAACTAACTTTCCGACCGGTAATTGTCGATTCGCGTGCTTAACGACGGACTGTATTGAAAATGCAGTGTTTGTCATCAATTGGTTCGAACGTTATAGCTAATCAATTCGAAGACGAAAAGATGGCGACTCAAGTTCGATCACCACGTGGAGAGTGCCGAGATACCCAACTGAGGCGATCACGAAGGATAATCCGATCTTCTTTGTATTAACTACAATTATACAGAGAGAACGTCATCTGTAGAATGGCAAACAATTGAATGTCACAGATGAAAAGAAAGTAAGCGGAGATGGGAAGGGAGAACTGAGACAAGGACGAGAGAAAGGAAAAGGAATACAGAGGAAGGAAGAGTAAGAAAGGGTGGGGGAGGGGGAGATTTGAAAAAAAGTAGAAATAAACCATTTAAAGAAAGAGAGAGGGCGTACAAAGGAAAATAAATGAGAGAGGGGAAGATAGATAGATAGATAGATAGAGAGAGAGAGGGGGCGAGAGAGAGGGGGGAGATAGATAGATAGATAGATAGATAGAGAGAGAGAGAGAGAGAGAGAGAGAGGGGGAAGATAGATAGATAGATAGATAGATAGATAGATGGATAGATAGATAGATAGATTAATAGATATATATATATATATAGAGAGAGAGAGAGAGAGAAGGAGAGAGAGAAAGAGAGAGATAGACAGAGACAGACAGACAGAGAGACAGACAGACAGACAGACAGAGACAGGGATCTAAAATTTATAAAAAGAGAACAGATTCGGTTTGGTGCATTTGTCTTATGACAAACAAAATACTCTAACCCCCACTTTGTTCCAGATGAACGGCTCTCCCCTTTAAGAAGCCCACTGATTTGTTTAACTCCTAGGACTGACCTTCTCTTCAGACTTGAAATGGATTACTTACATCAAATCTGTTGCTAAGACCGCTGGAAAAATGGTTGGATCATTCTATCGCTCCAGAAGGTATCTCACGCCCGACGTCATCCTCTACCTCTATAAGAGTAAAAATTTGGGAATTTCTTTGCTTTTGTACATTTAGTGTATATGAATTTTCATCTTAACCCTATTAAGGGCATATGATTTCAGTATACTGACATTTATCATGGAATATATGTAGTGTTAATCTGATTTTGTTGTGAATATTAGAAAAGTTTGCATTTGGCGTTATGGATTAACAATTTAAGATATTTTAAAGATCTGTATTTGCTCTCGATGTAGGTTTCTTTATTGTGGAGGTAGGAAGGGCTGCAGATTCTGAAAGCTCTTAGACACGAGCCGCTGATCATGCCGGATTTTATTATGTTGTTGTGGTGGGAATAGTTGTGTATACTGTCATTTTTATTGGTTGGTTTTCTATAGACTGAGTAGTTAAGACCGTTTGGGGTGTTATGTAGAGTTATGTCAAAAGATATTAAAGACGTGGTTAGTTTCTAGTCCGGGTGTGAAGAAAGTGATGTGTTCAAATCTATTGAGTTTCCCGACAAACGTTGAGAAGACTAATAGGATGAGGGTAGATAAAGAGAATGTCATCCCTATATCTAAAGTAGTGAAACTTTTGGGGTAGAATGGATTTGAAGGGGACGTTTTCTAAAAAAGTGCAGAACCCCAATAAAGGTTTGGTAGTTTGGTAGTTTTGTTTTACGGCATATCAACCCTTTTTGGGTTATTTAATGCCGAATCTGGTCATTATAGTAAAAGTTTTTATGCTTCAAGTTCTTTATATCTTCAAATGTTTAATCATCGTTTTTGGTTTGGTAGTTTTGTTTTACGGCATATCAACTCTTTTTGGGTTATTTAATGCCGAATCTTGTCATTATAGTAAAAGATTTATGCTTCAAGTTCTAAAAGTAAAATAAAAAAGGGGAGGGAGAAAGGGAGAGGGGCTGTTGTTTTTGTTTTTGGTTTTGTAGAACATAATTAAGTTTTACAAAAAAAAAAAAAAAAAAAAAAAACGTCAATGTAGGTGAATTTCGTCTCAGGGAGCCACAGGGCAGCCTGATCTGGAATCACCAGGCCCAATAAAGAACCGTAGTGCTCTACCAACTCAGCTAAACGAAACTGCCAATGATATCGGGAAACATTATATCGTCTATACATGAAGATATTAATTTAAATATATATTTTTTCGTTAGTGATAACCAAAAGTGCTCAATTCTTGTTATGGAAGAGTATTGCTTAACGCTAAGTGGAAATCATCATTTACTCCACCAGATGCAAGCAAAGTGGCGTACAGAGGAATGATGAGGCCTTGGTGGCGTATTAGGTTAACTCCTTGATTGTGTCCCCCAAAGATTCGAGTATAAGTCTTAGTACTGAAAAATATTAGGAGAAAGGGAGTTACTTTGATATTCTCTCCCTGTTGTGATACCCGGGTCATTGTCCCATCGTTTCCCCTCCCCTCTGTACTCTACTGGAGCATAACATTTCCACGCTGCACAGCGTTTCCCATCTTAAAAAACAAGAGACCAGTATATATATATATAAAAAAGAAAACAACATCTTCGTCGTATTTCCATTCTGACGGACAACAGGTACAACTACTACTTCTAGTATCTCTCTGCGTGACAAGGCTATGTTTTTAGCGAAATGAGTTTTTGAGTAAAAACTATGTTTTTAGCGAAATGATTTTTTGATTAAAAACTATGTTTTTAGCGAAATGATTTTTTGAGTAAAAACTATGTTTTTAGCGAAATGATTTTTTGATTAAAAACTGTGTTTTTAGCGAAATGATTTTTTGATTAAAAACTATGTTTTTAGCGAAATGATTTTTTGATTAAAAACTATGTTTTTAGCGAAATGATTTTTTGATTAAAAACTATGTTTTTAGCGAAATGATTTTTTGATTAAAAACTATGTTTTTAGCGAAATGATTTTTTGATTGAAAACTATGTTTTTAGCGAAATGATTTTTTGATTAAAAACTATGTTTTTAGCGAAATGATTGCAAAACTTAAATACAAATACATGAAATCTAAAATGAGAAAAAAAAGTCTGTTTTTATTTTTATTTTTATCATTATATTCTAATTCCTCTAATGATAAGATTTTAATCTTTGAAAAGCCTTGGCTTAAGGAAAGAATAATAAACATGTTTTTACCGAGTACACCTTGCATTGAACAATCGAAGTTGAAATAAATTTGTTATTCGTACATGTTTATCCCTCTTCTTTCATCTATCCTTAAACCGGGACTCATCATCATAGAGATATGACTATTCACTACCGGTCATGCGATTCGAAACCCCGGATTACGAGTATTTTACAACTCAAATCCGACGCCTTAACCACACGGACAATTTTAAATAGCGAATAAACTGTGATAATATATATTTATCTACAGACACGTGTTTTGTCGACAATGTTGACGAGAAAAAAATTTAGTATCAGTTCTGATATAACATTTTGTGTTTTCTGTTCCTTGTCAGTGAAGGAGAAATCCTTATAGACCGCGGCAATTCTTATTTTTGCTCTAATCCAAAGTGACCGTTTTTGGGTAGCTGCGTTTCTCCCACATTAAAATCGACCTAACTTTTATTTTCTGTGGAGGCAAGTAAATAGAGTCACATCAGTGTGGCTAGACGTAGCGAGATTCGAAGACAAAAACTAATGCATAGAAAGGAAAGTTGGCGAGGAATAAAAGGGAGGCAACAAATAAGAAAGAAAAGGAAAAAGCAGTTACAGAAAAAAGAAAAGACAAGGAAGAGGAGAAAGTGAGCATGAAGTAGAAGAGAAAAAGAGTGTGATAGGAAGAGAGAGAAAGAGAGAGAAATATAGGGATAGAGAGAGAGAGAGAGAGAGAGAGATAGAGATAGAGAAAGAGAGAAAAAGAGAGAAAGAGAGAGGGAGAAATATATATATAGAGAGAGAGAGAGAGAAAGAGAGAGAGAAAGAGAGAGAGAAAGAGAGAAAGAGAGAGATATACAGGGATAGAGAGAGAGAGAAAGAGAGAGACAGAGAGAAGGAGAGAAAAGAGAGCGAGAAAGATATATATATATATAGGGACAGAGAGAGAAAGAGAGAGATGGGGTTAGGAAAAGAGAGAGAGAGGAAGAGATAGGGATAGCGAGAGAGAGAGAGAAAGAGAGAGAGAGAGGGATAGAGATAGCGCGAGAGAGAGAAGGAGAGAAAGAGAAAGGGAGTAAGAGAGAGAGAAAGAGAGAGAGAAAGAGATAGGGACAGCGAGAGAGTAAGAGATAGGGATAGAGAAAGAGAGAGAAAGAGAGAGGGAGAGAGAAAGAGAGAGAGGGGAGATAAGGATAGCGAGAGAGAGAAAGAGAGAGAGAGAAGGGGGGGGGGAGAGTTACGCGTTGCACATCATCCGTTGCTATCGTTCACCATAAAGACAACCACGCGTGAATCATTCGTCGTGACCTGTGCGTGCTAAAAGCGCCGACTATTATTAGAAAGAAGTGCGGACCTTCCATTGTTAGGGTTAGGGTTAGGGTTTGTACACCATTAATTACGGCATTAGGATGCTCAGAAGAACAAAAGATGGCATCGATGCTATTAAGTTATTGCCAGTCATGATGATGATGATGATGATGTTGATGATGATGATAATTCTGTTGATGATTATTATTGTTATTATTATGATAGTGATGATGATGTGTTATATAGTATCTAATGAGTATTATGTCATATGATTTCTTAATACCACGCCATTAATTGCGGTATTATCATGCTCAAAAGAACAATCGATGGTTTTACAGTCATGATGATGATGATGTTTCTGGTGATGATTATTACGATGATGATTCTGATGATGATTCTGATGATGATGATGATGATGATGATGATGATTCTGATGATTATTATGATGATGATGATGATGATGATTCGTATAATGATTATGATGATGATTATTATGATGATGATGATTCTGATGATGATTATTATTATAATGATGATGATTCTGATGATGATGATAATTCTTATAATGATTCTGATGATTATTATGATGATGATGATTATTATTATTATTATTATGATGATGATTCTGATGATGATGATGATTATTATGATGATGATGATGATGATGATGATGATGATGATGATGATGATGATGATGATGATGATGATGAAGATGATGATTTTGATTATGATGATGATTTTGATGATGATTCTGACGATTATTATTATGATGATAATGATTCTGATGATGATTTTGATGATGGTCTTGATGATGATGATGATGATGATGAAGATGATAATTTTGATTCTGATGATGATTTTGATGATGATGGTCCTGATGATGATGATTCTGATGATTATTTTGATTCTGATTTTGATTCTGATAATGATGATGATGATGATGATGATGATAATGATGATGATGATATTTTATATAGTATCTAATGGATATTATGTCGTCTACTTTCTTAACACCACGCCATTAATTACGGCATTACGATGCCCAGAAAAACAAAAGATGGCATCGCTGGTATTAATTTATTGGTAGTCATGATAGCGATGATGGCGATGATGGCGATGATGATGATGGCGCTGCTGCTGATGATGACAGTGATGATGTGTTATATAATATGTAATAAATACTATGTTATATACTTATTACCGCCATATCATCTGGAAAGCCGAGGTTGGCGCTGACATCGATAGTTGTCTTCGAAAAAAGCGACGCCGATTTAAACTTTAAACTTTATTACATTCACTTAACTAAATGGATGTTCAGTTCCTTAACAAGGAGTTGCTTATGTACTAGTACTTGATAATTAGAAATAGAGGGGATGGAGAGAGGGGAGCGAGGGGAGCGAGAGGATGGGGGGGGTAAGATACAAAAGGAGTAGATAATGCATAGGATTGCCTCCTAAGACTAAACAGAAACTACAGTTTGATCCTAACCAAAGGTCGCGAAAAATGATGATTGTTCTGATGACTATTATTTTTTATTTTTTAAAATTTTTTAACATAGTTCACCCCAGACAAGGCAGGCCGCCACTGTAGACGTAAGAGGCTACTGAGAAAAAAGAAAAGGGGAGAAGATTGGGAGGAGGGTCAACCTAAATTAAGATCTGCGCAGCGAGATGTCTGTTTACATTAGTTTTAAATTTCTGCATGTCAGTACTGTCGGGGAAACAGGGGGCAGGGAGGGAGTTCCAGAGGCCAGCAGCACGAGGAAAGAAGCTATTTAAGTAGAAGGCTCTCTAGCATCTGGGGACCCTCACTGTGAACGAATGAGATTTAGTTGATTGTCGAGTTGGTCTAGTGAATTTACGTCGAGGGGTCACCAGAGAAGCCAATTCATCGGAGCATAATCCATTGAAGTATTTGGAAAACAAGCACAAGGATGCTACATTGCGGCGATAGGGACAGGGACTGGAGCTTGGCTGACAGTGAGGGACCTATTAGGTTGGCGACTCTTTTTTGGACCTTGTCAAGGAGGGAGAGACCAGTAGATGATGAACCAGCCCAGATGTGGCAACAATATTCCATGCATGGGCGGATGGTGGCTTTGTAGCGATACAGGATAATGTCAGGTGTGAGGAGTTTACTAGCACGGTAGAGGGAGCCAACCTTCTTTGCGGCAGCCTTATGATGATGATTGGTTAGCGAAGACAAAATAAACTTTCATAAGTTATAATTTTACGAAGAAACTAGATCACAGGTGACGTGTTGCTTCAGTAAAATAGACACCCACTTAAGTTACAAATCAAATAAGTAAGTTCGTTGAGTCCTCTAGTCTGTGTTGATGTTTACGCTGTGTTTAACATAAATATAACTTAAATTCTCCGTATCACGTGATATTTTTTTACGGCCGAGAGGATAGAGTAAAAGCGTGCGGAGTCAAGAGTTGCTCTGTGAACCGGGTTCGTGCCTTGTGACTTTCTGAAATTATCACTTCCCTGTGCTGATGAGAGCCAAAAGGCTCGAAACGATGTCGCCTGTAGATAAATATAGTTTACTAGTTATTTATGAATAGTATATATATATATATATATATATATATATATATATATATATATATATATATATATATATATATATATATATATATATATATATATGTATATATATATATATATATATATATATATTAATAGAGAATGGTAGTTTGCTTGAAGCATTGTTGGGAATTGTATAAATATATTAAGAAGACTAAATGATCCTTAATTCGATTCATCATGTTTGTTCTTTCTAGCTTCTCATCAATCCGGCACTCTGCATTGCCCCCAGCCTTCTTAATATATTTACTATGTATATATATATATATTCTTCTTTTTATTATTATTATTATTATTATTATTATTATTATTATTATTATTATTATTATTATTATTATTATTATTATTATTAATTATTATTATTATTAATTATTATTATTATTATTTTTTTAATTTTTAAAAATTATTATTATTATTATTATTATTATTATTATTATTTACTCACTAGGAGTTCTCACACAGTTCATCAGTGATTACTCACCGACAACCGGTGGTATTCCCTGGAGTCTGAGTGACAACAAGTCTCCCCAGATTTCCAGTTTTCTCCACTTCTTTTCGATAGCCACCGCAAAGAAACTTGCAGTATCACAACAGCCGTTTACCATTGATTTCTCGCTGGTAAGGACCATTGGTCTTCTCTGGGATTTGGGTGGCAATAAGCCTCCTCAAGGTCCCAGCATTATTATTATTATTATTATTATTATTATTATTATTATTATTATTATTATTATTATTATTATTATTATTATTATTATTATTATTATTATTATTATTATTATTATTAATATTATTATTATTATTATTATCATTATCATTATTATTAATTATTATTATTATTATTTTTTTTTTTTTGTTATTATTATTATTAATTATTATTATTATTATCATTATTTTATTATTATTATTATTATTATTATTATATTAATTATTATTATTATAATTATTAATTATTATTATTATTATTATTAATTATTATTATTATTTTTAAAATTTTTATTATAATAATAATTATTATTATTATTATTATTATCATTATTATTATTAATTATTATTATTATTATTATTATTAATATTAATTATTATTATTAATATTATTATTATTATTATTAATTATTATTATTATTATTATTATTATTATAAATATTAATTATTATTATTATTATTAATTATTATTATCATTATTATTATTTTTTATTTTTTATTTTTATTAATATTAATTATTATTATTATTATTATTATTATTATTATTATTATTATTATTATTATTATTATTATTATTATTATTATTATTATTATTATTATTAATTATTATTATTATTAATTATTATTATTATTATTTTTTTAATTTTTAAAAATTATTATTATTATTATTATTATTATTATTATTATTTACTCACTAGGAGTTCTCACACAGTTCATCAGTGATTACTCACCGACAACCGGTGGTATTCCCTGGAGTCTGAGTGACAACAAGTCTCCCCAGATTTCCAGTTTTCTCCACTTCTTTTCGATAGCCACCGCAAAGAAACTTGCAGTATCACAACAGCCGTTTACCATTGATTTCTCGCTGGTAAGGACCATTGGTCTTCTCTGGGATTTGGGTGGCAATAAGCCTCCTCAAGGTCCCAGCATTATTATTATTATTATTATTATTATTATTATTATTATTATTATTATTATTATTATTATTATTATTATTATTATTATTATTATTATTATTATTATTATTATTAATATTATTATTATTATTATTATCATTATCATTATTATTAATTATTATTATTATTATTTTTTTTTTTTTGTTATTATTATTATTAATTATTATTATTATTATCATTATTTTATTATTATTATTATTATTATTATTATATTAATTATTATTATTATAATTATTAATTATTATTATTATTATTATTAATTATTATTATTATTTTTAAAATTTTTATTATAATAATAATTATTATTATTATTATTATTATCATTATTATTATTAATTATTATTATTATTATTATTATTAATATTAATTATTATTATTAATATTATTATTATTATTATTAATTATTATTATTATTATTATTATTATTATAAATATTAATTATTATTATTATTATTAATTATTATTATCATTATTATTATTTTTTATTTTTTATTTTTATTAATATTAATTATTATTATTATTATTATTATTATTATTATTATTATTATTATTATTATTATTATTATTATTATTATTATTATTATTATTATTAAATATTTATGAAAACCATTTCGACCTTCCAAATATTTATACACACATTTTGGAATTTCTAAATGTTAATGAAGACATTTTGAAATGTTGAAAATGTTTACAATAATATTTTATTCCAAATGAAATTCTTTTATTTTAGATCCTTTTTGCACATTCATTATTGGTTAATAAATACTTGAACATTTTCTTTCAGTTTGAATCTTCTTAGCGCATTATATAACTTTTCTCATAAGAATGGGTCACCGCTTATCAAGATCCAAGGGCCACTCGGGGATAGGGGTTTAAAGGGATTGGCAGTTGGACGATGAACGCCATCACGAGAAGATTAGAATAAAAGGGTGGAATGGGCAGAAAATTATCTAAGAGAAATTGATTATCTAAGAAGGCAGCTTAACAAGTGTTTGTTTACATGAGACTTGAAGACGGCCATGTTGTAGTCGGTTTGGAAGCAGCCTCGGTGTATTATGTTCCACAGATAGGATGTTCTAGGAAATAAACTTTGTTCTGTTTGTTTCGTTTTTCTACAAAGCGAAAGAAAGAAAAGTTATTTGCTGTGGTTGTAGCTGGACGAGTTTTTGCGGTGAATGTTTTACAAAAAGGGGGCACCAGGTGTTGAAGCTCAGTCGATCACCTACCATGAACATAGCGATACCCTAGAGCAGGGGCGCGCAAACTCCTGCCCGCGGACCACATCCGGCCCACGAAGGCTTAGCGTCCGGCCCGACACCCTGTTATGTTTTATTATTGCAATCCTACCCGCGGACCTCCCAGTAAAACTCATATCATTTTGTGACATAAACGTAAAAGTAGGTTTCAATTAAGATTTACAGTGGGATAAAAATGTATAAATATCAGCGTGCGATGATGCATGTATATTTCATTTTTCTTTAACTATTAATTTCAAATCCTTGGCCTGAGATAAAAATAGAAAAAGAGAAAGAGAGAGGCAAAGAGGAAACGAGAGACGATGAAAGGGCATGAAACATAGAACTTATGTGAGGTGTGTCAAAACGAATGCTGGATCAACTTGCTACTTCCCCCGTCATTATTTTTTATGATTCCAAAATGGCTCTTCGTCGACGCTTTTTATAACATCACATACAGAAGTCTCTTGAGAAAAAATATCAGATTTGTCGAGTGTTCAATGCAATTTTTGTACAATTTATTCATGTAAACAAAATATGGTGATTCTGAGATTTCGTTTTTAACTCCGGCCCGCGATCTCCTTCCAAAAGTCTCATCTGGCCCTCACTCTGAAAAGATTGCCCGCCCCTGCCCTAGAGAGAGGCTAGCAGCATCTTTTCTGTGTGAAAGGGGCTGTAAGGAGAATAAAAAACAAAACAATCGTTGCTTAAAAGAGAAATGCTTCCCATCATCATATAAAACAAACAATCGTTGCTTAAAAAAGAAATGCTTCCCATCACCATAAAAAACAAACAATCGTTGCTTAAAAGAGAAATGCTTCCCATCAGCATAAAAACAAACAATCGTTGCTTAAAAGAGAAATGTTTCCCATCACCATAAAAACAAACAATCGTTGCTTAAAAGAGAAATGCTTCCCATCACCATAAAAAACAAACAATCGTTGCTTAAAAGAGAAATGCTTCCCATCACCATAAAAAACAAACAATCGTTGCTTAAAAGAGAAATGCTTCCCATCACCATAAAAAACAAACAATCGTTGCTTAAAAGAGAAATGCTTCCCATCACCATAAAAAACAAACAATCGTTGCTTAAAAGAGAAATGCTTCCCATAACCATAAAAAACAAACAATCGTTGCTTAAAAGAGAAATGCTTTCCATCACCATAAAAACAAACAATCGTTGCTTAAAAGAGAAATGCTTCCCATCACCATAAAAAACAAACAATCGTTGCTTAAAAGAGAAATGCTTCCCATCACCATAAAAAACAAACAATCGTTGCTTAAAAGAGAAATGCTTCCCATCACCATAAAAAACAAACTATCGTTGCTTAAAAGAGAAATGCTTCCCATCACCATAAAAAACAAACAATCGTTGCTTAAAAGAGAAATGCTTCCATCACCATAAAAAACAAACAATCGTTGCTTAAAAAGAGAAATGCTTCCCATCACCATAAAAAACAAACAATCGTTGCTTAAAAGAGAAATGCTTCCCATCACCATAAAAACAAACAATCGTTGCTTAAAAGAGAAATGCTTCCCATCACCATAAAAAACAAACAATCGTTGCTTAAAAGAGAAATGCTTCCTATCACCATAAAAAACAAACAATCGTTGCTTAAAAGAGAAATGCTTCCCATCACCATAAAAAACAAACTATCGTTGCTTAAAAGAGAAATGCTTCCCATCACCATAAAAAACAAACAATCGTTGCTTAAAAGAGAAATGCTTCCATCACCATAAAAAACAAACAATCGTTGCTTAAAAAGAGAAATGCTTCCCATCACCATAAAAAACAAACAATCGTTGCTTAAAACAGAAATGCTTCCCATCACCATAAAAAACAAACAATCGTTGCTTAAAAGAGAAATGCTTTCCATCACCATAAAAAACAAACAATCGTTGCTTAAAAGAGAAATGCTTCCTATCACCATAAAAAACAAACAATCGTTGCTTAAAAGAGAAATGCTTCCCATCACCATAAAAAACAAACAATCGTTGCTTAAAAGAGAAATGCTTCCCATCACCATAAAAAACAAACAATCGTTGCTTAAAAGAGAAATGCTTCCCATCACCATAAAAAACAAACAATCGTTGCTTAAAAGAGAAATGCTTCCCATCACCATAAAAAACAAACAATCGTTGCTTAAAAGAGAAATGCTTCCCACCAGCATAAAAACAAACAATCGTTGCTTAAAAGAGAAATGCTTCCCATCAGCATAAAAACAAACAATCGTTGCTTAAAAGAGAAATGCTTCCCATCAGCATAAAAACAAACAATCGTTGCTTAAAAGAGAAATGTTTCCCATCACCATAAAAACAAACAATCGTTGCTTAAAAGAGAAATGCTTCCCATCACCATAAAAAACAAACAATCGTTGCTTAAAAGAGAAATGATTCCCATCACCATAAAAAACAAACTATCGTTGCTTAAAAGAGAAATGCTTCCCATCACCATAAAAAACAAACAATCGTTGCTTAAAAGAGAAATGATTCCCATCACCATAAAAAACAAACAATCGTTGCTTAAAAGAGAAATGATTCCCATCACCATGGAAAATCTCGACAGTCTGACCAGTATTTAAAACTACTGCAGATCGGTCTTCTACATCTCACTTCCGACCAATCAGGCTTCCTTTGCGTCATGAGATAGTTGTTTGAATCTGTAATAAATCACAAAGTTGTCAACCACCTCATTGACAAGCAATATGGATTTCGTCCTGCAAGATCAACAGCTGATGTAACTCTCTTTCTGACAAAGTGTGTGTGCGTAAAGTATTGCTTTTTTTTCTGGATCGGAATCTATCCATCTAGTACATATCGTTTGAATTTTTTAACCTTGAATTAGTATTTTTTTAGCTCTTTACATCAAGTGGCTTCATGGCTTGTCTGGAGCAATTTTTATGAACATTTGTTTTTTTAATTTTGTCTCTTTTTTTTTGGGGGGGGGGACTAGTGGCGGAAGTATTTTTTCGACGGGTCTTTTCTACTAAAGTTCCTTAATATCCAAATAATGTATACGATCACTTGTAGGGAGTTAGTCATTTTTACGCATGACAATAGGGAAATCGCGAGTTCATGCCTTTTTCCAGGAAGTATTAGTGTGTAATTGATAGCAATGGATCCGTTTGGATTTGGAGTCGGCCTGCTCCTACTGATACCGATACCGCCGCTGCTGATGCGCTACGATCTGCGCTCACGATATGATTATGATTAGCCTTTCTTGTCGGCCATCAAGTACCAGGTCAAAGGGGGCAAGAGCTGGGCGGTTTCCCGCCCGGTTTATACTTCATCCCATGCTTCATCCCTCTTCCTCTCCATCCTTTCCCCCCGCTCCCCTTTCACCCTTCTCTCGGTGCATTGCCTTTCATACAAGAATACAGAAGAGACAATTCACTTAAAAGCAATACCAAACAATCGCAAGTCGAGACAAGTTTACGTTGCGTTAGAGATTTTCGCGGCTTTTTCGTGTTTCTTCTTTCAATATAAAACCGACTCTTAAGAAAATCAGACATGAAATAAGAAGGGACAAAACGGAATACTTTCTTTACTCGTCGCTGTCCCTCTTCTTCCTTTTCTTCTTCATCTTCTTCTTCATTTTCTTTTTCTTTTTCTTTTTCTTCTTCTTCATCATCTTCTCTTCATCTTCTTTTTTCTTCTTCTTCTTCTTCTTCTTCTTCTTCTTCTTCATCTTCTTCTTCTTTTTTCTTTTTCTTCTTCTTCATCATCTTCTTCTTCATCTTTTTTTCTTCTTCTTCTTCTTCTTCTTCTTCTTCTTCTTCATCTTCTTATTCTTCTTTTTCTTCTTCATCTTCTTCTTCTTCTTCATCTTCTTCTTCATCTTCTTCTTCATCTTCTTCTTCATCTTCATCTTCTTCTTCTTTTTCTTCTTCTTTATCTTCTTTTTCTTTTTCTTTATCTTCTTCTTCACTTTCTTCTTGTTCATCTTCTTCTTCGTCATCTTCTTCATCTTCGTTCCCTTCTTCCTTTTCTTCTACTTCTTCTACTTCGTCTTTCTATCTCTTTCTCTCTCTCTCTCTCTCTCTCTCTCTCTCTCTCTCTCTCTCTCTCTCTCTCTCTCTCTCTTCCGACACAAAATATAGAAACATCCTTGAATTGTTTTGAGCTTTCAAAACAGCTCATTTGCAAACACGCTTCGACTTATATGTCAACCAGGAATTGGACACATTTTAAAACGCACCGATGTTTCTTTATAATTGACAGACCGTCGAAAGGTGGAAGGATTTACGCAGAACTGCAGCAGGAATTACACAGATACAAATGTTCACAATAGATTGACACAAGGTTAGTATGAGCATTTCTATGACATTTTACGCGGTCGATTCAATCTTTGCTTTTGAACAATCCTTTCTTCTAAATTATATCATATTTCATACAATTCTTTCTTTAAAAAATAGCAAACATTATGAGATTTAATACAATTCTTTCTTTAAAAATTTAATACAATCGTCGTTAGCAAACTTTATGAGATTAAATACAATTCTTTCTTTAAAAATTTAATACAATCGTCGTTAGCAAACTTTATGAGATTAAATACAATTCTTTCTTTAAAAATTTAATACAATCGTCGTTAGCAAACTTTATAAGATTTAATACAATTCATTCTTTAAAAATTTAATACAATCGTCGTTAGCAAACTTTATAAGATTTAATACAATTCATTCTTTAAAAATTTAATACAATCGTCGTTAGCAAACTTTATAAGATTTAATACAATTCATTCTTTAAAAATTTAATAAAATCGTCGTTAGCAAACTTTATGAGATTTAATACAATCTTTTCTTTTAAACTTTATGAGATTTGGTACAATCTTTTATTTTAAACTTCGTGAGATTTAATACAATATTTTCTTTAAATTTCAAGAGATGCAATTAAAATGTATTAGATTTGATACAATCTTTTATTTTATACTTTGTGAGATTTAATACATTTTTTTTTTAATGTTTTAGAAATTTAATGCAATCTTTTCCTTTCATTTTCAAGAGATTTAATATAAACTGTTCTGCTAAAATTTATTATTTTTTTTATTTTAGATTTTATGAGATTTGATACAATCTCTCATTTTAAACTTTGTGAGATTTAATACAATATTTTATTTAAAACGTTAAGAGGTGCAATACAATCTTTTCTGTTAAACTTTATGAAATTTGATACAATATCTTCCTTTAAATTTAAAGAGGTCTACTTTTTTCAGTTAAGATTTATTCGGTTTAATACAATAACTTTTTCTAAATTTTATGAAATTTAATACAATGATATTTTTAAAACTTTACGAAACATACTTCAATTCTTGATTGGAATCATCACCAGATATACTAGAATATTCACTTTTAAACTTGCTTTTATATTTTGCTATAATTTTTTAGTAAACAATGTGATTATTTCCCGCACGTATTCTGCACCGGGTACAATTTTATGGTACACTTATAGCTGACGCACCATGTTTCCGTGACTTCACGTCGTCAATGTTCGTGCAGGTCTCGGAAGCGCCCGATAGTTGACGAAACTATTAACCAAAAACCATTTGCTTATAAACAGCTTTCTTTCGTTAACATAAGAAAACAAAGAAAAAAATTGCTTAAAATCATTAAAAAAATGTAAAAAAAAAAAAAATTAAATAAAAACAAAAAAAACAATAACATTTGCTTAACAAATCAAACAAAATCATCATTTGAAACTTTCCGGTGCACAAACAAACAAAAACCATTTTATTTAAAAATATTTGATTAACAATGGTTCCTTTGACAAAAAAGAACAAAAATAAACATCTAATTACTAACAGTTGTTTAGCTATGGTTTGTTCGTTCTTTATTTTGATATATGTATTTTAGATTGATTTTCTTTGTCGTAATTTATCGGCTGCCAGTCTTCAATTTATTGTTTGACAGTTTTCGCCTCGTCAACTCTCTATCTACCTATGTCTGTATCTGTCTCTTTACTTCTCTTTCTTTCTCTCCCCCTCTCTATCTACCTATGTCTGTATCTGTCTCTTTGCTTCTCTTTCTTTCTCTCCCCCTCTCTATCTACCTATGTCTGTATCTGTCTCTTTACTTCTCTTTCTTTCTCTCCCTCTCTCTATCTACCTATGTCTGTATCTGTCTCTTTACTTCTCTTTCTTTCTCTCCCCCTCTCTATCTACCTATGTCTGTATTTGTCTCTTTACTTCTCTTTCTTTCTCTCCCCCTCTCTATCTACCTATGTCTGTATCTGTCTCTTTACTTTTCTTTCTTTCTCTCCCCCTCTCTATCTACCTATGTCTGTATCTGTCTCTTTACTTCTCTTTCTTTCTCTCCCCCTCTCTATCTACTTATGTCTGTATCTGTCTCTTTACTTCTCTTTCTTTCTCTCCCCCTCTCTATCTACCTATGTCTGTATCTGTCTCTTTGCTTCTCTTTCTTTCTCTCCCCCTCTCTATCTACCTATGTCTGTATCTGTCTCTTTACTTCTCTTTCTTTCTCTCCCCCTCTCTATCTACCTATGTCTGTATCTGTCTCTTTACTTCTCTTTCTTTCTCTCCCCCTCTCTATCTACCTATGTCTGTATCTGTCTCTTTGCTTCTCTTTCTTTCTCTCCCCCTCTCTATCTACCTATGTCTGTATCTGTCTCTTTACTTCTCTTTCTTTCTCTCCCCCTCTCTATCTACCTATGTCTGTATCTGTCTCTTTACTTCTCTTTCTTTCTCTCCCCCTCTCTATCTACCTATGTCTGTATCTGTCTCTTTGCTTCTCTTTCTTTCTCTCCCCCTCTCTATCTACCTATGTCTGTATCTGTCTCTTTGCTTCTCTTTCTGTCTCTCCCCCTCTCTATCTACCTATGTCTGTATCTGTCTCTTTGCTTCTCTTTCTTTCTCTCCCCCTCTCTATCTACCTATGTCTGTATCTGTCTCTTTACTTCTCTTTCTTTCTCTCCCCCTCTCTATCTACCTATGTCTGTATCTGTCTCTTTGCTTCTCTTTCTTTCTCTCCCCCTCTCTATCTACCTATGTCTGTATCTGTCTCTTTACTTCTCTTTCTTTCTCTCCCCCTCTCTATCTACCTATGTCTGTATCTGTCTCTTTACTTCTCTTTCTTTCTCTCCCCCTCTCTATCTACCTATGTCTGTATCTGTCTCTTTGCTTCTCTTTCTTTCTCTCCCCCTCTCTATCTACCTATGTCTGTATCTGTCTCTTTGCTTCTCTTTCTGTCTCTCCCCCTCTCTATCTACCTATGTCTGTATCTGTCTCTTTGCTTCTCTTTCTGTCTCTCCCCCTCTCTATCTACCTATGTCTGTATCTGTCTCTTTGCTTCTCTTTCTGTCTCTCCCCCTCTCTATCTACCTATGTCTGTATCTGTCTCTTTGCTTCTCTTTCTTTCTCTCCCCCTCTCTATCTACCTATGTCTGTATCTGTCTCTTTACTTCTCTTTCTTTCTCTTCCCCTCTCTATCTACCTATGTCTGTATCTGTCTCTTTACTTCTCTTTCTTTCTCCCCCCCTCTCTATCTACCTATGTCTGTATCTGTCTCTTTACTTCTCTTTCTTTCTCTCCCCCTCTCTATCTACCTATGTCTGTATCTGTCTCTTTGCTTCTCTTTCTTTCTCTCCCCCTCTCTATCTACCTATGTCTGTATCTGTCTCTTTACTTCTCTTTCTTTCTCTCCCCCTCTCTATCTACCTATGTCTGTATCTGTCTCTTTACTTCTCTTTCTTTCTCCCCCCCTCTCTATCTACCTATGTCTGTATCTGTCTCTTTACTTCTCTTTCTTTCTCTCCCCCTCTCTATCTACCTATGTCTGTATCTGTCTCTTTGCTTCTCTTTCTTTCTCTCCCCTTCTCTATCTATCTATGTCTGTATCTGTCTCTTTGCTTCTCTTTCTTTCTCTCCCCCTCTCTATCTACCTATGTCTGTATCTGTCTCTTTGCTTCTCTTTCTTTCTCTCCCCTTCTCTATCTACCTATGTCTGTATCTGTCTCTTTTATTCTCTTTCTTTCTCTCCCCTTCTCTATCTATCTATGTCTGTATCTGTCTCTTTGCTTCTCTTTCTTTCTCTCCCCTTCTCTATCTATCTATGTCTGTATCTGTCTCTTTGCTTCTCTTTCTTTCTCTCCCCCCTCTCTATCTACCTATGTCTGTATCTGTCTCTTTGCTTTTCTTTCTTTCTCTCCCCCTCTCTATCTACCTATGTCTGTATCTGTCTCTTTGCTTCTCTTTCTTTCTCTCCCCCTCTCTATCTACCTATGTCTGTATCTGTCTCTTTGCTTCTCTTTCTGTCTCTCCCCCTCTCTATCTACCTATGTCTGTATCTGTCTCTTTGCTTCTCTTTCTTTCTCTCCCCCTCTCTATCTATCGTTCTTTATTTTGATATATGTATTTTAGTTTGATTTTCTTCGTCGTAATTTATCGGCTGCCAGTCTTCAATTTAGCGTTGGTCAGTTTTCGCCTCGTAACTTGCCCGAACGTTGCGGACGCGAAGTGACGGAAACATGGTCTTCAGCTATAAGAGTACCAATTTTTTAATTGTAAAACTTATTGGCATCTCTTAATATATATTCATTAAAGTAACAAGCGTTTCTAAATTAGGGTTTCCTGGAACCTTAGTTCTCTGCAGAATCTCTCGAAGAGGTTCCGCAAGAACAATTGAGATGAGCTAATGCACTTCTGACATTTTAGTTAATTTAACATACGTAATATTACTAAATACGTACAATATATTCTAGGTTATTGTCATATAGACATTATCATATCTAACCGTATAAAAATATGACAATCATTGGAGAATATATGTATAATGTCTGTACGGCGACAGTCTAAAAATTAGACAAAGAAGTATCTAGTTATTCGAAAATATATACTACTAGCGGAACCGGTCGCCCGGCGTTGCACGGGAGAAAGTACTACCTATTGCATGACGTCAAATAAAAAAAAGGAAATTATCTATTTTTTCTCGCCCCCCCCCCCGTCCATTGTGTTGGCGAATGTTTTAAATTTAAAAAAAAATAAAAAAAGTGGTAGAGTAGAATGGGATCGAACGCTAAAACAGGTGATTATGAATCATGCCTTCTTACCGACTGCACCACGCATTCGGATTAAAATATGTGTGAAAATAGGTCAGTTAACTTAATAATAAATAAGAACCGGTGTTTTGTGAAAATTAAACTGTGTGTATTAGTTCCCGGTGTCGGTGAGTAGAGTGACAGTACAGAATTGTTAGAGAGAAAAATTTTTGCTACCACCTATATGGAGTTGGTTTTTAGGAGAGTCGTGGAGTGCGGGCCAAATGTAATATTTAGTGTTAGCTGGGAAAAAAGATTAACAAATGTACTAAAACACGCTCGAGTGAATAAGTGTAATGTAATGGTGAGTTTAGTAGCCTGTGATGCATGTGGTTATTTTCCTATTCTCAGAGAAGGTACAGGGGAAAAATCGTCTCTACTTTATATATTAGATGATATTTACCATGTGAACTACAATGAAAATAAAATGAGAAAGATATGGTATTTAATTTTGTTTATACACAGGGGTTCTGTGAGGCATGAAATATATTCAAAAGAGGTTAAAAGGTTCAGAAACGTCAGATCCCGCACCGTCTGCAAAGTTTCAGCCCCTGTCACATCATCGCAGTGTTTCATTCTTGTGTTTGTTTTACAACTACTTCTACGGAATGTGCTCCGATGAACTTACATTAAGGATTTTATTTACTCAAATAGCTTCTTTCCTCGTGCTGCTGGCCTCTGGAACTCCCTCCCTGCCCCCTGTTTCCCCGACAGTACTGACATGCAGAAATTTAAAATTAATGTAAACATACTTCTCGCTGCGCAGATCCCAGTTTAGTTTGACCCCCCCCCCGATCTTCTCCCATTTCTTTCTTCTCAGTAGCCCCTTACGTCTATAGTGGCGGCCTGCCTTGTTTGAGGTGAATTACGTTAAAATAAGAAGAAGCATTATCGAACAATTTGGTAAATAGTTATTAATTGTTCCTTAATGGAAATGGAAACAGTTCTTTGAAATCATCTGTTACGTTTTAAATTTGAAAGTTGAGAACAAAAAAAACAAAACGTTATGAGCCACGAATAAAATGCAAATATTTTTAATTAAAATTCTTTTTTTTTAACTTTGGTCTTAGATTTTTCGTGTAAAGTACCCTTCCTCAGAGACAAGAGGTGTTTCATATTTATAAAAAAACAATCTTTTTATTTTTATTTTTCTAATTAGGAAGGTCTTTTTGTTGCTATCCGGCTTATTTCATTGAACAGTGTCATTGAAGCAACCTATTTATGTGGAACTTTAAGGCATGTCAGATGCCGGAAGTATAGTGAAAATCGAAATAAGTTTATTCTTTACTGAATTTTCAAATTTAAAAGAAGTATTGATTTTTCCTTAAACCAGGTATTCAAAAAGCTGTACTATTATATTTGCCACGTGAACTACGACGAAAATAACATGAAAATAATATGGTATATACTTTCGGGTGTTTCATAAAAGATATACACAAGTGAAATCTAGCAGTTTAAAATAAATTAACAGGAAAACTCATTGTATCAGTCAAAAATAGATATCCACACCACAAATTACGGAAAATTATCTAGTAGAATTTATGTAATACATTAAATTCATTTTTTATTAATATTTCCATTGTGCGTTTTTTTAAAGCCAGCACGTCGTAGAAGATTAAGCCCTTCTTCTAATATGAAGACGCCATGCGGTTCTGTCTGTCAGATTTCGTTGACTACAAATGGTAAAATAATTTTATTTATTACTAAAATTCTACTCGATAATTTTCCGTAATTTGTGGTGTAAATATATATTTTTGCCTGATACGTAAGTATATCAAAGAGTATTCCTGTCAATTAATTTTAAACTGGCTTATTTCACTTGTGTATTTCTTTGAAGAAGCACCTAATGTTGTTTTTGCGCAGGGGTTCCTTGAGACATGTAATTTATTTTACAGGTTACGCAGGAGCTAAAAAGTTAAAAAAAAACAACAAAAAAAAACGCTGGACTGACCATTAATCGTGGTCGTTTTGGGTGTTAGGGTTAGGGTTAGGGTTAGGTTAGGGTTAGGGTTACGGTTAGGGTTAGGGTTAGGGTTAGGGTTAGGTTAGGTTAGGGTTAGCGTTAGGGTTAGGTTAGGTTAGGTTAGGGTTAGGGTTAGGGTTAGGGTTAGGGTTAGGGTTAGGTTAGGTTAGGGTTAAGGTTAGGTTAGGTTAGTTTAGGGTTAGGGTTAGGGTTAAGGTTAAGTTAGATTAGGTTAGGTTAGGGTAAAGGGTTAGGGTTAGGTTAGGTTAGGTTAGGTTAGGTTAGGTTAGGTTAGGTTAGGGTTAGGGTATATGGTTACGGTTAGGTTAGGTTAGGTTAGGGTTAGGGTTAGGGTTAGGTAAGGGTTAGCGTTAGCGTTAGGGTTAGGTTAGGTTAGGTTAGGTTAGGTTAGGGTTAGGGTTAGGTTAGGTTTAGGTTAGGGTTAGGATTAGGGTTAGGGTTAGGGTTAGCGTTAGCATTAGGTTAGGTTAGGGTTAGGGTTAGGTTAGGTTAGGGTTAAAGTTAGGTTAGGTTAGTTTAGGGTTAGGGTTAGGGTTAGGGTTAAGGTTAAGTTAGGTTAGGTTAGGTTAGGGTTAAGGGTTAGGGTTAGGTTAGGTTAGGTTAGGTTAGGGTTAGGGTATATGGTTACGGTTAGGTTAGGTTAGGGTTAGGGTTAGGTAAGGGTTAGCGTTAGCGTTAGGGTTAGGTTAGGTTAGGTTAGGTTAGGTTAGGTTAGGTTAGGTTAGGGTTAGGTTTAGGTTAGGGTTAGGATTAGGATTAGGGTTAGGGTTAGCGTTAGCGTTAGGTTAGGTTAGGTTAGGTTAGGTTAGGTTAGGTTAGGTTAGGGTTAGGGTTAGGTTAGGTTAGGTTAGGGTTAGGGTTAGGGTTAGGGTAAGGTTTAGGGTTAGGGTTAGGGTAAGTTTAGCGTTAGCGTTAGGGTTAGGTTAGGTTAGAGTAAGGTTAGCGTTAGGGTTAGGTTAGCATTAGGGTTAGTTTAGGGTTAGGTTAGGGAGTGTCATGTTCACAAGGTTTTCGTCTGTTTTCATTTCAACTTTTCTAATAACCTTCATGGAATGTTGAATTTTACTAAATTCACCAGGGCAGACCAGTCTCATTCCGCGTCGGTGACTCAAAAGTTTTTTTTATTTCCTTGGTTCAATGAGATGTTGTAGGGTTCAAGTATCACCTTCACGTCTTGAGAGACAATGGATACCCCCTGTGTGTGTAAGTGTGAAGCAAGGGTTGCGCAATCCCAACCACACCTCTCATGAATCGGCACCGCTTGAATCCAGTGTCAAGGAGAACTCCAAGACGACTGGAAAGAATGGCGAGATAAACGAAGAGCACATACAACATCTGGTATTCCCAACTGGTCACCCATTTAGTACTGACCAGACTCAACGCCGCTTAACTTCGGTGATCTAACGGGAACCGGTGGGTCAACGTGATTATGCTGTATCTAGTTGTGTTACCGACATAAAATTTTTAATGTTTTGCAAATGTCTATGTGTCTGCATTAAAAAAAAAGTTTTAGATAGAATGAAAACAAATTGTATACTAAAGAGTCCAACATTTAAAACATCATATTTTCTTTTCGGAAAAGCATATATGTTTAATGCTTACAAGTTGTCGTGTTAATTTAACGGAAATAAAACCCCATTTGGACATTTCCATTTCCATTATAAGAGAATAGAAATGCATGACATTTAAATTAAAAAAAAAAAATGATATAAATAAATGTTATACTTTTTAAGCGGCTGTGTACCAATGTGTGTGCAATAAGGGTTTAGGGATAGGATACTCCTAGATATGGTATAAGAGATGATTTGGCATCACTGGTAACCCTTTCATGTTAAAGATTGACCTTGAAAACTTGGGTAAAAATCCAAAGATTTATTGATTTATCAAGAAAACTGATCGAGTTAGTGGATCACGCGTAAATAGAAGATGACTTGTAAACCGAAAAAAGCCATTTTCGAAATTTGAGACTTTCCCATAGGACGATTCTGTCCAACTTCTAGTATGTTGTACACGAGACCTAGCCGAACATGAAACCACGAAAAAACAAAATGTTGCAATTTTTTTAGGTACGGGTACTGTGCTAGTATATTGCCCCGTCTATTGTGGCCTATTACGAACAGACTTATTCCCCTTCCGTGTCATATCATTTATCTAAATTGGCCATATGTAAATATCTAACGCCATGAGACTTTTCTATTTACTATTTCGCATGTTTGAATCAAATTGCTACATCATAGTTGTTTTGTCCAAAATATTAAATATAATCGTTTTATGCAAGCTACGTTGTTTTAATATATGCGCTAACCCTAACTCTAACCCTAACGCTAACAACGAGAAGTCGATTTTAGCTCGGGTCCAAATCTGGGGAAACACCGAACTCTCTCATTATACTCGCTACGTTGATGATATCCTAATTTTAGCAGACAATCACGATAGGCAGCATCTTTTTATTTAAGCAAACAGTGTTGAAAATAACACAATTATCGGCTTAATTATACCTTTTTCTATGTTTTTTACCATTTTCCTGATGATCTATTTTGTGTAAAAAAGAGCATAAATGGTTTGGCAGTTTGGTAGTTTTGTTTTACGGCATATCAACCCTTTTTGGGTTATTTAATGCCGAATCTGGTCATTATAGTGAAAGTTTTTATGCTTCAAGTTCTTTATATCTTCAAATGTTTAATCAGGGTTTTTGGTTTGGTAGTTTTGTTTTACGGCATATCAACCCTTTTTGGGTTATTTAATGCCGAATCTGGTCTTGTTTTCTTCTCTTTTTTGTTTCTTTCCCCTTTTAATATCTGTTTCTATTTAACCCATAGTTGGGACCCTAACAGGTACTACCACTCCGGGTCAGGGTGGACCTGGGAGCAATGGTAATTAAAAGGAGGCTCCACATTCCCCAAAGTCCGTAAGCCGGATCTCACCATCGGATGTAGTTTAAGGTCATATCCAGGACCGGGAGTAGGGTAGGAAAAATAAAAATAAAAAAGGGGAGGGAGAAAGGGAGAGGGGCTGTTGTTTTTGTTTTAGGTTTTGTAGAACATAATGAAGTTTTACAAAAAAAAAAACAAAAAAAAACAAACGTCAATGTAGGTGAATTTCGTCTCAGGGAGCCACAGGGCAGCCTGATCTGGTATCACCAGGAGCATAAATGAATGTTCCATATGTATCACGAACGTGTTCGATTCTTCGTCGAATCCTCATCCGGTGGAAAAAGCAAATGAACAGAAGAAAATAATTCTGGTATTTATAACAATGTTTGCTTAAATATATGTATGTTGTTTTTTTTGTTTTTTTTACTTTATATGCAATATTAGGGAATGTTTATTTACGTTCGACTTTTCGATGCGTGCAGAGCCCTGATTTTATTTTTAAAAAGGTGGAAGACCATTCATCACATCATGTTGATATGCCGTTTTAACTTGTTACTTACGCTTGTTGCTGAGCATCAACATTTTTAACTGAGAGGAACCTAGCGATCGTACAAAGCTAGATCTCTATATCAACAAACTAAAGTACAGATAGTCCTTTATACACTGAAACTTTTCTGAATGTAGGAATGCCACTCGTCTGACAAGACGTTGCAGTCATCATATATATATATATATATATATATATATATATTTTAAGTTTTATGGTGCTGTAACAATGCTAAGGTATGAACACCGTGTAAACTGAAAGAATGGGAGTGGAATGAGGCGAGTGAGAGATAGATAGATAGATAGATAGATAGATAGATAGATAGATTTAGAGATAGATAGATAGATAGATTCAGATATAGATAGATTGATTGAGAGATAGATAGATGGATAGATTGAGAGATAGATAGATGGATAGAAATATCTAAAGATAGATAGATAGATTCAGAGATAGATAGATAGATAGATAGATAGGTTTAGAGATAGATAGATAGATAGATAATAATATCTAAAGATAGATGGATAGATAGATAGATTGAGATATAGATAGATAGATAGATAGATAGATAGATAGATAGATAGTTAGATAGATAGATAGATAGATAGATAGATATGGACAAAGATAGATAGATAGATAGATAGATAGATAGATAGATAGAGAGAGAGAGAGATTGAGAGATAGATAGATAGATAGATAGATAGATGGATAGATAGATTGAGAGATAGATAGATAGATTGATAGATAGATAGATATGGACAGAGATAGATAGATAGATATATATAGAGAGATAGATTGAGAGATAGATAGATAGAAATATCTAAAGATAGATAGATAGATAGATTGAGAGATAGATAGATAGATAGATTGATAGACAGATAGATAGATAGATAGATAGATAGATAGATTGAGAGATATATTGATAGAGAGATAGATTGAGAGATAGATAGATAGATTGAGAGATAGATAGATAGAAATATCTAAAGATAGATATATAGATAGATAGATAAATAGATAGATAGATAGATAGATTGAGAGATAGATAGATAAATAGATAGATAGATAGATATATAGATAGATAGATTTAGAGATAGATAGATAGATAGATAGACAGATAGATTTAGAGATAGATAGATAGATAGATAGATAGATAGATTTAGAGATAGATAGATAGATAGATAGATGGATAGATAGATTTATAGATAGATTGAGAGAAAGATAGATATATAGATATAGATATATATAGATAGATAGATATATAGATAGATAGATATATAGATAGATAGATAGATTCAGAGATAGATAGATAGATAGACAGGCAGAAAGATAGACATACAGATCGATCGATCGATAGATAGATAGATAGATAGATAGATAGATATAGATAGATAGATAGATTTAGAGATTGATAGATAGATAGATTCAGAGATAGATATATAGATAGATAGAAATATCTAAAGATAGATAGATAGATGGATAGATTGAGAGATAGATAGATAGAGATAGATAGATAGATTGAGAGATAGATAGATAGATAGATAGATAGATTGATAGATAGATAGATAGATGTAGAGGTATATAGATACATAGATATATAGATTGAGAGATAGATAAATAGATAGATAGATAGATTGAGAGATAGATAAATATATATATATATATATATATATATATATATATATATATATATATATATATAGAAAGAGAGAGAGAGAGAGAGAGAGAGATAAAAAGGGTGTTTAATGCTATAAAAATCAGTCTTTTTTTTAAATAGGCGTGTTCTGTTTTTATGTCCATTCAAAATATTACAGATCTTTATGCTTCACCAGGTATGTGTGTGTGGTTGTGCGTGTGTGCGTGTGGTTGTGCGTGTGTGCGTGTGTTTGTGCGTGTGTTTTAGTGTGTGTCTGTTTGCGTGTTGATTTGTGTGTCTGTTTGTGTGCATGTTAGTGTGTGTCTCTTTGTGGCTGTATATGTGTTTATTTGTGTGCGTGTTTGTGTCTCTTTGTGCCTGTATGTGCGTGTATTTGTGCGTGTCTGTGTGTATGTCTGTTTGTGTATGTATTTGTGTGCCTGTCTGCGTGCGTGTTTGTGTGTGGTTGTTGTGGTCTGCATGGTTGTCTGTTTGTGTGTGTGTTTGTGTTTTTCATGTGTGTGTGTTTGTGCGTGTTTGTGTTTTATTTGTGTATTTGTGTGTGTGTTTGTATGTGTTTGTGTTAGCATATATATGCGTGTGTGTGTGTTTGTTCTTGTATATGTGTGCTTGTGAGTGTGTGTAATCACAAAGAGTTCAAAAGGTTTAAGAATCATGGAACGCAGAAAAACAGGATAGAACGAATCTCGAAGGAGTCTTCCGTGAATGCTAATTGGTTGTGTACTTGACCGTTTTAGAAAAATATTATTCTCTACGGATGTTTGTTAGATTTCAGAAATGCTATTATAACATGGGAACATTTTTTGTCACGCTCAATTTGGAATAGAATTTTCATTGGCCTGTCACGCTCAATTTGGAATAGCATTTTCGTTGGTCTGTAACGCTCAATTTGGAATAGCATTTTCGTTGGCCTGTCACGCTCAAGTTGAAATAGCATTTTCGTTGGCTGGTCACGCTCAAGTTGAAATAGCATTTTCATTGGCCTGTCACGCTCAATTTGGAATAGAATTTGCGTTGGTCTGTCACGCTCAATTTGGAATATCATTTTCGTTGGCCTGTCACGCTC
>OY744534.1:11357834-11367834 GCA_963556195.1 Sepiola atlantica | reverse complement strand
GGGTCTGAAAGTACTTGGGACACAAATGAAAACTTTGGCGGGTTAATCCCCCCACCCCCGAATCTAAGATTCTGATTCAGACTATTGAAAGGATCTACGAAAGCATATCTAGACATGAGTTGTCTCTTATATTCAACAATGTATGTATATATATATATATATATATATATACATTACAGACGCTTTTTCAAGTTATAAACTACTTGCCGTTATAATTCAAAAATGACCACAACAGTAAAGTCATAATTTGTAAAGACACTAAAACTAATACCGCCTGAAGATGATTTGACGATTCAAAGTACTTGCAAAAAAGAAAAAAGAATGGAACAAGAAACCCATGGATCATATTTACATCAATTTGACCGAAACTTTAGATGGACAATTCGGAAAATTGAAAAAATAAAAAAAAGTCGCATCAAACAAAACCACTCCGTGTTATTTAATAATGTTTGCCTAAATGAAAATATGCTGCCTAAATACACACAATATATATATATATATATATATATATATATATATATATATATATATATATATATATTTATATATAAAGTTAAAGATGGGAATAAATAATGGAAACGTACATATAGTGATTTAGAACGAAGTAAACAAGCACTAAGGACTCATGATTTACGCCGGTCTATGGGATTGTCCTGTGCAGTTCTAGGAGGTCCACCCTCCCAGGCTTTGCCTCCCCTCTTTGGGGAGGAGTAAGTTAATTGCTTACTGCTTGAGGCGCCCCTACCGGGGAATGCCGACGGAGCTGCCCAGGCAATTTTTGATGGTCAGAGTGCTCACCTCTCAGGCGCTGGCTTTTCAACCCCCACTTTCCGACCCGACCTTGAGTCACATCTTACTTGTGGGAGTAGGATAAAACTGGCCTTGTGCCTAACTCCTGGAGAGGAGTAAATAATACTTGACCTTTTGGCTAAGATCAAAGTGTAGTATCTGTTCCGATGGATACTGCACCCCATCGACTGGTATGGTCTTGGCCTTCGGGTCTGTCCTGTGCAGTTCTAGGAATGCCGACGGGAATGCCGACGGGGTAGCCCAAGCAATTTTTAAACCCCACTTTCCCGACCTGACCTCGGGTCACATCTTACTTGTGGGAGTAAGATAAAAACTGGCCTTGTACCTAACTCCTGGAGAGGAGTAAATCAATACTGGTAATGATGCAACGGCCTCGAAACCATATCTGAATCAGGCGAGTCATCATCTGATGAAGACTTGGCTGGAAGCAATGCTGTTGTACAAACACTAGTTATTGTATGAACTTCCATATATGAACATATAAATATATGGATATACTAAGATAGATGCAAAGAAAGAAGTGAAACTAGAATAGATAACGCTTTGTTCTGATGTCCAACTCCGAATGTTGATCGAGTGGTTTGAGGAGATGTCGTTGCTCGCTATTATCGTTCTATTGATTGCACACAAAGTGAATGCACTTATGCTGAGTTTATTCTTGCTATTATCATGTCTATTAGACGTGAATGTGGGTGTGGCCATTGCTTTGATTTCGTGCAAGAATAGTTTTCAGCTATCCGTTTCGAAGATTTTAGGAGCGTGAAACTCGCCGATTATGAATATCATCTTCTTCTGTTCTCTTATATATATATATATATATATATATATATATATATATATATATATATATATATATATATATATATATATATATATATATATATATATATATATATAGATTCTTCACTTAGAAGATAGTTTATTCAGTAAAGACCGGAATTAGTCCAATAAAAATAAGTTCGATGATACTCGATTACAGGGTACAGAGCATTTATATATGTTTTTTTTTAAGGTTTACCAAAACATTTCGTTCAAGAAATCATTCATCACAACGAAATACTTTTTCCTTTCATAGTTTATTTATTTTTCAGATTTTTCAAAGTTAAAGAACTTTTCCCTACACGTGTTTCTCTACTCAAGCAGGTTCTTCAGGGGAATTATATACCTGGAATAATGACCCTAACAACTGACAATACCCGTGTGGTGTTTCCCTAATTGAGGCCATTTAAGAAGAAAAAAAAACTCTTAATAAAATAGTTCAAGAAATGTTCACATTATGGTTGCTACTATGCATACCCACAAGAAATTGGTCCCAATGCAGTCCAAAGGAATCGGGAAAAATGTGCGAGAATACACCTCCTCATCGGGCGGAACAACGATGTAGGTATCTCCTCCCTTCCAAACAAAAACAAAACGGTCAACACACAAACCACAAGTTAGCGTTCCAAGCCACTGATAGTGTGGTCATTCCGCATTTATTCCATATAAAATACAGTATTAACGTCCGTTAGCAATGTATGTGGTCGTACGAAACTTTTTCTAGGGCTGACCTGCTCCCACTCGGGATAAACATAGAACGAGGCAAACGATCATAATCCCGCAGAAACCCCATTTAAGAAAAAACTCCATAAATACTAGATAGAAAATATTCATCCATAATACTGTCTCTAAAAATTTAGTTTCTATTTTAAAATTAATTCTTTTTAAATTTAATTTTCTAACGGCTGGGACGTCTTTTTACATTCTAGGAAAATATGTTTTACTTAATTTAATGGCGAGAGCGACCTTGTTGTTATTTATCGGGGTAGACATAGGTCGGAGTGAATAATCCTAATTCCGCAGAAATCATTTTGAGAAAAACATGTATATACTAAAAATAAAGTATTACTACAAAATATTGTTTACAAAAATCTAGTTTCTATTTTAAAAAATAATTTAAAAATATTTCCCTACCGGCTGGGTCTGCCTATAACACTCCGGGGAAAATATTATTTTATTCTGTTTAAAGATGGGAGTCCCCGTTATCATTTTATGATTGAACTAATTCCCATTCCGAGTAGACGTACATCGGGGCAGGTAACCACAGTTCCGCAGAAAAATGGACAACCACAACCTAATTCGGAAAGAACTGCATAAAAACTACAGGATCGAAGGCCATAGGGTGCTACAGGACATTAATTTGGCCGCTATATATATATATATATATATATATATATATATATATATATATATATATATATATAGAGAGAGAGAGAGAGAGAGAGAGAGAGAGAGAGAGAAGACACATTTTTATACATAGAGATAGATAGATAGATAATGTGTGTAAACTGTTTCTAGTTCGAATCAAGATTATATATATATAGAGAGAGAGAGTGAGAGAGAGAGAGAAAAAGAAGGAGAGAGAGAGAGGGGGGAGGGAGAGAGAGAAAGGGAGAGGGAGAGAGAGGTAGATAGATAGACAGATAGATAGGTAGATAGATAATGTGTGTTAACTGTTTCTTGTTCCGACCAAAGATTATATATATATATATATATATATATATATATATATATATAGAGAGAGAGAGAGAGAGACAGAGAGAGAGAGAGAGAGAGAGAGAGAGAGAGAGAGATAGATAGATAGATAGATAGATAGATAATATGTGTAAACTGTTTCTTGTTCCGACCAAAGATTATATATATATATATATATATATATATATATATATATATATATATATATATAGAGAGAGAGAGAGAGAGAGAGAGAGAGAGAGAGACAGAGAGAGAGAGAGATAGATAGATAGATAGATAGATAGACAGATAGATAGGTAGATAGATAATGTGTGTTAACTGTTTCTTGTTCCGACCAAAGATTATATATATATATATATATATATATATATATATATATATATATATATATATATATATATATATAGAGAGAGAGAGAGAGAGAGAGAGAGAGAGAGAGAGAGAGAAAGAGAAAGAGAAAGAGAGGGAGAGAAGTAGATAGATAGATAGATAGATAGATAGATAGATAGATAGATAGATAGATAGATAGATAGATAGATAGATAGATAGATAGATAGATAGATAATATGTGTAAACTGTTTCTTGTTCCGACTGAATGAGTCATCAATCCTAGAAGCGTCAGATGTCTGGCTGATCGGCCAGTAAATAAATTGAGGTGTGAATTAAACACTGAACTGATTGATTGGAAATATACGACAAGCGCAGACATCCTGGGAAAGCAGCGATGACACTTTGTTTCTGAATGATAATATAACGACCCAGATGTAATCGACCCACACGTTCCAAGCAAACAACCACGAAGGCACTTAATCAACGAACTCAGTTGCACATTCCACAACAAGCAGCTCTCTTTCTCTCTCTTCCGTCTAAGCAAAGTACCCCAGCCCTAACCCTTACTCTAACCCTAAATCTAACCCTAACCCTAACCCTAACCCTAACTCTAACCCTAACTCTAACTCTAACCCTAACTCTTACCCTAACTCTAACCCTAACTCTAACTCTAACTCTAACTCTAACCCTAACCCTAACCCTAACCCTAACTCTAACCCTAACTCTAACCCTAACTAACTCTAACCCTAACTCTAACCCTAACCCTAACCCTAACCCTAACTCTAACCTAACTCTAACTCTAACTCTAACCCTAACCCTAACCCTAACCCTAACTCTAACCCTAACTCTAACCCTAACTAACTCTAACCCTAACTCTAACCCTAACCCTAACCCTAACTCTAACCTTAACCCTAACCCTAACCCTAATCGACCCACACGTTCCAAGCAAACAACCACGAAGGCACTTAATCAACGAATTCAGTTGCACATTCCAAAACAAGCTGAATAATTTAGGTGACTGAAATAGTATTAAGACGATGAAGCACTTAAGAGAACAAAAGATAACGTGTTCGCCACATTTTACACCCCCGCGATCAAGGAACAGAAACTAATAGCGGACTTCTCTGGCCCAATAGACCGGTATTGTCAAAGTGTAGTATCTGTTCCGATGGATACTACACCCTATAGACTGGTATTGTCTGGGCCTTCGGGTCTTGCTTTACGCCGGTCTGTCGGTTGTCCGTCCTGTGCAGTTCTAGGAGATGCACCCTCCCAGGCTTTGCCTTCTCACCCTTTGAGAAGGGGCTAGTTTATTGCTAATCGCCTGAGGCGCCCCTACCGGGGAATGGCGACGGGGCTGCCCAGGCAATTTTTAAATGGCCAGAGTGCTTAAATTCTCGAGCGCTGGTTTTTTCCCACTTTCCCGACCTTGTGTCACATCTTTTGGTAGGAAGATAAATAGAGTTAGACTTTGGATTATTCGGACTACTGCCCTCATATTGAGTGTTATTCTCACAACGTTTCGGGGGCTGTAACTTCCGGCCTTCTTCAGGTGTATCTTTTCGCACTCGGGAATCTTTCTGTCGAACTCGGGAATCTGCACGGAATTTCGAACCATTTATTTAATCCATGGTGGTTTAATGCTCTCGTTCCGTCAGATATGACTGGGAGAAGTTTTGAGTAATTCACAATTCTTCGTATCGCCCGCACCAAGGATTGAACCTTCAACCTTCAGATAACTATAACGTACAACTGAATTTTACGTAGTACCATATCCACTGCGCCACGGGTCGGTGTGGGCGATGCGACGAATTGCGAATTACTGAAGACTTCCCCACAGTCATGGCTGACGGAACGAGAGCATACTACCCCTGTGGATTAAATAAAAGGTCCCGTTCGAAAGTCTGTCCAGATTCCCGAGTTCGACAGAAAATATTCCCGAGTGCGAAAAGATACACCTGAAGAAGGCCGGAAGTGACAGCGACCGAAACGTTGCGAGAATAACACTCAATAACAGTTTCTATTAATTTGCCTCCCTACAAGGGCAGAATAAAGCACAAGATCGGTTTTTAATATGTATAAAATGCAGTTACCTAAACAGGGGTACTGTCGATTTGGGGGACAAAAATGAAACTTGCCTCAGTCTAGAAGGATTACATCCACTGAATGAGGACAGAAAATATTAAATGTAATATCAGAACAGATACTATACTTTGCACCTTACTAAATAGGTCAAGAGGAACAATTCCTATTTACATGCCTCCACGCTAGGGCAGGGTTAGACAAAAGGTCGTTTTTTTAATGTGACAGAAAAACGCCAGCTCCCCGAGTAGGACATAGAAATAAAAGTTGCCTCAGTCAAGAAGCATTTCTTCTTCTACTTTGTTTCAAGCTATTATTTCTACATTATATAAACATATATCTTATTAAAGTTTTGTTATAACTTCTTGACATGTTAATATTTGCTGTCACCGGAAGCGAAGTGCATTATGGGATTTTTGTTCAATTTTGTTATTCATTGTTGAATTGATTATCGACAGGAAATTAAATTTGTTGATTTTTTTTCTGTTGTTTTGTAATGTGATTCCATTTGAAAATGACAAAATGTAATGGTTGCCTTATGGTTCTATGTATTTATTTACCTCCTCTTCAGGAGGTTAGGCGCAAGGCCAGTTTTATCTTACTCCCACAATTAAGATGTGACCCAAGGTCGGGGCGGGAAAGTGGGGTTTGAAAAGCCAGCGCCCGAGAAAGTTAGCACTCTGCCCATTAAAAATTGCCTGGGCAACCCCGTCGGCATTCCCCGGTAGGGGCGCCTCAGGCAGCAAGCAATAAATTTACTCCTCCCCAAAGAGGGGAGGCAAAGCCTGGGAGGGTGGAACTCCTAGAACTGCACAGGACCGACCCATAGACCGGCGTGGATCAAGCCCCGAAGGCCAAGACAATACCAGCTTATGCGGTGTAGTATCCATTGGAACAGATACTACACTTTGATCTTATAGTTCTATGAAAATAGAATGTAATCTCATTCTTTATAGATTATAGATGTTTTTAACCATCTATAACTCTAAAAGTCTGTTTTTCATATATAAACAAAATATACATAAATAGATAAATAGTAACATTTTTTTACATAAATAGATATATAGTAACATTTTTTACATAAATAGATAAATAGTAACATTTTTTTACATAAATAGATATATAGTAACATTTTTTTTACATAAATAGATATATAGTAACATTTTTTTACATAAATAGACAAATAGTAATATTTTTTACATAAATAGATATATAGTAACATTTTTTTACATAAATAGATATATAGTAGCACTTTTTTACATAAATAGATAAATAGATAAATAGTAACATTTTTTTACATAAATAGATGTATAGTAACATTTTTTTACATAAATAGATAAATAGTAACATTTTTTTTACATAAATAGATAAATAGTAACATTTTTACATAAATAGATATATAGTAACATTTTTTACATAAATAGATATATAGTAACATTTTTTACATAAATAGATTAAAAGTAACATTTTTACATAAATAGATAAATAGTAACATTTTTTTTACATAAATAGATATATAGTAACCATTTTTTTACATAAATAGATAAATAGTAACATTTTTTACATAAATAGATATATAGTAACATTTTTTACATAAATAGATATATAGTAACATTTTTTACATAAATAGATAAATAGTAATATTTTTTTACATAAATAGATATATAGTAACATTTTTGACATAAATTGATGTATAGTAACATTTTTTACATAAATAGATATATAGAAATTTTTTTACATAAATAGATAAATAGAAACATTTTTTACATAAATAGATATATAGTAACATTTTTTTTACATAAATAGATATATAGTAACATTTTGTTACATAAATAGACAAATAGTTACATTTTTTACATAAATTGATATATAGTAACATTTTTACATAAATAGATATATAGTAACATTTTTTTTACATAAATAGATAAATAGTAACATTTTTTTACATAAATAGATATATAGGTACATTTTTTTACATAAATAGATATATAGTAACATTTGTTTACATAAATAAATATATAGTAACATTTTTTTACATAAATATATATATAGTAACATTTTTTACATAAATAGATATATAGTAACATTTTTTTACATAAATAGATATATAGTAACATTTGTATTACATAAATAGATAAATTGTAACATTTTTTTACATAAATAGATATATAGTAACATTTTTTTACATAAATAGATATTTCGTAACACTTTTTTACATAAATGGATATATAGTAACATTTTTTTACATAAATAGATAAATTGTAGCAGTTTTTTTACATAAATAGATATATAGTGACATTTTTTACATAAATAGATATATAGTAACACTTTTTTACATAAATAGATATATAGTAACATTTTTTACATAAATAGATAGATAGTAACATTTTTTTACATAAATACATATATACTAACACTTTTTTACATAAATAGATATATAGTAACATTTTTTACATAAATAGATATATGTATAGTAACATTTTTTTACATAAATAAATATATACTAACATTTTTCACATAAATAAATAAATTGTAACATTCTGGTTATTTTGATAGAAATTTATTTATCTTTTAAACAAAACCGTAAAGCAATAGAAAAAAAGAAGAAATACAATTCGGTTGACCGATTTTGTGTGTGAGTGTGTGAGAGAGAGATAGACAGAGAGAGAAAGAGAGAGGGAACAAGCAAACACCACACTCTCCCCTTCTCTATTAAATATTTCTTTCTAGCCATCGATTTTTATTTAGTTTAAATTAGCTCCGTTGAAAATGCACGATTTGAAAAAGGTTTTCCTAATTTGTTTTTTTTATTAACTTACTTCAATTAATTATTGTCAATATAAATAAATATGTTGTATATATATATATATATATATATATATATATATATATATATATATATATATATATATATATATATATATAGGGAAAATAAGACAATAATATTACAAATTAATAACACTAAACATTGATTTATTATGAACTGTTTAAAAAATAGTTATGCAAATTAGGCATTCTAATGACTATCCTCTCACCTTTTCTGTGTAATATATTTTATATTTATATACATACATTGTTAAAAATAACATAATTCGTCGGTTTAATTATACCTTTTTTATTTTTCAATTTTTCTGATAGTCTTTTTTGTATTAAAATCAAAGAAAATAAATAAACGCTGGATGGCATCACAGAACAAAATCGCATTACGTTAAGCATTTTAAAATGTTACCAATGGTTTCATATGTGATGTTATTAATTTTATGTAGATAGATTCCAGTATTTTTACTCGTCAATGACTTGCTGGAACAGTGCGAAAGAAAGATTTAGGGTTACGGTTAGAGCTAGGGCTAGGGTTTAGGTTTAGGGTTAGGGTTAGGGTTAGGGTTAGGGTTTAGGGTTAGGTGTTAGGGTTAGGATTAGGGGTAGGGGCTTAGGGTTTAGGGTTAGGGTAAGTGTTTAGGGTTAGGTTTAGGGTTAGGCGTTAGGGTTAGGATTAGGGGTAAAGTTAGGGTTAGGTTAATGTTAGGGTTAGGGTTAGGGTAAGGGTTTAGGTTTAGGTTTAGGGTTAGGGTTAGAATTAGGGGAGGATTTAGGGTTAGGGGTAGGAGTTAGGGTTAGGGTTAGGGTAAGACGTTAGGGTTAGGATTAGAGGTAGGGGTTTATGGTTAGGTTTAGGGTTATGGTTTAGGGTTGGGCGTTAGGATTAGGGGTAGGGTTTAGGGTTTAGGGTTAGGTTTAGGGTAAGTCGTTAGGCTTAGGATTAGGGGTAGGGGTTTAGGGGTAAAGGTTTAGGGGTAGGGGTTTAGGGTTAGGTTTAGGGTTAGGGTTTAGGTTTCGGGTTAGCCGTTAGGGTTTAGGTTCAGGGGTAGGCGTTAGGGGTAGGATTAGGGGAAGGGGTTAGGGTTTAGGGTTAGGGTTAGGGTTAGGGTTAAGGTTAGAGTTAAGGAATGAGAAAAGAATAAAAATGATTGAGAGGCGTAGGAGCTAATGTGAACATAAACTGTTAGATATCTCCTTTAATAATCTGCGATAAAGAGCATTGTAGTTTTCTTTAAGCAGCCTCGTAACTCTCGCTTCCTTTTATTTGCTCTTTAGTCTCACATTCCATGAGCGATGTTTCTAACAAAGGGGGAAGAATTGCTGTTTTATGGGTCAAAATCTAACCATCTTACACTTATCGTTGGCTAGTATTTTTCTTTGAAGTTGTATTTTTTAGCTCCTTAAAACAAGTGACTTCATGCCTTGTCTGGAGCCATTTCCATAA
>OY744534.1:11347834-11350334 GCA_963556195.1 Sepiola atlantica | reverse complement strand
TCTATTTCTTTTTTGCAAAACTAATTTTTACATTTTTCTCTTTTTTTTAACATAATGTAGAGTATGGAATATGTCCCTTCCAACGTCCGTCACTTTTTACAACTCAAAAACAAAATGGCGGCTTTTCCAGCTTGCTTTATACCATACTAAGGGGGAGATAACTCCCGTTTACTCTTTCAACACAGGAGTCGATAACTCCTTTACCTATACAGACTGGAGTGTGTAAATATCTTCACTGGACTATTTGTAAAAAGTTGAATATCCACTGTAGCAGCAAGTCCTGGGAGCATATACCAGAAAGAACAGTTGGAAATAATTTATACACCATCCACTATGACTATGCAATCCCTACAGCTACATATCTAGAAAACGGAGCTGTTGAACCTGACATCGTAATATGGGACAAAAGAGAGAAAGTAGTAACCTTAGTTGAAGTTAGTGTCCCTAATGATGCAGGATTAAACAGAGCTGAAAGGGAAAAGATTACGAAATACCAAGGTCTTATGTACGACATCAAAAGAAACTGGAATCTTAGGAAAATCTCCATCATACCAGTAATTATAGGAGCAACAGGACTAATGAAGAAGAATTTTAAAAGCTATCTGGCGAGTATACCCGGTGAACCGAGTGCAAGAAAAATACAAATAACTGCACTTAAAGGGACGGTTAGAATCTTAAAAAGATCTCTAGGCTGGAGTGTCTGAAATAGCTAGTGAATGTCTGGCATCCGGTAGGATGCCCCATCTCCAGCAAAAACAGAACGATAAGAAAAATAAAAATAAAGTATATTGATCTTTCCTTTTGTCAATAATTGAATAACACACTCCTTTACCTATATACATAGTTCACCCCAAACAAGGGGTTTACATTCATATCAAAATCAGACGATGGTTTGTGTCGCTGTCGGTCTGGGGTATGGTTCTCTGCTGTTCTAGGAAGTCGACTTTCCCAAGCTTTATCTTTTCACCCTTTGCGAAAGATGTGAGTTTAGTGGCAATCGCCCGAGGCGCTACTGCCGGGCAATGCCGACGGGGATGCACAGACAATTTTGTTCGGATAGAGTTCTATTCCTCTAGGGCGCTGGTCTTTTTTTTTTACCCCGGAAGGGAGCTGAAACATACATAAAGGTGCCATAGATACGTTAGTTTCCTAAGTGTCCGTAATCAAATCACCTCCCTCTCAAATTGTGTTGTCCGTTATTCCCCCTTCCCATCCACATTCTTTCATTGATTTGTAAACAACGAAAATGGAGAGAGAAAAAAATAAGCCAACATCTCGCTTCAATGGCTGCCAAATGAAGTCGCTTACCAACTGACCTAAATCAACTTGAATCGCGTTTCTTACGTTGAATTTCCTCTCCCTTACATCATAATCACTAATTGCGAATCCAATCCACTTCCTGTTTCCGGTTTATTTACTATCATTGTTCATGTTCTTGTGATATTTTTTCCACACGAGACTTGCAAGAATTTACGCATAACAATCCGACGTTCATACTTTCGAATGGCCAAAATAAAATGACAAACTTACATCCAATCTGTTGCTAAGGTAACTGGATAAATGGTTGGATCATTCTACCTCTCCAGAGTCAGATAATCTCAAGATGACGTACTGCTGCCACGTCTGGGGAGGTGCTGCACAGAGCACAAAATTCGGCCTCGAAATCCTAGTCCTACTTCCTTACAGCTCCTTTTTCACAGAAGATACGTTTCTGCTCTCTCTCTCTCTCTTTCTCTCTCTCTCTTTTTCTCTATCTATCTATCTATCTATCTATCTATCTATCTATCTATCTATCTATCTATCTATCTATCTATCTATCTCTTTCTCTCTATATCTACTACTACTACTACTACTACTACTACTACTACTACTACTACAACAACAAAGCCACCAATTCGCCCATGCATGAAGTATTGTTGCCACATCTGGGCTGGGGCATCATCCACTAGTCTCTCCCTCTTAGACAACGTCCAAAAAAGAGTCGCCAACTTAATAGGTCCTTCACTATCCACCAAGCTCCAGTCCCTGTCCCACCGCCGCAATGTTGCTTCCTTGTGTCTGTTTTACAAGTACTTCAATGGATTGTGCTCTGATGAACTTGCTGCTCTGGTGCCCCCACGACGTAAATTCACTAGACCAACCCGACAATCTGCCAAATCCCATCCATTCACTGTGGAGGTCCCCAGATGCCTAAGAGCTTTCTACTCCCAAAGCTTCTTTCCTCGTGCTGCTGGACTCTGGAACTCCATCCCTGCTCCCTGTTTTCCTGACGATCCTGACATGCAGAAATGTAAAACTAATGTAAACAGACATCTCGCTGCACAGCTCTTATTTTAGGTTAACCTCCCCAAACTCTCACCCTTTTTCTCAGTAGCCCCTTTACGTCTAAAGTGGTGGCCTGCCTTGTTTGGGGTGAACTATGTTAAAAAAAACTACTACTACTACTATATCGTATTTCTATATAAGGTGCTCGTCCGAGCTCCAATCTCTGATTCTTCCT
>OY744534.1:11260334-11335334 GCA_963556195.1 Sepiola atlantica | reverse complement strand
AATAATATAATGTAAGTCCCCCAATCAATTTATATAGGCCAACACAAGATACGACATTCACAGAAATAGAACACACACACACACACACACACACACACACACACACACACACACACACACACATATATATATATATATATATATATATATATATATATAGAATACGCTGCCTTTGAAATGATGCGGTAATACGCATTGAAACGTTGGTTGATTGTACGTAAGGCTATAATGTTGTCTATGTAATATCATGAATTCCTTACTTGGTATTGAGAACTCTCGAAAAACTTTCATGTTCACTTCATTAACACATTTGAACTTGATCAATATATATATATATATATATATATATATGTATATATATATATATATGTGTGTGTGTGTGTGTGTGTGTGTGTGTAAGTTAGTAATCCGAGGCAGGAGCAATGTGATATAGGTACCGGAAGGTGGAACAGATGAACAAAAATAAATGAGAAGAGAAAATATGAATGGAATCTCAAATCAATTGATTAATATTTCACGGTTTAAATACCAGAGCAGTAAATAGAAAAAAGTGGAACCTCTCATTATATATATTATAAAGAGCAAAAATATGAATTAAAAATTTAGAAAAATAATAATAAATAATAAAGTATATAAATAAACAAATATCAATAAGATGACAAGCTTTAAGCTGAATAATTATACAATAAATTAAAAAATAAATTATGATAGGAATAATTAATATTGATATCTAATTAGCTTATCTAAACTCATTTTCTGCGAATCTTCCACCAATTCTCTGCGGCATTTCGTCAACAGTTGTGTCCATCTCGCCTTTTCGACCACTCGGTCATATTTTTGATATTTTGATAATGAGAGGTTCCACTCTCGAAAATTGAAGTTTACCTTTTCCGGACCTTTTTAAATTGCTTGACAGTAAACTTTTTTCTATTTACTGCTCTGGTATTTCAACCGAGCAGAGGGGGGGTGGGCTTGTTCCATCGGTGATTGCTGTAATCGATTGCTCTCAGTTGTATATCAATATTGTTTTCCGTTTGGATGGAATTGTTAATTGGGGCGAAAAAAGCCACTCGAGGATAGGGTTAATAATATGGAATGATTTGATCTTGAAAGATGAAGAATATTATTGGAGTATTAAAATGATTAATTGAATTAACCGAGTTTGATTACTCATGGGGAAGGGTTATGACAAGTATTTGTTTACATTGTATTTGAAGACGGCCATGTTGTAATCTTCTAGGAAGCAGTCTCGCGAAACCGTGTTCCACACAGGGAGGTCCTTGAAAAGATGCTCTGCCATTGAAATTCTGCCTAATGCTAAGCACATATAGGAAATAAGGAAATGTTTTCCTTCATTGTGATTGTAAGATGAGTTCTTGCTGTGAATGTCATACAAGAAGGAACCAAGGGTCGGAGCTCAGTCGAGTACTTTCGATGGAAATATCAATAAAGTAGAGGGAGACTACCTACGCCTTATCTACGTTAGAGGATCTGTAAGGAACGGGGTTGATCATCTGCCAGTGGTAGTCCGCATGCCAAATGACTCGTTTTACTACGACGAATCAATAATGCGACGCCACGTGGATGGCTCATTTGTCTGCGAAGTTACTACAAATTTTTCTTTGGTTTTGCGGCAATAATAGGAGGAGGGGGTCACTATTTATCAAGAACAAAAGCCACTCGATGATAAGGGTTAATACAGCAATGATTGCTAGCCAAAATATGAATAACACTATGGGTGTACTAATATTTATCAATGGTATGAAGTGCGTTTGATTACCTTTTTTTTGGGGGGGGGCGACCCCTGACAAGAATTTATTCACATTGGATTTAAAGACGACCAAGTTGTTATCAGCAGGGAAGCAGTCCCGGGGAAATGTGTTCCACAGGTGGGAAGCCCGCGCAAAGAAGCTCTGTGCATGGGAATTCCACATGGCGTTGAGAACATGGAGGAAGTAAAGAATTTTTTCCGTTCCGGTAAAATGACGAGTTTTTAATGGAAATGTCTTACGAGGAGTAACCAGAGATTGGAGCTCAGTCGAGCACCTTTCATGGAAATAAAGATAGAACAGAGAGCGAGAGAGAGAGAGGGAGAGAGAGAGGGTAATAGATAGAGAGAGAGAGAAAGAAAGAGAGAGAGAGAAAAAGAAAGATAGATAGATAGAGAGAGAGAGAGAGAGAGAGAGAGAAAGAGAGAGAGGGAGAGAGAGAGAGAGGGGAGAGAGAGGGTAATAGATAGAGAGAAAGAAAGAGAGAGAAAAAGAAAGATAGAGAGAGAGAAAGAGAGAGAGATGGGGAGAGAGAGGGGGAGAGAGGGTAATAGATAGAGAGCAAGAAAGAGAGAGAGAAAAAAAGAAAGATAGATAGATAGAGAGAGAGAGAAAGAGAGAGAGAAAGAGGGGGAGAGAGAGGGGGGAGAGAGGGTAATAGATAGAGAGAAAGAAAGAGAGAGAGAAAAAGAAAGATAGATAGATAGAGAGAGAGAGAGAAAGAGAGAGAAAGAGAGAGAGAGAGAGAGAAAGGGGATTAGCAACGTCTCTTCTATAAGGGAGGGGCTGTAAAAAGCCGAATTGATCATCCCTTACTAACATAATAATCCTCCTGCGAAATCACTGTTTTCATGTTTGGCTGCAAAAAATCAATAAAACGACGCCATTTTTCTGGAAATGACTCTAACTTGTTCATTGGTTTCGCGGTCATAATAGGGTACGACCGTCTTCTGAAAGGAATCCGGGGAAAATGTCATTTTCTCTCACAGTTGGAACGAAAACAAACATTTCATCTTAAGTACATTGCGTCCCTTTAATCTTTAGGCGTGAATTCTGATTTTTCTTTAGAATTCTTTAAGTCCCCAAGTCTAAAATTCAGGGATATACGGCAAGGAGGAAGCCGTTTTATTTAGCTTCCTCCCACAAGGTAAGACGTGACACAAGGTCGGGAAAGTGGGATTTGAAGAGCTAACGCCCGAGAAGGTGAACACCCTGGCCTACATAAAATGCCCGGTAGGGGCGCCTCAGGCAGTAAACGATAAACTTACTCCACCCCAAAGAGGGGAGACAAAGCCTGGGAGGGTGGACCTCCTAGAACTGCACAGGACAAACCCACAGACCGACGGAATCAAGACCCGAAGACCAAGACGATACCGGTCTATAGGGTGTAGTGTCCATCGGAACAGATACTATACTTTGATCTTGGCCAAAAGGAAGCCGTGCCTCATCGTAGATTTTAAAATTCATTTTTCCTCTTTGGACATATCCGTTTTTAAACTATCTTCACAACATGTCGACTTAGTATTGACATTTATACTGTTAATTTATTAATACAATAAGAATCTTCAAATTCTTTTACCCGTTTCGCTTTGTCATCATGTTAGCAACCTAGGAGGGGATTGAAAAATTAAAGGCTTCTTTGGAAGAAATTAGGTATGGCCTGGCTCGGTCCTGGGAGGCGCATCGTCCCAGGCATTGCCTCTTTCTTCGGGAGGGTTGTAGTGGTTTATTACGGATCGCCTAAGGCGTCCCTACCTGGCAATGAGGACGTGTCCGTTCTCGGCTATTTTTGTACGCGATCAGTGCCCCCTCTTGGGAACTGGTTTTTCTCCACCTTCCAGCCTTGTGCCACACATTCCAGCCTTGTGCCACACCTTCCAGTCTTGTGCTATACCTTCCAGCCTTGTGCCACACCTTCCAGTCTTGTGCTACACCTTACTGTCGTGAGAAGCAAGTGAATACCGACTTGTTTAAAACTATATAACTCTTGTAAAAAAAGTCAATTCTTGTTTTCAATCTGCCTAGATCGATTAATGGACACATTCTTGTTCTACTCCATTTATCCTGTTGAAACGTGGACCGCATTGGATTTTGCATCCAGATTTATTTGATTGTGACAGTTATACCCTGGCCGATGAGTAGCTCCATCTGTTGCCAGAGCCTCGAAGTGATTTTACATACAGAACGTTGACGGGTGGCACAACGAGTACTCTGCAACAAGGTGCAAACGCTGAACAAACAGGAAACACAAAAATCCTTACATAAGACCATCAACAAAAATCCTTACATAAGACCATCAACAAAAATCCTTACATAAGACCATCAACAAAAATCCTTACATAAGACCATCAATAAAAATCCTTACATAAGACCATCAATAAGTGCCAGAAAATGTATCCGGCAAGTATCAGGCACGAGGCTAGGGTTGAGTTCTGGATAAGGGGTTGGCGCTATACAATCCACGTATCGGATATCAAAGGTATAGTCTCCGGTGGATGGATAAAAGTGTTAATGACAGATACAGGCGTCTGCTGGTCGGAGTTCGTTTTCACAAATTATTATCCAATCATTTTCGGTAGAGATAAGGTATTCTCAAATAGAATTCGTATTCAGAGCATTCGTATTCAGGGCATGCAGGGGTCGTATTTGACGGCATTTTCCTTACAAATGTTATGCTCACCTAAGTACTAGGCTTAAGACGGATATAAAACAAACATTTTTCTTTCTTTTCCTTATTTATCTACCTCCCACAAGGTAAAATGTGACACAAGGTCGGAAAGTGGGATTAGATAAGCCGGCGCTCGAGGGTTGAGCAATCTAGCCATTTAAAAATTGCCCGAGCAGCCCCGTCGGCATTCCCGGTAGGGCGCCTCAGACAGTAAGCAATAAACTTACTCCTACCCAAAGAGGGGAGGCGAAGCCTGGGAGGGTGCACCTCCTAGAACTGCACAGGACCGAACAACCCCCAATAGACCGGCGTAAATCCAGACCCAAAGGCCAGGACAATACCAGTTCATTAGGTGGGTTTAAAAACCCGTGGCCGACTTCTTCTTACTTTTCTTTTTTATTAGCCACAACCGACTGTTCGTTGAGCAGATTCTGGAAAAACTATGTCTTCTTCTTTTCTTTTCTAGGGTATATAAGGGTGTCGATTTTGTGGGTGGTTAACGTAGGCGTTTAGACGGGCGATCGAAATCGTTGCGATAGGCGACACGTATTTTTTAACTAAGGTCACAACATACATCGTCTCGGGGTAAGAATAGGATAAGGGGGGAGGGTTTTCAGGAAATGGCACGTGCCCTTTTCTCTTCTCTGTAAGTCTTGCCTTTCTCCTTCCTCACACGCTGTCTAGTCGAAAAGATAAAAGATGAACAATGCTCTCCTGTTCGTTCGAAGTACAACTGATAAAGATATATAGCTTGATATACAACTGATAAAAATATATAGCTTGATATACAACTGATAAAAATATATAGCTTGATATACAACTGATAAAAATATATAGCTTGATATACAACTGATAAAAATATATAGCTTCTAAAATCCTAGCTAACGAGTCAGTTAGCTAGGATTTTAGAAGCTATATATTTTTATCAGTTGTTATATGTGACAGTATATATTCAAAGATTTCTGATGGCATTTAAGTCAAATTTCGTAATTTCACGTATGTTTTGAGACGGATTTAATAGCAATTATAAATAAATAAGTATTAACTCAAGATACAGAGAAAATCCCCCATCATCAGAAATACAACGTCATTCACAGCTGAACTAGGAAAACACCTTACATTGAATTTAAACATGGAATGGTGATTCTTTTATTTAATATTTAATTTAATGGATCAATACTAATGCCAATAATTAAAGACTATAAGTGAATGACTATTTGGCATACGATTGTTTCCAAGACAATCTGAAATATTTATTTTGTTATGAATCCAAATATATCTTCATCTGCGCTCTTTACAGCATCACGTACGGACATCATTTACTTTATTTTATTTTATTCTTGCTCTGTTTATTACCTTGAACTCTCATACCCGGATTTTCTTTCTGTAATTTATTTCACTCTAACACACACACTATATATATATATATATATATATATATATATATATATATATATATATATATATATAGAGAGAGAGAGAGAGAGAGAGAGAGAGAGAAAGAAAGAGAAAGAGAGAGAGATTTGGATTTTTCACTTAGAAGATAGATTATTCAGTGACGACCGGGATTACGCCAATAAAAAAACAAGCTCGATGATACTCGATTAAAGGGTACAGAGCATACTGTGTATTGTCGGTTGTTGTAAATCTTATTCCAGGTACTTAATTTCCCTGATGATCTGCCAAGCAAGGACCTGCTTGGTAGTGAAACACGTGTAGGAAAAAACTCTTTAATTTGAAAATGATAAATAAATAATCTTTGAATGAAAAGGTCTTTTGTGGTGATGATTGGGCTCCTGAACGGAATGCTTTGGTAAGCCTTCAAAAAATTATATATATATATATATATATATATATATATATATATAAGTGTAGGTTTGCAATCCGAGGCTGTTTACCAGCAATGCTTCAAGCAAACTACAATCTCCTTTTATATATATATATATATATATATATATATATATATATATATATATATATATATATGGATAAGTTGAGATAAACAAAATTAGAACATTATTTATATCAGTTCCAAGAATTCAAACACAACAATTATTTGGCTTACGGTCGTTTCAAAGACAATTTGGAAAATTTATTTTGTGTTATGCTTTTGATGACTCCAAATAGTTTTTTATCAGCGATCTTTAGAGCATCGCATGCAGAAGTCATTTCAGAAAAAAGCTTCCGGGGTCAGTATCATTTCAAAACCACATATATCCAATCAATAATGGAAGCAAACGCTCCGATTAAGCCACCATATATTACTCCATCGGTAAGTTCAAAGATGATAATTGCAAGGACAATACATTTGAAAATATTTAAAATACAGAATAAACCCGGACGAAAAATAAAATCAAAATTAAGAAATAAAATTAACAAAAATTTATAAAAGGTAATTAATAATAGTTATATGGAATAACATATTATATTGTTGCATAGCCCTCTGCTTGGGACCGCGGGGGTTCACGTTTAATATTTAGTCCCGGAAAGGGCCGTGGCAGTTCACATTTAATAATCGTCATTTTGAAAACATCATAAATCACGTAGTTCATATATTGTTAGATATCTCCCTCGTCGTGTAGAGGGTTGCCGCCCCAATGTCGTCCAGTAGATGAATTCTTTCTTCTTTCCTTCCTGCCGTGAACCACGCCGTCCGTTGTCTGCAACAAAACTCCATGATCGGGTCGAAGACAAACAATCCGCTCTCAATTTAATTCTTTTCATTAGAAGCGTTTTTTATCGGCCTGGAGACATTCACTACGTCGAGAGAGAGAGAGAGAGAGAGAGAGAGAGAGAGAGAGAGCAAATCACTACTTTATCGTAGTTACTTAACAATTATTTTCTTAACCATTCATAGAGGGGGGAAAGGATATCGCTCGCCTGTATTTTCTTAGGGAAATATTTCCCTTATCTGTTGTAGTTTACATAGTAACAATCACTACATGCTAAAAATCACGTCTCATCGGTTCGCCTCCAAAACCCGGACTGACGAAACTCGCTTCTCACGAAGAACGAGTGACGTCACGGATCCCTCTGTTTCCCACGCAAGGGCATGTGACGTCACAGATCATCTCGCAGGTGCACACTGACCCTTGATCTGGGATCTCGTCACACGGTGACCTTGTCACGTCTGTTAGCTCTGACTGTGAGAACAGGCCCTATTCTGCGCTCGACTGCAAGTCAAACCAACGATTTCCAACAGATACGTCCATTCCCATAGAACCATTATCCAACAATGTTATATAATAAAAAAGTAATAGTGAAGCGCGGAGGACGTGAAAGGATGTGAAAGGATCGGGGAAGGAGGCGCCATTCACACGGCCACAAAAATAAGGCGGAGAATATTAGGCTCCTGGAGGGTTAGGATTATTGTCACTCAGATTAAATATTAAAAACAAACACTGACCATGATGAGCGAGAAGTCACTGGTAAAGGCAGGTGTGAGAACACCAAGTGAGTTACAATGTTATTTGAATAGAACAGAAAAATACTATTTTTCAAAAATCCACCATGGTTTGAAAAGTCATTAATTAGATTGAAATTCTTTTTTTTTCCTTTTGAGCGGTATCAGGTGTAGTCCTAATCACTAATCTCCGTAATCTCCAGCCAATCAAAATAAAAGACAGTTTATATTATCAGTATTTTTCGTTCTTTTTTAAAATTATTTTCCTGCTTTCATCTCTTTCGATAAGAGAAAGGGGGGTCACTTTCTAATATACTTAGATAAGATTTAATAAGAAATGAAAAAAATAAAAATAAAACACCTTCCAATTTCAGGCAAAAAAAAAAACATGAATGAACTGGAATAAAATATTGTTTCAATCTCGAGTAAAACAACCGTAAAATAAAATGAAGCATTTTTTTATTTAAAAGAAAACGCTCTTATATATATATATATATATATATATATATATATATATATATATATATATATATATATATATATATATATATATATATATATATAGTGAATGCTTTGTATTTAAACATGTACAAAGTCTGCTACACTGGCTTGTCGATGTTATCGATCTACAGCTATCAAGAGTTGAGGTCTCATCAGGCAGAAAGTTTTTTTTGTGATCCAACTCGGTCTGTGAAATCCAGGAAGAATGGAGTTAAGCAAAAAGAAGAAGAAGGAATGATAGTCATGTGACCAATTTTTAAAAAAAGATTGGCAGTTAGAAAAGTTTCTACCCTGTGGATTTGTACCCTACCTGGATTATTATATATATATATATATATATATATATATATATATATATATATATATATATATATATATATATATATATATATATATATATATTAACGAAAGTAACAGTTTCAGACGGTCGGGAGGCGCGAACCCGGTTCACAGAGTCAACCTAGAATCTGCAAGCAGTCGCTATATCCACTCGGAACTTTGCATTAGAGCTTTTTGACAGTCTATTTTCGACATCACCGAGAGTGCACATTAATTTCTTAAAAGGCTTAGTACAATATATATATATATATATATATATATATATATATATATATATATATATATATATATATAGTATAGATCTTAGGTAAACATAATTACGACATATTTATTTACGCTCCAAGAACTCTACATAACAACAGTTTGTGTACGATCGTTTCTGAGACGATATTAATATATACAGATTTATTTGTGGGATGTTTGGAGTACCTCGACAGCTTTGCTTGTGCTAAAGTCTTTGTGACCTCCTCAAAGCCTATCTATCATTGAACTGAGTTCAATAGGTTCAATCATAGGTTGGCTCTGAGTAGGTCGCACAGACCATAAGCAAGAGTTCTCAGTCTAAGCCATACAATACACCAAAATATGTCCAGAAACCTACATAACTATATTAGTGTAGTATCGAGCACTATTGGGTCGGATATATTCCGGACATGTGATCTATTAATAAATATATATATATATATATATACAGGGTGGGCAAAAATAAGGGTCCTATTTTAAAAAATTGATAACTTTTTATTTATTGATTTTTTTAGATTTTTTTTTTAGAATAAGTAAAGGACCCCTTCCGAAGCAAGCATGAGCCGTATTAGCCCTAAGGAACGTACCCTCATTTAGAAAACATTATTTTTGCTTAAAAAACTCAAAACAGTGTAAAAAACAATACTTTAATTTTCGTAAGTTTTAAGAAGTGTTTTTCGGCTAAAATTTGTTTTGTTTATTTCAAAAAATCTCGGAAGGGTCAGTCTACACACGCATAAAGTTTGGTGAGTTTAACTTTTATTTTGTGGAAGTTATTCAAATTCAAGTTATTTAAATTTAAAGATAGGACCCTTATTTTGGCCCACCCTGTATATATATATATATATATATATATATATATATATATATATATATATATATAGAGAGAGAGAGAGAGAGAGAGATAGAGTAAGATAATACTTTAAATATATAAATAATATCTTTAATCAGTAGACTATCAGAATAAAAACAAAGCTCAATATAGTGTATAGAGCAATAATATTAATTGAATGACATAATACATGAGAAATTAATCAGATTTTATTAAAGTTCAAAAACAAGGAGTGATATTGCGTCCTTAACTCATGAGTTTTCAAAGAAAATCTTCTCCTCGGTAATGTCATTGCGGCAATGGTCCTCTGAGGAGAAGATTTTCTTTGAAAACTTATGAGTATCACTCCTTGTTTTTGAACTTTAATAACATCTGATTAATTTCTCATTTTATTATGTCATTTAATTATATATATATATATATATATATATATATATATATATATATATATATATATATATATATATATATATATATATATATATGTACGGTATGTGAAAATATTTTAGTGTCTAATTGAATTAGGTCATCCGCTTTCACATGCAACATCTCAATATTACAGACGCTCAATTTAAAGTCGTATATATAACTAGCCGTGAGAAAAACTCAACAGTAAAGACACCCGGGGTAAAACGCTAGACTATTGAAATCAATATCGAGTTAGCCATGCTGATGACGGTTGTGGACCAAAAACATGGATTACTTTTATGTACGTATAAGATGAATAAAAATATATATATTAACGAAAAATACGTCCTATAAAGTTAAGGACGACAAATTATGCACTGTTCTGCATTAATCTGCATCACTTAGGAAGTGGACAATACAAAAATTAATAAATATTCCATAGGTTTCACAGGTTTCACGAACGTTTTCCATTCTTCGTCGAATCATCGTCAGCTGTCAAAAGCAAATTAACAAAAAAGCTGGAGAAAGAAGAGAATTTGAAAAATAAACGGTGGGGAAACGCGCATAAACCACGTTTCCCGCATCGTTCCAGAAAGTCGTTGGCGATTTAAAATTCAGCAACGCTGGATGGCATAACATAATATTTTTGATTTTAATACCAAAAAAGACCATCAAAAAAATTGAAAAAAATTAAAAAGGTATAATTGAACTAACAATGTTTGCATAAATGAGAAAATGCTGCCTAAATACACACCATCTCTCTCTCTCTCTCTCTCTCTCTCTCTCTATATATATATATATATATATATATATATATATATATGTATATATATATATATATATGTATATTTATATATATATATATATATATATACAGGGTGGGCAAAAATAAGGGTCCTATTTTTAAAAATTCATAACTTTTTTATTTATAGATTTTTTTTTTTTTTTTAGAATAAGTAAAGGACCCCTTCCGAAGCAAGCATGAGCCGTATTAGCCCTAAGGAACGTACCCTCATTTAGAAAACATTATTTTTGCTTAAAAAACTCAAAACAGTGTAAAAAACAATACTTTAGTTTTTGTAAGTTTTAAGAAGTGTTTTTCGGCTAAAATTTGTTTTGTTTATTTCAAAAAATCTCGGAAGGGTCAGTCTACACACACATAAAGTTTGGTGAGTTTAACTTTTATTTTGTGGAAGTTATTCAAATTCAAGTTATTCAAATTTAAAGATAGGACCCTTATTTTGGCCCACCCTGTATATATATATGTATATATATATATATATATATATAACAATATATATATATATATATATATATATATATATATATATATATATATATATATATATATATATATATATATATGTATAGTAAGCTATGAAAAAATATATATGGCAATTAAGCTACACAGAGACTCTCGCGTTTTGATTCCTCCCCGGGAGTAAACGCGGGAGCCTCTGTGTAGCTTAATTGCCATAAATATCTTTTCATGGCTTACTACCTTGCTCTACTTACGTATCGAGCACTGTTGAAGTAACTACTGAAAATTGATACATAACAAATTATATCTCCTTATAAAATTCTATGTGGATATATGAAATAGTTATATATATATATATATATATATATATATATATATATGCATAATCAGAAGGAAGGGCCAAAACCATTAGAAAATAAAAAACAAATAAATAATAAAACTCACATCATTAAACCATTTAAGTATGTACGCAAACCTTGATATATAGTGACACATCAATAGACCAAAAAACCTACATTGGATATAAAACAAAGCCAATTTTCCTTCGTGCCTTTGTGATTAATAGTTTTTTGGCTCAAACGTAAATAATTAAATCTTGTCGGTGTCCTTATAAAATAATTGGATTTCCGATCGATTTTAATATCTAATCCGGTAGATATTTTTCTTTTTGCTGAGTTATCAATTTCTGTTTATTTGCTTGAATGCGCACTATGTTTGACACACGCTTTTTAGTTGCACCACCTTCTCGCGGTGAATGTAAAGTCGGGTAGATGGGAGTGGCTAAAAAGAGGTGGCATGAGTCTGACCATGGAAGCAAGTATTTCTGAGATATTGGACACGATTGTCGCCCCTTCTGTCTGCTGAGTTACATTAAAATAAAACACAAGATACATGATTTTGTGGTTTGGTTGTCTGAATGATGACGAAACGGTCTGTAAATAAGTGGATTTGGAAAAATTTTATAAAGATATTGTAACTGAAATCTAATTTTTTATTGGTTTATTTATACATGCTCTGGAATTAAAAAAAAACATCTATTGAGATTAAATCTTTATAGGTTGACTATAAATAATTAATATATATATATATATATATATATATATATATATATATATATATATATATATATATATATATATGAAAAATATTTGTTGTTGTTTATTATCTACGGACGTATACGTTTCGTTTTTTTCAATCAAGACTCTTCAGTGTAGAAGTGTTACTATTCACTACTGGTCACACGATTCAAAACCCTGGATTATAAGTATTTTCAACTCCAACCCAACGTCTTAAACCTCGCAGCCAATATTTGAACAGCTGTTAAACTGTGGTAGATTAAATACATTTATAAGCGGCGATGGCGGCACAGGCATTCTACTTATATTAAGGAATGATGCATTATAAAGCAAATGACGTCACGCTGTATTTGCACTACTACTAAAGTGCTCTACTAATTATTAAGGAGCGACAAATATGAAAAATATTTGTTGCTGTTTATTATCTACGGACGTATACGTTTCGTCTTTTTTCAATCAAGACTCTTCAGCGTAGAAGTGTTACTATTCACTACTGGTCACACGATTCGAAACCCTGGATTATAAGTATTTTTCAACTCCAACCCAACGTCTTAAACCTCGCGGCCAATATTTGAACAGCTGTTAAACTGTGGTAGATTAAATACATTTATAAGCGGCGATGGCGGCACAGGCATTCTACTTATATTAAGGAATGATGCATTATAAAGCAAATGACGTCACGCTGTATTTGCACTACTACTAAAGTGCTCTACTAATTATTAAGGAGCGACAAATATGAAAAATATTTGTTGTTGTTTATTATCTACGGACGTATACGTTTCGTCTTTTTTCAATCAAGACTCTTCAGCGTAGAAGTGTTACTATTCACTACTGGTCACACGATTCGAAACCCTGGATTATAAGTATTTTTCAACTCCAACCCAACGTATATTCACTTAAGAACTCCCCTCTTTTCTTATTCCCTTTCGTTTTTTTCCTTCACGATACATGTGTACCGGGAACAAAACAGACAACAAGAACCCCAATGTATCACCTTGAGAGGCGACGCATGGTGGCCGGTTTGTGAAGTAATAAAAAATAATATTTATTTTAGTTCGCCATTTTAGTTCACATGTAATAGAATGCTTGAAGAAAGGATAGGTTCCCGAAAATTTCCTACAGACTATACCCCAAAACACACACAAAAACTGAAATGGGGATTAACTTTACTTTTCTTCTAAAATCGTCCAATAAATTCGGAACAGAATTGTAAGTTGCAAGTTTATTTATTTTTTCTTCATTCACAGTTTTATATTCACTTTGATTATATTTATTTTTTAACTTGTAGGTTTATGCTTTTCTGTTAACTGATTACACTTATATATATATATATATATATATATATTTGTTATTGTTTAACGCCACATTGTGTATTGTCGGCAGTTGAAACCAGTATTCCAGACATTTAATTTCCCTGATGATCTGCCAAGCAAGTAACTGCTTGGTAGTGAAACACGTGTAGGAAAAAACATTTAATTTGAATAAATAATATTTGTAAGAAAAAATATCTTTAATGGTGATCATTGGTGTCCTGAGAGGAATGCTTTGGTAAGCCTTCATAAAATCACATATAAATGCTCTGTACTCTGTAATCGATTATCATCGAGCTTGTTTTTATTGAAACAACCCCGGTCTTCACTGAATGATCTATTTTATAAGTGAAAAATCTAAATCTATATATATATATATATATATATATATATATATATATATATATATATATATATATATATATGTGTGTGTTTATATATAAAAATGAAACCGCGGTACATTGCTGAAATATGTAATATACAGTATCTAAATAAATTATATATATATATATATATATATATATATATATATATATATATATATATTATGTACTAAGCCTTAACATTTTAATTCAGTTTCACATTATTACCGATCATCAGGAGTGTCTCCGACTGGCATCGACCTAAAACAAAGTCTGAGGAATAAACGTTATTCATAATCTGGACACACATTTATATAAATGCAAAAAGAATACACATTCAATGTAAACTTTATTCACCGATTAAAACACTTTTGCACCACTCTTATGCCTTTTAGCGTACCAGTTTTGCACCACTCTTATGCCTTTTAGCGTACCAGTTTTGCACCACTCTTATGCCTTTTAGCGTACCAGTTTTGCACCACTCTTTTGTCCCTTTTCGAAGATTAAAATCAAGATATCATACTACTAAACCTTAGGTCTTGATTCCTTATTGCAATTTTGATCAACATCCGTTACATGAGTTTGATTTCAAAGAATCTCTTAAATTTAAAGCTTTAACGTTAAGGGGTCTTAAGAAGATATTGAAATTCAGGGAATCTTGCTCAATTGATGTCTAATGACACTGGATCGAATTCAATGCAAATCTGATATATTTACATTTTTGAAATGAGAGGTTGTGTCCATATCATGCCCGCTAAAATCCCTCCAAAATACCCCAAAGAAACTGAAATTTGGGGAATATTTATTAATTGATGTCTAATACGTATCGTTAATATTTCACAAAAAAAATCGGAGGTATTTTAATTTTTCATTAAGGTGTTCTACCCCCTTTTTACCATTTTTGCATGAAACTAAATTAGACTAAACATAGCCCACATTATCAACCCTTACGCTTACATTTTATTTTTACTGTACATTCTGTTGGATGTTATCCTTCTATTCAATTGCATACATTTCTAATAGTGTTCTCTCTTTCCATATGTCTGTCTGTCTGTCTGCCTGTCTGTCTGTGTGTTTGTCTGTGTGTCTGTCTGTGTGTTTGTCTGTATGTATGTGTGTTTGTCTGTGTATGTTGTCTGTTTGTTTGTGTGTCTGTCTGTCTGTCAATGTGTTTGTCTGTGTGTCTGTTTGTCTGTGTGTTTGTCTGTCTGTCTCTCTCTTTCTCTCTCATTTCCCTTCGTTTGTCTGTGCAATTTCATCACTACAATTGTGCTCTCCTCATCTGTCGCTCCCTGTCTGTCTGTTTGTATGTATCCCTCCTTCTCTTCTCTCTCCTTCTCTCTCTCTCTCTCTTTCTCTCTCTCTCTCTCTCTCTCTCTCTCTCTGTTATGTCCCTTCGTTTGTCTGTGCAAGTTCATCACCCAAGTTTGCTATTCTTCTCTGTCTGTCTGTCTGTGTGTCTGTCTGTATCCCTCCTTCTCTTCTCTCTCCCTTTATTTCTCTCCCCCTCTTTCTCCCCCTTTTTCTCTTCCTTTCGTCTATTTCTTTTTCGTTGGTATTTTCAGTTTAATTACCAATCATGTTTGTATTCACCAATCAACTCACGACGGTCCGATGTGACACAAGGTCAATGTAATAATGCTGACCCATCACCTTTCGACAGTCAACGTCATTTACAAAAGTTGATCTATCAGTTCAACCCCATCCATCAATGGCCGTTTCTTGGTCTATCAAGTTTTGAAACGTATATTCGTCGGTTTATCATCCTCAAGTTTAAACTAGCATTTTCTTTGGTCTGTCATGTTTAAATTATAAATAGAGTTTACGTATGTCTGTCACGCTTAAATTATAAATAGAGTTTACGTATGTCTGTCACGCTTAAATTATAAATAGAGTTTACGTATGTCTGTCACACTTAAATTATAAATAGAGTTTACGTATGTCTGTCACGCTTAAATTATAAATAGAGTTTACGTATGTCTGTCACACTTAAATTATAAATAGAGTTTACGTATGTCTGTCACACTTAAATTATAAATAGAGTTTACGTATGTCTGTCACACTTAAATTATAAATAGAGTTTACGTATGTCTGTCACGCTTAAATTATAAATAGAGTTTACGTATGTCTGTCACACTTAAATTATAAATAGAGTTTACGTATGTCTGTCACGCTTAAATTATAAATAGAGTTTACGTATGTCTGTCACACTTAAATTATAAATAGAGTTTACGTATGTCTGTCACACTTAAATTATAAATAGAGTTTACGTATGTCTGTCACACTTAAATTATAAATAGAGTTTACGTATGTCTGTCACACTTAAATTATAAATAGAGTTTACGTATGTCTGTCACGCTTAAATTATAAATAGAGTTTACGTATGTCTGTCACGCTTAAATTATAAATAGAGTTTACGTATGTCTGTCACGCTTAAATTATAAATAGAGTTTACGTATGTCTGTCACACTTAAATTATAAATAGAGTTTACGTATGTCTGTCACACTTAAATTATAAATAGAGTTTACGTATGTCTGTCACACTTAAATTATAAATAGAGTTTACGTATGTCTGTCACACTTAAATTATAAATAGAGTTTACGTATGTCTGTCACGCTTAAATTATAAATAGAGTTTACGTATGTCTGTCACGCTTAAATTATAAATAGAGTTTACGTATGTCTGTCACGCTTAAATTATAAATAGAGTTTACGTATGTCTGTCACACTTAAATTATAAATAGAGTTTACGTATGTCTGTCACGCTTAAATTATAAATAGAGTTTACGTATGTCTGTCACGCTTAAATTATAAATAGAGTTTACGTATGTCTGTCACACTTAAATTATAAATAGAGTTTACGTATGTCTGTCACACTTAAATTATAAATAGAGTTTACGTATGTCTGTCACGCTTAAATTATACATAGAGTTTACGTATGTCTGTCACGCTTAAATTATAAATAGAGTTTACGTATGTCTGTCACACTTAAATTATAAATAGAGTTTACATATGTCTGTCACGCTTAAATTATAAATAGAGTTTACGTATGTCTGTCACACTTAAATTATAAATAGAGTTTACGTATGTCTGTCACACTTAAATTATAAATAGAGTTTACGTATGTCTGTCACACTTAAATTATAAATAGAGTTTACGTATGTCTGTCACGCTTAAATTATAAATAGAGTTTACGTATGTCTGTCACGCTTAAATTATAAATAGAGTTTACGTATGTCTGTCACGCTTAAATTATAAATAGAGTTTACGTATGTCTGTCACGCTTAAATTATAAATAGAGTTTACGTATGTCTGTCACACTTAAATTATAAATAGAGTTTACGTATGTCTGTCACGCTTAAATTATATATAGAGTTTACTTATGTCTGTCACACTTAAATTATAAATAGAGTTTACGTATGTCTGTCACGCTTAAATTATAAATAGAGTTTATGTATGTCTGTCACACTTAAATTATAAATAGAGTTTACGTATGTCTGTCACGCTTAAATTATAAATAGAGTTTACGTATGTCTGTCACACTTAAATTATAAATAGAGTTTATGTATGTCTGTCACGCTTAAATTATAAATAGAGTTTACGTATGTCTGTCACACTTAAATTATAAATAGAGTTTACGTATGTCTGTCACGCTTAAATTATAAATAGAGTTTACGTATGTCTGTCACACTTAAATTATAAATAGAGTTTACGTATGTCTGTCACGCTTAAATTATAAATAGAGTTTACGTATGTCTGTCACACTTAAATTATAAATAGAGTTTACGTATGTCTGTCACGCTTAAATTATAAATAGAGTTTACGTATGTCTGTCACACTTAAATTATAACTAGAGTTTACGTATGTCTGTCATGCTTAAATTATAAATAGAGTTTACGTATGTCTGTCACACTTAAATTATAAATAGAGTTTACGTATGTCTGTCACGCTTAAATTATAAATAGAGTTTACGTATGTCTGTCACACTTAAATTATAAATAGAGTTTACGTATGTCTGTCACACTTAAATTATAACTAGAGTTTACGTATGTCTGTCACACTTAAATTATAAATAGAGTTTACGTATGTCTGTCACACTTAAATTATAAATAGAGTTTACGTATGTCTGTCACACTTAAATTATAAATAGAGTTTACGTATGTCTGTCACACTTAAATTATAAATAGAGTTTACGTATGTCTGTCACACTTAAATTATAAATAGAGTTTACGTATGTCTGTCACACTTAAATTATAAATAGAGTTTACGTATGTCTGTCACACTTAAATTATAAATAGAGTTTACGTATGTCTGTCACACTTAAATTATAAATAGAGTTTACGTATGTCTGTCACACTTAAATTATAAATAGAGTTTACGTATGTCTGTCACACTTAAATTATAAATAGAGTTTACGTATGTCTGTCACACTTAAATTATAAATAGAGTTTACGTATGTCTGTCACGCTTAAATTATAAATAGAGTTTACGTATGTCTGTCACACTTAAATTATAAATAGAGTTTACGTATGTCTGTCACACTTAAATTATAAATAGAGTTTACGTATGTCTGTCACACTTAAATTATAAATAGAGTTTACGTATGTCTGTCACACTTAAATTATAAATAGAGTTTACGTATGTCTGTCACGCTTAAATTATAAATAGAGTTTACGTATGTCTGTCACACTTAAATTATAAATAGAGTTTACGTATGTCTGTCACACTTAAATTATAAAAAGAGTTTACGTATGTCTGTCACACTTAAATTATAAAAAGAGTTTACGTATGTCTGTCACACTTAAATTATAAATAGAGTTTACGTATGTCTGTCACGCTTAAATTATAAATAGAGTTTACGTATGTCTGTCACGCTTAAATTATAAATAGAGTTTACGTATGTCTGTCACGCTTAAATTATAAATAGAGTTTACGTATGTCTGTCACACTTAAATTATAAATAGAGTTTACGTATATCTGTCACACTTAAATTATAAAAAGAGTTTACGTATGTCTGTCACACTTCAATTATAAAAAGAGTTTACGTATGTCTGTCACACTTAAATTATAAATAGAGTTTACGTATGTCTGTCACGCTTAAATTATAAATAGAGTTTACGTATGTCTGTCACGCTTAAATTATAAATAGAGTTTACGTATGTCTGTCACGCTTAAATTATAAATAGAGTTTACGTATGTCTGTCACGCTTAAATTATAAATAGAGTTTACGTATGTCTGTCACGCTTAAATTATAAATAGAGTTTACGTATGTCTGTCACACTTAAATTATTAATAGAGTTTACGTATGTCTGTCACACTTAAATTATAAATAGAGTTTACGTATGTCTGTCACGCTTAAATTATAAATAGAGTTTACGTTTGTCTGTCACACTTAAATTATAAATAGAGTTTACGTATGTCTGTCACGCTTAAATTATAAATAGAGTTTACGTATGTCTGTCACGCTTAAATTATAAATAGAGTTTACGTATGTCTGTCACACTTAAATTATAAATAGAGTTTACGTATGTCTGTCACACTTAAATTATAAATAGAGTTTACGTATGTCTGTCACGCTTAAATTATAAATAGAGTTTTCGTTTGTCTGTCACACTTAAATTATAAATAGAGTTTACGTATGTCTGTCACGCTTAAATTATAAATAGAGTTTACGTATGTCTGTCACACTTAAATTATAAATAGAGTTTACGTATGTCTGTCACACTTAAATTATAAAAAGAGTTTACGTATGTCTGTCACACTTAAATTATAAAAAGAGTTTACGTATGTCTGTCACGCTTAAATTATAAATAGAGTTTACGTATGTCTGTCACGCTTAAATTATAAATAGAGTTTACGTATGTCTGTCACACTTAAATTATAAATAGAGTTTACGTATGTCTGTCACACTTAAATTATAAATAGAGTTTACGTATGTCTGTCACGCTTAAATTATAAATAGAGTTTACGTTTGTCTGTCACACTTAAATTATAAATAGAGTTTACGTATGTCTGTCACGCTTAAATTATAAATAGAGTTTACGTATGTCTGTCACGCTTAAATTATAAATAGAGTTTACGTATGTCTGTCACACTTAAATTATAAATAGAGTTTACGTATGTCTGTCACACTTAAATTATTAATAGAGTTTACGTATGTCTGTCACGCTTAAATTATAAATAGAGTTTACGTTTGTCTGTCACGCTTAAATTATAAATAGAGTTTACGTATGTCTGTCACGCTTAAATTATAAATAGAGTTTACGTATGTCTGTCACACTTAAATTATAAATAGAGTTTACGTATGTCTGTCACACTTAAATTATAAAAAGAGTTTACGTATGTCTGTCACGCTTAAATTATAAATAGAGTTTACGTATGTCTGTCACACTTGAATTATAAATAGAGTTTACGTATGTCTGTCACGCTTAAATTATAAATAGAGTTTACGTATGTCTGTCACGCTTAAATTATAAATAGAGTTTACGTATGTCTGTCACGCTTAAATTATAAATAGAGTTTACGTATGACTGTCACGCTTAAATTATAAATAGAGTTTACGTATGTCTGTCACGCTTAAATTATAAATAGAGTTTACGTATGTCTGTCACACTTAAATTATAAATAGAGTTTACGTATGTCTGTCACACTTAAATTATAAATAGAGTTTACGTATGACTGTCACGCTTAAATTATAAATAGAGTTTACGTATGTCTGTCACACTTAAATTATAAATAGAGTTTACGTATGTCTGTCACGCTTAAATTATAAATAGAGTTTACGTATGTCTGTCACACTTAAATTATAAATAGAGTTTACGTATGTCTGTCACGCTTTTTTAGAATAGCATTTGTTGTCGGTTTGTCAACTTTAGCTTTAAAAATAGCATTTTCGCCAGTTTGTCATTCTGAAGAATTTTAGTTGATCAGTCACACTTAAGTTTCAAAAAGTATTTTGTCAGTCTATAAAGCTTACGTGTGAAATCCAATTGTTTTTGGTCTGTCAAGCTTAACATTGGAATAGGATTTACGTCAGTCTGTCACGCTTAAGTTTGAAACGGCATTTTCGTCGGTCTGTCACGCTTAAACTTGAAATAGCACTTCGGTTATTCTGTCTAGTTTAAGATTTAAAAAGCATGTTGTCTGTCTGTCACAGTAAAGTTTAAAATAGCACTTCGGTTATTCTGTCTAGTTTAAATTTTAAAAAGCATGTTGTCTGTCTGTCACACTAAAGTTTAAAATAGCACTTCGGTTATTCTGTCTAGTTTACGATTTAAAAAGTCTGTTGTCTGTCTGTCACGCTAAAGTTTAAAATAGCACTTCGGTAATTCTGTCTAGTTTAAGATTTACAAAGCCTGTTGTCTGTTTGTCACACTAAAGTTTAAAATAGCACTTCGGTTATTCTGTCTAGTTTAACTTTTAAAAAAGCCTGTTGTCTGTCTGTCACACTAAAGTTTAAAATAGCACTTCGGTTATTCTGTCTAGTTTAACTTTTAAAAAAGCCTATTGTCTGTCTGTCACACTAAAGTTTAAAATAGCACTTCGGTTATTCTGTCTAGTTTAACTTTTAAAAAAGCCTGTTGTCTGTCTGTCACACTAAAGTTTAAAATAGCACTTCTGTTATTCTGTCTAGTTTAAGTTTTAAAAAGCATGTTGTCTGTCTGTCACACTAAAGTTTAAAATAGCACTTCTGTTATTCTGTCTAGTTTAAGTTTTAAAAAGCATGTTGTCTGTCTGTCACACTAAAGTTTAAAATAGCACTTCTGTTATTCTGTCTAGTTTAAGTTTTAAAAAGCATGTTGTCTGTCTGTCACACTAAAGTTTAAAATAGCACTTCTGTTATTCTGTCTAGTTTAAGTTTTAAAAAGCATGTTGTCTGTCTGTCACACTAAAGTTTAAAATAGCACTTCTGTTATTCTGTCTAGTTTAAGTTTTAAAAAGCATGTTGTCTGTCTGTCACACTAAAGTTTAAAATAGCACTTCTGTTATTCTGTCTAGTTTAAGTGTTAAAAAGCCTGTTGTCTGTCTGTCACGCTAAAGTTTAAAATCGCAGTTACATCGCTAAACGCGCAGATTAAATGGACGCATCTTACGATTTCTTTTGCGCTTCTGAGTTTATTTTTATTTTCTTTCGTTTCATGTCTGTTTGTTTGTTTGTTTGTTTGTTTGTTTGTTTGTCTGTTTGTTTGTTCGTTAAACTTGCATTAATTTTATGTTTTATTCGCCCACGTTAAAAAAAAACGCGTCGCAGACTTCGTACTAAAACTGTCGAATTATATCCCTGAACATCGAACGGTTTCTGCTCATTCGGAAGCCGACACTATCGATTATTCGAACAGGCCACTAACAATCTATCCGCAAGGAAAAAGCCACTCGCCATAAAGAACCAAAGAAAACCGCGCCTTTGATCATGGCGTTCCTGCGGTAACAGTAAAAGACATTTGTAGTACAGCCAGTTAATTTTTGGCAATGTGCCATATATATATATATATATATATATATATATATATATATATATATATATATATATATATATATATATATATATATATATAAAGTTTTGAAAATATAGTGATTTCAGGTTCGATTCGAATGTAATAAATCAGTCTAATATCAAATCACATCTCGTGACTCTAACCTGAATCTACGAACGGTCTGCAACCGCCACCTCTACACTGATTAGGGAAAGAGAGTCCGAAACGATGTCGTCTGTAGGTGAAAAACACTTTAATATTAAATAAATATTTATAGTATATATATATATATATATATATATATATATATATATATATATATATATATATATATACATATACATATATATATACATATATACATACATACATACATATATATATATATATATAAATATAAATTTTTATTTATACAAACATCTCTAGTTTATTAGGTGCCTTGTGGTTTGCAAATATAGATGTTACACGTAGCTCAGTTTTGCAGCCTTACGTAAGCGGCGATTAAAACAAGGGAAAAGAAAATGAAGAAGAAAAACGGGAAGACATTTTATACGTCTTGTTGTTTTTTTCCCTCACGATTTCTAAACTGGCTCTTTAATATATAGTTATTTTTAAATAAAATACTTTATATTAGCTTTTGTTGGTTCTACAAAAGCTGATATAAAGTATTTTATTTAAAAACACTTTATTATTTTTTCTAACTAAATCATGGTGCCTGATATATATATATATATATATATAAATATATATATATATATATATATATATATATATATATATATATATATATATATATATATATATATATATATATATATGTATATATATAATATCGTACATGTATTGTATTAGTTTCTGTAAATGTAAATCCGTAGAATTCCTGAAAGATTCTTGGTCTGATGAGGTTGACTTTCTTGGAAAAGTGCAACCGAAACATGTATGCACATATGTAACCAATAATGTTTGTATAAATAAAAATTTATACTTATAAACAGCTCTACTTGGTATTGAGCACTTTTTATAAACACTTGAGTTTCTACGGATTTACATTTACAGAAACTAATACAATACATGTACGATATATATATATATATATATATATATATATATATTATATTTGCATTCTATAAACAATTGAGAATAAATCCCAAACTATAATTTTCAATGGTTTGAACAACTTATTTATTTCTGTATTTCAATGATTTCATTTTATATCTCTCATTGTACACACAAAAGTAATTTATTTAAATTTTATATTAATTTCTATTCCTTACGCGCGTTTCATGGATAAGTGTATATTTTTCAATTAGTCCAATTTTGTCAATCTTCAGAGAGTTGCAGTATATGTTTTTGAGTAGCGAAAAAACATGTCACAACAAAAAACACCGTAGAATAAAGACGGTTAAAATCCAAGTTGATTTCTAATAGAAATTAGGCAAACTGAAATATATAAAGACAAAACATTCACTTGGGGAAAAGGTGATCTACTTCAGAGAAGAAAAATAATAAATAAATTTCACACTCGATAAAACACAAGAATAAGATTTCTCACACGATGGACTTCAAACAAATATTTACGGAACCAACCATAAATAATTGCTGCTAGTAGATAGAATTTTTACTATAAGAGAAATAGCAAATTATTTTAGCTGTTATTTATTATTAATTATTACTCAAACATCTTTAAGTATCTAATAAGACTATTTCATAAACCAGAGATGAAGTGCCAATCCTGAATTATTTTGATGCTAAACTATGCGAATGACCAGCCCCGCAGCAAATCAAGTGCACATATATAAAATCATTAGTATCGGCAAATTAAAGTCTCAAAAACAAATCTCTCCAAGTCATTTATTTTTATATTTAAGTGTAGAAAAAACAAAATTATATTTAATTTGATTTATAACGAGAGTTATTTAAACACTAGCTGATCGATCGACCATCATCCATAGATAGTTTAGCCACACAAAGAAAGGGCGGTAACTCTTATTTTTAGAATTAATGAGTTATCTCCCTTGTTCAGAAATTTAATTTACCCCAAGTTGGAGCGTCGAAGACTTTTCTGTGATTTTTATATTTTCTAGTAGAACTTACTTGCAGTGTTGATCCCATTTTCCCGTTTATTTTTCCTAATAAAATATTGACATACTAGTGACTATTATTACTGAACGATTCTAATGATAAGTATTTAATTCATAATATAACCTCGAATATGCTAAATTATTGTCATATTATTAATGGCCTATCCAGAATCTTACATAATGCTAATTTATTTGGTGTCGCTAATTGATTGCTAATTGCAGGAACATACATTTCTTAATTTTAAATGTAAAGAAAAATGAGAAAGCATTGTTGGGAGGTCATGTATCATATATCGCGCACCAGTTCCAAAACTTATAGACTATTTTCGACTCCTAGTTAGTTAGATCATTTTGTGGTATACCGTCATTATTATTTCATATATATATATATATATATATATATATATATATATATATATGTATATATATATCAAGAGCAATTTTAACAAAAGAAGAGGAACAGAATATGCTTATACTTTTGACAAGGGTGTATGCACCGAAAGTGCTGAAGTTTTTAAAGTAAATAAATTATTTATTTAAAAAAACATAAAGAAATGCGTTGTCCAGGTTTTTCTAAATATATATATTTTAATATTCTCCTTATTATTGCCATTTCATCAACGCTTCTAAATGTGACTTTTCATTCTACCCTATTTACGTAACCGCGTACTAAACACAGCGGCATATCAACATTAATCGTCGATAACATCAAGACGAATTTCAACATGACTGCGATAAATATGACTCTACCCCCTCCTCCTCTCTCATCTTTCATCTCTCACATTAACGATGCCGTATTAATGTTTATTTTTTTGATTCCGTAAACAAAACGTTTCGCATTTGTGTTTAAGTTATCCTTCTCTCTTTCTCTCTCTTCCCCTCTATCTCTTTCTGTCTCTTCCCCCTGTCTCTCTTCTTCTGTCTTATTCTCTCTCACTCTCCCTTTGTATTTCTTTCTCACCCCCCCCGTCTCTTTCTCTCTCTCTACCTCTCTCCTTCCCTCTCTTTCTCTCACGGGGAATGCATTGAGAACAAAAAACATACTAAGTAAAATAATCAAACAATGTTATAGGGAAATTTGCATTATCATTATAGAATTTGCATTAATATTATGGAATTTGCATTAACATTATGAAATTTGCATTAACATTATGGAATTTGCATTAACATTATGAAATTTGCATTAACATTATGGAATTTGCATTAACATTATGAAATTTGCATTAACATTATGGAATTTGCATTAACATTATGGAATTTGCATTAACATTATGAAATTTGCATTAACATTATGGAATTTGCATTAACATTATGAAATTTGCATTAACATTATGAAATTTGCATTAACATTATAGAATTTGCATTAACATTATGGAATTTGCATTAACATTATGAAATTTGCATTAACATTATGGAATTTGCATTAACATTATAGAATTTGCATTAACATTATGAAATTTGCATTAACATTATGAAATTTGCATTAACATTTTGAAATTTGCATTAACATTATGAAATTTGCATTAACATTTTGAAATTTGCATTAACATTATGAAATTTGCATTAACATTATGGAATTTGCATTAACATTTTGAAATTTGCATTAACATTATGAAATTTGCATTAACATTATGAAATTTGCATTAACATTATGAAATTTGCATTAACATTATGGAATTTGCATTAACATTTTGAAATTTGCATTAACATTATGAAATTTGCATTAACATTATGAAATTTGCATTAACATTATGGAATTTGCATTAACATTTTGTAAATTTGCATTAACATTATGAAATTTGCATTAACATTATGAAATTTGCATTAACATTATGAAATTTGCATTAACATTATGGAATTTGCATTAACATTTTGAAATTTGCATTAACATTATGAAATTTGCATTAACATTTTGAAATTTGCATTAACATTATGAAATTTGCATTAACATTATGAAATTTGCATTAACATTATGAAATTTGCATTAACATTTTGAAATTGGCATTAACATTATGAAATTTGCATTAACATTATGAAATTTGCATTAACATTATGGAATTTGCATTAACATTATGAAATTTGCATTAACATTATGAAATTTGCATTAACATTATGGAATTTGCATTAACATTATGAAATTTGCATTAACATTATGGAATTTGCATTAACATTATGAAATTTGCATTAACATTATGAAATTTGCATTAACATTATAGAATTTGCATTAACATTATGGAATTTGCATTAACATTATGAAATTTGCATTAACATTATGGAATTTGCATTAACATTATAGAATTTGCATTAACATTATGAAATTTGCATTAACATTATGAAATTTGCATTAACATTTTGAAATTTGCATTAACATTATGAAATTTGCATTAACATTTTGAAATTTGCATTAACATTATGAAATTTGCATTAACATTATGGAATTTGCATTAACATTTTGAAATTTGCATTAACATTATGAAATTTGCATTAACATTATGAAATTTGCATTAACATTATGAAATTTGCATTAACATTATGGAATTTGCATTAACATTTTGAAATTTGCATTAACATTATGAAATTTGCATTAACATTATGAAATTTGCATTAACATTATGAAATTTGCATTAACATTATGGAATTTGCATTAACATTTTGTAAATTTGCATTAACATTATGAAATTTGCATTAACATTATGAAATTTGCATTAACATTATGGAATTTGCATTAACATTTTGAAATTTGCATTAACATTATGAAATTTGCATTAACATTTTGAAATTTGCATTAACATTATGAAATTTGCATTAACATTATGAAATTTGCATTAACATTATGAAATTTGCATTAACATTTTGAAATTGGCATTAACATTATGAAATTTGCATTAACATTATGAAATTTGCATTAACATTATGGAATTTGCATTAACATTTTGAAATTTGCATTAACATTATGAAATTTGCATTAACATTATGAAATTTGCATTAACATTATGAAATTTGCATTAACATTATGGAATTTGCATTAACATTTTGAAATTTGCATTAACATTATGAAATTTGCATTAACATTATGAAATTTGCATTAACATTATGAAATTTGCATTAACATTATGGAATCTGCTTTCGCGCCGGATATCAAGAAACCGCGCTATCAAAGTTTTACTATTGTTTTTATCAATGAATCACGACATATTAAGGCCAAAAGCCATTCAAGAATAAGAGTCAACGAGATTGATACGTAGTCAGTTGAATGATAAAGAATATTCTGAGAGGTTTTGAAATGATGAATACAATTTGATTATTCATGGAGACGGTTTATGACAAGTGAAGACGGCCATGTTGTAGTCTGGTAGGAAGCAGTCCCGTCGTAATGTGTTCCACAGACAGGAATTTCTTTGAAAGAAACTGTTCTGTTAGGAACATGGAGGAGATAACGTACTTTTCTCGGCGTTTTAACTGGGATCAAAGTGTAGTATCTGTTCCGATGCATGCTACACCCCTTAGACCAGAACCGTCTTGGCCTTCGAGTCTTGATTCCACCGGTCTTAGGGTTTGTCATGTGCAGGTCTAGGAGGTCAACTCTCCCAGGCTTTGCATTCTCACCCTTTAGGAAAGGGTTAGTTTATTAATAGTCGCCTGAGGCGCACCCACTGGGGAATATCGACGTGGCTGCTCAGGCATTTTTTTGTAGGCCAGAGTGCTCTTCTTCTAAGGCGTTGGCTTTTCAATCACACTTTCTCGACCTGATGTGAAATCTTACCGCTGTAATAGGGAGATATATACAAATACAAAATAAAATAAGAAAAAAAATAACGTAGTTTTCAGTTGTGTTAAAAAGACGAGTTATTGTGGTGAATCTCTTACAAGATGGAATCAGAGATTGGGGCTCAGTCGAGACACCTTCCGTGAAAATTACGATAGAGTGGCAAAAACACTGGCAACTTCTGTAAGAACAAAGGAGATCTTCACCCACTAGATTGCCAACTCGATTTTGTACCCTGTCAAGGCAATAACAGTTGCTATGAGCGGCACATCACCAGGTGTGCCTTATCTGGTTCTTATACAAGTAACAAATTGCATCGAACGTCAGGTACTTTCTGGAGCGATACAATGATCCAACACTCTCCCTTACTATTGTTTATTCCTAAAGTAAGGTTCCAGTATTTTGAGTGGACACCGATCCATGCCAATTTAGAGGTGCAATCGTGTTGTGTTCCTCCCACTGATTTTGTTGTTACAATAAACCATTGGTTACCCAAGTTGAGTGCTACTGAAGTGAGAGCTAGACATTGTCAATAATCAATATCATCTCGCCGATGTCGATGAAATTTATCTGACAGCCGTTTTCGTTATTAACGATAATAAGGGTCTATATTTACGTCTGAAATGTCTGAGAGCATAGATTTTTCTTTGGTGTATCCATTCTTACTTTTCATCTATTACTTATTGTGCTAATTAAAAACACTAAATTGTCAGTTCCCCAATGATACCAAGTGAGTCGAAACTCTCTCACTCTCTCTATCCGCCGCTCTCTCTTTTGTTTTTTCTCTCTCTGTCTCTCTCTTTCTCTTTCTCTCTCTCTCTTTCTCTCTCTCTCTCTCTCTCTCTCTCTCTCTATATATATATATATATATATATATATATATATATATATATATATATATATATAATGGTAAAATGCATGATTTATCATAAAATGAAATGTCGTGAAAGACAGGATGTGTGAAAAAGACAAATTTAAATACAGAAACGAGAGATTTTACCGGTTTCGTTCGGAGCAACAAATATTTTCAGAAAAAGTGAAGATTTTTTCTTGTATTTAAATTTGATTATATATATACATATATATATATATATATATATATATATATATATATATATTATACAATGATAAAATGATAATGTTTATATTTGTTTATTTATATATATTTATGACCGTGTATGGACGCTATCTTGTTTTTACTCACTTCCTAAGTTATGAGAGAGTTATCTCCCTTATATGCATTTTCTACGTAACGTTGCCCCATTAAGAAACATATTTATTTATTTATTTATTTATTTATGCGTACTTAAAAGTCATTCATGGACACGTGTTTCACGGTTTTCATCTATCTTCAGCATAGCTCACTTTGGCAAGAATCGAACCCACGACTACGTTTTCTGTAGACTAACATGTTGAAAACAATAACAAAACATAACTTTATATTTCGGCAATAACAATCGTACATATTTAAGGCAAGACGTTGAGGCCTACATGGAACATGTCAAGCTACAGACAATGTAGTCGTGAATTCGATTCTTGAAAAAGTCAGCCATGATTAAGATACTAAATATAGCCAATATTACTCACTTTTACACCTAGCAGCTGTGTTCCAAAATTCATAATGATCGGTTAATTTGTTTAGGAGTGAATCCTGTACATAGAAATACATAAACACATACACATACCTAACTTTACATAGACAGAGACAGGTTTCAAAAAGTAATGTGATTGTATGCAGAGGAAGACATTTTAAACGTAAAACATTGCGCACCCCTTTTTTATCCATGTATCCTCTCCCGGGCAACGCCGGGTAGCCGTGGCTACCGAGAGTTACTACAGGCCGGTTGGCTAGAAAATGACGTCACTGCATTCCGTGTCAAAACAATGGCCGTCGTAATAACAATAAGAAGGCATTTCGACTTCTCCATTCACTAAATAATCCATCAAAATTCAGGAAATCAACCAATTTTAATGAAATTTTCAGGATTTATTAATTAATGATCACGGAATATAATAAATCCATTACTTTATTATAAAGCTTGGTGCAAATGTATTATGAACTTTTTTTTGGTATAATTTTAAAACAAATTTCAAAGTCTGAATTACTTACGGTTGATTGGGTTAGAAGTTTAAATAATGGTAATTCATAATTCAGTTTTTTGCAGTATTTGATCGTGAATTATTATTTTCTTTAAATTTATATTGAATAAAGATCAGTTTCAAGATGAATCGAATCGTGTTCTTTTCTTTTCTTTTTTCACATGCAATTTTTAAAGTTTTCTAATGCTTTGCTTTTAATATTTACAATATCGTATGGTCAACATGTTTTGATATTTTGAATAACTTTAGTAAAGGTGTTTTTTGTTTACAAGAAATAATACATTTGCACCAAGCTTTATAATAAAGTAATGGATTTATTATATTCCGTGATCATTAATTAATAAATACTGAAAATTTCATTAAAATTGGTTGATTTCCTGAATTTTGATGGATTATTTAGTGAATGGAGAAGTCGAAATGCCTTCTTATTGTTATTACTACGGTCCTTGTTTTGACACGGAATGCAGTGACGTCAGAGGGGGGCAGGAAGTTAGTTGCTTGGCCTTGTCAACTCTCGGTGGTCTCGGGGTAGCCCTGCCAGTATTAAATAAAAATGAAACTTTTCAATTTTGCTTATGTTAACTCCTTCTTAAATTCTATTCTTTCAGCGCCATGAATTCGACAGATCAACCTTTTCCTTGGATGAGATGGAAAGAGAGTTGGTCGACACCGCGGACGACACCGGGCGAAGATGAAAGTTGTTGGGGGAAGGAGCGTTGTCGTTACTGGACTGGGATCCTAATTGCTTACACTTTGTGCCTAGTTGTTTTCGTAATTTGCACAATGGTCAGCCGGAAATACTTCAGACTCTATGAATTGGAGACTTCGCGACAGCACAACCCGATTGAAGTCCGCGACGGCGTGAAAACCAAATGCAGTGTCTTGCCACCGATAAAAGTCGCACCTTTACAAACTCCAAAAGCTTTCGTACCCAAAATATTACCCACTTCGAGTGTGGTCACAATTGCTTGACGTTCTGCGGCCACTTGCATAGTCATAATTATACTTACAAACAATAATGTACCTTTTTAAAAAAGGTACTCTAAAGAAAAAAAAGAAGAAATTTCCGATCTGTTTAAGTCAAATACTTTCTGATATAAGGTGCCATTTTTTTTAAATTTCAGGCGAATGTTTAAATACACGATTTAGATGTTTGAGGTTGTTTTCCTCAACTTGGTTGTTGGGGGTTAGGGTTAGGGTTTAACAGTCTTAGCTACAGAGAGATATTAAATGCAGGGATGATCGATTATATATTGGGGAAGAGAAGGATCACCTACAAAGAGAGAGAGAGACAGAGAGAAGAGAGAGAGAGAGAGAGGCAGAGTGTGCGGGATTATATTCAACAATCCATTAACTACGGAAGGTTAACATACGAGACAGAAAGCGACATTGAAAAATCAGGAAACTAACAAAAATCAGCGAATATGCTAGGCTACAGAGACCTCTTAAGTATTTATATAACCCTTCTCCAGGAGGTTAGAACAAGATCAGGTAAAGTTTGAAAAAGCTAGCGCACTAGTAGAAGTGCACTCTTGCCTACAAAAAATACCCGAGAAGCAGCGTCGGCATTCGCCAGTATGAGCGCCTCAGGCGATTAGCAATAAACTAACACCTATTAAGAGAGAAGCTAAAGCGTGGGAGGGTAGACCGCCTAGGACTAAACAAAACCATACGTCAGCCCGACAGTAAGAAAGCTGCAGTCGCACTGATTGCCGTGGACGTATCTTCGACTGGTACAAACAACGTCTACTTAAGCTGTGCGAGGTAATTGAATAAGTCGTCGGACGGGATTGCCGAGGGCGTATGCATTTACCTCTCGTCTACTGTGGAGAGATGTGACACAAGGTCCGAAGGTTAGGATTGAAAAGAAAGCGCACATCGTATTCCCCGGTAGGAGCGCTTCAGGCGACTAGCAATATACAAACCCCTTATCAAAGAAAGAAGGTAAAACCTGGGATAGTGGACCTTCATAGAACTACACAGAGCCATACCTCAGCCGAACCGAAACAATGTAAGTGGCAGACTGATTGACGAAGACGTATCCTGGACTGGTACTAACAACACCTACACTAGTATCAATAATTCGTAAATCAATGGCAGGTAATTTTAGAATTACAAATAATGATAGCAGTAATTAATTAATTAACTAAACACTTTGTGATTCGCCTTTGGGCTAGGATAAAAGTGAAGTATATGTTCTGTCTACGGTCGGCGTAGTTAGGATTATTCTTGACTGGGACGATTTTTATTTTCGTCCCAAGCATAGTGCCCCTTTTTGTGGGTGCTAGATATGCCCTATATAAAAAAACCGATCTTGTGTCTAACTTTGACCTCGTGGGGAGGCAAGTAAAAAGGAACTATGGGGTTTAGCATGGGACCGTTAATAAAATTCGCAATCCATTCTGCAATCCAACCATATTTGGTGCAAATAGACTTCCGTCTATGCCTGACTTGACCATCAAGTTCCAGTCGTGAATGTCCAACAGATTTTGGTTTTATTGCCCTGATGACTCATTAGTATCAAAAGTAAGAAGAGAATACAAATTGAATCAGAATCGACCATCGAAAACAATGCGCTCCACAGTTTCGCCTTAGTTCGATCCCAGACCAACGAATATATTCTTTAAGTACGCAATGAAAATTGCGTCAGTTTATTTACCTAATTCTGAATTGGAGTGATTCTCTTCACGCTAGTTTACGAAAAGTCGGTATTTTTTTATATTCTTATGAGTCAACACTTACCAAGGCCAACATCTATTCGAGGATGAAGGTTAATGGATTGTCCGTTGGATGATGACCAAGGTTATGAGAGGATTGAGAATTAGGGTTGGGGTGGGAAGGGTTCGATTACTTAAGAGGACGGCTCGACACGCATTTGTTGACAAAGACGACCATGTTGTTGTCAGCAGGTAATAAGTCCCGTGGTAATGTGTTCCACAGGATGGGACGTTCCTGGAAAGACACAATGTTCACGGAAGTTTTGTTTGGTTGTAGGTACACGGATGAAGAAAGGAAAATTATTTGCAGTTGTGGTAGTAAGACGATCAACTTAACTGATTTACTTGAGGAAAGAAATGACAGTGGGTCAAGTGGCATCACCCATTAGTTCCGGTTTGAACACCTGAGTATCTACCTCCCCTCTATGGGGATAGAAAGATCAGCGCACATGAGGCAGTGTACTGTCCTCACAAAAAAAAATTATTCACAAAGTGTAGTATCTGTTCCGATGGATACTGCACCCCATAAACTGGTATTGTCTTGGCGTTCGGGGCTTGATTTACGCCGGTCTATAGGTCGGTCCTGTGCAGTTCTAGGAGGTCCACCCTCCCAGGCTTTGCCCCTCCCCCTCTTTGGGGAGGAGTAAGTTTATTGCTTACTGCCTGAGGCGCCCCTACCGGGGAATGCCGACGGGGCTGCCCAGGCAATTTTTAATGGCCAGAGTGCTCACCTCTCGGGCGCTGGCTTTTCAAACCCCACTTTCCCGACCCGACCTTGGGTCACGTCTTACTCGTGGGAGTAAGATAAAAACTGGCCTTGTGCCTAACTCCTGGAGAGGAGTAAATCAATACTCAAACGATAAGGGAAATCAAGCAGTTATAGTCTGACCCTTAACCCACGGTCCATAACTAATAAACAAATCATAAGGACGGTGAATGGTCGTTAATGTTCTTCATGCGAATCCCGACTGCTTTGGCGTTTTCACTCGGAGCAAAGTGTAGTATCCGTTCTAATACTACACTTTATCTTTTCTGTCCTCGCTAAGTAAGAATAGAAAGTAGATCTTGGGGTTACTTTCAGCAGCCTTGTAACTCTCGCTGTCACTTATTTTATCCTTTAGTCCTCATATCCCATGTGCGATGTTTCTGACAAAGGGGAAAGAATTGCTGTTTTCTGGGTAGGAATCTATCTATCTAACACTTATCGTTGGATATTTTTGACCTTGAAGTATTTTTTTTAGCTCCTTACATCAAGTAGTTTCATGCCTTGTCTGGAGCGATTTCCATTAAAAAAAGTGAAGAAGAAATCTTTCTTAGACTGGAGCAGTTTTTATATTTTTCACAAAATAGCGTGTCCCTTTTTGGCGAGCGGGATTTTTCCCCATAAAAAGAAAACCCGACTGTGTGTCTAACTCTGCTCTTGGGAGGACGTACGTAAACCCGGACTCTTGAAACGACAGTGATATCTGAAACTAGTGTTTTGGGGTGTCTGAATCGTCCCGTCACTACTTGAAGCACGCTCATTCGACTGCATGGATTGAATCCTTCCACGGTTATTCAGTGTCGATTTTGAACATTACCCATTGTTGGGTTGTAACGTGACGAATTTAAAAAAAAAAAGAAGAAAAAAACGCGTATAAAATAACCCGGATGTTCAAGATTTGATATCACGTGACATGCTGACTTTTTGTTTTTACTTCCTCGGGCATTTAAAGCCTAACTCTTCCGCCAATTTATTCTTCATAACAATGAGAAAGGGTGAAGCAAAAGCGAAAAAAATACAAACACTGCACCTTATCAACAACCCTCAAATGGGACAGAGATTTACCAGCCCAAATATGACTACAGTACTCCATACATGGTCTGATTGTGGATTTCTAGAGATAAAGAATAGAGTCCGGCTTAAATACCTTAAACCCCTCCCATGAAATCCAGACTTGTGAAGCTCTCGGCGAATAGTTTCTGTTGAAACGGGATTATCCAGATGATTGTTAAGGATTATCCAGATGATTGTTAAGGATTATCCAGATGATTGTTAAGGATTATCCAGATGATTGTTAAGGATTATCCAAATGATTGTTAAGGATTATACAGATGATTGTTAAGGATTATACAGATGATTGTTAAGGATTATCCAGATGATTGTTAAGCTTTGCTGTGATTTTGGGTGGCGTGTTTTTGTGCTCTTTCTTAACAATCCTTACAAGGGATCTATTATCTCTTTCAGACAGCTTCGACTTTCTTCCAGAAATTTGTTGAGAGGAGGATGTTTTCTCTTCTCTTTCATAGGCTGTCATCACCTTCGAGACAGTTCCTCTCGATACGGCCACCATCGCAGCCAATTCCGTTACAAGTAGCACATGCCATACGGACACCAACATTTTTCCCTCCTTAGAAATCTGATAGATATGTTATTTAATTTTTTTCTTACTGATATGAACTGTCTGATATGAAAATATGATTTTAAACAATTAATTCAGGACAACAATTATTATAAATAAAAAATAAACCAATATTTTGGTAATTTTGTTTCATTATTTTAGGTGTTTTAAATTGATGCAAAATGTACAAGGTGGTTCCATTATTTTGTCCAACTCCTGCATATCCACTTAAATCCATTATGAAAAAAATAACTTCATCTGATAGTTAGAATAAATTAATTAATATGCCATCCACTGTATGAATTGTGCATTATATAAACATTTAAAGAATACTATACGAAAAAAACACCGAAATTGGTTAAGGATTCGCTCATTGCAACTGGCGATTGGTAGTGATGCGCAGGAAACGGATGTTCAACATTTGAACTTAAGGTCAAGTCAAAAAGAGAAAGTCTAAATTAAGAGAAAGGCCTCAAGTGTGTGTGCATGAAGAAGACGGTAAGTCATTCTTTGATGAAACAAAAGTATTCTACCTCTCCTACGTACATCATGAATCATTTGGAATACGTAAAAATTAATATTATCAGTTTTCAGAGAGGGGAAAGGGAGGCGAGTCAAGGCCAAACAAGACAATACGAGATGAAGAGAAGAAAAAATTTAAAAAAGAGATAGAAAGAAAAAGTTAGAGAAAGGAAGAAAATGGAAAAAAATTCAGCAAAATATCGACGAAAAATTAAGAATGTAGAGTTCAACATTCGAATGGGTGTTCAAAATTCGAACAGGTGTTCAACATTTGAACGGGTGTTCAACATTTGAACGGGTGTTCAACATTTGAACGTGTTTTCAATATTTGAACGGGAGTTCAACATTTGAACTGGTGTTCAACATTTGAACGGGTGGTCAACATTTGAACATAAGGTCGATTATCTGGGGAGAAAAAAAGGAAGAAAATAGGATAATGTAAAAATTTGTGTGGGCGAAGAAAGATGGAATTAAAAAAAAGTCATACGAGGGGTGAAAAAGGAAAATAATTCCCGGTTCAAAGGGAGATAATTGATGACGAGACAACCCAGCGAATTCAAAGTCAGAGATCCCCCTCCTATGGGGTTGGTATTCTTTGATGGAGTGGGGGTATATCTCCTGAATCGCTGACTTACTTGTGTCGGGTTCGATTCTGAAGGGGTTTATACGGCCTCTAATTGCTTCACAACATCACACGTACCGGCGCTGCCGAGCGTCGACGAATTTCTGCAAACTTGCATTGCTGCAAAATTTACTTTCAAAAACACTGATGACAACTTTTATCACGATTGTAATTTAATTTTTTTTTCAGAATAAATTCACAATTGTCTCATTTTCAATAAAATGTTTTCAATTTCTTTTCTTTTGATTAAAGTGATCACAGATGTTAAGAAATATGTGACAGCGGATATTTCGAGTACGATCACGGAATTCCGACTCTCAGAAGTAATTAAGACTGAAAGAAAAATGTGTATTCATGCCTTTAGTCAAGCATGAAATATCTAAAGGGACTTCAACTCGACTTGCCGATCGTATAGTCTGCATGATTAATGCCAATTCATAAATTCCATCCCATACATTCATCATTCCATAGTCAATAATAATTCTAGAACCGTTAAAGAGTCTTTTTAGAACAGTTGAATGGACTTTATGAAACAATATTCCCGAGTTCGACAGAAAGATTCTCTAGTTTGTCAAGACGCACCCGAAGAAAGCCGGAGGATACATCGGCCGAAACGTTGTGAGAATAACAGCCAAGATGAGAACAGTGCGAATAATCCAAACAATAAAAATTATCAATCCTCATCTAAAAAATTCCGAAACATAATATAATTGCCGTTCAAAACACCGTTTAATGGTCTTTTTAGAACAGTTTAATGGCATATTTTTTAGAATTGCCGTTCAAAACACCGTTTAATGGCATTTCTTTTAGAATTGTTAATGCTATTTATCAAAACGGTTTCTATAGACATTTAATGGCTATTATGTAGCATTTTAATAGCCGTTTCGGAACCTTTTAACGGCCTTTCAAACATTAATTAAATATCGATCTAGGAGGGTTTCATGGCAGTTCTAGAATCGTTTAATGAGCTTTGTAGAAACGATTAACAGTCTTCCTAGAACCATTTAACGGTTTTTAGGAACCGTTTAATAGCTTTTCTAGAAATAATGATCTTTTTATGATGGGTTAATTGCCTTTGTAGACGTATTTAATACATTTTCTATAACAGTTTAATGGCACTTTTAAAACAGCTGAATTATCTTTCCAGAACAGTTACATGGCCCTTTTAGAACAGTTAAATCACGTTTGTAGAACAGTTTAATGGTACTTTTAGAACAGTTGAATTACCTTTTTAGAACAGTTTTATGGCACTTTTAGAATAGTTTTATCACTTTTCTATAACAATTAATTGGCATTTTAGAACAGTTGAATTACCTTTCTAGAACAGTTTTATGGTTCTTTTAGAACAGTTTTATCACTTTTCTATAACAATTAATGTGCACTTTTAGAACATTTAAAATACCTTTCTAAAACACATGCATGCCCATTTTAGAACAGCTACCTTACCTTTGTAGAACAGTTTAATAGCACTTTTAGAACATTTTAATTACATTTCTAGAACAGTTTAATGAAACTTTTAGAACAATTTTATTACCTTTCTAGAACAGTTTAATGAAACTTTTAGAATAGTTTTATCACTTTTCTATAACAATTAATTGGCATTTTTAGAACAGTTGAATTACCTTTCTAGAACAGTTTTATGGCACTTTTAGAACAGTTGAATTACCTTTCTAGAGCAGTTTTATGGCACTTTTAGAATAGTTTTATCACTTTTCTATAACAATAAATTGACATTTTTAAAACAGTTGAATTACCTTTCTAGAACAGTTTTATGGCACTTTTAAAATAGTTTTATCACTTTTCTATAACAATTAATTGGCACTTTTAGAACATTTAAAATACCTTTCTAAAACACATGCATGCCCATTTTAGAACAGCTACCTTTCCTTTTTAGAACAGTTTTATGGCACTTTTAGAACATTTTAATTACATTTCTAGAACAGTTTAATGAAACTTTTAGAACAGTTCAATAACCTATCTAGAACAGTTTTATGGCACTTTTAGAACACTTGAATTACTTTTCTATAGCAGTTTAACAGCTGGTCTAAAACTGCTTGATGGAACCGTTTTAGATAAGTGTCAATAGTCTTTTTGAATCGGTTATTTAAAAAAAAATGTTACTGACAGTTCTAACTGATTTTTAGCCCAGGCCTATCCCATATAGACTAATCATTTATCGTTCCGCGTCACTTCTGCTAATTTATCGATCCCATGCCCGGCGATTGCCTCAAATGGTTAACCGCCTGAACCCTGCGGCCCCTGCGGCCCCTGCGGCCCCTGCGGCCCCTGCGGCCCCTGTTTACGTTATAAATTTATTTACGAACATAATTTCCCAATGATTACTAGTTGACGTACCTACTAATATTTAACCCTAACCCTAATCTGTGTTAATATTTAATGGCGCCGTATTGTCATTGTGTATCTCAACAGTTTTATGACTGATAACGGCATCTCCTACATCAGATTAAATAACATAATTTGAAATCTCACACCGAGGAATTTCGTTAAATTTTATATTTTGCGATTAATTGAATATCGCTTTAGGTTATAAAATATGCCGGCAGAAATACACCAGTTTAAATTTTGAACGATACGATTCTAAATCATTTTGATGACAAACAATTTTATGCGTACTTCTTTTCCTTCAAAATACAACATCTCTATACTGAATGCGTGCGTCGTAAAGAGACAACTCTTACACGAGTGTACAAGAATACGCCGGTTGTGTTTTTACTCGCAATGTTTGTTTTCGTATTAAACTATGCTGTTTTGTTTGTTTGTTTGTTTGTTTGTTTTCAAAATATTTTTGTTCCAAACATGGGATGAAGGTTGTTCTTGATAGTCGGACATCTTAATTTTGTCAGATTAATACGGGTTTGCCACAGAGATCGATCCTTGAACTTTTATTATTTCTAATTTTCATAAAAGAACTCCCTGTTGCAATCGTGTCCGAGATGGGTATATTTGCTGATGACAACACACTCTATTCTCACCATGCGGGCAAAATAAATGCACACATATCAAAGGCGATGACCGAATCTAGAAAATGCCCCCCCCCCCCGTCTGTAGTACAATGGGGAGTAAATGGATGATAACATTTAATGCTACTAAGACAAAGCTTATTTTCTGTAATAATTCTAAGAAACTTTATCAACCACCGATTGGCATGACTGTTAGAACCTTTCACGAGAGTCTAGCATTCAAACCCTAACCCTAACTCTAACTCTTCACGAGAGTCCAGCATTCAAACTTCTCGGCCTAACATTCACAGGCAACACGAGTTGGAACAAATACATCGAAAATACTGCCAAGTCTACTGCAAGGAATGTGGACTCCCTCTACCGGGCTAGACTAGTTTGTTTTAATTGTGTTATGATATCAGTTGATCTACCTATTTTGTGAATGAATGGACTTACCACGACCCAATACATACAGTTACGACTAAGCGTCGTGGCAGTTGTTAATGGCGGATCGGACTGAGGTATACGGTCCTGGGTTGTCTTAAGAGGTGCACCCTCCCAGGTCTTGCCTCCCCTCTTTGGGGAGGAGTAAGTTTATTGATTGCTCTCTGATGCGCCCTGGCCGGGAAATGCCGATGGGGTTACCTAGGCTATTTTTTTCTAGGCCTGAGTGCTCCTTTTTTAGGGGGTGGGTTGATTCTCCCCACCTTCCCGACCTTGTGTCACATATTGCTGCGGTGGGAGGCAATTAAATACCGTTGTTGGTGGCATGTCGGGCTGAGGTATACGCCCTTGGGTTGTCCTAGGAGGTGCACCATCTCTGGCCTTGCCTCCCCTCTTTGGAGTGGAGTAACTTTATTGCTTACTGCCTAAGGCGCCCTAAGCGGGAAATGCCGACTGGGCTGCCCAGGCTATTTTTGATAGGCCAGAGTGCTCCACCTTTAGGGGTGTTAGCTTGATTCTTCTGACTTTGTGTCACATATTCCTGCGGTCGGAAGGAATTTAATACCGTTGTGGGTGGCATTCATTCACCAACCGGTAACGATAACGGGCACATAGTAGTCGAAATTAGGGTTAAGGTTAGTGTTAGGGTTAGGGTTAGGATTAAGGTTAGGGTTAAAGTAAGGGTTAGATATATCTACTTTTCATTGTCATTTACTCTTGAAAAAATTAATTTCACGTTTCAAAAATTAAAACAATCCGTCCGACAGAAATTGTGCCATTTCGGTGGCCTTTTATTCGTCCTGGAGGTTCACCTTCATAGGCCTTGCCTTCTCTTTTTGGAGTATAGTAAGGTTATTGCTTACTGTCTGAGGCGCCCCGACCGGGGAATGGTGACGGGGCTGCCAAGGCAATTTAGAAAAAAAAGGTCCGGGCTCTTTCTTCAGGGGCGCTGATTTGACTCCCCCTATCTTCCGTGCCACATCTTCCTGCGGTGGGAAGGAAGTAAATACTGTTATTGATGGTAGTTATGGCCACAGAATCGGACGCATACTTTCTGTAACATATTTTCGTTGAGACACTTTTGCTAATTATAACACTGTGTTTGTCTTGATTTTTACCGGCATTTCAAGGCCACAACAAATTGAAAACCAAAAATAATTTATGCCGGTGTGATATTATGTAAACCATGATCGAGTGGGGAGAGGGCGTCGAGTGCTGAAGTGCAACACTATTTTTGGTGAATGTGTTTTATGGAAAGAAAATGGCGACGAAAAAAATTTCGCTTCCTTATTTCTAGAAGAGCGAATCGAAAGGGGAGATAATTCGAATTATTTTTTTTTAGGGCGACTTATAACGAAACGATCATATTCGATTTTTTTTTTTACGTCACGGGAAACCGTAACACAGATAGAGAAGCATGGGAATTTGTCAGAAAAAAACATTTAAAAAAAGATTTTTGTAATAAAATACGTTAAGAAACGGTATTGAAAATAAAATAAAATAGATTTATTTGAGTAAATTTAACATCATATAAAATATGAAAATAGAAAGCTCCTTCAACAAACGTATCGTCACATAAAACCATCAGTTTTTTTTAATGGGTATGGTATAAGTCGCATATCACCTCCAGAGACGCATATCCCCGCACCAGAAATTAGTTTGTGCAAAAAATCGACTAACTTCGCCTTATCTCTAGTTAAATATAAAATGTCTTCAAAGTTTAACGCATTGACGTTCATTTTCGGAAAATTAAGAAAATAATTAAGACGGTTGAAATAATTCGAATTATCTCCCCTTTCGAATCACTCTTCTGAAAATAATGAAGAGAATTTGGTTTGTCGCCATTTTGTTGCTATAACGTACAAGCACCTTTTTTTCTAGCGGTATCTTCGTACTTTTGAAAATGGCGTTCATAGCGTTTTGCAATCGAACCCATCACATCTTTAATCAAACAACAGTCATACGGGTAAAACGTCATCGTATGTGAACAACAAACGTGGCGAAGGGTGGATGGCTAATCCGTTTAAAAGTGCTAGCTACCAGTGTCGTCGAGGAGGACAATAGTCCGAAGGAAAAGCAATGTAGATATTGATGAAACTCTCCACCCCAAAAAAAATTCGGACGAAAACAAATCAAAAATCGACTTTGTTATTTTATTAGTTTAACAGATCAACATTTCCCAGGTAAAACCGTGACGTCATCAACGGCTAAGTCACTTCGATACATTGTTCCGGCGATTCCTTCAAACTCGATCTGAAATAAAGAGAAGAAAAAAAAAAGACGACAGAATTAGATAAAATAAATAAATAAATATTTCAAAGTGTAGTATCTGTTCTGTCCTTTGTCAAAGGAAGTTAAATTCTCCTTGACTGGGTCAATTTTTTATTTTTTTCCCCGTCCAAATTGACCCTTTCTTCGTAGCTGGATAGCCATCACATTAAACCTTGTGTCTAACTTTGCCCTCGTGGGGAGGCGAGAAAATAAAGATAAATAAATATCAACATGAAAATGCGCTCTTCTTCCTCACATTCAGGGGCGTCGGATTCAGTTCGTAATTCCCAGTTCACCAAGATGCACCCGAAGAAGGCCGGAGGTTACATTGGCCGATACGTTATGAGAATAACATCCAATGCGAGAACAGTAGTCCGAATATAATACAACGTAAAAATATGCAAGCAGTTTCGTGGGTTATGGTAACTTATTGTTTAAAGTGAATATTATTTACAGCTTTTTTGAGCTCTTGTAGTACAAAATTAAAAGATGTCAGAAATAATTTTGAGATGAGGTAGATTGATGAAATGTAATATTTTTGTTAACGGTAATTTAACAATTCTAAAAATGGTAATCATCGCTTTGTGCCCGCAAACTCTTCATATTATGCAACTCGAATATCAAAATTTAAACCAAGGGAAGCAACTCTTCTCGGTAAGACAGGAGTTGCCTCCCCTTATTATTGCACATAAGTAAACTGCGTGGACCAATTATTTTTCACTTTCGAATTACGCGTTTAAATGCTCAAATATTATTTTGATGATTTTTTACGAATCAACAAACTCAACCAGGTGATCGACATGTGTTGGTTTTGTTTATACCTGTTGAGAATACGTCCGCGACAATCAGTCCATTAGAGTATTGACCATTTTCTAGTTGATGACTTTGCGTTTGTCGGCCTGATGTATGGTTAGGTCCACCCGGCCAGGCTTCACCTTCTCTTTTTGAGAAGAGGTAAGTTTATTACTAATTGTCTGATGCAACAATATCGGGGAACGCCGATGGGCTGCTCAGGCATTTTTTTCCTCGGCTAGATTGCACACGTTGCTTGTGCGCTGACTTTTCAACCCTCACCTTCTGACCTTGTGTCACATCTATATGCAGTAGAAGAGAAGTATATGGCAACCTTCTTGAAGATCGAGCTCCCCTTTTCGCCACACTTTTGATGACCTTGTGCCCAATTTGTTTATAATGTAATTTAAAAAGAAAATGTTTTACGCAAATAAATATTTCAAAGTGTAGTATCTGTTCTGTCCTCTGTCAAAGGAAGTTAAATTCTCCTTGACTGGGTCATTTTTTTATTTTTTCCCCGTCCAAATTGACCCTTTCTTCGTAGCTGGATAGCCATCACATTAAACCTTGTGTCTAACTTTGCCCTCGTGGGGAGGCGAGAAAATAAAGATAAATAAATATCAACATGAAAAATATTGTGTGATAAATTCTTGTACGTCTGTGTATATGTGTGTTTCTCGTCTCTCCGTGACTTAAACATTAGTATTTTATTTGTTTACACTTAATACAATGGCGTAAAATACTAAAGCATGTGTTTTACATATCCTATTGAAAAATTAAATCCACCAGAATGCATTTCGTTTCGTCGGAAACGAGTCAGCCATTTTAATATTTTGTTAATAGTTTTTTAAAAATGATAATAATGAATTACTTCGCGACTCTTCGAAATTTGAAAGAAATTTTAAAGCATTTAAACTGTCGAATAAAAGTTTTTCTAGTTTAATATTCTTAGCAAATCCTCATCTTTTTAAAAGATAGAAAGTTTTCAAAGCTACTTACATCCAATAATCTTATAAATAGAAATTGAAACAACATTGCTTGATAGAACAATTAGTTATAGTTTTATAAAAAAAATTGGTCTAATTTATAATTTAATGACCAAATGATATTGTAATAATTAAATCAACGACACTTCTTTAGTTTAGCTGTGAATGAGAAATCAATTTTGAAATGTTACATTTACTCCTAACCCAATCACCCGGAAGTAATTCAGACTTTGAATTTAAAAAAAATCCAAAATGGATCGTAATATGGGCACAACACACCATTTGAAAATTCAAAGGCACTTCTTTAGTTTAGTTGTGAATCAGAAATACATTTTGAAGAGTGACATTAACTTCTAACCCAATCAACCGGAAATAATTCAGACTTCAGATTATTTTAAAATGATAGCCTTTCGTTTTATAAAGTTTTAAATGATACAAAAAATAAATCAATGTTGACTGTTTGTTTGATTAAAAGAACAGACAAACTCTTCGTTGTTATAAAATTTTAAATTATAAAAAAAAAAATAACTGTTGACTATTCGTTTTATAACATTTTAAATTATACAACAAGAATAACTGTTGACAATTCGGTTTATAAAGTTTTAAATGATACAAAAAATAAATCAATGTTGACTGTTTGTTTGATAAAAAAAAATCAGGCAAACTCTTAGTTTTTATAAAAAATTTAAATTATACAAAAAAATCAATGTTGACTGTTTGTTTGATAAAAAAACAGACAAACTCTTCGTTGTTATAAAATTTTAAATTATAAAAAAAATTATAACTGTTGACTATTCGTTTTATAAAATTTTATATTATTAAATAAAAAACACTGTTCGCTGTTATTATTGTTCGCTTTATTGATTAAATTAAATTACATTCTATATTACTTCCGGTTAATTGTCTGCCCCTGTTTGCAAAATTGATAACACATAAATTCTGATTCACAGCTAAACTATAGAAGTGCCAAATCAACATTAAAAATCCTATGCAAAAATAATAATTCGGTAGAAAAAACCATTAAGCCATGCTTTTTTGTGTCGCTCAACACGAAAAAAGTGTTAAGACGTCTTCTCCGTGAATTGATTTTAACTCTAAAACGTTCATCATCTTATATATATATATATATGTATGTATGTAAATATATATATATATATATATATATATATATATATATATATATATATATATATATATATATATATAGAGAGAGAGAGAGAGAGAGAGAGAGAGATGATAAGTGTTGATAGAAGGTGGAGACAATGCGTTGATTAGGTGACACCGGCGGTACGTGAAAGGGTAAACAATCAAATAATGACAATATTAAGAAATCAATAATTTTCAAATTTAAATGTAATAAATTATTTGAAAATTATTGATTCCTCAATATTGTCATTATTGTGATTGTTTCCCATTTCACGTACCGCCGGTGTTACCTAACCAACGCATTGTCACCGCCTTCTAACAATACTTATTACATATCACGCACAATGCTTCAAGCAAACTAAAACATTCTTCTCATATATATATATATATATATATACATATATATAATACAGAATGGTAATTTGCTTAAAGCATTGCTGGAAATTGTACTAAATGTATTAAGAAAACTGAAGGCAATGCAGTGAACGGTCCTAAAATCTATTTTCAATCGATATTTATTCCATAATTGTCTAATTTTCCTACCTCACCCAAATTGCCCAATTTTGCGATGCCTAATTTTCCGTTGCACAATTTTCCGTTGCCCAATTCTCCCATGCCCAATTTTCCGTTGCCCAATTCTCCGTTGCCTTATTTTCCGTTGCCCAATTTTCCGTTGCCCAATTCTCCCTTGCCCAATTTTCCGTTGCCCAATTCTCCCTTGCCCAATTTTCCGTTGCCCAATTTTCCGTTGCTCAATTCTCCTTTGCCCAATGTTCCGTTGCCCAATTTTCCGTTGCCCAATTTTCCGTTGCCCAATTCTCCCTTACCCAAATTTCCCTTGCCCAATTTTCCGGGCATCCCCTACTCACCTGGCCGCCGTCTGGAGCTTGCAGCAAAACTTTCATTTCTTTCCATCTGTTCCCTTGTTCACCTCTCAGACTTTGGATTCTATAGCTGATTCCATTCCGTACCAGGTTAACCTCCAAAGAACCCATATCCCTTCCGTACATGTGGTACCAAAATGAGAGGCAGTAGATTCCGGGAGAAATTTTTGGCGACCGGATCTTGGCAACAGAATGATAATTCCGGAAGGAATTCACAAATATGTAATAACCTACGAAAAGAATGGAAAAAAACAAACACAAAATCAACTGATTTCAGGTTTCGACAAAGATTGCTGAGTTCGGTAAGAAGAAGGTCGGAGGTTATATCGGCCGAAACGTTGGGTATATGTATGGATATGTGAGGACACGTTGGTTTATCATGTATATAACTAGTTGGATCTACCCGATGTTGCCCGGGAGTCATATTTCATTATTTTTTGTCTTTTCTCTTAATTTATTTCTCGTAAGAAAATATTACATTTCTGTAAGCTGATTTAATGAAGGTGCTATATATATATATATATATATATATATATATATATATATATATATATATATATATATATATATATATTTAAATAATTAATATTTATTAATAAAAATATTATTGATTATCAGCCCCCTCCCACAAAGGCTGGGCACTCTCGAGTAGCTTTAATAACAAGCAGTACAAATAGCTTTATGCACGATCCGAACGCCGTTTCGTAGATCACTCTATACTGCCTGGTACATAGCCGCTGATTTTCGCTATTTACATTTAAAGTTCCTCTATATTTACTAACTAATTGGCTATGGCCGATGGGTAAGATCCCCGACTGCGAATCAGTGGCGATTTGTGATTTGGGTTCGAGACCGTTGAGAATTAGTTCCTACACTGAAGATTGTGTTAGCATGAAACATCGATGTCTGTAGGTATTTAAATAATTAATATTTATTCATAAAAATATTATTGTGTATATATATATATATATATATATATATATATATATATATATATATATATATATATATATATTAAATTAAAGATAATTGAATTATCGTTTTATAATAATCTATCGTGATAATATAAAGCTCAATATATTGAATAGAGCAATGAATTCTAGAGAGGAAAGATGAGAATAAAAATAAAAAAAATTGTAAAGACACAATATTTATTAGAACATCAAAAGTTCAGAGCAAGGAGCTTCATATCCTTAATCTATCGATTTTCAAAGATAAACTCTTTTCATCAGAGGATAGAGAAAAATCGATCATGTAATTGTAAATATGACCGGCAACATTTAACTTTGAAAATTGTACATAAGATAAAACATAATAAAGACAAAAAGGTAAAGAGTCTTATGTTGAGATGACAGCGTAGAGTCAGGGTGGACGCCATCAAAAATAAAACAGCTGTTATATTGGAAATAAATGTCTGAAAAAGAATAATACTCAAATTGTTTAGGAATCCAAATGTTTTTGTTAAGGGGCTGATATTCAGACTGCAATTGGTAACGTATATATATATATATATATATATATATATATATATATATATATATATATATATATATATATATATATAGAGAGAGAGAGAGAGAGAGAGATATGATTAAACAGGGTTGCCAACTTCTGCTTCTTCAGCTTTTGATCCGTTTTTTCTAGTCTTCGTACGACGGATTTGATGTTATAATCCAAGGAGTGTAAAAAATCTCCGTATTTTGTGCGAACGTTTTCGACCGACATCGGTCGTCGTCAGGCGGTTGCAAAATGAAATAAATTGGTGAATCTATCAAGAGGGCGCTCATTTAAATTATTTCAACAGCACTTCAATACACCTTCACCCCCTCATAACGGGAATGGTTGATGTTTGGTTTATTAATGCGTATAAACAATGCTTCTATTATGGGGAGGCGAACACTGCTACCCGAAACCGATTCACCAATTTATTTCATTTTGCAACCGCCTGACGACGACCGATGTCGGTCGAAAACGTTCGCACAAAATATGGAGATTTTTTACACTCCTTGGATTATAACATCAAATCCGTCGTACGAAGACTAGAAAAAACGGATCAAAAGCTGAAGAAGCAGAAGTTGGCACTACTGTTTAATAAAACATGTATAAAAGAAGGAATATACAAATATATATATTTATACATCTAAATCCGGGTTGATCAACGTTTGTTTCTCTACGACTTTTTCGTTTATATTTTAATCACACAAAATACATGCAAAAATATTCATCAGTTTTGGAATTAACAAGTGACACAAATCTCACTAGTGTTCTTTCTATCAATCTCTCTCCCCCCCCTCTCTCTCTCTCTCTCTCTCTCTCTCTCTCTTTATTAACAGCCGAAGAACGGAAAGAATGAAACAGTTGGAAAGAAGGGAATAGCACCACTTCAGTAATTCTATTTAATTCTATCTCAAAAACAAACAAGAGAAAATCGTACTGAGCACAAAGACGCGTATTTTGAATTTTGTCTTTTTATATTTTTATAGTAATCTGGCTTTGCAAACTAATTTTTCTTGGTTCAAACAAATTAACCTAAGCTCAATGGGTGACCCAACCGGTAACATTTGGTTTAATATATATATATATATATATATATATATATATATATATATATATATATATATATATACAGTGTAACCCGGATATAAGAGCACCGGATATAAGAGAAACCCGAATATAAGAGACATTGTCTCTGGTCCCAAATTACAGCCTGTGTTAATGTCTATAAATTAGACCCCGATATAAGAGACCCGGATATAAGAGAAACCCGGCTATAAGATACTTCTTCTCCGGTCCCGTCTTCCCCAATATAAGAGAGTTCGTTTTGAGTGACAGTGTGATGTCGTAAATCAGTCAAAAGACGTTGCTAAATGTTCTCACCTCATTGGTGAGTCTTTCTATGACCTTCACTATAGCCCTATCCGTAAAATATTCATAAAAAGGGTTTTTTTTGTTGTTGTTGTTGTTGTTAGAAGGTGAACCCGGATATAAGAGACTTATTCTATGGTCCCGACATCCGGGTTTAACAAAGAGATTTGTGTACAATAAAGAATTACTGCCTTTCTTAAGAAAAAGTAATTTTTGCCTGAATTATTTGTGAAAACTGTTTGAAAAGTATTTCTTATGTCTATAACTGTTAAATAAATTAGTGTTCTGTGCGTAAAAAGCGTTATATGTGGTGTTTCTATACTTACATAAACAAAATAGAAATACCCGGATATAAGAGGAACCCGGATATAAGAGACTTATTCCCCGGTCCTGACAGCTCTCTTATATCCGGGTTACACTATATATATATATATATATATATATATATATATATATATATATATATATATATATATATATATATATATATTAAATAAAGTGTTACAACAACATCCGGACCAAGGTTTCAGATCCGAGAAAATCGGACCTCCATCAGCGGAGTCGTATAGCTTAATGAGTGAGAACAACCGCCAGGAATTTCAAAATATTGTCCGTTGGAAAGATGGAACACTTTCAGATTTAAAATTGTCACGTGCGTGGAATATACGTAGTCAGTTATGGAAAGGTTTCAGATCAAAACAACAGCGACGATGTACATCGAAAAAGCAAGAAATTAAATGGGAATAACGTTAACAGTTGGACAGGTAGGAACCTAGCAGGTTTAAATTGTCACGTGCGTGGAATTACGAAGCCCATTATGGAAAGGATTCAAATTTAACTAATAGAGACGCTATATATGTTATCGAAAGTAAATGGAGATAACGTTAAAAATAAAAATAAATTTATATTAAGTTAAAAATTATATTGAAATAATATGTTAATGTAATAATATATTACTAAAAATATTAAATAATAAATCATTAAAAATTAAACTTATAATTAAATAAATTGTAATCACACCATTTATAAATATATGAAGTCCTAAGGGTACGAATCATAAAAAAATTTAATATTAATAAATATCATGCTCTTATTAATTATCTAGTTAATTTTACTTTTGCATTAATAATTGAGCACTCTGCTGGGAAAATCTCCCAATTAAGAAATACGGTATATATATATATATATATATATATATATATATATATATATGTCCGTGAGTGTGTCTTAGAGATTGATGTGAATGAAAGTATAGAGCAAAGCCTTACCTTCAAATGTTTTAATTGTGTGGTCCACAACAGGTCCAGTGCGGTAGTTGATACTCTCTCCTCTCCAACGGGTCCATGTGTTGTTTTTTAAGGGGGGTAAAATTTCCACATGTGTCCACCCGCAAAAATCAGAGTCAAAAGTACAATTGGGTGTTACCATCCCAGCTATAAGAATATAGAAAAAAATAATGATATACATCATACAATTGTGTGAACCCCCTTTTTCAATTATATATATATATATATATATATACAAATTATGTGTCGCTCCTAGAAAAAGTAGAGCACTGTAAGTGTAGTATTAACACAGCATGACGTCACTAGCTTTAAATGCATCGTTCCTTTCATTAAAAAAGTCGAACACTCTAGACGTTAAGCCGCCGTATAAAGTGTATAAATTATCACCGTTTATTCGCTGTTCAAAATTGGTCGAGTGGTTCAGGCGTCGGGATTTGAGTAGCAAAATACTCGTAATCCGGGGTTTCGAATCGCATGACCGGTAGTGAATAGTCATATCTCTATGTTGATCAGCCCCGATTATAAAAGGACGAAACGTATACGTACATAGATAATAAACAATAACAAATATTTATTATATATTTATATATGTGTGTGTATTTATGCAAACATTGTTAAAAATAACAGAATTCGTCTGTTTAATTATACCTTGTTTTATTTTTTCAATTTTTCTGATGGTCTTTTTTGTATTAAAAAAATAATAAATGTTCCGTAGGTTTCACAGGTTTCACAAACGTTTTCGATTCTTCGTCGAATCATCCTCAGGTGCCAAAAGCAAATGAACAAAAAAGCTGGAGCAAGAGATAATTTTAAAAAGACGGTGGAGAAACGCGCATATAACGTTTTTCGCATTGCTCCAGGAAGTCGTTGACGATTTAAATTTAGCAACGCTGGATGGCATCGCAGAAAAACAAACACATAACTGTCCTCTCTCTGATTTAAGACAAATTCTAGTTTATAACACTAAAATTATACATTCGGAAACCAATTTAAAAAATACTGGAAGCTATCTAAATAAAAACACAACAACCTAAAATTAACAAAATCACATATTAAACCAGTGGGAACATTTTAAAATGCTTAACGTAATGAGATTTTGTCCAATGATTATTTATTTATTTTTGCTACTTAAATTTTAAAACTTATTTTGTTTATTTTTTATTTTCTTGCTAATTTAATTAAAAAAATATTTTGTTTATTTTTTATTTTCTTGCTAATTTAATTTTTTTTAATTTGTTTATTTCTATTTTCTTGCTAATTTGATTAAAAAAATATTTTGTTTATTTTTTTTTCTTGCTAATTTAATTTAAAAAAATATTTTTTTATTTTTTTATTTTCTTGCTAATTTAATTTTTAAAAAAAATGTTCATTTTTATTTTCTTGCTAATTTAATTTAAAAAATATTTTGTTTATTTTTTATTTTCTTGCTTATCTAATTTTTTTTTTTAAATTGCTTATTTTTATTTTCTTGCTATAAATTAGCAAGAAAATAAAAATAAACAATATTTTGTTTATTTTTTATTTTCTTGCTAATTTGATTAAAAAAATATTTTGTTTATTTTTTATTTTCTTGCTAATTTAATTTTAAAAAATATTTTGTTTATTTTTATTTTCTTGCTAATTTAATTTAAAAAAAAATTGTTTATTTTTATTTTCTTGCTAATTTAATTTAAAAAATATTTTGTTTATTTTTTTTTTCTTGCTAATTTAATTTTTAAAAATATTTTATTTATTTTTTTATTTTCTTGCTAATTTAATTTTTTAAAAAATGTTCATTTTTATTTTCTTGCTAATTTAATTTTAAAAATATTTTGTTTATTTTTATTTTCTTGCTTATCTAATTTTTTTTTAAAAATTGTTTATTTTTTATTTTCTTGCTAATTTAATTAAAAAAATTGTTTATTTTTATTTTCTTGCTAATTTAATTTTAAAAATATTTTGTTTATTTTTTATTTTCTTGCTAATTTAATTTTTTTAAAAATTTGTTTATTTTTATTGTCTTACTAATTTGATTAAAAAAATAGTTTTTTAATTTTTTATTTTCTTGCTAATTTGATTTAAAAATATTTTGTTTATTTTTTATTTTCTTGCTAATTTAATTTTAAAAAAAAATTGTTTATTTTTATTTTCTTGCTAATTTGATTAAAAACAATATTTTGTTTATTTCTTATTTTCTTGCTAATTTACATATTTATTAATATTAATCAAGTCTTATTTACTGTTATCTTTTATTTTATTTATGTTTTTAATCACTAAAACGACAATTATTTTTTTCTTCTATAATTGTTATTATTAGCCCGGTTCTCATATTTTCGCTTGCCATGGATGAATGTATCATGGCGAACGAGCATATACTACACTGCTGCCCAAATGATGAGATAATTCCTGGGAATATAAAATCATGACCAACGAATATATGCTACAGTGCTCCAAAAAGTAGGCGGTAATGTCCGCGAGGATGGTGACATGGCGAACTAACATGTATTACATTATTTTTATCACACAAACGAGATAATGCTTGGGAGGATGGTATCATGAACACAGAACAGGCACTACATTAGGCCCCTCCGCTGAATTGAGCATTCAAAGATAGAAGAATTGTACAATTAATAGAAGTACTAGTATAGTTTTACTTCAGACAAACAGATACTAAATCCTGATTAGTAATAGTTAGTACAATAGTACAATTAATTGAAGTAATAGTATAGTTCCGGTTTCAGACAGACAGATACCAAACCTCCATTAGTAATATATAGTACAATAGTACAATTAATAGAAGTAATAGTATAGTTTCAGCTTCAACCAGATACTAAAACTACATTAGTAATAGATAGTAAAATTAATAGAAGTAATAGTATAGTTTCGGCTTCAGACAGACAGATACTAAATCTCTATTAGTAATAGATAGTAAAATTACTAGAAGTAATAGTATAGTTTCAGCTTCAGACAGACAGATACTAAATCTCTATTAGTAATAGATAGTACAATTAATAGAAGTAATAGCATAGTTTTAACTTTAGACAGACAGATACTAAATCTTCATTAGTAATAAATAGTACAATTAATAGAAGTAATAGCATAGTTTAGGCTTCAGACAGACAGATACCAAACTTCTATTAGTAATAGATAGTACAATTAATGGAAGTAATAGTATAGTTTCGACTTCAGACAGACAGATACCAAACCTCTATTAGTAATAGATAGTACAATTAATGGAAGTAATAGTATAGTTTCGACTTCAGACAGACAGATACTAAATCTTCATTAGTAATAAATAGTACAATTAATAGAAGTAATAGCATAGTTTAGGCTTCAGACAGACAGATACCAAACTTCTATTAGTAATAGATAGTACAATTAATGGAAGTAATAGTATAGTTTCGGCGTCAGACAGACAGATACCAAACTTCTATTAGTAATAGATAGTACAATTAATAGAAGTAATAGTATAGTTTCGACTTCAGACAGACAGATACTAAATCTTCATTAGTAATAAATAGTACAATTAATAGAAGTAATAGTATAGTTTCGGCTTCAGACAGACAGATACTAAATCTTCATTAGTAATAAATAGTACAATTAATGGAAGTAATAGTATAGTTTTGACTTCAGACAAACATATACGAAATTTTCATTAGTAAAATATAGTACATTAGTCTGAAATAGTATAGTAAACTGAATTAGCATTAAAAGATAGTACATTAGTACCTTGATAGAAGTATTAGTTTAGTTTCCGCTTCAGACAGACTGATACCCAATCTCCATTTGTAAAAGAGAATACAATAGTATGATTAATAAAAGTAATAGTATAGTTCGGATCCAGACTGACAGATACCCAATCTTCATTAGTAAAATATATCGCGAAATGGTCTGATTTTATTGAATAGCCTCTCGGTTCTGAAATTATGAAATTGATAACTTGATTAAACTCACGTTTTTGTGGCTTGATCACTTTCCTTTCTTTACACCCGTAAAGCCGTTGTACTTGGATGATGTCCAGTTGGCTCATGCCCTCGCGCTGGCCAATGGCCACTCCTTTTTTCAAAGGAATGATCGTTAGTTTTTTGCCATCAACTGAAAAACTAGCATTCCCATAATGCGTCAGTGAATTGTAATCGTACGGAAGACCTTGAGTGCTGATTATTGGCGGGAATAGCTTCAGGAAATTGCGCAAATGTCCTGAAAAAGAAGAAACACGTACATATTAAAAGACATCACACACGAACTGATCCCTCTCTTTGTCATCAAAAATCACGCCGTATTTTTGCAGTTGTCTTTCAAAATTAGGGTTGAGAAACGTAATAACGGGAATTATGCAAAGCATGCCGAACAGCAACCACTGTTTTTTTTTTAGTTGCACAACATATTTAAAGTCTATGGTGCCGTGCAGATTGGCCAAAATCTTGGTACTGTCTCTTGTCATCCGTTTTTTCCATTCAAACCCAGCACCTTGTCTAATCTGTAAATCCTCGTGAGCACACAGTGACTACTTGTTCTAACACCGATGCACTTAATAAACAGTCGTTGTTTTACTTTTTACTTTTATCGAAAAATGTCATTTTTCAGAGTCCACGCCACCGGTCAGCCAATCATCGGCCTACCATATATATATATATATATATATATATATATATATATATATATATATATATATATATATATATATATATATATATATATATATATTTTGGTACAGAAAAATTAGTACAACATTCGTACCGTCGCTTTCAAGCACAGAAGGATTTAGCCATCCGGCTCTCTTCAGCTTCTGTTGTCATCTGAAACAGGAAACAGATGACAACAGAAGCTGAAGAGAGCCGGATGGCTAAATCCTTCTGTGCTTGAAACCGACGGTACGAATGTTGTACTAATTTTTCTGTACCAAAATAAATAAATATTACGCTCTTAATTTTTAATTTTTAACTTTAATTCTCAATTAATCGAGCACTCTGCTGGGATTTTTTCTGCTATATATATATATATATATATATATATATATATATATATATATATATATATATATATATATATGTTTATATATATATATATATATATATATATATATATATATATATATATATATATATATATATAAATATTTATTAATTATTTTAATACCTACAGACATCGATGTTTCATGCTAACGCAATCTTCAGTGTAGGAACTAATTCTCAATATATATATATATATATATATATATATATATATATATATATATATATATATATATATATATATATATATATATTCTCTTTATGAGCAATAATATAAACCGTCTAATCTAAGCTAAAAATGAAAGTTCATTTCTACGAGATTTGTTGAACACTGTTAAGACGGCTGACTCTATCTGTTCGCCTGATTTGACCTGAAGAGGGTGTACTTCTCCACTCGCCGTGTAACGGTTAGATTTGGCCAAATTGGTTATAGTGCGCGGAATTGAGTCAAAAGGGACTCGTGTTCTGGGGTTCGAAATCTGTAACCGGTTTGAACAGTTTCTCTCGACACTAAGATTTCGCAAAAATGAAACGTATCTGTATGTGGATAATAATTTAATATTTATTATTAAATCATTATTTATAGCCCTCCTTTGCCCGGGCCCTTTGATAAGAGATACTATAAGCCGTCTTATCTAGGATAAAAATGCAAGTTTCATGTCTACGTCATTTGATGATCACTGCTGAGACGACTGACTATGTTTGCCCGCCTGATTTGACATAAATAGGAGTTGTTTCTCTATTCATCGTGTAACGGTTGGAATTAGCCTCATCGTTTTAGAGTACTCGGAATTGAATTAAAGGTGACTCGGGTTCCGGTGTTCGAATCATGCGACCGGATTGAACTGGTGTCTCGATTACCAAACTTTTTCGAAATTATGAATTTACAAGTTTAGCCTCAATTTCAGATAAAGAAATAGCACATTTTTTGTTTGTCCTTTTTATGGTGCCCTCTCTAGTTGGCTACAATGGGACGGGGTTGTACAGTTTTTTTAGAGAGAAGGCTGTGGCTAATGTTTATTGGATGTTGCAGATGTGACCTGGTTACTTCTCTCTCTTTCTCTCTCTTTTTCTCTCTCTCTTTCTCTCTCTCTCTTTTCCTCTCTCTCTTTCTCTCTCTCTTTCTCTCCTCCTCTCTCTCTTTCTCCCTCTTTCTCTCTCTCTTTCTCTTTGTCTCTCTCTCTTTTTCTCTCTTTCTCTCTCTCTCTCTTTCTCTCTTTCTCTTTCTCTCTCTCTTTCTCTTTCTCTCTCTCTTTCTCTTTGTCTCTCTCTCTCGTTCTCTCTCTCTTTCTCTCTTTCTCTTTCTGTTTCTCTCTCCCTTTCTCTCTGTTTCTCTCTTTGTTTCTCTCTCTTTCTCTCTCTCTCTTTCTCTCTCTCTTTCTCTCTCCCTTTCTCTCTGTTTCTCTCTCTCTTTTTCTCTCCCTCTTTCTCTCTCTCTCTCTTACAGGTAACCGCGATCAGGACAGCATAATTGGAACAATTCGCTGAACTTTTATGGTATATTTTATTAAGTTATCTCGAGATCTATTAAAAATTTTTTTTTTTAGAGATATTTCACCCCAAACAAGGCAGGTCGCCACTGTAGACGTAAGGGGTTACTGAGAATTAGGAAGTAGTTTTAGGGTGTCATCCTAAGTTGCGAGCTGTGCAGCGAGATGTCTGTTTACATTAGTTTTAAACCTCTGCATGTCAGTACAGTCGGAGAAACAGGGAGCAGGGAGGGAGTTCCAGAGGTCGGCAGCACGAGGAAAGAATCTGCTGGAGACTTCTACAGTGAATGGATGGGACCTAGCTGATTGTCGGGTTGTTCTAGTGTATTTGCGCCGAGGGGGGGGGGACTAGAGCAGCTAGTTTATCGGAGCACATTCCATTGGAGTATTGAATTGGTTAGTGGATACTGGCGCCAGTTTAAGAACCGTCGTTCCACGTTCGAATCTTGCCATCGCACAACTTCACGTGGTCCCTCTTGTGAGTACCTGATTAAATACAAGAATCTGGTGAAACCGATGTCACCCCCTAAAAATATCAGAATCCAACCAGTCAATAAAAAAACCCTTCGCCTCTAGTTACATGACTAAATACGCTAATCACACCTCTACCCTTGTATCGGACGACAGGGGCACCGGGGTTCATACCTGATGCATTTGGAAAATCATTATGGTCCTCACTTCTAAAGCACATTGCTTGCATTTAATTTGTAATTGGGTATTGCTTAGTATAACACAGAAATACCCTAGATTATTCAGTCCCCCCCGTAAAACATCCACAGCAAGAACTCGGCTTACTATCACCACTTTCCTTTCTTTCTCTGTGTACCTAAAACCAAACGAAACTTCCATGGACAGAGTTTCCTTCCAATAACTTCTTTTCTGTTGAACACTATACTACATAAATGCTTTCCTGCGGACTGCATTATGGTTGTCTAATGTCCAATGTTAATAAATACTTGTCGATCTGTCTTCTTACGTAAATAAATAATTGTCTTAAATCCTCTCATAGTATTATTCATCAGCCAACTGACAGTCGCATTAACCCTTATCCTTTGTATTATGGTTGTCTTCAAGTCCAATGTAAACAAATACTTGTCGGTCTGTCCTCTTACGTAATAAAATATTGGTATATTCCATTAATTGTCTTTAATCCTCTCAGAGTATTATTTATTATCCAACTGACACTCGCATTAACCCTTATCCTCGAGTGGCTTTTGGCCTTGGCAAGTAGCGTCTCATTGGAAAAACAAAAAAAATACGGAAAATGAAATATCGGAACTATCAAAAGAAAACTCGGACTTGCCCGTTTTAACATTCTCTTCAATCACTTTAACGTAGTCGTCTCGGTCCGGCCGGTTTTGCTCATGGTAAAATCCGAGGCAGTGGAGAAATTCATGGATCACGGTTCCTTTAAATCGGCACAAGGGCCCGAGGGTCATACTTTGTGGCACCCCCATGTAACCAACGTTGCTTGAACAGCTAAAAAAAGAAGGAAATATAAGATTTACGAAAACAGTTTACTGCTGTTAACAAAATAATCAGATAGCAAAAATAAACGAGTTTATGTTAGTGAAAATATTTTTAAAAACAACATCTGAACCCAGTCAGCACACTTGCCAAAAGAGAAATGCAATTTCTCTATTCTTTTCCACATCTCGCTTCCGACTTCCTGTCCATGACGTGGTCCTAACTCTAATTTTAAAATTTGAATGGAATTTGCTAACTCTAGCTGTATGTGATAAATACCGTTATTAACACAATTTTTACACATCCGCATCCAATATCGCTCTAAATAAAAGTAGTACCATGTGTAACGAGTGTACAGCCTTCATAAAAACTGATCGGAAAAATATGACGTCAGTGTTCGCACTCATATTTATATCCATATAAAATAACCTTTCAAATAGCGTAATTGCAACTATTTCAACGAAACAAAAAGGAGTTTTTGCGTCAATATGTAGCAACGAATGAAACATCGATGCATCATTTAACTCCAATGAAAGTAAGTTGAGTGGACAGAAACAGGTTAAACCCGTCCAAATCGACCAATGACGCAAACATCAGTATGCAAGTTTTGGACCGCCGTATTTTGAGATTCATCATTAATTTTGTTAAACAATCATCCCCCAGAAAAGAAGACTCATCAATAGCGAATCAAGAGAGGCGTGAGAGCGCTCTATCCCTTACTAGACTCACGAATGGCCTATGCTGGAAATCTCATTTCTTTGATCAATCATAACTCAAAGACGAATAAACCAAATTAGATAAAACTTTGCACAAATTTGTATTTGATAGGTTCTATAAGTGTGTAGAATTTCAGCATCATTAGTCAAGGCAACCCAGAGATCCAGAAAGGTCAGGAGTGATTTTGTGTCATTCGTGTGTACGTATACCCTGTATCTCATCAACTATTTGATGGATTCAGCTGATTTTTGGCAGAGATAGAGGTTCTAGGGTCTAGTTGATGGCATTTTAATTTCAGTTTACCACATACCTTAGTTTTCCAGAAAATTCCAAAAAAACTTTTAAATGACCATTGTCTTGAGGCATAGCCTTTACAAAAGTAGTAACATTCCATGAAAAATACCAGTATACTGAAATCATATGCCCTTAATAGGGTTAAGATGAAAATTCATATACACTAAATGTACAAAAGCAAGGAAATTCCCAAAGTGTTACACTTTTATTGTCATTAAGGGTATGCGAGAACAACAGAGCTATGTATTTTACTGGTAGGAATATTTCAGCGCACCTCACACACTTCATCAACTCATGCATAGAGATGTATACTGTAGTGATGTGATAATGAAATGGTTTGGTTGATATGTAGCCATACCCTTAATGACAATAAAAGTGTAAAAATTTGGGAATTTCCTTGCTTTTGTACATTTAGTGTATATGAATTTTCATCTTAACCCTATTAAGGGCACATGATTTCAGTATACTGCCATTTATCATAGAATATTAGATAGCGTTATTAGTGTGTTTTAAGGGAGAAATAGCCAGAAAATGCCCACAAATGAACAAGAAAAAAGTGCTCATTCACCATTGCAATACACCGTGTCACAAGTCGATCGCAAAGATGGCGAAAGTACAGGAATTTGCTTCCGTAAACACCATGTCCTCAATTCTGCCCCCAGCTATTAATGGCTGTTCGAAGAACTCAAAAAATTCTTCAATGTTGGCTATTGAAAAACGTGCCTTTTTACCCTCCATATGAAATCATTTTAAGTGGTGAGGGTAGGTGATGAAGCGAAAAGCAATTCAGACAACACATACCATCTGAGATGAATTCAGAAAGTCAACGGTTGGTGATTGTTTTTTCTTTAGGTCATCAGAAATTATTATAATTATTTATATATGAAAAAGTAAATTATTGACGCAATTCTATATTTTTATAGGAATATTAGTGTGAACACTGGCGGAGCATAATTTCTGTTTTCGTCTTTTTTAACAAAGGATGTGCACTAATTGTTAAATAGTTGTTAGCTAAATATTCTTTATATATATATATATATATATATATATATATATATATATATATATATATATATATATATATAATAATAATAATAATAATAATAATAATAATAATAATAATAATAATAATAATCCAAACAAGGTAAACATCCACAGGATAAGAATCCAAAGAATTTCAACCGGGCTTATAAAAAGTGCTCAATATCAAATAGAGCTTTTATATATGATTATTTTTATTTACACAGACATGTACAAAATCTGCGACACTGGCATGTCGATGTTATCGATCAACAGCTGTTATACACTAAGATTTCATCAGGAATAGTTAAAATCCGATCCTAACCGTAAATCATATTTGAGAAAAATGAAATGGGGGAGAAAAGAAAAGAAATTTGAAAGTAAAATTGTGAGAGTCACGTGGTTAGATTTCAGACCGTTGAGAATCAAATATAAACTAGAATAAAACATAAATAAATAGAAATTGAATAAAATAAAATATTATGAGATAAAAATAAAATATAAATTCATCGAGTATAGTGAAAAAAGTGGAGAGAGGAAGGTGGACGGTAAAGAGGGGAGGGGAGAAAATAAAGAAAAGGGGAGTGAAGAGGGGGTAAAACACACAGCTAATAAATATACATACACACACAGACACACACACACACACACACACACACACACACACATATATATATATATATATAATATTTGTTTTGTTTATTATCTGTGTACGTATATGTTTCGTCCTTTACAATTGGGACTCATCAAGGCTATTGATAAGGTTGGCAACATCCCAGTCAGATGGATGTCGCTCAGCGTATTTTTAGTTTTAGGGAGAAAATCAGGAAGTAGGCAGATCTGATCGCAAAGGGTAGAGTTTGCAACCGGAACTAGCTCCCATTCTTACAAAGCTGTGAACCATGGCTTCGTTCTCCAGCGACCGACAACACTAGAATCTCGACACGGTACATAAGAAGATAAAGAACACACGTTAGTATAGTTGCACAGTAGGTCACCTTGTCAATTCTGTTGTAGCGATGCTGGTAAGCAAAATAAATTGTACATAAATTGTACATTGCATCCGGTCGGACCAGCTCTCCTCGTCGGGCAAAATATCGTCGCTTTGTGTGTTATGACTGCATTGATAGCGTGACCGTCGTTTGTGCAATACGAATACAGTCAGCAAAAACGGCTGCATGTTAACAGATAGTCGAGATAGTGAAGTAATCCACATTGCCGGCTATGCAAATGTATCGTGTCGTTGGCTATGCAAATGTGTTATTTCGTTCGCCAATCACTAACGGCAGTTTAGTGTTGTAAGCGTAATATAACGGTCGAAATTTAGTATGTTGAGGGGGGAATGTCTTGCACGTATTCTCGTGTTGACGTCATTCATTTTTCCCTGTTCTTTGCTGCCGGTGATCGTGCTATTTTCGTCTCCCATGAAACCTACTGGCAATCATTTCTCGTATTCTCCTGCTCTGTGTTATAGATGATCCTATTATATTTGTCCCGTATTTATGTTCATGTTTTTTCTCGTTTATATCATAACCCTAACCCTAACCCTAACCCTAACCCTAATCCTAACCCTAACCCTAATCCTAACCCTAACTCTAACCCTAACCCTAACTCTAACTCTAACCCTAACCCTAACTCTAATCCTAACCCTAACCCTAATCCTAACCCTAACCCTAACCCACAACGCAACAATTTGTAGCAATACTTAGATGCGTGTATGGGTTAACATACGGGTAAAAATACGAACTTTTTAACATAAGTTTAAAATTAAGTAAAAAAATAGAAAAAACTCCATTAGAAGTTAAAAGTATAATTAAGTTGACGTGTAGAGGAAGTTGTATCATGAGAAGAAAGTCTTAAGTGACACGTAGCGAAGGTAGGCGACGGGAGGTGGTTGGGGGTTTTTATTTTATTTTGTACATAATTTCAGCTTACAGGTGAAATGGAAACTTCGGCTGCCGCATCACTGTTGCGACTATAGCGAGACGACCAGCCACTTCTGTCGAAGAAGTGAACCACTAACAAACATGACCTTGTTGGAAGGCGAATATTTAGATTTTTACTCGACTAACAATTTTAAAAGATGCTTACCCGTATCCCGTCGTTAAATAAATATAACCTTCTTCCTTTGTTCGATTTACGAACGTAATGCAATCCTTGCCATCAACGCGAGTTTGTTCCTCGATTTCATTCATGGCTGCATTGAACACTCTCATATCAAATTTATCTGTAAAATAAATTAAACGTTATGACATAATATTAATACGTTATGACATAATATTAATACGTTATGACATAATATTAATACGTTATGAGGTTTTGTGAGTTTGTCTGTTCGTACACAAACAGAAACATGTAATTGGTTCAAAAAAAGGAATAGGGAGAGTACACATGAATAAGGTAGTAGTTTTTACAATGCCAATACCTGACTTTGAATCTCACGTAAAAATAAAGGATTTCTAACTGAATTCATGTTTTACAAATTAAAATTAATTAATGTGACATAATAGCATAAAAAAATTGCATAAATATTTAAAAATAAGTTAGCTTTTTTTTAATCCACAAAAAAGTAGACATAAACAGCGAAAAAGGTTCACTTAAAAGCAATTTTTTTAATGTTATTATCCAATAAAAATTTTTTTAATGTTATTATCCAATAAATTTTTTTTAATGTTATTATCCAATAAAAATTTTTTAATGTTATTATCCAATAAAATTTTTTAATGTTATTATCCAATAAAATTTTTTAATGTTATTATCCAATAAAAATTTTTTAATGTTATTATCCAATAAATTTTTTTTAATGTTATTATCCAATAAAATTTTTTTTAATGTTATTATCCAATAAAATTTTTTAATGTTATTATCCAATAAATTTTTTTAATGTTATTATCCAATAAAATTTTTTAATGTTATTATCCAATAAAATTTTTTTTAATGTTATTATCCAATAAAATTTTTTTTAATGTTATTATCCAATAAAATTTTTTTTAATGTTATTATCCAATAAAATTTTTTAATGTTATTATCCAATAAAATTTTTTTTAATGTTATTATCCAATAAAATTTTTTTTAATGTTATTATCCAATAAAATTTTTTTAATGTTATTATCCAATAAAATTTATTTTAATGTTATTATCCAATAAATTTTTTTTTAATGTTATTATCCAATAAAATTTTTTTTAATGTTATTATCCAATAAAATTTTTTAATGTTATTATCCAATAAAATTTTTTTTTAATGTTATTATCCAATAAAATTTTTTTTAATGTTATTATCCAATAAAATTTTTTAATGTTATTATCCAATAAAATTTTTTTTAATGTTATTATCCAATAAAATTTTTTTTAATGTTATTATCCAATAAAATTTTTTTAATGTTATTATCCAATAAAATTTTTTTTAATGTTATTATCCAATAAAATTTTTTTTAATGTTATTATCCAATAAAATTTTTTTTAATGTTATTATCCAATAAAAATTTTTTAATGTTATTATCCAATAAAAAAATACACAAATAGATGTGTAGTTACTTACTCTCTCATGCAAATAATGAGTCGAGTATTTTTATCAGACATTTCACAAATACTTTTCTTCATACTAGCTATATCACGATAAGATAGGTAAAGATGGCCATTGACATACGCAGGTACTGCACCAACACCATTTAAGGAGCTGCTATCAACTAGTATTGTAAACATGCATTAAGCGACATGTTGCATGTTTTCGGTGCACGCGAATAGCATACTTGCTGTAAGTGAGCAATATGTAACAAAGAGAAGAGAGATCTCACGCCAAATAGCAATTTTCCACTTCTGAGCTAATTTGTTTGGCGAACTTCTCACTTACTGCACCTAACCAAGGCAAACGAATATAAATCGGACATTTAGTAAACGTATTAAGTTTTATTTCAGAAAAAATGGCTACTTTCCTTTTAATGACTAACCTAACCCTAACCCTAACCCTAACCCTAACCCTAACCCTCACCCTCACCCTAACCCTCACACTCACCCTCACCCTAACCCTAACACTCACCCTAACCCTAATCCTCACCCTAACCCTAGCCCTAACCCTAACCTAACCCTAACCCTCACCCTCACCTTAACCCTAACCCTTACACTAACCCTAACTCTATCCCTCACCCTAACCCTAACCCTTACACTCACCCTAACCCTAACCCTAACCCTAACCCTATCCCTAACCCTAACCCTATCCCTCACCCTCACCCTATCCCTATCCCTAATCTTTACCCTAACCCTAACCCAAACCCTAACCCTAACCCTAACCCTATACCTAACCCTATCCCTAACCCTAACCCTAACCCTAACCCTAACCCTAACGCTAACGCTAACCCTAACCCTAACCCTAACACTAACCCTAACCCTAACCTAACCCTAACTCTAATCACATCCAGAGGGTCGCCATTATTGAACAAAGTATTAGTAATAATTTTTATTTCTCCGTCCAATTTCGATTTTGAACAAATTATAAGGGCTCTCTGTGTTAGGGTCCAAATTAAATTTAACTTTCATTTGCCTGGAAAAAATGAATTCCAACGAGTATACAATCCTGTACACGTAGGTTTACGGTAAATTGATAAATTTTGAGGTCTTCAAACAGCCATTAATAGCTGGGGGCAGATTTTAAGACATGGTGTGTACGGAACACACAGAAAATTGGAAGTATGTCTGATCTGTAAGTTTCGGTCACACGTAATTCAATTTGTCCACTTGAGAAAATAATGCTTTTCAGAAACCAACCGTTCGTTCTTGTTATTCAGTTGACGAGAAACATTTCTATCTCATTCGCCACGTTAGATTAGCGACTTCTTATCTCTGACGTCGCTGACGAAACACGTAGCTTTTACGCGAATTCTAATTGGAAATTTCACTTTACTTAATTTTTTAACCTTACGTGGAAATTTAACATACACACCCTTTCGTTATACACACGTATCTAATTATTATGCAAACATGCACTGCGCTGTATCTTTTAGTGGTGCATGCGAATGACATACGTTGCAGGGGATAGATGCTCGACCAACGAGAAAATGGGGGGGATTGAAAATATCTTTGATTTCATATCGAGCTATCCATAATCTTATGTTTCTTTGAAATAAAATAAGTGCCTCGTAAAAACATGGAATCATGCTGAGACCAGCCTGCTTGAGAACATTAATGTTCTGAGATGGGCTCCAGATAAACCCCTTTGAGTGGGCACTGGCTGGATATTATCTCTAGTGGATACCACAAGTAGCCAGTCCTTGGGTGGTCGAATGGTGATCACTGAGAAAGATCAGAATCCAAGTTTTCCGGTCAAAAGTGAACATATTCCAGGAGACGCGAAGTGGAGACGTCAGAGCCAGCCCTCTTGGCATGACACATACAGTTTGGTTTTCTGAGAGCTGGCGGTCAGTTGGACCGGATGCCTCTCCAGTCAAGATGAGCGTTTGTTGATGGGACTTATATTTTATGTGGCCGGGATAAGAGAGATCTAATTTTGCAAGTCTGCCATTCAACCTAAGAACACGAGTATCATTTTAAACCTTCAACAAATAAAGCTCTTACTTGTTTTAAAATTGGGGTTTTGATTCTAATTGGGATTAGAGTTCTTTGATTGCAGCACTGACTGGATCCAACAACAACTTTTGACCGACACAACAAGTGGGACGATCGCGGCCAATGCAGTGACCGCACTCATGTTCATATCTTCACGTATCAGCTAACTTAACATTCATTAAACTTTTCTGTTGCTTGATTTAAATTAAATTTGCAATACTTACCAAAATAAGAATGAATAAATACTGGTATTTTAGTTGAAGGCCATCGCTTCTTGAGATCACCAATAGCGTTCTGTAAGGAGAAAAAGAAGAAAAAAGAAAATATACGTTGGCCAAGGGTAAATTGAGTTTGACAGATAGACGGTGAAACAGCGAGCGTATAAATAACGATGTGTTAGGGTAAGGGTTAGGGTTAGGGTTAGGGTATGAGTAAAGATGTGTTAGCGTTAGGGTTAACGTTAGGGTGAGGGTTAGAGTTTGGGTATAAGTAACAATGTGTTAGAGTTAGGGTTAGGGTTATGGTAAGGTTTATGGTATAAGTAACGATGTATTAGTGTTATGGTTACGTTTAGGGTATCAGTAACGATGTGTTACCGTTAGGGTAAGGTTTAGGGTATCCGTAACGTTGTGTTATGGTAAGGGTTAGGTTTAGGGTATCCGTAACGATGTGTTAGGGTTAAGGTATAAGTAACGATGTGTTAGGGTTAGGGTAAGGTTTAGGATATCCGTAACGATGTGTTATGGTAAGAGTTAAGGTATCAGTAACGATGTGTTAGGGTTCGGGTTAAGGTATCAGTAACGATGTGTTAGGGTTAGGGTAAGGTTTAGGGTATTCGTAACGATGTGTTCCAGAGACAGGCAGTTCTAGGAAAGGAACTTTGATTATGGAAGTTTCTTTTTAGTTTCTTGTGAGGTCCGCGTAGACGTCTTTCTAAGAATGAATAATAGGCACTGGGGTATATCGTAATGAGAGCTGAGAAGATTTTAGGCCAAAATGAGATCACTGCGTCAAAAGGTTCAGTTTCTGTAGTCGGCTTTTAGATGGCAGATCCTATAGACCTTGCAGCATTCGAATAGCTTTGATATTAATGCTGAATATAACATATTAGATATGGAGCAGAGGCCTGGACACTAACCTTTAACAGGGGTCGGGCTGGGGAGACATAAACTGGGAGAAGTATTTCCGGAGTGAGTTTGCAGAAGGAACGTTGAAGTCGAAATAGGGGTCTCCTTGCTTTGTTTGCAGCCTGAATGCAATGTTTAGATAGCTTGAAGGATGATTCGTCGAGAAGGGCAAGATCGTATGCCTCGTCCGCCTCCTGCGTTTTGGGTCCTACAACATAATACCACGTCACACAGGTGAACCTGATGGTACTGATCAATTACCATCTTGTACTCAAGTGATGAACTACAAAATCGTGGCACATTCTAACTGAAAATAGATGGTTTGGTTTGGTTTGTTTTACGGCATAGCAACCAACTATGGTTTATGTAATGCCGAATAAAGTTGTCAAATACAATTCCAATTATTTCACATTGTCTTGAAAGACAATGAAAAGTGAAATGAAGAATTTGTGATTAAATTTTTTGAAACAGTCCAACTTCCTTGATGAAATCTAAGATTTTCGTCACATTTATAAATTTATAGATTTTCGTAAATTTATAAGCCTTTAAAATCTTTGGAGTCGTAATATTTGCTTCGAGTTTGTTGCAGATCTTGACAGTCTATTAATAATGTTTGACTGTGTAAGATTGTTGACATGCTATGCACATTGGAGACTCCTCTCCTTCCAATAAGTGCTTATGAGTGATATGCGTGTGTCCTATACGAAGTCTGGTTATTATAACTTCTATTCTTCTTACTTTTTTATAGTCCAGGGGCCCCTCATCTATAGTTGGCCAAATCTTGTATAACTTGTTATTTTGACACTCATTCCAATATTCTTGCCATTTTTCTCCCACCACACAATAACATAATTATACACACATTTCAATAATACCATATTTGTGTTTGCAACCATATGCAATACGAACTTCTCATGATGAAGTTATTATGAAGTTACTTACATAAGGATCGAATCCATCTAGACGAATGTCGCCTTGAAAAAGACCTAGAACAAAACAGAAAGAAAAATAAATCTTGCTTCCTTGAATAGTGGGTTTGACCATCTACATATAAAGCATTTGACCATTTACATATAACGCATTTGACCATTTACATATAAAGCATTTGACCATTTACATATAAAGCATTTGACCATCTACATATAAAGCATTTGCCCATCTACATATAAAGCATTTGACTATCTACATATAAAGCATTTGACCATTTACATATAAAGCATTTGACCATTTACATATAAAGCATTTGACCATCTACATATAAAGCATTTGACCATCTACATATAAAGCATTTGACCATTTACATATAAAGCATTTGACCATTTACATATAAAGCATTTGACCATCTACATATAAAGCATTTGACCATCTACATATAAATCATTTGACCATTTACATATAAAGCATTTGACCATCTACATATAAAGCATTTGACCATCTACATATAAAGCATTTGACCATTTACATATAAAGCATTTGACCATCTACATATAAAGCATTTGACCATCTACATATAAAGCATTTGACCATCTACATGTAAAGCATTTGACCATCTACATATAAAGCATTTGACCATCTACATATAAAGCATTTGACCATCTACATATAAAGCATTCGACCATTTACATATAAAGCATTTGACCACTTACATATAAAGCATTTGACCATCTACATATAAAGCATTTGACCATCTACATATAAAGCATTTGACCATCTACATATAAAGCATTTGACCATCTACATATAAAGCATTTGACCACCTACATATAAAGCATTCGACCATTTACATATAAAGCATTTGACCATTTACATATAAACAAATTAGCCATCTACATACATACAGTTTATACCATCTATATACAAACAATTTAACCATGCCCATACACACAATTTGTATCATCTACATAAAAGACCCGATGTCGATGCCGATTGACTTAATGTAGTGCCTCACAACATTTTTGTATCGGAGTTGGGGGCGGCTAGTAGACCTCCTCCCAGATTCCAGCTCTCAATACAGAATGTCATTTGGGATGCGCCCATCCGCTATACGGTGGACATAGCTCAATCAGCGCGGTCTGCGTTGCCTGTGAAGGCTCGTGCGGGATAGGACCTCTGTGTTGGACACCTTATTATGCCAAGATATGCCAAATATGCGGCGGAGACTTCGAAGATGGAAGGTGTTGAATTGTTGCCCCTGTCTGGCGTAAGTGGTTCATGACTCGCTGCCGAGCAAGTGGTGTAACTGATTTCTCGATCTTCTTGTCAATTTCAGTCGAGCAAAGTTACGTGAACAGATGGTACCTCAGTATCATGTCCCAGAAAGTTTGCCTTACTCAGACTAATGATAAGCCCCAAAACTTTGCAAGCCTGTGAGAAGCGGTCCGTCAGTACCTGCAACTCCTGCTGTGTGTAAGTCAAAACCGCTGCATTGCCAGCAAACAGCATCCTCTGATGAGAACTTCACGTATCTTTGTTCTGGCTCTGAGGCGGCTAAGGTTAGAAGAGTCTGCAGTTTTATCTGGTACTCAGAAAGATTCCCTCAGTTGCAGAGCCTAAGGCGTGCTTAAGGAGGACGGCGAAGAAGATCCTGAAGAGTGCTGTAGCAAGAACACAACCTTGTTTGCTTTAGAGACAATACATACCCATGCTTCAGCTATAAAAAATCGAAGGTGTGCAGGACTGGCCTATCTCCTTCATGTTGGTGTGAAATAGCCATTAATAAATAGCCATTAATAAATTGCCATTAATAAATAACCATTAATAAATAGCCATTAATAAATAGCTATTAACAAATTGCCATTAATAAACAGCCATTAATAAATAACCATTAATACAGCACCATTAATAAATAGCCATTAATAAGTAGCCATTAAAAATAGCCATTGATAAATAGCCACTATTAAATAGCCATTGATAAATAGTCATTAATAAATAGCCATTAATAAACATCCTATATTAAATAACCATTAATAAACATCCATTATTAAATAGCCATTAAAGAATAGCCATTGATAAATAGCATTAATAAACAGCCATTAATAAATAGCCGTTAATAAATAGTCATTAATAAATAGCCATTAATAAATAGCCATAAAAAATAGCCATTAATAAAGAGCCATTAATAAAGAGCCATTAATAAATAGCCATTAATAAATAGCCATTAATAAATAACCATTAATAAACAGCCATTAATAAATAGTTATTAATAAATAACCATTAATAAGGCTATTTATTAATAAACAGTCATTAATAAATAGCCATTGATAAATAGCCATTAATAAATTGCTATTAATAAACAGCCATTAATAAATAACAAGTAATAAATAGCCATAATAAATAGCCATTACAGCCATTAGTAAATAGCCATTAATAAATAACCATTAATAATTAGTCATTAATAAATAGCCATTAATAAACAGCCATTAATAAATAGCCATTAAATAAACAGCCATTAATAAATAACAATTAATAAACAGCCATTAATAAATAGCCATTATTAATAAACAGCCATTGATAAAATACCATTAAAAATAGCCATTCATAAATAGCCATTAATAAATAGTCATTAATAAATTAATAAATAGCCATTAATAAATAGCTATTAATAAATAGCCATTACAGCCATTGATAAATAGCCATTAATAAATAGCCATTAAAAAATAGCCATTTATAAATAGCTATTAATAAATGGCCATTATAAATAGTCATTAATAAATGGCCATTAATAAATAGACATTAATTTATAGCCATTAATAAATAGCCATTCATAAATAGACATTAATTTATAGCTATTAAGAAATAGCCATTAATAAATAGCCATTAATAAATAACAATTAATAAACAGCCATTAATAAACAGCCATTAATAAATGGCCATTAATAAACAGCCATTAATAAATAGCCATTAATAAATAGCCATTAATAAATAGACATTAATTTATAGCCATTAATAAATAGCCATTCATAAATAGACATTAATTTATAGCTATTAAGAAATAGCCATTAATAAATAGCCATTAATAAATAACAATTAATAAATAGCCATTAGTAAACAGCCATTAATAAACAGCCATTAATAAATAGCCATTAAAAAATAGCCATTAATAAATAGCCATTAATAAATAACTCAACCAAAGTCGGTAACTCCGAACAAATACGATGTCAACAAAATAAAGGATTTGTCAAGGAAGAAAAGAAAAACTGGAAGAATTTCCAGGGAATTGTACAGTTTTGTTGATAAGATTTTCTATAATCTTAGTCTCCACAGATGTGGTTTTAGCTATTTTTATAGATAATTTCGCGCATAGATATTTATATCAGAAAACGTTTGAAATAGAAGAGAAAATGTGTGAATACAGCCAGACGGAATGAGACAGAAGAAAATCACGCATCTGGTTGTGATGAAAAAATCGATTCATTTGTAAGAATGGTATTAGAAATACACATGTATACAAAAAGTAGGAATTATTCCCAAAATTTATAACCGTGTAAAATGTTTCCGCTGCCTTAACCTAGTGGTGGTGTCCTCCTATACTCCTGCTAGTTGGTAGCTTGTTCAGGAGATCACTTCCCCAGAAGGGTTTAGTTTATTGCTAATCGTCTGACGCGCTACTACCGGAGGATGTAGACGGGCTGCTCAGGCCTTTTTGTAGGTCATAACGCGCTAATCCTAGTGCGCTGGCTTTTCAAACAAAAATCTGACCTTGTGTCTAACCTCCCGCAGAGGAGGTAAATAAAATGTTTTCTCATTGTATCATTGTATTAAGCGTGCGCCAAAAAAACAAAAAACAAAAAAAAACCACCTTAAAAGAAAGCAGAGTTTTTTTTTTTTGGACCTTGGCTATCGTAAAAAAGGCCTGTCAACTGAGCCGATATTTTCTGGTGATGTCATTGCTAGTGGTTCTTACTACCGCTATCAATGCTGACCGGAAGTCCTCGGAACGCTTAACGCGCATGCGTCTTTACCAAGAGATATTTCCATGCAGTATAACTGATACTAGGTAGTTTTGTTTTACGGCATATCAACCCTTTTTGGGTTATTTAATGCCGAATCTGGTCATTATAGTAAAAGTTTTTATGCTTCAAGTTCTTTATATCTTCAAATGTTTAATCATCGTTTTTGGTTTGGTAGTTTTGTTTTACGGCATATCAACCCTTTTTGGGTTATTTAATGCCGAATCTGGTCATTATAGTAAAAGATTTATGCTTCAAGTTCTAAAAATAAAATAAAAAAGGGGAGGGAGAAAGGGAGAGGGGCTCTTGTTTTTGTTTTTGGTTTTGTAGAACATAATTAAGTTTTACAAAAAAAAAACAAAAAAAAAACGTCAATGTAGGTGAATTTCGTCTCAGGGAGCCACAGGGCAGCCTGATCTGGTATCACCAGCTGATACTAGTCTTTTCATTCGATGTAGAGTGGAAATAACGAACTTATTTAAAGAATGAATATTAAATCAGACAAGTTAGTTTTCAAAGAAAAATGTTCATGTTTTAAAAATTAAAAAAAAATATGACAACACCATTTTATTATTAAGTATTAATTTAATGTCTGCTGTCTAGTCTATGCAAATTACACGAAATGATACATTTGCACTAAGATTTCTAATAAAGTAATGGTTTAATTATACCCCGTGATCGTTAATTAATATATACTGTAAATTACATTACAATTGGTTCATTTTCTGAAATTTTATGAATTTTTAAACGAAGGGAGCGGTCAAAATGGCCATAGTCTGACTGTTTAACAACTCTTGTTTGTAACTATACAACATGACGTCATTTTTCAATCAACAGGCCTTAGTTTAAGTTGACCTCGCCTGGACTCAGGGTTAGTGGGTATTTATCTACCTCCCACAAAGTAAAATGTGACACAAGGTCGGAAAGTGGGATTTGATAAGTCAGCACCCTAGGGGACAAGCACTTGTGACCCTCAAAAAATGCCTGGACAGCCCCGTCGGCATCCCCCGGTAGGGCCGTCTCAGGCGATTAGCAATAAACTAACCCCTTCTCAAAGGGTGAGAAAGCAAAGCCTGGGAGTGTGGACCTCCTAGAACTGCATAGGACAGACCCATAGACCGGCGTAAATCAAGCCCCGAAGGCCAAGACAATACCGGTCTATGGGGTGCAGTATCCATCGGAACAGATATTACACTTTCTTCTTAGCCGAGAAAGATATCAACGTGGGACAATTTACCATTTAGAAATGTATAAAACTATTGATGCAAATGCTTCTGTGTCGAAATCTAAAATCTGATTTCGAAAACTTTAAAATCATTAACAAAAACACACATACCCTTTTCGTAACCGACCACTAACTCTAAGTCCGAGTGGCAATACGAAGAAAATCTTTAACTCTCTGTCTTGTGTCTTTTTTTTTTGCGCACGGTTAATTTCATAAGACGGTATACTTTTTCGTCAAACACCGAAAAATAAGTCACGTGACATAACATTTTGAAACAGAAATTTGCTGTTACCGCGATTCACCTCCAACTTTTTGCCATCGCGGGACACTAAATAAATTGACACTCAGTTAGTTTTCGTTATTGAGAGATGTTATGATAAAGGCTGGCGATGATTTCTTTAATAAATCAAGTGATTAAATGTTTCAAGAACTGAAATTAAGATAATCTTAAAGAAAAGTAAGGTTTTCGAACAAACCTGGAACTTCCTCTGGACGACGTGGATCGAACCCTGAAAGAGAAATAACAAAAAAATTACACTTTAAGCTAAAATATAGATATCAAAAGATGGAGATATATTTTAGTCTTTTGTTAGTTAGAAACAGATTAGCTCATTTGTGTTGTATTATTTGGACTATTCGGACTACTGTTCTCATCTTGGATGTTATTCTCACAACGTTTCGGCCGATGTAACCTTCGATCTTCTTCAAGTGCTTCTTTAACATATTTGATATTATGTTATGTATTTTTTAGATGAGGATTGATGAATTGCATTATTTGGATTATTCGGACTACTGTTCTCATGTTGGATGATATTCTCAGAACGTTTCGCCCGATATAAACTCCGACCTTGTTCATGTGAGTCTTGTTGAACTCAGAAATCCTCATGTCGAACTCGGGAATCTGTAGGGAGCTTCGAATGGCACCCTTTATTTAATCCACGGGGGTAGATTGTTCTCGTTCCGTCAGCCATGGGCTGGGTAGACGTCTTAAGTAATTCGTAATTGTATTCTTAGTATCACATGTGCTGAAAGTGAAACCTCTGCAAGGATCCGTGGCTCAATGTAAATAACTCCGACAAACAAACTAGCAGCAAAATCCCACCCCTTCATTGTAAAGTCCCGAGATGGCGTAACACTTTCTACTCCAATAGCTTTTTTTAGCGGGTCGGTTGCCTTTGGAATTTCTTCCCGGCTCCCTGTTTTCGACTGTAGCAACATGCAGAAATCTAAATGTAATGTGAACAAACATCTTGTTGCACAACTCCCCACTTAGGGTGACCCCTATGAATCTGGCCCCTAATCACAGTAGTCCCTTACGTTTCATTGGCAATGTGACCCCTTGTTTGGGATGAATACAAGTAAATTAAAACAAAATTAGAAAATGGTATTTTCGGACTACTGTTCTCATCTTGGTTTTTTTTTTATCACAACGTTTCAACCGATGTAACCCCCGACCTTCTTTAGGTGTACTTTGTTGAACTCAGGAATCTGGACGGACTTTCGGACAGAACCCGTTATTAAATCCACGGGGGTAGCATGCACTCGTTCCATCTGACATGACTGGGAACCAGTGGCGCAGTGGCTATAGTCCTAAGTATAATTCAGTTCTAAGTGACAGTCATCTGAAGGTTGAAGGTTCAATCCTTAGTGCGGGCGATATGAAGAATTGCGAATTACTGTCATGGCAG
>OY744534.1:11162834-11255334 GCA_963556195.1 Sepiola atlantica | reverse complement strand
CACCCCATAGACTGGTATTGTCCTGGCCTTCGGTTCTTTATTCCACCGGTCTGTGGGTTTGTTCTGTGCAGTTATAAGAGGTCCATCCTCACAGGCTTTGCCTCCCCTTTTTGGGGGAGGAGTAAGTTTATTGCTTACTGTCTGAGGCGCCCTTACCGGGGAATGCCGACGGGGCTGCCCAGACAAGTTTTAATAGCTATAGAGCTCACCTTCTCGGGAGCTGGCTTTTCAAAACCCACTTTCCCTACCTTGTGTCACATCTTACCTTGTGGGAGGAAGATAAAAAAAATAGGCTATGAAAATATATTTATGGCAATTAAGCTACACAGAGGTTCCCGCGTTTCATCCCCGGGTGAATCTTTACGCAAAAATGCATGGAGTTATTTTTGCCGGGTGTTTTTATGTACACGGCTAGCTAGTTAACCAACCCGATTCTTTGCTGTTCTCTCAGCCAATTGTTGGTCTTTCCACGAACAAAGGTCTTGTTAGTGTTACTTCCTATATCCTGTTCTATTGTTCTGTTTTCTATGGATTGCCCTATATCCTGTTTCCTTTGTTGTGTCAATATAATGGGTGAATTTATTTTAACACGTGGTTCCTTGTACTTCTATTTTAGGTTTTAATTTTTAAATTGTTAAGTTTTTGTTTATTTTTTTACTTTTACTTTTACTTATTTGTTTATTTATGTATTTATTTTGAGCCTAAGGTAAATTAATATATATATATATATATATTATACATATATATATATATATTTATATATATATATATATATTATTCATATATATATATATATATATATATATATATATATATATATATATATATATATATTCATATATATATATATATATATTTATATATAAATATATATTTCAATGTTTTCTTTGTAGTACAAAACTTTATAATGGCTAGAAAAAACAAAAAAACAAAAACAAAAAAAGAAGTCTAATCAAATATAAACAACATTAAGCCCGAAGAAATTTTCCCTTTGCTTGCAAAGAGATGGTCTCAAGAACTTAATATAGATTGGTCAAGCAAAGAGAAAATCTCCTCGGGCTTTTTTTTCTTTTCTTTTCAACCCTTTCCCCCGCTATAATTCTTATAGCATCTTTATTATATTTGTTTACACGATACCTCGATATTTGGCTCTGTTGAGCGAGGTACGAAACCGGTCAGCTGCCCTTTCATCTTTTTAATTTATAATTCATTATGATTAATAAATATTGTCTCTTTGTTGCCATTATATATATATATATATATATATATATATATATATATACATATATATATATATATATATATATATATATATATATATATATATATTATTATTATTATTATTATTATTATTATTATTATTATTATCTTTATTTACACAGAAAACCCTAACGCCGGCATCTCCCCTGACCGGGATGTGCATGCGAATGGGACCGCTCGTGAATTTGATATTCCCTAGAAACTTCCTCCTTTGGAAGAAGCCGGTTCAACCTCTCTCGGGTGAATGTCGCTTCGTTCGTTCGTTTTTGTTCAACACGATACACAGAAAAAATGATTGTTTTCAACCAGCAATGTAAACATCATGTCCCGTCTTGTTACTAATCAAGGTGGAAATGTGTCCATGTGTTTTTAGAATGTTATCTCATTATCGATTTAATAAAATATTCATAGATTGTAAGTCAACCAGCGTATGAGTCTGACACATCACCGTCCGGTACATTGTATTAGTGTAAACTTACGTAAACAATTTAATTTTTCATATATAAATTATTATTATCATTTCTGATGACCTAAAAAATAAAAAAAAACACCTAACGCTAACTGTTTTTAGTAAGAGTGAAGAATTTTTTTTTCAATTCATTAAAGGGGCGGGGATTGTCTGACTTGCTATTTGCTTTCCAATGTAACCATAGCTAATGCTTTTTTTAATTTAAATAAAATAGAATTAAACTATCGCGAGTTGGAAAAAACACTAGCCATTTCTGATGACTTAAAGTAAAACTCACCAACCTTGACTATGTTTTTCTTAATTTCGTACCTTAAATTTACTACAAGCGGTTATACTATATTATAATATATCAGTGTAACACATTACTATTTAGTCCATTAGTGTGACCATGCGTACTCAGTGCTTTAGTGTGACACGAAACTGCTTAGAATATTGTTATAGCGATGACTGCTCAACGTCTGACTGTGACAGGTGACGGCTCACCGTATAACTGTGACAAAACACAGTTAATTCAATTAATCTTAAAGAAAACTGTTGAGTATATTATTAAACTAATTAATGACGAATTAATAACTGTTGTAGTAAATAATAGTTTCTCAATATTTTATTCTGACAGTTGGATAACTGCTCATTATTTTATTTTGACAGTTAAATAACAGCCCGAAATTCTATTGTGACAGTTGAATAACTGCCACATATATTATTGTGACATATGAATAACTTCACTATATATTATCCTTACAGATAAATCACGGCCAATATATTATTGTGACATATGAATAACAGTCACAAAATGTTATTGTGATAGATGAATAACTGGTCAATATATTATTGTGACAGTTAAATAACAGCCCAATTTATTATTGTGACAGATGAATAACTGCCCAATATATTATTGTGGCAGATGAATAACTGCCTAATATATTATTGTGATATATGAATAACTGCTCTATATATTATTGGGACAGATGAATAACTGCTCTATATATTATTGTGACAGATGAATAACTGCTCTATATATTATTGTGACAGATGAATAACTGCTCTATATATTATTGTGACAGATGAATAACGGATCTATATATTATTGTGATATATGAATAACTGCTCTATATATTATTGGGACAGATGAATAACTGCTCTATATATTATTGTGACAGATGAATAACTGCTCTATATATTATTGTGACAGATGAATAACGGCTCTATATATTATTGTGACAGATGAATAACGGCTCTATATATTATTGTGACAGATGAATAACGGCTCTATATATCATTGTGACAGATGAATAACTGCTCTATATATTATTGTGACAAATGAATAACTGCTATATATATTATTGTGACAAGTGAATAACTGTTCATATATATATTATTGTGACAGATGAATAACGGCTCTATATATTATTGTGACAGATAAATAACGGCTCTATATATTATTGTGACAGATAAATAACGGCTCTATATATTATTGTGACAAATGAATAACTGCTCTATATATTATTGTGACGGATGAATAACGGCTCTATATATTATTGTGACAGATAAATAACGGCTTTATATACTATTGTGACAGATGAATAACTGCTCTATATATTATTTAACGTATGAATAACGGCTCTATATATTATTGTGACAGATGAATAATGGCTCTATATATTATTCTGACAGATGAATAACGGCTTTATATACTATTGTGACAGATGAATAACTGCTCTATATATTATTTAACGTATGAATAACTGCTCTATATATTATTGTGACAGATTAATAACGGCTCCACATATTATTGTGACAGATTAATAACGGCTCTATATATTACTGTGACAGATGAATAACGGCTCTATATATTATTGTGACAAATGAATAACTGCTCTATATATTATTGTGACAGATGAATAACGGCTCTATATATTAGTGTGACAGATAAATAACTGCTCTATATATTATTGTGACAGATGAATAACGGCTCTATATATTATTGTTACAGATGAATAACTCTCTATATATTATTGTGACATATTAATAACGGCTCTATATATTACTGTGACAGATGAATAACGACTCTATATATTATTGTGACAAGTGAATAACTGTTCTATATATTACTGTGACAGATAAATAACAGCTCTGTTTATTATTGTGACAGATTAATAACAACTCTGTTTATTATTGTGACAGATGAATAACGGCTTCATATATTGTTGTGACAGATGAATAACGGCTCTATATATTAGTGTGACAAATGAATAACGGCTCTATATATTATTGTGACAGATAAATAACTGCTCTATATATTATTGTGACAAATGAATAACTGCTCCATATATTATTGTGAAAAATGAATAACTGCTCTATATATTATTGTGACAAATGAATAACTGCTCTATATATTATTGTGACTGATGAATAACGGCTCTATATATTATTGTAACAGATAAATAACGGCTCTATATATTAGTGTGACAGATGAATAACTGCTCTATATATTATGGTGACTGATGAATAACTGCTCTATATATTATTGTGACTGATGAATAACGGCTCTGTATATTATTGTAACAGATAAATAACGGCTTTATATATTACTGTGATCGATGAATAACTGCTCTATATATTATTGTGACGAATGAATGACTGCTCTATATATTATTGTGACAGATGAATAACGGCTCTATATATTATTGTAACAGATAAATAACGGCTTTATATATTAGTGTGACAGATGATTAACTGCTCTATAAAGTATTGTGGCAGATGAATAACGGCTCTACATATTATTGTGACTGATGAATAACTGCTCTATATATTATTGTGACAGACGAATAACGGCTCTATATATAAGTGTGACAAATGAATAACGGCTCTATATATTTTTGTGACAGATGAATAACGGCTTTATTTATTAGTGTGACAGATGAATAACGGCTCTATATATTATTGTGACAGATGAATAACGGCTCTATATAATATTGTGACAGATGAATAACTGCTCTATATGTTATTGTGACACATGAATACCTGCTCTATATATTAATGTGACAGATGAATAACTGCTCTACATATTATTGTAACTGATGAATAACTGCTTTATATATTATTGTGAAAGATGATAACGGCTCTATATATTATTGTGACAGATGAATAACGGCTCTATATATTTGTGTGACAGATGATAACGGCTCAATATATTATTTTGACAAATGAATAACTGCTCTATATATTGGTGTGACAGATTAATAACTGTTCTGTATATTATTGTGACAGATGAATAACGGCTCTATATATTATTGTGACAAATGAATAACTGCTCTCTATATTATTGTGACAGATTAATAACTGCTCTATATATTATTGTGACTGATGAATAACGGCTTTATATATTATTGTGACAGATTGATAACGGCTCTATATATTATTGTGACAGATAAATAACCGTTCTATATATTATTGTGACAGATGAATAACTGCTCTATATGTTATTGTGACACATGAATAACTGATCTATATATTATTGTAACAGATGAATAACGGCTTTATATATTAGTGTGACAGATGAATAACTGCTCTATATATTATTGTGACAAATGAATAACTGCTCTATATATTATTGTGACAGATGAATAACGGCTCTATATATTAGTGTGACAAATGAATAACGGCTCTATATATCATTGTGACAGATGAATAACGGCTCTACATAATATTGTGACAGATGAATAACTGCTCTATATGTTATTGTGACACATGAATAACTGATCTATATATTATTGTGACAGATTAATAACTGCTCTACATATTATTGTGACTGGTGAATAACTGCTTTATATATTATTGTGAAAGATGATAACGGCTCTATATATTATTGTTACAAATGAATAACTGGTCTATATATTATTGTGACAGATGAATAACGGCTCTATATATTGGGTTGACAGATGAATAACTGCTCTATATATTAGTGTAGCCAAATGAATAACGGCTCTATATATTATTTTGACAGATGAATAACTGCTCTATATATTGGTGTGACAGATGAATAACTGCTCTACATATTATTGTGACAGATGAATAACTGCTCTATATATTAGTGTAACAGATGAATAACTGCTCTATATATTATTGTGACAGATGAATAACGGCTCTATATATTAGTGTGACAGATAAATAACGGCTCTATATATGATTGTGACAGATGAATAACTGCTCTATATATTATTGTGACAGATGAATAACTGCTCTATATATTATTGTGACAGATGAATAACGGCTCTATATATTAGTGTGACAGATGAATAACGGCTCTATATATTATTGTGACAGATGAATAACGGCTCTATATATTATTGTGACAGATGTATAACTGCTCTATATATTATTGTGACAGATGAATAACTGCCCAATATATTATTGTGGCAGATGAATAACTGCCTAATATATTATTGTGATATATGAATAACTGCTCTATATATTATTGGGACAGATGAATAACTGCTCTATATATTATTGTGACAGATGAATAACTGCTCTATATATTATTGTGACAGATGAATAACTGCTCTATATATTATTGTGACAGATGAATAACGGATCTATATATTATTGTGATATATGAATAACTGCTCTATATATTATTGGGACAGATGAATAACTGCTCTATATATTATTGTGACAGATGAATAACTGCTCTATATATTATTGTGACAGATGAATAACGGCTCTATATATTATTGTGACAGATGAATAACGGCTCTATATATTATTGTGACAGATGAATAACGGCTCTATATATCATTGTGACAGATGAATAACTGCTCTATATATTATTGTGACAAATGAATAACTGCTATATATATTATTGTGACAAGTGAATAACTGTTCATATATATATTATTGTGACAGATGAATAACGGCTCTATATATTATTGTGACAGATAAATAACGCCTCTATATATTATTGTGACAGATAAATAACGGCTCTATATATTATTGTGACAAATGAATAACTGCTCTATATATTATTGTGACAGATGAATAACGGCTGTATATATTATTGTGGCAGATGAATAACTGCTCTATATATTATTGTGACAAATGAATAACTGCTCTATATATTATTGTAACAAATGAATAACTGCTCTATATATTATTGTGACGGATGAATAACGGCTCTATATATTATTGTGACAGATAAATAACGGCTTTATATACTATTGTGACAGATGAATAACTGCTCTATATATTATTTAACGTATGAATAACGGCTCTATATATTATTGTGACAGATGAATAATGGCTCTATATATTATTCTGACAGATGAATAACGGCTTTATATACTATTGTGACAGATGAATAACTGCTCTATATATTATTTAACGTATGAATAACTGCTCTATATATTATTGTGACAGATTAATAACGGCTCCACATATTATTGTGACAGATTAATAACGGCTCTATATATTACTGTGACAGATGAATAACGGCTCTATATATTATTGTGACAAATGAATAACTGCTCTATATATTATTGTGACAGATGAATAACGGCTCTATATATTAGTGTGACAGATAAATAACTGCTCTATATATTATTGTGACAGATGAATAACGGCTCTATATATTATTGTTACAGATGAATAACTCTCTATATATTATTGTGACATATTAATAACGGCTCTATATATTACTGTGACAGATGAATAACGACTCTATATATTATTGTGACAAGTGAATAACTGTTCTATATATTACTGTGACAGATAAATAACAGCTCTGTTTATTATTGTGACAGATTAATAACAACTCTGTTTATTATTGTGACAGATGAATAACGGCTTCATATATTGTTGTGACAGATGAATAACGGCTCTATATATTAGTGTGACAAATGAATAACGGCTCTATATATTATTGTGACAGATAAATAACTGCTCTATATATTATTGTGACAAATGAATAACTGCTCCATATATTATTGTGAAAAATGAATAACTGCTCTATATATTATTGTGACAAATGAATAACTGCTCTATATATTATTGTGACTGATGAATAACGGCTCTATATATTATTGTAACAGATAAATAACGGCTCTATATATTAGTGTGACAGATGAATAACTGCTCTATATATTATGGTGACTGATGAATAACTGCTCTATATATTATTGTGACTGATGAATAACGGCTCTGTATATTATTGTAACAGATAAATAACGGCTTTATATATTACTGTGATCGATGAATAACTGCTCTATATATTATTGTGACGAATGAATGACTGCTCTATATATTATTGTGACAGATGAATAACGGCTCTATATATTATTGTAACAGATAAATAACGGCTTTATATATTAGTGTGACAGATGATTAACTGCTCTATAAAGTATTGTGACAGATGAATAACGGCTCTACATATTATTGTGACTGATGAATAACTGCTCTATATATTATTGTGACAGACGAATAACGGCTCTATATATAAGTGTGACAAATGAATAACGGCTCTATATATTTTTGTGACAGATGAATAACGGCTTTATTTATTAGTGTGACAGATGAATAACGGCTCTATATATTATTGTGACAGATGAATAACGGCTCTATATAATATTGTGACAGATGAATAACTGCTCTATATGTTATTGTGACACATGAATACCTGCTCTATATATTAATGTGACAGATGAATAACTGCTCTACATATTATTGTAACTGATGAATAACTGCTTTATATATTATTGTGAAAGATGATAACGGCTCTATATATTATTGTGACAGATGAATAACGGCTCTATATATTTGTGTGACAGATGATAACGGCTCAATATATTATTTTGACAAATGAATAACTGCTCTATATATTGGTGTGACAGATTAATAACTGTTCTGTATATTATTGTGACAGATGAATAACGGCTCTATATATTATTGTGACAAATGAATAACTGCTCTCTATATTATTGTGACAGATTAATAACTGCTCTATATATTATTGTGACTGATGAATAACGGCTTTATATATTATTGTGACAGATTGATAACGGCTCTATATATTATTGTGACAGATAAATAACCGTTCTATATATTATTGTGACAGATGAATAACTGCTCTATATGTTATTGTGACACATGAATAACTGATCTATATATTATTGTAACAGATGAATAACGGCTTTATATATTAGTGTGACAGATGAATAACTGCTCTATATATTATTGTGACAAATGAATAACTGCTCTATATATTATTGTGACAGATGAATAACGGCTCTATATATTAGTGTGACAAATGAATAACGGCTCTATATATCATTGTGACAGATGAATAACGGCTCTACATAATATTGTGACAGATGAATAACTGCTCTATATGTTATTGTGACACATGAATAACTGATCTATATATTATTGTGACAGATTAATAACTGCTCTACATATTATTGTGACTGGTGAATAACTGCTTTATATATTATTGTGAAAGATGATAACGGCTCTATATATTATTGTTACAAATGAATAACTGGTCTATATATTATTGTGACAGATGAATAACGGCTCTATATATTGGGTTGACAGATGAATAACTGCTCTATATATTAGTGTAGCCAAATGAATAACGGCTCTATATATTATTTTGACAGATGAATAACTGCTCTATATATTGGTGTGACAGATGAATAACTGCTCTACATATTATTGTGACAGATGAATAACTGCTCTATATATTAGTGTAACAGATGAATAACTGCTCTATATATTATTGTGACAGATGAATAACGGCTCTATATATTAGTGTGACAGATAAATAACGGCTCTATATATGATTGTGACAGATGAATAACTGCTCTATATATTATTGTGACAGATGAATAACTGCTCTATATATTATTGTGACAGATGAATAACGGCTCTATATATTAGTGTGACAGATGAATAACGGCTCTATATATTATTGTGACAGATGAATAACGGCTCTATATATTATTGTGACAGATGTATAACTGCTCTATATATTATTGTGACAGATGAATAACTGCTCTATATATTATTGTGACAGATGAATAACGGCTCTATATATTAGTGTGACAAATGAATAACGGCTCTGTATATCATTGTGACAGATGAATAACGGCTCTATATATTATGGTGACATGAATAACGGCTCTATATATTATTGTGAAAGATGAATAACGGCTCTATATATTATTGTGACAGATGAATAACGGCTCGATATATATTTGGCACAGATGAATAACGGCTCTATATATTATTGTGACAGATGAATAACTGCTCTATATGTTATTGTGACACATGAATAATTGCTCTATATATTATTGTAGCAGATAAATAACTGCTCTATATATTATTGTGACAGATGAATAACTGCTCTATATATTATTGTGACAGATTAATAACTGCTCTATATATTATTGTGACTGATGAATAACGGCTTCATATATTATTGTGACAGATGAATAACGGCTCTATATATTATTGTGACAGATGAATAACTGCTCTATATGTTATTGTGACACATGAATAACTGCTCTATATATTATTGTGACAGATGAATAACCGCTCTATATATTATTGTGACAAGTGAATAACTGTTTTATATATTACTGTGACAGATAAATAACAGCTCTGTTTATTATTGTGACAGATTAATAACAACTCTGTTTATTATTGTGACAGATGAATAACGGCTTCATATATTGTTGTGACAGATGAATAACGGCTCTATATATTAGTGTGACAAATGAATAACGGCTCTATATATTATTGTGACAGATAAATAACTGCTCTATATATTATTGTGACAAATGAATAACTGCTCCATATATTATTGTGAAAAATGAATAACTGCTCTATATATTATTGTGACAAATGAATAACGGCTCTATATATTATTGTGACAAATGAATAACTGCTCTATATATTATTGTGACAGATGAATAACGGCTCTATATATTATTGTGACAAATGAATAACTGCTCTATATATTATTTTGACAGATGAATAACTGCTCTATATATTATTGTGACAGATTAATAACGGCTCTATATATTACTGTGACAGATGAATAACGGCTCTATATATTATTGTGACAAATGAATAACTGCTCTATATATTATTGTGACAGATGAATAACGGCTCTATATATTAGTGTGACAGATAAATAACTGCTCTATATATTATTGTGACAGATGAATAACGGCTCTATATATTATTGTTACAGATGAATAACTCTCTATATATTATTGTGACAAATGAATAATTGCTCTATATATTATTGTAACAGATGAATAACGGCTCTATATATTATTGTGACAAGTGAATAACGGCTCTATATATTATTGTTATAGATGAATACCTGCTCTATACATTATTGTGACAGATGACTAACGGCTCTATATATTAGTGTGACAAATGAATAACGGCTCTATTTATTATTGTGGCAGATTAATACTGCTCTATATATTATTGTGATGAATGAATAACTGCTCTATATATTATTGTGACAGATGAATAACTGCTCTATATATTATTGTGACTGATGAATAACTGCTCTATATATTATTGTGACTGATGAATAACGGCTCTATATATTATTGTAACAGATAAATAACGGCTCTATATATTAGTGTGACAGATGAATAACTGCTCTATATATTATGTTGACTGATCAATAACTGCTCTATATATTATTGTGACTGATGAATAACGGCTCTATATATTATTGTAACAGATAAATAACGGCTTTATATATTACTGTGATAGATGAATAACTGCTCTATATATTATTGTGACGAATGAATGACTGCTCTATATATTATTGTGACAGATGAATAACGGCTCTATATATTATTGTAACAGATAAATAACGGCTTTATATATTAGTGTGACAGATGATTAACTGCTCTATAAAGTATTGTGACAGATGAATAACGGCTCTACATATTATTGTGACTGATGAATAACTGCTCTATATATTATTGTGACAGACGAATAACGGCTCTATATATAAGTGTGACAAATGAATAACGGCTCTATATATTTTTGTGACAGATGAATAACGGCTTTATTTATTAGTGTGACAGATGAATAACGGCTCTATATATTATTGTGACAGATGAATAACGGCTCTATATAATATTGTGACAGATGAATAACTGCTCTATATGTTATTGTGACACATGAATACCTGCTCTATATATTAATGTGACAGATGAATAACTGCTCTACATATTATTGTAACTGATGAATAACTGCTTTATATATTATTGTGAAAGATGATAACGGCTCTATATATTATTGTGACAGATGAATAACGGCTCTATATATTTGTGTGACAGATGATAACGGCTCTATATATTATTTTGACAAATGAATAACTGCTCTATATATTGGTGTGACAGATTAATAACTGTTCTGTATATTATTGTGACAGATGAATAACGGCTCTATATATTATTGTGACAAATGAATAACTGCTCTCTATATTATTGTGACAGATTAATAACTGCTCTATATATTATTGTGACTGATGAATAACGGCTTTATATATTATTGTGACAGATTGATAACGGCTCTATATATTATTGTGACGGATAAATAACCGTTCTATATATTATTGTGACAGATGAATAACTGCTCTATATGTTATTGTGACACATGAATAACTGATCTATATATTATTGTAACAGATGAATAACGGCTTTATATATTAGTGTGACAGATGAATAACTGCTCTATATATTGTTGTGACAAATGAATAACTGCTCTATATATTATTGTGACAGATGAATAACGGCTCTATATATTAGTGTGACAAATGAATAACGGCTCTATATATCATTGTGACAGATGAATAACGGCTCTACATAATATTGTGACAGATGAATAACTGCTCTATATGTTATTGTGACACATGAATAACTGATCTATATATTATTGTGACAGATTAATAACTGCTCTACATATTATTGTGACTGGTGAATAACTGCTTTATATATTATTGTGAAAGATGATAACGGCTCTATATATTATTGTGACAAATGAATAACTGGTCTATATATTATTGTGACAGATGAATAACGGCTCTATATATTGGGTTGACAGATGAATAACTGCTCTATATATTAGTGTAGCCAAATGAATAACGGCTCTATATATTATTTTGACAGATGAATAACTGCTCTATATATTGGTGTGACAGATGAATAACTGCTCTACATATTATTGTGACAGATGAATAACTGCTCTATATATTAGTGTAACAGATGAATAACTGCTCTATATATTATTGTGACAGATGAATAACGGCTCTATATATTAGTGTGACAGATAAATAACGGCTCTATATATGATTGTGACAGATGAATAACTGCTCTATACATTATTGTAACGGAGAAATAACGGCTGTATATATTATTGTGACAGATGAATAACGGCTCTATATATTAGTGTGACAGATGAATAACGGCTCTATATATTATTGTGACAGATGAATAACGGCTCTATATATTATTGTGACAGATGTATAACTGCTCTATATATTATTGTGACAGATGAATAACTGCTCTATATATTATTGTGACAGATGAATAACGGCTCTATATATTAGTGTGACAAATGAATAACGGCTCTGTATATCATTGTGACAGATGAATAACGGCTCTATATATTATTGTGACATGAATAACGGCTCTATATATTATTGTGAAAGATAAATAACGGCTCTGTATATTATTGTGACAGATGAATAACGGCTCGATATATATTTGGCACAGATGAATAACGGCTCTATATATTATTGTGACAGATGAATAACTGCTCTATATGTTATTGTGACACATGAATAATTGCTCTATATATTATTGTAGCAGATGAATAACTGCTCTATATATTATTGTGACAGATGAATAACTGCTCTATATATTATTGTGACAGATTAATAACTGCTCTATATATTATTGTGACTGATTAATAACGGCTTCATATATTATTGTGACAGATGAATAACGGCTCTATATATTATTGTGACAGATGAATAACTGCTCTATATGTTATTGTGACACATGAATAACTGCTCTATATATTATTGTGACAGATGAATAACCGCTCTATATATTATTGTGACAGATGAATAACTGCTCTATATATTATTGTGACAGATTAATAACTGCTTAATATATTATTGTCACTGATGAATAACGGCTTTATATATTATTGTGACAGATGAATAACGGCTCTATATATTATTGTGACAGATGAATAACCGCTCTATATATTATTGTGACAGATGAATAACTGTTCTATATATTATAGTAACAGATGAATAACGACTCTATATATTAGTGTGACAGATGAATAACGGCTCTATATATTAGTGTGACAGATGAATAACGGCTCTATATATTATTGTGACAGATGAATAACTGCTCTATATATTATAGTGACAGATGAATAACTGCTCTATATATTAGTGTGACAGATGAATAACTGCTCTATATATTATTGTAACAGATAAATAACGGCTTTATATATTATTGTGACAGATGACTAACAGCTCTATATATTATTGTGACTGATGAATAACTGCTCTATATATTATTGTGACAGATGAATAACGGCTCTATATATTATTGTGACAGATGAATAACGGCTCCATATATTATTGTGACAGATGAATAACGGCTCTATATATTATTGTGACAGATTAATAACGGCTCTATATATTATTGTGACAGATGAATAACTGCTCTATATATTAGTGTGACAGATGAATAACTGCTCTATATATTATTGTGACAGACAAATAACTGCTCCATATATTATTGTGATAGATGAATAACGGCTCTATATATTATTGTGACAGAGGAATAACTGCTCTATATATTATTGTGAAAGATGAATAACGGCTCTATATATTATTGTGACAGATGAATAACTGCTCTATATATTATTGTGACAGATGAATAACGGCTCTATATATTATTGTGACAGATGAATAACGGCTCCATATATTATTGTGACAAATGAATAACTGCTCTATATATTATTGTGACAGATTAATAACTGCCAAACATAGTATCGTGACAGTTCAATATCTAACCAATATATTATTGTGAGAGTTGAGTAACTGCCAAAAGTATTATTGTGACGATAACTGCCTAGTATATTCTTGTGACATTTGAATAACTGCCAAATAGATTATTATTTTGACACATAAATAACTGCCCCATATATGCTTGTGACAGATTAATAGCTTCGCTATATATTATTGTGACAGTTTAATAACTGACCAATATATTATTGTGACATATAAATAACTACTCCATATATATTTGTGACAAATCAATCACTTCACTATATAGTACTGTTACAGATAAATAACTGCTTTATGTATATTTGTGACCCATCAATAACGTAACAATATATTATAATGACAGATAAATAACTGCCCAATATATAATTGTGACAGTTGAATAACTGCCCAATATATTATTGTGGCAGATAAATAGCTTCCACATATATATTTGTGACAGATAAATAACTTTACTATATATAGTTGTGACAGATTAATAACTGCTCTCTATATATTTGTGACATATAAATGTTAAATTTCTGCTTTATAATACGTTGTAAAGTCGGACTCCAGCGTCGTAGATCTCGCGAACGGGACGATGTGTCGTTTCTATTCGAGAATCTTAGTTGGCGGGGAACTATATGTATTAACCGGGCGTCCTACTTCTTGTTTCACCGCCGCGTCGCTGTCGCCTGCAGCTTGTGTCGGGCTACTATCTGTCTTCTCTCGGCCACATTGTTCGTCCTCTTTTTCCATCGTCCTGGCGGTTTCTTCGTAAGCTTAAATAAAATCTTTTACACGCAAAATATAACAAGCCTTCTAATTAATTTGAGCAATTTATTTAATTTTAGCTTGTCGATATTGAAGATGTTACTTCGTAGCAGAGAGAGAAGCTTACGCTAGTTACTTAACTAATTAATCACTTAATCATTTGTAAGGGAAGGAAGGGGGGGACATCGTCGGCTCTCATTTTTGGGGATCCGTGTTCCTCTCTTATTTAATCGCTACATGACTAATGCATCTTGATTCGTCGGCTTCCAGTCAAGAACTGCAAATCTCACTGCCGTTTTCCCACCGGGAAAACTGTGACGTCACGAAATATCGTGATCGACGCACAGGTGTGACCTAACCCTCGACCCGCGAGGTCTCGTCAACTGTCACTGCGACCGTGAGAAACAACATTGCACTAAACTTGCACGAAATGACTACGTTACAAATCGCGCAAGCTAAGCAATCTCTCATACGCCCATCATCACACGCGTCCAATTATATAACATAAACAACTTCACTATATATTATTGTGACAGATTAATAACTGTTCCATATATATTTGTGACATATCAATAACTTCACTATATATTATTGTGACAGATGAATAACGGCTCCATATAAATTTGTGACAGATTAATAACTTCACTATATATTACTATGACAGATAAATTAATACTCAATATATATTTGCGACATATCAATAACTTTACTTTATATTATTGTGCCAAATAAATAACTGCTCCATAGATATTTGTGACGAATCAATAACTTCACTATATATTATTGTGACAGATAAATAACTGCTCCATATATATTTGTGACGAATCAATAACTTCACTATTGTGACAGATGATTTCTCATGAACAATATTTTTTGACAGATAAATAATTGTTCAACATGTTATTGTGACAGATAAATAATTGTTCAACATGTTATTGTGACAGATAAATAAGTGTTCAATATGTAATTGTGACGGATAAATAATTGTTCAATATGTTATTGTGACAGATAAATAATTGTTCAATATGTTATTGTGACAGGTGATTGCTGATTTCATTAGTTCGATCATGTGCGTTTAGTGAATTATAAATACATCACTCAATAAGTCTAGGGCCAAACTAATACAAGAACCATTTAGGCAAAATTCGAATTTATTCATCAACATAGTCTCCTTATAGGTGCATCTACTGATTTTAATTCTTCCATGTTTTTTTCTATCCAATTAAAAACTCTATAAACTACGCAAAAACTCCCATAAGTGATGAAAAACTTTAAACCCCGTCTCTAAACATTGAATACTGCTTAACTTGGTAAGCTGTTATAAATAACAAAATAACCCAGAGTGCAAGAGTCTTGAAATAGTACGGTTTATTCCAACGTATATATCTTGTACAAACAATAGTAACTACAGATAATCCAATAGGAGTTAACAGGTTATGGAAATTGACATAACCAGGTACTGTACCAGCACTACTTAAAGAGCGGGTATAAACTAGTATTTATTTATGATATAACGTGGTAAGTAGTTATAAATAACAAAATAACCCAGAGTGCAAAAGTCTTAAAATAGTATGGTTTATTCCAACGTATATATCTTGTACAAGTCATATAACTTGGTAAGTAGTTATAAATAACAAAATAACCCAGAGTGCAAAAGTCTTAAAATAGTATGGTTTATTCCAACATATATATCTTGTACAAGTCATATAACTTGGTAAGCTGTTATAAATAACAAAATAACCCAGAGTGCAAGAGTCTTGAAATAGTACGGTTTATTCCAACGTATATATCTTGTACAAACAATAGTAACTACAGGTAATCCAATAGGAGTTAACAGGTTATGGAAATTGACATACCCAGGTACTGTACCAACACTACTCAAAGAGCGGGTATAAGCTAGTATTTATTTATGATATAACGTGGTAAGTAGTTATAAATAACAAAATAACCCAGAGTGCAAAAGTCTTAAAATAGTACGGTTTATTCTAACGTATATATCTTGTACAAACAATAATACCCCTAAGTAATTCAATAGGATTTTACAGAATACAATCGAATACCCCATACTACTGTTTGCAGTCGTATTTATTGTCTAGACTTGTTCACTTATTTGGTGACTGAGGGGAGTCCGGTATCCCATTACAACACATACGAATAGAGGTAAGTATTTAAGGAATAGAATTTTGGCATGACATAAGAAAAAACGGTAACTTTTTATTAATTTTTCATAAATATTGTTCTCTCTTCCTTTTGTTAATTTGTAAATGTGGGGTTCAATTCTGATGTATCCTGTATTAATTTCCACTGTCCAGTAATCCTGACCTATAATTTACCAAGTTGATCTGACTGAACTTTCCACTTCCTTTCATTCTCGACTAACCATTTTGTATACTAGTGTGTTTACTTATAATCAACATGATAACACATCACTCAATAAGTCCCGGGTCTAACTAATAAAACAACGACTTTTAAGCAAAATTAGACTTTATTCATCAACATAGTCTCTTTTAAATATGATACACTGATTCCAACACTTCTACAATTCGTTTTTTTGTAGTATAATTTTTCTTTTGTCTCAAAATACGCCTCAGTTTACGATATCGCTTTTGTTTTAGAGACAATCCCGTTTTCCCTGGAACATATTTTTGAGGTCTTCAAACAACCAGTAGTCGGTGGGGTCGGATCTGGAGAATAGGGTGGGTACGGAAGCTATTCTAAGTGAAATTCATATAGTTTTGCTTTCCTTGTAATCGACTTGTGACACAATTAATTTTCTTAGTAAAAGAATACTTTCTTCTTCATTTGTGGACGTTTTTCGGTACTTGTTCAGATATTGACCCTAATGTCCGTGACTGCCCAGCAGCAGCAAGCCGACAGCTAACGGACGCGTCCGAGACCTGCCGAGTCGGCAGACGACAACAATATAAGACGATGAATATACGTAAAGAAAAATAAATGCATATAGTTTTATACAAAAAATGAAATAAATGAACAAACCCATAGCTGAAATAAATAAACTTTTTATTATTATTATTTTTTAACCATTTTTAAATTTTTTTTATAGAAACGCTAACTTTTTTTTTACTTTTTTAAACCATTTTTTTTTTTAAACTAAAATAAACTGTTTTTTAAACTTTAAAACGCGAAAATAATAGAAACTGTTGTTTTTTTTTACTTTTAAACTCTAAAATAATAAAAACTGTTTTTTTTTTAACCATTTTTTTTTGTAACTTTCTTTTTTTGCAATTACGCATTGTTTTTGTTTCATTATTTTAGCTTTTTTTGGAGGTTTTTTTTTTTTACATTAAGCATTTTTTTCCTTCATTAGATTCTTTTCCTGGAGGGGTAAGGGCTTGTTTTTTTTTGGCTTGGGCTTAGCGAAATACAGGCAGAAGAGGAGGATGGGGTCGTCGTCGAGGATGTGGAAGGAGGCGGAGCAGAAAATTGTTCCAGGCATATTTCTCCGTCACAGTCTTTCGCGGTACTAGCCGGCAAAGTCGGCCGCCGCCGCATCGCATACATCGCATAACTTTTGCCAGCAGAAAGCTCTGCTGGCAAAAGTTAATGCACTGCTCCGGAGAGGCAATTGTACGACACAGCACTTCGAAATTCATTTTCTACAATTGCCAAGCGTCTCTCCTTCAAATCGCTATCGTCTGCTTTTGACGCCAGCCTCGTTTTCGACTCGGCAGGTCTCGGACGCTTCCGTTAGCTGTCGGCTTGCTGCTGCCGGGCAATCACGGAAATTAGGGTCAATATCTGGACAAGTACCCGTTTTTCTTCTTCGATTTCTTTCTTTCACACGTACGAATGATGCTAGATAATATTCGCTATTGATGGGTCTTCCTCTCTCAAGATAATCGATGCGCAACTCAAAGTACGAAAGCCAAAACCTTACCTGCTGATGTTTACATCTTTTGTGGCTTTGGACGGCTTTCACATGCTACTGGCGACTCAGCTGACTGACGAGTGAACTGGTAGATCCATTTTATATCCATTGTCACATATTAGAGCGCAACTCTTTTGTTGCGTTAAAACTGTTTCAAACAATGCCTTGAATCGTTGACTCGTTGTTGTTTGTGATCGACAGTGAGCAAACGCGGCACCCACTTTGAATACAGCTTTCTCATTGACAAATGTGCATGCAAAACTGTTTTCTGATATCTTTAACTGCTCTGCTATCCCAGACAACTTCAATTCAGGATCGCCATAACAACGACTTTTGAATTTTAAAAATGTTTTCCCGGGCAACCACCGAAGTTTTGGTGACCTGAACGTTCAGCCTCATTTGTGTCTGTACGAGCGCGTTTAAAGTCAGCATACAATCTCTTAACCGCTGGATCATAGTGTGAATCACATTTATCAATCTATTGCTAGGCTTGAACAGTATTTTTTTTGAAAATTTGCAACAGTAGCCAGTTCACTTAAATAACTGTAATTTGTAAACTAATAGTCTGATTGGTCTCAGATTTTGACACGTGCAATTTGAAGGTTAGTACTTTATAAAAATGATATTGATGTTCTATCAGTGGTGCCATCTATATGCCAGACCTGTTTTATGATACCTTACCTGAGTTGAACCAAGGTCAACGACGTGTATGAGTCTCTCTGGACAACGCTCTCTGGGCCATCATAGGTCTGATGGGTACTTGTCATCTGGAAATGCCCGAATGTTGTACAATAAAGTGTCGCTACGGATAACGGTGCTAATTTATAATCCGTTCTAAGTGACAGTCTTCTAGAGGTTGAAGGTTCAATCCTCAGCACGGGCAATACCAAGAATACAATTACGAATTACTTAAGACTTTTGCCCGGTCATGGCTGGCGGAACGAGAACAAGCTGTTACGGGACCGAGTGGTGTTCCGCCGATTATAAACGTGTTCAGTAAATCAAGCAATGTTGCATGCAAAAGACAGAGTAATAATTAACAAACAAAATGAAGTAGTTCAAATAAGGTTTATTGAACGTGTGTGTACGTGGAATGATGAAGTGTGTGATGTATGCATGTGTGTCGATGGAAAAACAGTTCTTGAAAAAGGTATAAGAAGAAATGAATCCGGCGAGAGGAAAGTCTTTGAAAGCCGTACACAAAGAAAATGAGTTGAGAACTCTTACCGTTGTTTGACCACGTGTGTTGATAGTTGTTATGCCGATGCCATTTGAAGAGAAAAGCGTTAGACGAAGCGCTAGTGTATTAGCGTCGTTCTGTCGACCAGAGAAGAGAGAGAGATGGAGCGCTGGTGCCAGCGTTGTTCTGCCGATGCTGGTCGGTGAAAGAGAGATGGATTTTCCGTTTGCAACGGTTTTTATAGTCAGGAGGGCAGATAACTCTGGTGTCGCTTTACACTGCCACCTGTCGGTGAAACAGCGACACCTACCGGCAAACCGGTGTAGTTATGTTTTGAAAGGAGGAGGTAACTGCTACAAGGACTCCCCCCCCCCCAGATTGAAAAATATTGAAAATATTATTCAATATGTACAGTTGTAGATGAGAAGCATTCTTTGTGGGTATGTCTGTTTTGCTGTTGAAGATTAGAAAAAGTAGTGTGCACGCTACTTATTTCTGTTTTTCTATCTGTATTGAATTATTGATCGCAAGTGCGTCTGCGGAATTGAGTGTTTGTAACGCATGTGGATCTGCGTGTTGTTTGCATGCAATTGGGTCTGCATCAAGTTTGAGCGCAAGTGAGTCTGCGGTCGAAAAATGCTGAGTGCAAGCGAATTTGCACTTGTTGGTAGCGTTGTTCATGTTGATTAGTCTGCGCGATGCAGAGCTGATGAACAAACGTTGAATTGTCAGTGTTGTCCGGGAATGTTTGGTGCTTGGGTCTGTGCGGTTGTTGATGAGTGAGCACAAGTGAATCTGTGCGGTATTGATGAGTGAGCACAAGTGAGTCTGTGCAGTTGTTGATGAATGAGCACAAGTGAGTCTGTGCAATTGTTGATGAATGAGCACAAGTGAGTCTGTGCAATTGTTGATGAATGAGCACAAGTGAGTCTGTGCAGTGGTTGATGAATGAGCACAAGTGGGTCTGTGCGGTTGTTGATGAATGCAGTTAAAATCCAGAGTTAGGCTTCGTTCATAGAGCTGTCTATCTCTTTAAGGTTGAGGGAGTGTATATAGCTTAACGAAAATAACCTTTTTTTTTTTGCTGGATAAAAAAGATTCAATTTGTGTGCGGTGAAAATGTTCTCATTACTGTTGTTGTTGAACGAATAGATGTTCGGAGGTTATTTTGATTGTGTTCGAGTGTATTTGTGAGAAAGTTTTGAAACTGTTTGTATGTTACTAATAGTATATGTAAGTTTTGAAGTTGTGTGGGAATGTTACTTTCCGACCGGATCTTGTCTTTTGTTCTGGTGGGGCATAGTCACATGGAGCATTCAATTCCTCTGTGGTGTCGGAATCTGTGTGAGAGTTGTGTGTCTGTTGGCTTGACTGTGATTCTTCCACTAGAGCAGGTTTTAATCTGTCAATGGAAACAGTGTCATTCTTGCCGTTTTTTGTAATGGTGAAAAAATTTTCTGCCCGTCTAACTACTTTGTAAGGACCTTGGTAGCGTGGTGATAAAGGCTTTTTCACCGCATCGTCGCGGACGAATACGTATTCGCTGTCAAATAGCGTCTTGGGTATGTGGATTTGTCTCGATACTTCTCGTGTAGGGGTGAAGTGTAGTTTCGACATCCTTGCCTTTATGTCCTGTACAAATGTAGTTGTAGGGTGTACATTATTTTTGTTATGAAAGTATTGTCCGGGCAAAGATAATGTAGTACCAACAACTATTTCAGCCGGTGTGCAACCCAAGTCCTGCTTTACGACATTCCTAATTGACAATAGGACCAGAGGCAAGTTATCAACCCAGTTGGTTGTGTTTGGCCTCATTGCAAGATATGCTTTTAGGTGCCTGTGGAATCGCTCGACCAGGCCGTTGGAACAGGGATGATATGCCGTCGTCCATATATGCTTGGTGCCCAGGAGTAGGTTGAATTCGGCGAAAAGTTTCGACTGGAACTGTGTGCCTCTGTCAGTCGTAATGACTGCGGGTACACCGTATGTGGCTATCCACTCCTTCAAAATTGCTTTGGCCACTGTATCTGCTGAGATGTCCTTTAATGGGATTGCAGTGGGCCAACGGGAAAATCGATCAGTAATCGTTAGTAGATAGCAGTAGTTCTGGCAAAGTGGCAGGGGTCCAACGATGTCTATATGCAGATGAGAGAACCTGGCATCAGGATTGCTGAATGTTCCTATTGGGGACTTGGTGTGTCGGTAGACCTTGCAACGCTGGCAGTTTATGCAGTTGCCAGCCCAAAGTCTGACATCTTTGTTCATCCCAGGCCATATAAATCTGTCACTGATCATTTTCAGGGTGGCTCTTTTGCTGGGGTGAGAGAGTGAATGAAAATGATCAAATATGCGTCGTCGCAGTGATGGTGGGACGTGAGGTCTGGGTGTAGGTGTTGTTGTGTCGCAATAAACCTCTTTGTCGCTAAAAGGGGTTGGTATAGAAGTGAGTTTCAAGGAAGTGTTTTGCAGAGTTTGTTGCAAGGTGGAGTCTGATGCTTGTTCCTGTGCCAGCAAATCGTGACTAAGAAAATCCTGGGTGATGGAGTTTGTGTCTGGCCGAGAAAGTGCATCAGCCACAATGTTCTGGTCACCTTTAATATATTTAATTTCAGTGGAAAACTGTGATATATAGTCCAGGTGACGAGATACTCTGGGTGAGTATTTGTCCGGACGTGAGGATAATGCATATGTTAATGGCTTGTGGTCTGTGTAAATAATGAATTGTCTACCTTCTAGCACATGTTTAAAATGTTTAATTGCGAGGTAGATTGCTAGGAGTTCCCTAGAAAATGCGCCGTATCTGGACTGTGTTTGGCTGAGCTTGGAGGAGAAGAAAGATATGGGTACCTTGGTGTTATCAATCTCCTGATGTAGTACCGCGCCTACGGCTGATGAGCTTGCATCTGTTGTTAGAGTTAATGTAGCCTGAACATTGTCAGTGAGGTAGGTGAGTTTGGTGCAGTTGGTCAATGCGGATTTGGCTGCGTTGAATGCATGAAGTGCTTCTGCAGTGAGTGTAAGGGCTTGTTTCTGTCTTCTCCCTTTGTTCTGCAAGATATTTGTTAAGGGAGACAGGATCTTAGAACAGTCTGGGATAAACCGACGATAATAATTAACGATTCCTATGAATCGTCGCAGCTGACGGAGTGAGGTTGGAGGTTGAAATTGCTGTACCGCTTCTACCTTTTCAGGCAGGGGTGTGATTCCGCCCTCATCAATTTGGTGTCCCAAAAACTTCTTCTCCCTCCAGCCGCAGTTGTCGCTATTACTGGCGTTTCCCTGTGGCTTGTAGTTACAGGGGCTGTTGCATTTTCTGGCCTTGTTGCCAAATGTGTAGTGGTACCAGCACATACCACCCTGGGGTTGGTTGTAAGGGGACCTCTCTCTGCTACGGCTCCCACGGTACCTGCCTCGGGACTGTGAACGACCCCTTGGTCTGCTTTGGGTTTGGAAGGCCTTTAGCATAGCCTTCAGTTCGACCATCTCAGCTTTTAACTGCTGCAGCTCGCTGTGTTGACTGCTAGGAGTGGCGAGTGCGTTGACCGTTTGTGGGCCACTGTTGGACTCGAGAATTCGATCAGTCGAGTTTGCCATAGTGACGATTGAAGGTGGAAGAAGTTGCTTTTGTTTTGTTTTTTTTTTGTTTTTTTATCAACACGTGGTCGTGAAAAAAAAATGGCGGCTTCCCTTTTTCTTTGTTGTCGAAAAGAAAGAAAAAAAAAATTCGTATTTTCTTTTTCTTTTTTTTGTTGTTTGAATTTTAATTTCCACGTGGTCCGAGAGATAAAAATGGCGTTTTTTTTGTTTTTTTAAAAAAAATTTTATCAACACGTGGTCATGGCAAGGGGTGGCGGCATTTTTTTGAATTTTTTTTTTTTCAACACGTGGTCACGAAAAAGATGGGCAGCGTGAGCGTTTGTTTTCTTTTGTTTTCTTTTTATCTCCACGTGTCCAAAACAAAGGAAGTGGCGTCTTGTAAGGTCCTTTTGTTCGTCGAAAAAGAAAAAAAAGGATTGGCAAAAGTTTGTCTTTTTCTTTGTATATAATTTTCCGACACGTGGGTGGAGAAAGAGAAGAAGAAAAAATGAAATTGTAATTTTTTTATACTCGGGGAGAGAGCCGAGAAATGTTTTTGTTTTTCTTTGTTTGGGTATTTCCACGTGGCCAAGAAAAAATGAAGATGGCGGGTTCTTTTTTGTTTGTTTGTATATTTCTACCACGTGGGTAGAAAAGAAGAGGAAAAAGATGGGTGCGTAATTCGTTTCACCACGAAAGAAAAAACGAGAAATTATATATATATATTTTTTTTGTTCTAGTACAAAATTAATTACTCCGCCACATACAACAAAGCTTGCACGTCGGGTCACCAATTGTTAAGATCGAGAGGGTGATGTTCCCGGACTATAAACGTGTTAAGTTGAATCAAGCAATGTTGCATGCAAAAGACAGAGTAATAATTAACAAACAAAATGAAGTAGTTCAAATAAGGTTTATTGAACGTGTGTGTACGTGGAATGATGAAGTGTGTGATGTATGCATGTGTGTCGATGGAAAAACAGTTCTTGAAAAAGGTATAAGAAGAAATGAATCCGGCGAGAGGAAAGTCTTTGAAAGCCGTACACAAAGAAAATGAGTTGAGAACTCTTACCGTTGTTTGACCACGTGTGTTGATAGTTGTTATGCCGATGCCATTTGAAGAGAAAAGCGTTAGACGAAGCGCTAGTGTATTAGCGTCGTTCTGTCGACCAGAGAAGAGAGAGAGAGAGAGAGATGGAGCGCTGGTGCCAGCGTTGTTCTGCCGATGCTGGTCGGTGAAAGAGAGATGGATTTTCCGTTTGCAACGGTTTTTATAGTCAGAAGGGCAGATAACTCTGGTGTCGCTTTACAGTGCCACCTGTCGGTGAAAAAGCGACACCTACCGGCAAACCGGTGTAGTTATGTTTTGAAAGGAGGAGGTAACTGCTACAAAGCTACCTACGTGGAGTGAATAAATTCCGTTCAGATTCCCGAGTTCGACATAACCTATTTTTTTACATTCTCTATGTAAAGACCATCGCAGTACTATGTGACGCGTAAAGTTACAACCATCTACTTCACGTGGTTTGCCCGTTTCTACGCATGGGCGTTGACAGAATACGGCTGATCTAGAGGAATAAACCTTGAACAAGAATCCCTCTATTCTCTATGAGTAGTTGTTGTTCCTAAGGCAACCATCAACAAAACGGATGCATCGGCAGAGTGAACATCGCATCTTCGCTGAAGACCACCCCCTTGACAATGGGAAGGTGCACTTCTCCAGTGAGCAGAGACCTACACAATGTACAGATTTGGCGAGCCGTATAATTATCCAGCCCTGGAGATACATTTAGCAAATACTTCAGTAATACCTGCAAAACCACACATGTGATTACACATCAAAACAATCGATCGCTGGTCGGAGTCTGGTTCTCAATCACGTGAAGAAGCTCTCCGAAGTATGCAGATGAATGGAGAGATGGTGGATGAGGAATAGAATCCGACATTTCCTAAAATTTTTATAACAACATTGTTTGGTTGCCATCTGTTTGGTTTGATTTTATTTGATAGTTTAACGGCCAATCAGGAAATTTTTTGTTAGATAGTTAGAGTACCAGAGAGAGAGAGAGAAGGGGGAGGGGGAAAGGAGAGAGAGAATGCGAGAAAGAGAGAGAGACCTAAAAGGTGGGAGGACGCCCTGAAAGGTGAGGGAGTAAAAGCGGAAGTCGGAAATAACGTCACCTCTGTTCAGGGCTGATTTTTTCTCTTGTTCCTGACTCACCAACGAAGGCAGACGTAAAAAACGATCTGTCCGCTGCCAGTAGGCGGGTGGGGGATACGGATGAGGTGAGGCGCAGTAGCCTAAAATGGCCTGACGATATATCTCTCTAGTTCCTTTATTCTCTCTCTCTCTCTCTTTCTCTCTCGTACAAACCGTTCAATCTCTGTCTCTTGTTTTATTTTTAAAGAAAAACATCTAAAACCAGACCAGCGTCTACGCATCATCGTTCAACGGTGAGTTAAAAAACAGCGACAAAGCGGCCGAGATACACGGGGTTGAGTAAGTTTATTGCTTACTGCCTGATGCGCCCATACCGCGGAATGCCGACGGGGCTGCCCAGGCAATTTTTAATGGCCAGAGTGCTCACTTCTCGCGCGCTGGCTTTTCAATCCACACTTTCCCGACCCAACCTTGGGTCACATCTTACCTTGTGGGAGTAAGATAAAAATGGCCTTGTGCCTAACCTCCTGAAGAGGAGGTAAATAATACCAAATGCACTAGTTCGCACATGTAGTCTAAAAAAAAATATTCCGATATTTTTGTTTGCCAGTAAAATACAATGAGTTTAAGGATATATTTTTGCATTTCCGGTTTGTTCAACATTTTTTTTACAGTAAATACTAAAATAAAACTGTCTGCTTATAATTAGACTTTTTTTTTAATTTTGAAAATAGTTTTAAAAAATGAATCAAATCAAACTCTTTTTTATAATTAGAATTTTGTTTTAATTTTGAAAATAGTTTTTAAAAAATAATCAAATTAAATTCTTTTTTATAATTAGAATTTTGTCTTAATTTTGAAAATAGTTTTTAAAAAATAATCAAATGAAATTCTTTTTTTATAATTATAATTTTTTTTAATTTTGAAAATAGTTTTAAAAAAATAATCAAATGAAATTCTTTTTTATAATTAGAATTGTTTTATAATTTTGAAAATAGTTTAAAAAAAGTAATCAAAGTAAATTCTTTTTTATAATTAGAATTGTTTTTTAATTTTGAAAATAGTTTTGAAAAAATAATCAAATCAAATTCTTTTTTATAATTAGAATTTTTTTTTAATTTTGAAAATAGTTTTACAAATATAATCAAATCAAATTCTTTTTTTATAATTAGAATTTTTTTTAATTTTGAAAATAGTTTTAAAAAAATAATCAAATTAAATTCTTTTTTATAATTAGAATTGTTTTTTAATTTTGAAAATAGTGTTAAAAAAAATCAAATCAAACTCTTTTTTATAATTAGAATTTTTTTTAATTTTGAAAATATTTTTTTTAGAAATGATAAAAATAAAAATTCTGCGAAAAGCCTAAAAAAATGGTGAATTTGTTTTGATTAACACCGTTCCCAATTTCCGATTTTAAATTCGGCGGCCATGATGAAGTGAATACTTTCTATTTTACCGTATTTACATTTGCGGTTTGTTCCGTAGATCTCAATCGGAAACATTCGGGTCGATATTGATCCCCGCTATACAAGTATCGATTAGCTGGGCACAGGCTTCTTGAAATTGTAGATTCATACATTCGATACCAGTGTGTAAATATTCACACTGGATCTGGCAGGATTTGAACACGGCATAGACAACTTCATAGCATGCGACGGTGTCCATTAAGACAATCACATACCCCGCTCGTCTGTTTAATAAAATTGAAACAAATGAGTACGGCAAATAATAATGAATAGTGCGATCTCGAATATTTGGGAATACCGGACAGTGTATATGGACACCTAGCTATGGGTAAATAGCGTGGCGACTATGGCCAAAACTCCTGAATGACTGTCGCCAATAATGTAAACGGAAACCAGGGAGGCGGTCCTCCTCCAGGAGTGATAAAAAAACCTGATGATGATGATGATGATGATGATGATGATGATGAATGGAGATTTGGTATATGTATGTCCAAAGCCGAAACTATACTACTACTGTTAGATAATGGCTTGGACGCATCTGTTTGAGACGGGTGTGACTTACGCGGTTGTAGCGAGGTCATCTCGTGCAAGTTCGGTCCGATACGTTCCCAGGCTCACGGTGATAACTGATCTGACCTTAAGGTTACGTGAGGTCAGGGAGTTCAGGTTGCACCTGACGTGTTGACGACGAGATTTGGGACGAGAGTTCCGACCGTGGGAGAATTGAATCGGGATTGAATGAGATTTGACTTGGAAGCGAGAGAGTCAAGATCACCAAAAATGTAACTGTACGAGAAAGATTCCGAATGACGGAAATCTAAGAGCCAATTAGTAAATCTCAATACTCCTCTCTCTCGGTTAATTAAGAATATTAACTAGTGAAGTTAGTTAGCGTAAACTCTCTCTCAATCAACGACTCGTTCAGGTCGGCCAATTAAAGTAATTAAATAAAGGCGGCTCTTTAAAACAGAAAAAGGCTTGTTATACTTTAAGAAATTGATTTCAGAGAGCGAGGACAACAGCCCGTTAAGAATGAGACAACAACGCCTGCGGAGACGAACGACGAACTATAGCAGTTCCAACGGCAAAAAGTTGCAGAAGAAAATGGAGCGCAAATAGTCACAGCGGCAAGAGCAAGCAATGCGACAATGGTTTGAAGGCGAGAAAATGCAGTACGAATATTAGCGACCACAGAGACTGGCGCGACGGCGATTGAAAAACAGATCTAAGTAAATACGACATATCTTCCCCTTCGAGTCAACCGTGATGTTCGACGAGAACTAAAAGAGTTGGTGAACTTAATAACCAGTAATACACAACTACTTCTATTAATTGTACTATTGTACTTTCTATTATTGATGGAGATTTTGTATCTGTGTGTCCAAAGCCGAAACTATACTATTACTTCTATTAATTGTACTATTGTACTTTCTATTATTGATGGAGATTTTGTATCTGTGTGTCCAAAGCCGAAACTATACTATTACTTCTATTAATTGTACTATTGTACTTTCTATTATTGATAGAGATTTTGTATCTGTGTGTCCAAAGCCGAAACTATACTATTACTTCTATTAATTGTACTATTGTACTTTCTATTATTGATGGAGATTTTGTATCTGTGTGTCCAAAGCCGAAACTATACTATTACTTCTATTAATTGTACTATTGTACTTTTTTATTATTGATGGAGATTTTGTATCTGTGTGTCCAAAGCAGAAACTATACTATTACTTCTATTAATTGTACTATTGTACTTTTTTATTATTGATGGAGATTTTGTATCTGTGTGTCCAAAGCCGAAACTATACTATTACTTCTATTAATTGTACTATTGTACTTTTTTATTATTGATGGAGATTTTGTATCTGTGTGTCCAAAGCAGAAACTATACTATTACTTCTATTAATTGTACTATTGTACTTTTTTATTATTGATGGAGATTTTGTATCTGTGTGTCCAAAGCCGAAACTATACTATTACTTCTATTAATTGTACTATTGTACTTTCTATTATTGATGGAGATTTTGTATCTGTCTATCCAAAGCAGAAACTATACTATTACTTCTATTAATTGTACTATTGTACTTTTTTATTATTGATGGAGATTTTGTATCTGTCTATCCAAAGCAGAAACTATACTATTACTTCTATTAATTGTACTATTGTACTTTCTATTATTGATGGAGATTTTGTATCTGTGTGTCCAAAGCCGAAACTATACTATTACTTCTATTAATTGTACTATTGTACTTTCTATTATTGATGGAGATTTTGTATCTGTCTATCCAAAGCAGAAACTATACTATTACTTCTATTAATTGTACTATTGTACTTATTTATTATTGATGGAGATTTTGTATCTGTCTATCCAAAGCAGAAATTATACTATTACTTCTATTAATTTTACTATTGTACTTATTTATTATTGATGGAGATTTTGTATCTGTCTATCCAAAGCAGAAACTATACTATTACTTCTATTAATTGTACTATTGTACTTATTTATTATTGATGGAGATTTTGTATCTGTCTATCCAAAGCAGAAACTATACTATTACTTCTATTAATTTTACTATTGTACTTTTTTATTATTGATGGAGATTTTGTATCTGTCTATCCAAAGCAGAAATTATACTATTACTTCTATTAATTTTACTATTGTACTTTTTTATTATTGATGGAGATTTTGTATCTGTGTGTCCAAAGCAGAAACTATACTATTACTTCTATTAATTGTACTATTGTACTTTTTTATTATTGATGGAGATTTTGTATCTGTCTATCCAAAGCAGAAACTATACTATTACTTCTATTAATTGTACTATTGTACTTATTTATTATTGATGGAGATTTTGTATCTGTCTATCCAAAGCAGAAATTATACTATTACTTCTATTAATTTTACTATTGTACTTTTTTATTATTGATGGAGATTTTGTATCTGTGTGTCCAAAGCAGAAACTATACTATTACTTCTATTAATTGTACTATTGTACTTTTTTATTATTGATGGAGATTTTGTATCTGTCTATCCAAAGCAGAAATTATACTATTACTTCTATTAATTTTACTATTGTACTTTTTTATTATTGATGGAGATTTTGTATCTGTGTGTCCAAAGCAGAAACTATACTATTACTTCTATTAATTGTACTATTGTACTTTTTTATTATTGATGGAGATTTTGTATCTGTGTGTCCAAAGCAGAAACTATACTATTACTTCTATTAAATGTACTATTGTACTTTTTTATTATTGATGGAGATTTTGTATCTGTGTGTCCAAAGCCGAAACTATACTATTACTTCTATTAATTGTACTATTGTACTTTTTTATTATTGATGGAGATTTTGTATCTGTGTGTCCAAAGCAGAAACTATACTATTACTTCTATTAATTGTACTATTGTACTTTTTTATTATTGATGGAGATTTTGTATCTGTGTGTCCAAAGCCGAAACTATACTATTACTTCTATTAATTGTACTATTGTACTTTCTATTATTGATGGAGATTTTGTATCTGTCTATCCAAAGCAGAAACTATACTATTACTTCTATTAATTGTACTATTGTACTTTTTTATTATTGATGGAGATTTTGTATCTGTCTATCCAAAGCAGAAACTATACTATTACTTCTATTAATTGTACTATTGTACTTTTTTATTATTGATGGAGATTTTGTATCTGTCTATCCAAAGCAGAAACTATACTATTACTTCTATTAATTTTACTATTGTACTTTTTTATTATTGATGGAGATTTTGTATCTGTCTATCCAAAGCAGAAACTATACTATTACTTCTATTAATTGTACTATTGTACTTATTTATTATTGATGGAGATTTTGTATCTGTCTATCCAAAGCAGAAATTATACTATTACTTCTATTAATTTTACTATTGTACTTTTTTATTATTGATGGAGATTTTGTATCTGTGTGTCCAAAGCAGAAACTATACTATTACTTCTATTAATTGTACTATTGTACTTTTTTATTATTGATGGAGATTTTGTATCTGTCTATCCAAAGCAGAAATTATACTATTACTTCTATTAATTTTACTATTGTACTTTTTTATTATTGATGGAGATTTTGTATCTGTGTGTCCAAAGCAGAAACTATACTATTACTTCTATTAATTGTACTATTGTACTTTTTTATTATTGATGGAGATTTTGTATCTGTGTGTCCAAAGCAGAAACTATACTATTACTTCTATTAATTGTACTATTGTACTTTCTATTATTGATGGAGATTTTGTATCTGTGTGTCCAAAGCCGAAACTATACTATTACTTCTATTAATTGTACTATTGTACTTTTTTATTATTGATGGAGATTTTGTATCTGTGTGTCCAAAGCAGAAACTATACTATTACTTCTATTAATTGTACTATTGTACTTTTTTATTATTGATGGAGATTTTGTATCTGTGTGTCCAAAGCCGAAACTATACTATTACTTCTATTAATTGTACTATTGTACTTTTTTATTATTGATGGAGATTTTGTATCTGTGTGTCCAAAGCAGAAACTATACTATTACTTCTATTAATTTTACTATTGTACTTTTTTATTATTGATGGAGATTTTGTATCTGTCTATCCAAAGCAGAAACTATACTATTACTTCTATTAATTGTACTATTGTACTTTCTATTATTGATGGAGATTTTGTATCTGTCTATCCAAAGCAGAAACTATACTATTACTTCTATTAATTGTACTATTGTACTTTTTTATTATTGATGGAGATTTTGTATCTGTCTATCCAAAGCAGAAACTATACTATTACTTCTATTAATTGTACTATTGTACTTTTTTATTATTGATGGAGATTGTGTATCTGTCTATCCAAAGCAGAAACTATACTATTACTTCTATTAATTGTACTATTGTACTTTTTTATTATTGATGGAGATTTTGTATCTGTGTGTCCAAAGCCGAAACTATACTATTACTTCTATTAATTGTACTATTGTACTTTCTATTATTGATGGAGATTTTGTATCTGTCTATCCAAAGCAGAAACTATACTATTACTTCTATTAATTGTACTATTGTACTTTTTTATTATTGATGGAGATTTTGTATCTGTCTATCCAAAGCAGAAATTATACTATTACTTCTATTAATTTTACTATTGTACTTATTTATTATTGATGGAGATTTTGTATCTGTCTATCCAAAGCAGAAACTATACTATTACTTCTATTAATTGTACTATTGTACTTATTTATTATTGATGGAGATTTTGTATCTGTCTATCCAAAGCAGAAACTATACTATTACTTCTATTAATTGTACTATTGTACTTTTTTATTATTGATGGAGATTTTGTATCTGTCTATCCAAAGCAGAAATTATACTATTACTTCTATTAATTTTACTATTGTACTTTTTTATTATTGATGGAGATTTTGTATCTGTCTATCCAAAGCAGAAATTATACTATTACTTCTATTAATTTTACTATTGTACTTATTTATTATTGATGGAGATTTTGTATCTGTCTATCCAAAGCCGAAACTATACTATTACTTCTATTAATTGTACTATTGTACTTTTTTATTATTGATGGAGATTTTGTATCTGTCTATCCAAAGCAGAAATTATACTATTACTTCTATTAATTTTACTATTGTACTTATTTATTATTGATGGAGATTTTGTATCTGTCTATCCAAAGCCGAAACTATACTATTACTTCTATTAATTGTACTATTGTACTTTTTTATTATTGATGGAGATTTTGTATCTGTGTGTCCAAAGCAGAAACTATACTATTACTTCTATTAATTGTACTATTGTACTTTTTTATTATTGATTGAGATTTTGTATCTGTGTGTCCAAAGCCGAAACTATACTATTACTTCTATTAATTGTACTATTGTACTTTTTTATTATTGATGGAGATTTTGTATCTGTGTGTCCAAAGCAGAAACTATACTATTACTTCTATTAATTGTACTATTGTACTTTTTTATTATTGATGGAGATTTTGTATCTGTGTGTCCAAAGCCGAAACTATACTATTACTTCTATTAATTGTACTATTGTACTTTCTATTATTGATGGAGATTTTGTATCTGTCTATCCAAAGCAGAAACTATACTATTACTTCTATTAATTGTACTATTGTACTTTTTTATTATTGATGGAGATTTTGTATCTGTCTATCCAAAGCAGAAATTATACTATTACTTCTATTAATTTTACTATTGTACTTTCTATTATTGATGGAGATTTTGTATCTGTCTATCCAAAGCAGAAACTATACTATTACTTCTATTAATTGTACTATTGTACTTTTTTATTATTGATGGAGATTTTGTATCTGTGTGTCCAAAGCCGAAACTATACTATTACTTCTATTAATTGTACTATTGTACTTTCTATTATTGATGGAGATTTTGTATCTGTCTATCCAAAGCAGAAACTATACTATTACTTCTATTAATTGTACTATTGTACTTTTTTATTATTGATGGAGATTTTGTATCTGTCTATCCAAAGCAGAAACTATACTATTACTTCTATTAATTTTACTATTGTACTTTTTTATTATTGATGGAGATTTTGTATCTGTCTATCCAAAGCAGAAACTATACTATTACTTCTATTAATTTTACTATTGTACTTTTTTATTATTGATGGAGATTTTGTATCTGTCTATCCAAAGCAGAAATTATACTATTACTTCTATTAATTGTACTATTGTACTTTTTTATTATTGATGGAGATTTTGTATCTGTCTATCCAAAGCAGAAACTATACTATTACTTCTATTAATTTTACTATTGTACTTATTTATTATTGATGGAGATTTTGTATCTGTCTATCCAAAGCAGAAACTATACTATTACTTCTATTAATTGTACTATTGTACTTTTTTATTATTGATGGAGATTTTGTATCTGTCTATCCAAAGCAGAAACTATACTATTACTTCTATTAATTTTACTATTGTACTTATTTATTATTGATGGAGATTTTGTATCTGTCTATCCAAAGCAGAAACTATACTATTACTTCTATTAATTGTACTATTGTACTTATTTATTATTGATGGAGATTTTGTATCTGTCTATCCAAAGCAGAAATTATACTATTACTTCTATTAATTTTACTATTGTATTTTTTTATTATTGATGGAGATTTTGTATCTGTCTATCCAAAGCAGAAATTATACTATTACTTCTATTAATTGTACTATTGTACTTTTTTATTATTGATGGAGATTTTGTATCTGTCTATCCAAAGCAGAAACTATACTATTACTTCTATTAATTTTACTATTGTACTTTTTTATTATTGATGGAGATTTTGTATCTGTCTATCCAAAGCAGAAACTATACTATTACTTCTATTAATTTTACTATTGTACTTATTTATTATTGATGGAGATTTTGTATCTGTCTATCCAAAGCAGAAACTATACTATTACTTCTATTAATTGTACTATTGTACTTATTTATTATTGATGGAGATTTTGTATCTGTCTATCCAAAGCAGAAACTATACTATTACTTCTATTAATTTTACTATTGTACTTTTTTATTATTGATGGAGATTTTGTATCTGTCTATCCAAAGCAGAAATTATACTATTACTTCTATTAATTGTACTATTGTACTTTTTTATTATTGATGGAGATTTTGTATCTGTCTATCCAAAGCAGAAACTATACTATTACTTCTATTAATTTTACTATTGTACTTATTTATTATTGATGGAGATTTTGTATCTGTCTATCCAAAGCAGAAACTATACTATTACTTCTATTAATTGTACTATTGTACTTTTTTATTATTGATGGAGATTTTGTATCTGTCTATCCAAAGCAGAAACTATACTATTACTTCTATTAATTTTACTATTGTACTTTTTTATTATTGATGGAGATTTTGTATCTGTCTATCCAAAGCAGAAACTATACTATTACTTCTATTAATTGTACTATTGTACTTATTTATTATTGATGGAGATTTTGTATCTGTCTATCCAAAGCAGAAACTATACTATTACTTCTATTAATTGTACTATTGTACTTTTTTATTATTGATGGAGATTTTGTATCTGTCTATCCAAAGCAGAAATTATACTATTACTTCTATTAATTGTACTATTGTACTTTTTTATTATTGATGGAGATTTTGTATCTGTCTATCCAAAGCAGAAATTATACTATTACTTCTATTAATTGTACTATTGTACTTTTTTATTATTGATGGAGATTTTGTATCTGTCTATCCAAAGCAGAAATTATACTATTACTTCTATTAATTGTACTATTGTACTTTTTTATTATTGATGGAGATTTTGTATCTGTCTATCCAAAGCAGAAATTATACTATTACTTCTATTAATTGTACTATTGTACTTTTTTATTATTGATGGAGATTTTGTATCTGTCTATCCAAAGCAGAAACTATACTATTACTTCTATTAATTTTACTATTGTATTTTTTTATTATTGATGGAGATTTTGTATCTGTCTATCCAAAGCAGAAACTATACTATTACTTCTATTAATTGTACTATTGTACTTTTTTATTATTGATGGAGATTTTGTATCTGTCTATCCAAAGCAGAAATTATACTATTACTTCTATTAATTTTACTATTGTACTTTTTTATTATTGATGGAGATTTTGTATCTGTCTATCCAAAGCAGAAACTATACTATTACTTCTATTAATTTTACTATTGTACTTTTTTATTATTGATGGAGATTTTGTATCTGTCTATCCAAAGCAGAAACTATACTATTACTTCTATTAATTTTACTATTGTACTTATTTATTATTGATGGAGATTTTGTATCTGTCTATCCAAAGCAGAAACTATACTATTACTTCTATTAATTTTACTATTGTACTTATTTATTATTGATGGAGATTTTGTATCTGTCTATCCAAAGCAGAAACTATACTATTACTTCTATTAATTGTACTATTGTACTTTCTATTATTGATGGAGATTTTGTATCTGTCTATCCAAAGCAGAAACTATACTATTACTTCTATTAATTGTACTATTGTACTTTCTATTATTGATGGAGATTTTGTATCTGTCTATCCAAAGCAGAAACTATACTATTACTTCTATTAATTTTACTATTGTACTTATTTATTATTGATGGAGATTTTGTATCTGTCTATCCAAAGCAGAAACTATACTATTACTTCTATTAATTTTACTATTGTACTTATTTATTATTGATGGAGATTTTGTATCTGTCTATCCAAAGCAGAAACTATACTATTACTTCTATTAATTGTACTATTGTACTTTCTATTATTGATGGAGATTTTGTATCTGTCTATCCAAAGCAGAAACTATACTATTACTTCTATTAATTGTACTATTGTACTTTTTTATTATTGATGGAGATTTTGTATCTGTCTATCCAAAGCAGAAATTATACTATTACTTCTATTAATTTTACTATTGTACTTATTTATTATTGATGGAGATTTTGTATCTGTCTATCCAAAGCAGAAACTATACTATTACTTCTATTAATTGTACTATTGTACTTTCTATTATTGATGGAGATTTTGTATCTGTCTATCCAAAGCAGAAACTATACTATTACTTCTATTAATTGTACTATTGTACTTTCTATTATTGATGGAGATTTTGTATCTGTCTATCCAAAGCAGAAACTATACTATTACTTCTATTAATTGTACTATTGTACTTTCTATTATTGATGGAGATTTTGTATCTGTCTATCCAAAGCAGAAACTATACTATTACTTCTATTAATTGTACTATTGTACTTTCTATTATTGATGGAGATTTTGTATCTGTCTATCCAAAGCCGAAACTATACTATTACTTCTATTAATTTTACTATTGTACTTTTTTATTATTGATGGAGATTTTGTATCTGTCTATCCAAAGCAGAAATTATACTATTACTTCTATTAATTTTACTATTGTACTTATTTATTATTGATGGAGATTTTGTATCTGTCTATCCAAAGCAGAAACTATACTATTACTTCTATTAATTGTACTATTGTACTTTTTTATTATTGATGGAGATTTTGTATCTGTCTATCCAAAGCAGAAACTATACTATTACTTCTATTAATTGTACTATTGTACTTATTTATTATTGATGGAGATTTTGTATCTGTCTATCCAAAGCAGAAACTATACTATTACTTCTATTAATTGTACTATTGTACTTTTTTATTATTGATGGAGATTTTGTATCTGTCTATCCAAAGCAGAAACTATACTATTACTTCTATTAATTTTACTATTGTACTTTTTTATTATTGATGGAGATTTTGTATCTGTCTATCCAAAGCAGAAATTATACTATTACTTCTATTAATTTTACTATTGTACTTATTTATTATTGATGGAGATTTTGTATCTGTCTATCCAAAGCAGAAACTATACTATTACTTCTATTAATTGTACTATTGTACTCTATCCCTGGCATTATCTCCTCCTTTTGGGAGGGGGTATTGTAGTATTATTTCGTTCGTCATGATACCATCATCCCAGGCTAGCAAAAATTTGCAACTGAAGGAAGTATATATTTGCTAATATGTATTTTATTTACGTTTTATCAAGGAGGTTAGACACAGGGTCAGGTGTGAGATTTGATGAAAGTGTTTCTGTGGAACGAACTGGATTCGAACCTGGCACACCTAGTTTCCCAGTCCGCGTCGTTAATATGTATAAAGTCATATAAAAAAACGAAGAAACAAATAAAAATACCGCAGGTGTAAATATATTTATTTGATGTATATTTTATTTACTTTTTAAAAGTTCTAAAATGTTTAAATACAGCTTCGGAATTACTAAGAAATACGTTCGAAGTTTGTAAGTTTGTAATTAAATTAAATTTAAAAACGATTTTATTTTAATTAGAAATTTCGTTTATTTGTATAAAATAAATTAATTTAATTTAGTTTTCTTTTTTCGATTTTTGTCGTTTCAATGATTTAAAGTAGTGAATAAACATTCAAATTGGGAAGCGAGTGGGCGAAGGCATCTCGTATTCAATAAATTCAAATAGTTATTTACTTTTATTTCATAATATTAGATCTTGTTTAAATGTATGCTATTGGTTTTATCGGAAATGCTGCGTAGATCCACAAGCGCACGGACCATTTTAAAACACTTTTTATTTGTACATCGCGGGAGAACATCCTGTTCTATATACACTAATATAAAGTCATATAAAAACAAGAAAACAGATAAAAATGCTGCAGGTGTCAATATATTTATTTGATGTTTTATTTTATATTTCGGAATTCTTTAGATAAAAATTGAAAATTTATAATGTTTGGCTTCTTCGGAATTTTATTCTCATCCTAGTAGTTATATAAACAACGTTTCGGCCGATATTATCCTCGACCTTCTTCAGGTGAATATTAATTAACACTTCCACTAGGTCATGTATGACGGAATTAGAACAATCTACCCCCGTTGGTTTAATAATGGGCTCAGTTCGAGGTTCAGGCCAGGTTTTGACCGTGTTTTACATAAAGATCTCCCGGTACGATTATTATTTTTTAATCCACGGAGGTAGATTGTTCTTATTCCGTCAGTCGGATAAAGATTCCCTAGTGCGATTATCAGGTTCCCAATTTCGAAAAGGTGCACCTGTAGAAGGTCGGTTCTTACATCGGCCGAAACGTTGTGAATATAACAACGAAGATGAGAATAGTAGTCCGAATGCGGCAACTAATACTAACTTCATTTTATTGTTTTGAATAATTAAATTAGCATTTTCCGTTCAAGAACATGACGTCATCAATGCAGATGTCACTGTTGTTGGAATAACCAATGATACTTTCAAATTCAATCTGAAAATAAAAGAAAAGAATAATGCATATAATAAAAGTGGACGTATGTAGGAGGAGAGGCAACGAATAAGAAGGTGAAAAAACAAAGAGTAAAACAGAAGAGAGTCAGTAGGCAGAGGATACGGGGGGGGGGAAGCACTGTAAAACGCGAGCTGAAATCTCAATCAGCAATAATTTTAAAAAACCCTTTCTTCGTTGACATTTTTAAAAAATCATGCAGCGCCATCTTAACTGAAAGTTATGTATGTTCGGGGAGTGGAGAGAGAGAGAGAGAGAGAGAGAGAGAGAGTATTTTATTGAGCAAAAAAAATCAATATTTTATTTATCTTTTCATAGCTGTAAAGATGTTTATAACTCCAGCTTCGAAATGACTAAAGAATTACGTTTGAAATTCTGTTTGTAAACAATGAATTTAAAAAAACAAAATGTGTTAGCTTAATTAGAAATTTCGTTTACTTGTAGAAAATAAATTAATTTAATTTAGTTTTCTTTTTCTTATCTATTAGTTTTTTTTAAGGATTTTGTTTTGTATTCTTTTTCTTGTCGATTTGTTTCGTTTCAATTATTTCAAGTAGTGAATAAACATTTAAATTGTGAAGCGATAAGCGAGTGGGCGAAGGCATCTCGTATTCAATAAACTCAAATAGATATTTACTTTTATTTCATACTATCAGATCTTGTTTACATCTATGCTATTACTTTTATCGGAAATGCTGCGTAGATCCACATGCGCACGAACCATTTTAAGACACTTTTTATTTGTACATCGCGGGAGAACATCCTTTTCTCTATACACTAATATATTACTGCTGTTACCATATGCTTATTTCCCTCTCTCATGAATATCAATTTAAACTGTACCTGTGTCTTTCCAGAAGATGTTAAACGAATTTACGCCTTTTTACATTCAATTCCTTGCTGGGTAAGTAGATAAAAAGGGAGTGGCAAGCTAGGTGTTGGCGTCATGCCGTCGAAAATCGGTCAAATGTCTAGATTTACACTCTCCGCTGAATCTCTCTCCCTCCAAAAAAAATGACATTGTACTTTTTTTAGACAATTACGTGTGAAAACACTGTTAAACTTTTGAGAAACAAAACAATTACTAAAGAATTTAGAGCGAGAGATCCGTTTCCTATATAAATTTAACATAAAACAATCCCCCAATTCAGGGCCATTCTAGCATTTTAGATCAGTTAACCAAATTGATTTTACCAATCACTCTACATTTGAGTGTCAATGGCGTAAAACCATGAATAATTGCCTAAAAGTAGACCCTCCATAAAACGCACAAGATTTATCTCCCATAACAAAAACATTTGGTTAACTGCCTTAGAACGCTAGAATGACCTGGAAATCTTACGTTAAATTTATATGCGAAATTGATCCTCCACTCTTAATTCTAAAATACTTGGAGTTTCTTTCTCTCAAGTTTTTCAAGATGTTCACACGTAATCGCCTAAAAGAATAGAATCTCTTTTTTTATTCGGATTGGAGTGATTTAGGGGAGAGTATTAATCTACAATAATACCGAAAATCTTTTTTTACAATTTTTATCTCATTGTCTCGCGAAAACACACAGCCATTTGATTGGATTAAGATATAAACATCTTTGTATGCATTCGTTTTATCGGGAATGCTGCGTGGAGTCACATGCGCACAAACCATTTTAAAACACATTTTACTTTTACATCACAGCATTATCGCGTTGACACACTGGTTCTCGAAGTTAAGCGAAGTGGAGCCTGGCCAGTATCAGATGGGTGACCATTTGGGAATGCTAGCCGTTGTATGTCATTTCGTCATGACCGGAATATACATGCGCCCGGAGACCGCTTGTGAATTTGATATTCTCTGTAAATTCCTCCTTAGGTAAAAGCCGGCATAGACCGCCCAGGACTAACACCACACCAGATATTACCAATTCGGGTTCGGTTTCGGTTTCAGGTCTAATTGCAACTGCGGTTTCGGTTTCAGTTTCAGTTGCGATTCTACTTTCACTTTCGGTTTCGGTTTCAGTTTCGGGTCTAATTGCAATTGCGGTTTCGGGGCTAATTTCAATTTCAATTGCGGTTTCGGTTTCGGTTTAAGTTGCGGTTTTAATTTCCATTTCGGTTTCGGTTTCCGTTTCGGTTTCGGTTTTGGTTTCAGTTTCGGTTGCAATTTCAATTTCGGTTTCCGTTTCGGTGAACTATGGTTCTCTACACATTGCTACACTACGGTGTCAGCCATACTAAATGCACCCCTCCCCATGAATATCAAATTACTGAAACTGTACCTGTGTCTTTCCAGAAGACGTTAAGGATATTTTCATCTGTTTCCATTTGTTCCCTTGATCGCCGGAGATCGTCATGAGATGAACATTCTTTTTGCCGTCGATTGAATTCACTCTCAGACTTCCCATCTCTTTACCAAACATATGATACCAAAATGTCAAACAGTGCTCGCCCGCAGGTACTTCCGGAGTCTGGATCTTCGCAACGGCCAAAGGTCGTAAAGAGGCTTCCGTATACAAATAATGACCTGAAAAGATTAAAAAAAAAACGATTAGGTAGCATTAGATAATACTTGGAATCTTGCAATGAAGGGGGTAACACAAGATTTAAATTTTGATTTTTGAAGGCAACATTTCACTTTAATTTCTTTCTTTTACTAATTTTAACTTTCATCACAGAGTTCATGTCACGGTCTGTTAATTTCTGTCAATGCTTTTCAGTTCTCAATGTTTATGTAGTAAGCTCACGAGTTTATGTAAGTACGGAGTTATTTTGAAAAACATGTATTGTAGTTTTTTTTTATCTCATCATTATTGTCTGCTAAAATAAGGATGTCATCAATGTAGCGAGCATAAATGGAGCGTTTAGTCATTATATTAAATATTTTATTTTCGACGTCAGCCATGTAAAAATTACTGACGGTCGGTCCGAGGAGCGATCCCATAGAAACTCTGTCAATTGTGATAACCAACATTACACTAATATTCTAAACACCAATCATATATTTAACATAATATTAAAATAAAACTTAACTTAATTTATATTCCCTGTGAAACTGTTTTTTTTTTTTTTTTTTTTTGCTGCGGTCTATATCTGGCAGCCATTTTGTTTTGTATTATTCTCTACACAGTCGGAGAAGAATAAAATATTATTCTTCTTCTGGTCTAATTATTTTTGAAAAAGGGATGTCTTTTCCCGAAATATCAAATAGTGATTTTTAATCACCCGGACAGCTAAAACACTCTTGCTGTTATGTAAGAAAAAAAAAAAAAAAAAGGAAAAAAAAGGAAAAATAAATAGTAAGTCTTATATCGTATTCGATTTATTTTTATTGTTTTTGTTCCTTTCCTTTCAACTTGCATCTTACCCGGAATTGCATTGCCCACAGCCTTTCAAAAACTTACTACTATATATATATATATATATATATATATATATATATTATAATATAATACTTTATTAATTGCTTTTTAAGTACATAAAAGTAATCTATGGACACGTGTTTCTCACGTGTTTCTGGCTCACAGCCGTCATCAGCATGGCTAACCTGGACAAGGAAATAATCTCTCTCTCTCTCTCTCTCTCTCTCTCTCTCTATATATATATATATATATATATATATATATATATATATATAAATATTTGTTATTGTTTATTATCTATGTATGTATACGTTTTGTCCTTTATATAATCTGGACTCATAAGCATAGATATATGACTATTTACTACCGGTCATGCGATTCAAAACCCTGGATTACAAGTATTTTTCAACTCCAATCCAACGTCGCTAACCGCTCGGCCAATTATAAATAGCTGATAAACAATGATAATTTTAACACTGTTTAAAGCGGCTTGACGTCCAGGCATTCTACTTCTATTAGGAAAGGAATGATACATTATAAAGCAAGTGACGTCATGCTGTGTTAGTACTACCATTACAGTGCTCTACTTTTTTTACGAGGAGCGACAAATATAAATATTTGTTATTGTTTATTATCTATGTACGTATACGTTTCGTCCTTTTTTTAATCTGGACTCATCAGCATAGAGATATGACTATTCACTACTATATATATATATATATATATATATATATATATATATATATATATATATATATATATATATATATATATAAAGTGGAGAACTAAAAGCGAACTTTTAGGAAAATTGCTTTTTTGCGGAATATACCTTGCATTGAACAACTGAATTGTAAAAAGATCTGCCGCCGTCGCTTTTCTAATTCTTTTCATCCTTCTAACTATATATATATATATATATATATATATATATATATATATATATATATATATATACATATATATATATATATATATATATATATGTGTGTAAAAATTACTGAATGTACGTGAGTCCTAGAAGCTTTTCACGTGTCTTAATATAGTTCCATTTGAATACGGCATTACCTTCAAATGTTCCATAAGTGTGATCAGTTCTTGGTCCAGTCTTTTCTTCTGTGTCCGTTTCTCCAGACCAGCGTATCCAGGTGTTCTTTTTCACAGGTGGTTCCACAAACAGGTGCGTCCAGCCACAATAACCAGCATCAAACGTACAGTTGACAGAGACTGTATCAGCTGTCATAGAAAAACAAAAACAAAAACTCACTTTGGATTTTAAATATAATTATAAAGGACTCCTTTAGCAGGTAACATTCTTTTAAAATGCTTCTGTGATTCTTAAGACGATATTAAGAAAATGCGATCCATAAAACCTTAACCCTTACCCTAACCCTAACCCTAACCTTAACCCTAACCCCAACCCTAACCTTAATTCTAACCGTAACCTTAACCCTAACCCCAACCCTAACCTTAACCCCAACCCTAATCCCAACCATAACCTTAACCCTAACTCCAACCGTAACCTTAACCCTAACCTTAAGCCTAACCCTAACTCTAACCTTAAGCCTAACCCTAACCCTAACCTTAAGCCTAACCGTAACCCTAACCATAACCTCAACCGTAACCGTAACCCTAACCTTAACCTTAAGCCTAACCCTAACCCTAACCCTAACCCTAAACCTAACCTAACCTAACCATAACCATAACCATAACCGTAACCGCAACCCTAACCCTAACCCTAACACTAACCTTAACCCATAACCTATCCATAAAACCTTGAAGGAGAGAAATGAATCATTACTGTGATCATTACTGTGATTATTACTGTGATCATTACTGTGACCATTACTGTGATCAATACTGTGATCATTACTGTGATTATTACTGTGATCATTACTGTGGTTATTACTGTGATCATTACTGTGATCATTACTGTGATTATTACTGTGATCATTTCTGTGATCATTACTGTGATTATTACTGTGATCATTACTGTGATCATTACTGTGATCATTACTGTGATTATTACTGTCACCGACGACTAGTCGTGATTTAATCAGTTCGTCCCCAGAACGAAAAAAAAAAGAAATAGTAAATACGAAAAATACTATAATAAAGAATTAATTATACTAACGCAGTTCTTCATTAATACATACATTTTGCAGCTAAAAAACAACATTCTTGTCATTATGCAAATAGATAAAATCTTAAAAAGTACTTTAACAAAGTGTTAATTATAATTAACACAATTCTGCAAAAATTAGTTTAATAATAAATACTTTCTCGTGATAAAAAGACAAACCCAGCCGGTTTGTCTTTTTGTAAACGAATATAACAATCTTAAAATTGGCATTTCAAAATATTATTTTCCCAATGAAATACTTCTAACTTATTTTTATATATCAACTTTTTATACTTTTATGAATAAACTAAAAATTATGGGCCCTACGAGCCCAAATTCTTGTATATATTAAATATTTAAAGTATAATAACTTAACTTGTATATGTTAAATATCAAAGTAAAATAACTTGTTTTGTACTATTAAAATTATTTTCCCAATGAAATACTACTAACTTATTTTCATATATCAATTTTTTTATACTTTTATGAATAAACTAAAAATTTAAACAAACTAGAATTATGAGCCCTACGGGCCCAAATCTTTGTATATATTAAATATTAATTTGTTTTAACACCAACACGTAGTTAAAGTAAAATGTCTTGTTTTTGACTATTACAATTATTTACTACGTTATTAATAATGTTTAACAATTTATTCAATTATTTTTATTAACGCTTATGTTTGAACTCATGTTTTAAAATGATACATCTATAACGTCATGCTAAAGCTATGATTATTTTGTTACGGTAATGTTTTAATCTCTATTTATAAGAAAGTCTAAAAATCTCAGTTGTTTGAACGGCAGTCTGAATCCAAAGAAAACTATTGACTGTGATACAATTATATATAAGAACCAGGATATTAAACTAAACAATGCCCAATTGACGAATAAGGGATTTATTACTTATTTATTGAATTATTAATCTTATAGTTTACTTTTTTACCGAATGAATCAGTGTAATATATTTGTTTCTTATTTTGTTTAAAGAAATCTATTTGTATCTGTGTAAATGAATATGCTTAACTATTTTTAAAAAGTTCGTAAATATACAACTATTTCAGTAAGTTTTTTTAACTAAATGAATTGTAAGATATATAAATTATATATACTAGATAGTTGAGCTAAATTAATTCTATCAGTTTAAATATATTTAACAGATTGGATAGAAGTGGGATTGCTTGAACGATTTTGATTGACTTTTGAGAAATGCATAGGTTGGAAGTGGGATTGCTTGAACGATTTTGATTGACTTTGAAGAAATGCATAGGTTGGAAGTGGAATTGCTTGAACGATTTTGATTGGCTTTTGAGAAATACATAGGTTGGAAGTAGGATTGCTTGAACGATTTGATTGGCTTTTGAAAAATGATTGGATAGAAGTGGGATTGCTGGAGCGATTTTGATTGGCTTTTGAGAAATGCATAGGTTGGAAGTGGGATTGCTTGAACGATTTTGATTGGCTTTTGAGAAATAAATTGGTTGGAAGTGGGATTGCTTAAACGATTTTGATTGACTTTTGAGAAATGAATTGGTTTGAAGTGGGATTGCTTGAACGATTTTGATTGGCTTTTGAGAAATGAATTGGTTTGAAGTGGGATTGCTTGAACGATTTTGATTGGCTTTTGAGAAATTAATGGGTTTGAAGTTGGATTGTTGGGACAATTTTGATTGGCTTTTGAGAAATGCATAGGTTGGAAGTGGGATTGCTGGAACGATTTTGATTGGCTTTTGAGAAATGCATAGGTTGGAAGTGGGATTGCTTGAACGATTTTGATTGACTTTGAAGAAATGCATAGGTTGGAAGTGGAATTGCTTGAACGATTTTGATTGGCTTTTGAGAAATGCATAGGTTGGAAGTAGGATTGCTTGAACGATTTTGATTGGCTTTTGAAAAATGATTGGATAGAAGTGGGATTGCTGGAGCGATTTTGATTGGCTTTTGAGAAATGCATAGGTTGGAAGTGGGATTGCTTGAACGATTTTGATTGGCTTTTGAGAAATAAATTGGTTGGAAGTGGGATTGCTTAAACGATTTTAATTGACTTTTGAGAAATGAATTGGTTTGAAGTGGGATTGCTTGAACGATTTTGATTGGCTTTTGAGAAATAAATTGGTTGGAAGTGGGATTGCTTAAACGATTTTGATTGACTTTTGAGAAATGAATGGGTTTGAAGTGGGATTGCTGGAACAATTTTGATTGGCTTTTGAAAACTTAATGGGTTGGAAATGGGATTGCTTGAACGATTTTGATTGGCTTTTGAGAAATGAATTGGTTTAAAGTGGGATTGCTTGAACGATTTTGATTGACTTTTGAGAAATGCATAGGTTGGAAGTGGGATTGCTTGAACGATTTTTATTGGCTTTTGAGAAATGAATGGGTTTGAAGTGGGATTGCTGGAACAATTTTGATTGGCTTTTGAAAACTTAATGGGTTGGAAATGGGATTGCTTGAACGATTTTGATTGGCTTTTGAGAAATGAATTGGTTTAAAGTGGGATTGCTTGAACGATTTTGATTGACTTTTGAGAAATGCATAGGTTGGAAGTGGGATTGCTTGAACGATTTTGATTGACTTTTGAGAAATGCATAGGTTGGAAGTGGGATTGCTTGAACGATTTTGATTGACTTTTGAGAAATGCATAGGTTGGAAGTGGGATTGCTTGAACGATTTTGATTGGCTTTTGAAAAATGATTGGATAGAAGTGGGATTGCTGGAGCGATTTTGATTGGCTTTTGAGAAATGCATAGGTTGGAAGTGGGATTGCTTGAACGATTTTGATTGGCTTTTGAGAAATAAATTGGTTGGAAGTGGGATTGCTTAAACGATTTTGATTGGCTTTTGAACCATGATTGGATAGAAGTGGGATTGCTGGAGCGATTTTGATTGGCTTTTGAGAAATAAATTATTTGGAAGTGGGATTGCTTAAACGATTTTGATTGACTTTTGAGAAATGAATTGGTTAGAAGTGGGATTGCTTGAACGATTTTGATTGGCTTTTGAGAAATAAATTGGTTGGAAGTGGGATTGCTTAAACGATTTTGATTGGCTTTTGAGAAATGAATTGGTTTGAAGTGGGATTGCTTGAACGATTTTGATTGGCTTTTGAACCATGATTGGATAGAAGTGGGATTGCTGGAGCGAAATTGATTGGCTTTTGAGAAATAAATTATTTGGAAGTGGGATTGCTTGAACGATTTTTATTGGCTTTTGAGAAATAAATTATTTGGAAGTGGGATTGCTTGAACGATTTTTATTGGCTTTTGAACCATGATTGGATAGAAGTGGGATTGCTGGAGCGAAATTGATTGGCTTTTGAGAAATAAATTATTTGGAAGTGGGATTGCTTAAACGATTTTGATTGACTTTTGAGAAATGAATTGGTTAGAAGTGGGATTGCTTGAACGATTTTGATTGGCTTTTGAGAAATAAATTGGTTGGAAGTGGGATTGCTTAAACGATTTTGATTGGCTTTTGAGAAATGAATTGGTTTGAAGTGGGATTGCTTGAACGATTTTGATTGGCTTTTGAGAAATAAATTGCTTGGAAGTGGGATTGCTTGAACGATTTTAAATTGGCTTTTGAGAAATGAATTGGTTTGAAGTGGGATTGCTTGAACGATTTTGATTGGCTTTTGAGAAATAAATTGGTTGGAAGTGGGATTGCTTGAACGATTTTAATTGGCTTTTGAGAAATAAATTGGTTGGAAGTGGGATTGCTTAAACGATTTTAATTGACTTTTGAGAAATGAATTGGTTTGAAGTGGGATTGCTTAAACGATTTTGATTGACTTTTGAGAAATGAATGGGTTTGAAGTGGGATTGCTGGAACAATTTTGATTGGCTTTTGAAAACTTAATGGGTTGGAAATGGGATTGCTTGAACGATTTTGATTGGCTTTTGAGAAATGAATTGGTTTAAAGTGGGATTGCTTGAACGATTTTGATTGACTTTTGAGAAATGCATAGGTTGGAAGTGGGATTGCTTGAACGATTTTTATTGGCTTTTGAGAAATGAATGGGTTTGAAGTGGGATTGCTGGAACAATTTTGATTGGCTTTTGAAAAATTAATGGGTTGGAAGTGGGATTGCTTGAACGATTTTTATTGACTTTTGAGAAATGAATGGGTTTGAGGTGGGATTGCTGGAACAATTTTGATTGGCTTTTGAGAAATTAATGGGTTGGAAGTGAGATTGCTGGAACAATTTTGATTGGCTTTTGAGAAATGAATGGGTTGGAAGTGGGATTGCTTGAACGATTTTGATTGGCTTTTGAGAAATGAATGGGTTGGAAGTGGGATTGCTGGAACGATTTTGATTGGCTTTTGAGAAATGAATTGGTTGGAAGTGGGATTTTCAGGAACGATTTTGATTGGCTTTTGAGAAATCAATAGGTTGGAAGTGGGATTTTCAGGAACGATTTTGATTGGCTTTTGAGAAATGAATGGGTTGGAAGTGGGATTTTCAGGAACGATTTTGATTGGCTTTTGAGAAATGAATGGGTTGGAAGTGGGATTGCTGGAACGATTTTGATTGGCTTTTGAGAAATGAATAGATTACTGGCGACGCTAGTCTGCAAAGAAACTAGTTCATCGCTGATGAGCGGCACTGAAGCATATACAGTATTTTATGATTCACTGGCTTTCCTATCCTGTCCTTGTGCGGCACGCACCCTATGCGGATTCATCCGGCTTTCTTACGAAGGACAACACTTCTGGGAAATATTGAATTTACGAGCGATCCCCACTTGCGTGTATATCTAGCCCAGGCGAGATTATTTTAACGACGTTAGTTCTTACTGTTTTTAAAAAAAAATATTTTTGCATCGAGGTGCTGCCGTCCTCCAACATAATACGCCTGTTAGGATTGTCTTTAGTTCCCTGTAATAATATACGGGGAAACACAGACCTCCTAAATAACGCTATGCGGAAACACGAAATAAGGGAAAATACACCCAAGTACAATATACACATTTATTACATATTGAGAAACATAAAATGGTTACGACATAACATTACAAGAACATACAATATTTCGTTTACTCACCACTTGTGGTGGAGGACTACTAGAACTGGTAGGGTGTGCATCGTTTCGACCGCGTGGTCCTGACCAACGGGGCGAACGTCAACCTTGCTCTTCCCGTTTGTTCGTCGCTAGTCCCTCTTTCTAAGGGGACACTACCCATCGGTACCCCTAGCAACCGGTGTCCTTCATCTTGTTCCCCTACACGTCTGATATTTAAAAACTGTCACCCATCCGGTCTGACCAGACTCTGCGTCGCTTAACTTCCGTGATCTAATGAAGACCGGTGTGCTAACATAATTAAGCCGTATATACTGACTTACCAATATCTGGTACCAACTTCCTTTCAGGACAACCATAGAATCTCTGCAACTGCACAATGTCCAACTGACTCATGCCAATACGCTGGCCAATATTGACCCCTTTTTTCAGTGGCACAATGGTCGGCTTGGACCGGTCGATAGCAAAACTTGAACCATCGTAATGCATGATCGAGTTGTAATCATAGGGAAGGCCCTGGGTGTTAATTATTGGCGGCAAAAGTTTCACAAAGTTTCCCTTATCCTCTGGAAAAAAAATGAATGAAAAAATAAATTAAAATTTGATGTAATAACGAAGGTCCAACAAAACGCAAATCACTCTGGAATAAAAAACGAAGGTCCAAAGAAACGCAAATCACTCTATCCGTAGATCACAAAGTCTTCTGTCAGCTTCCAAAGCAGATCTCTACGTTCGTCACACGTGCACTTACTTCGCACCGTTTCGTTGAAGACGGTAAGAGACCCGCTTTTATTAGGCTGAGGCACACCTAATTTGCATGCGTGCAATGTGACTTCGCGATACTCCGCGTGAACCGTACGTAATAAAGGTTCACGGACGCCATGTTGAATTCTTTTCCTTCATCCGCAGCGCACAGGACAGACAAACACGAGGACGTTTCGCAGGTAAGCCCCCTTCACGTTCCCCACAAGAAAATGTAGGACATATTATGGAGTGGCGCATGGATTCTTTCCTGGTTCTGCGTCTGCCTGTAGTTAACGTTGGTTCGTTATTGGATATTACGGCATGTCAACCATTGTTGGATCATTTTATACCGAAACCTTGAATATGTTTTGGTTTTAGATTAAGTTGTTTTGTAGGCGTGTATCATTAAATTCTTAGAATTATTTTTAGTATTTGCTACCTTCGACGATCAGTCCAACAGAGGGTGGGCCGTTGTGGGTTCTTCTGCCCCAGCTCTGCTGGACTGGGATATTTGCCCTGTACAGTCCCAGTAAGTCAACCTTCCCAGGCCTTACCTTATCTGCTTGAGAAGGAGTTGATTTATGACCAATCGCCTGAGGCGCACCTACTGAGAACTTCCGACGAAGCTGTTCAGCCAGTTTTGGCGAGGCCAAAATGTGTTACCTCTTGTGCACTGACCAACCATCCCCACCTCCGGCGTTGTGGAACATCTTCCCGCGGTGGGCGGGAGGTAGATGTATGTAGACGTGTATTTTGTAAACAAACACGATCATCTACGGCAGCACTTTGAAGAGCATTGGTCATAAAGGTATTTCTAATTCTCTCTCTTCCGACCTTGAGCACGTGGTGCAATGGAGAAAACGTGCCTTGTTATTTTCTATACCTCTATATTTAAACTTTTGTCCTTTCTAATAGCGTCTTCCCTCGAACCCCTTGCCTTTGAAATTCCGTCCCTGCTCCCTGTTTCCCTGACTGTACCAACATGTAGAAATGCAAATGTAACGCAAGCAAGCATCTTGCTGCACAAATCCCCGTCCAAGTTGCTTCCCTATAAATCTGAATCCTATCATAGTAGCCCCATACGCTTCAGTTGTAATACGCATTGTTTGGGGGGGAAACAATGTAATAAAATAATTAGTATGTTAAAGCATCTTACTTTGAATCTCGAGAAATAAAACCTCAGATTTAACTCATGTTATTGCTCAACTGAAAAAAATGATAGAGCAGGGGATTTTACACGTTCTCCGGATAGAAGCGAAACGGCAACACTTACAATTATGTAGAGAAAACCGGATGGTTATGTGCGTGTTTGTAGGAATTATAGAATGTGCGTGTATAATATTCTCGCTATTCCCGATTTAAAATGAATGGCTCTATGTTTGAAGAAGCTCATAGTACTAACTTTTACTCCAAACCTGAAATAGAAGACTTACTAGTTGACAGCTATCTAACATCTGCAAATTGAAAAGCTAAAATATATTCTCGCGACAGAAGTCGGGACATACGCTCTGGTCACATGAGAGGAAGATGCGTCCAACGCTGAGAGAGAGAGAGAAAAGAGAGAGAGAGAAAAAAAGGAGAGAAGGGGGGGTTGGTGGAAGAGCAGAATCAATAAAAAGAATATTACGTATGAAATATGTTCTTCGGCCATCAAATGCATTGCTAAAAAAATGATCTAGAAAGTACTTCACTCCTGACGCAAACCTCTACTTGTATAAGAGCTAAATAGTCCTAAAATGGAGTACTGTTGCTACATCTCTGGTCTATCCGTAAAAGGAAAGTTCTTGAAAAATAAAATTTATGTATTCTCCACCGACTGCCAACTGCACCACTTCACTTTGCTCACTGAGCAACAACAACTCTTCAATCAAAGTTTTTTATACTGTTCAATCCATCCCTATGCAAATTGACTCCCCACCAGAGCCGTCTAGCGGTTAGAGACTCCAAACAGCCAATTTGCAAAGGGGAGATAACTCTACTGACCACTGAACCACAACATCTGGGGAAGTGCCACTCTTCTACCTTGACAAAGTACAGAATCAACTCAAGGACTCTACGAAATTTAGAGGCCACTAGTATAAATGAAAGATCAGAATTGATTTCACAAAAAGAACGAATTGGTTCTTTTGGCAATATTGAATCTGCATTGTGGCGAGATGTGTCACGGGGTTGACAAGGTCAAGACCGTTGTTTTGACAGACGAGTGTGTTGCTAGTTAATAGTTGACAGCTATCTAACATCTGCAAATTGAAAAGCTAAAATATATTCTCGCGACAGAAGTCGGGACATACGCTCTGGTCACATGAGAGGAAGAGCGTCCAATGCTGAGAGAGAGAAAAAAGAGAGAGAAGGGGGGGAGTGATGGAAGAGCAGAATCAATAAAAATAATATTACGTATGAAATATGTTTTTCGGCCGGGCAATGCCAATGATCACTTCTTTAATACATAAACGAACGAAAATAGTAGGTTATAGAACAGAGAAGTCCGGAGAAGGACACATTGGTTGTGGAATTGTCCCGCCGTTAAGGAAATTGCTTAAGATTAATTCTGTTAATTCTATTAGTACTTGAAGTTAAAAATATAGACCCTCTTTGTACATGTGTAGTCTAATGCGACTTGTTTTTATCGACACGAAACAAGATCACAAGAGTTTATGCTTATTGGGGTATCAACGCAATACATTGGGTAATTTATTTATTTCATGGAAATTGCTCCAGACAAGGCATGAAGCCTCTTGATAAAAAGAGCTTACAAACAGAGATGATTATCACAAAGATAGATGTCTATTCGCCTTATTCTTGAAAAAGACCAAGGCTACAGGTAGGAGGAAAACAGTCAGCAGCAAAAGAGTTCCACAAGCCTGTAGTTCTTGGAAAGGAGCTACTGGAATAGGAAGCTGTATTGCAATGAGGTATCAAAACAGCAAATTGATGGAGACTACTAGACCAACGAGTCAAACGAGCTGGAACAAAGGAAGCGGGAATAGATCACATAATTCTGAAGAACAGATGCCATAATAGTATTTATAGAAAAGACTGAGACTAGCAACATCACGTCGGTGAGAGAGAGAGAGAAAGAGAGAGAGAGAGTGTGTAGAGAAAAAAGAAGACTAGGGCCAATCAAATTACAGATACGTTTCTGCGCCTTATCAACAACCCTCAAATGGAACAGAGATTCGCCAGCCCAAATATGACAACGGTGCTCGTTTAATTTAATAACAGGGCGCCTTTTGTCATTACAGTATGATTTTAAAGAAAAACCAACATTTATTTTTATTAATCGTTAACTTTTTTGTGTCTAATGGGGAGGGGGGTCCTAGTGTGACACGCACTCTAGGCGGAATCACCTGGTTTCTAGGGAATATCAAATTCACAAGTGGTCGCCAGTCGCATATGTATCCTTCTCACGCGAGATAATTTTAACGGCGTTATCTTTTCATTTTTTTTTTTCAGATAAATGTCGCCGGCCTTCCTGCATACAACGCCTGGTATTTCCAAATGGTCACCCATCTGGCACTGACCAGACTCAATGTCGCTTAACTACGATGATCTATTAAGAACCGGTGTGTCAACGTGATTATGCTGGGAGGTGGCGGTGGTAAAGTGTGTAATGACACGGAATTACAATCTGGGTGTGCCAAGTTCGAACCCGATCGGTTCCATTGCACCACATCCAATAATTGATGTTTGCAACCTTCACGTGACCCATCCTGCAAGAACAATCTACCCTCATAGGTTTATTTCGAGATTCTGTATCGGTTCCTGAGTTCGGTATAAAGATTCCCAACTATGAAAAAATGAACTGATGAAGATCGGAAGTTACAATGGTCGAAACGTTGTAAAAATAACAACCAAGATGAGAATAGTAGTCCGAATAATCTGAATAATATATAAGTTTTTTTATTTATTTTTTTTTTTTTTTTAAATTTTTATTATTGTTTTTTTTTTTATTCCAGGGCAAGAAATACAATTTCAAACCAACAATAAATAAACAATCATGGCTGCCATTGTAAAGACAAACCAAAACAAGTCCAATTATTTATAAACCAAACAAAAAATAATATATAAGTATTTATTACTTTTAACTTTTTGGGATATTTCTTTAATGATCATCAGTGTAGAAAAACAAGAACCAACAATATAATAAACCCGGTCAAAAAATGTCGTACTATTCTGATTCAGACGAAGTTACATTTAGTTACTAGTAATTGTTAACTTAGTAAATCTATTACTAATAAAGATTTGGTATCTGACTGTCTGAAGCCGAAACTATACTATCCCTTCTATTAATTGTATATTGTACTAGTGGATAGTGTAGTATATGTTCTACTGTCATTATACCATGCTCTCAAACATGATCTCTTCGTTTTTGGGGTGGGTGGATGTAGTATCGGTTCTGTTCGCATGATACCATCCTCCCAGGCATTACCAGCTCCTTTTTTGCAGGGGACTAGCTTACGCCAACAAGAAATTATCACAGACGGCTGTTTGTTAGCAAGCTTAACACTTACGTTATATATACTAGCAAAACTAAGCGACTGGGGGGGGGGCATGGTATTTTATTTAACTCTTTTAGACACAAGGTGAGGTATTAGTTTTGAGGAAAGTATTTCTGTGAAACGAATAGGATTCGAACCCGGTACAGCCAGGTGCTCAGTCCGCGTCGATAACCATCCACACTCCTCAAAAGTTTAGGAAATTGGTTATTTGTCCACAAATTAACTTAAACTCAACGCTAATTTGCATTCCATGAAAAATGCCAGTATACTGAAATCATATGCCCTTAATAGGGTTAAGATGAAAATTCATATACACTAAATGTACAAAAGCAAGGAAATTCCCAAATGTTTACACTTTTATTGTCATTAAGGATATGCGAGCACAACAGGGACTATGTATTTTACTAGTAGGAATTTTTCTTCAGCGCACCTCACACACTTCATCCACTCATGCATAGAGATTTATACTGTAGTGATGTGATAATGAAATAGTTTGGTTGATATGTAGTCATACCCTTAATGACAATAAAAGTGTAAACATTTGGAAATTTCCTTGTTTTTGTACATTTAGTGTGTATGAATTTTCATCTTAACCCTATTAAGGGCATATGATTTCAGTATACTGGCATTTACCATGGAATGTCACTACTTTTGTAAAGGCTATGTCTCAATACAATTCCTTCTCATAAGGTTTTTTTGGAATTTTCTGGAAAACTAAGGTATATGGTAAACTGAAATTAAAATGCCATCAACTAGATCCTAGATCCTCTATCTCTGCCAAATATCAGCTGAATCCATCAAATAGTTGATGAGACACAGGGTGGCACATACGTACGTACACACAGATAACATGATTTCATGATTGAACTTTCTGGATCTCTGGGTTGCCTTGACTAATGATGCTGAAATTCTACACACTTATAGAACCTATCAAATAAAATGTTGTGCAAAGTTTTAACTAATTTAGTTTATTGGTTTTTGAGCTATGATTGATCAAAGAAATGAGATTTCCAGCATAGGCCATTCGTGAGTCTATTAAGGGATAGAGCGCTCTCGCGCCTCCCTTGATTCCTGGCGAGTATGCTGCAATTGTAAGCGGAGAGTTCTAAAAAGGGAGGTAATTGGATAAAAAATAATAGTTTAGCAAATACTCACTTTCACTAACATTATCCAACATCACCTTGACAAAATTGTCTCGGTCAGGTCGACTTTGTTCGTGATAGAATCCCAGACTGTGCAAAACTTCGTGGATTATGATTCCTTTGGAGCGACACCCATAACCCAATTTGACTCCTTGCCGGTCTCCCGTGAATCCAATCCGACTCCGACATCTAAAACACAGAAAATGTTGTTTCAATCGTTGGTACTGTTAGAGATGACGCGCCTGATTTCCGTGACTTCGCGTCGACAACGATCGGGCATATCGCGGAAGCGCCCGAGCCCTGACGGAATAATATCATGTTTTTCTTTCTTTTCATCGGGAAACATGGAAAACATTTAACCCCCCCCCCACCCCACCCACACACACACAAAAAAAAACATTATTTTCACAAAATAAATTGCTTTTAATCTATATATTTTTTCTTTGAATTTATTCCTCTTATATTAGCGTCTGCGAGTCTTCCAGTTTGAGCTTGGCAGTTTGAATGCAGGGCTTGGCTATCGCTAAGAACGGGAGCCCTAACCCTAACGAGAACCCTAACCCATTTTTCTTTCTTTCCTTTATGTTAGCAAGAGAAAAAAAAGAAAAACAGCGAAAAAAATGGAGAAAAATGACAAAAATCCCCCCCCTAAAAAATAGTTTTCTTTCTACATATTTGCTTGAAAATGGTTCATTTGACCCCCCCCCCCACCTTACAGTTTGTTTGGTTTTTATCTTTTTATCTATGTATTTTTTCTTTGAATTTATTCGTCTTATATTATCGCCTGCAAGTCTTCGATTAACGCTTAGCAACTCTCGGGCGCTTCCGCGACTTGCCCGATCGTTGCCGACGCGAAGTCACGGAAATCAGGCGCGTCATTTATAACAGTACAACAATTGTTTGATATCTTTATTTATACAGGGTGGGCCAAAATAAGGGTCCTATTTTTAAAAATTCATAACTTTTTTATTTATTGATTTTTTTTTGGATTTTTTTTTAGAATAAGTAAAGGACCCCTTCCGAAGCAAGCATGAGCCGTATTAGCCCTAAGGAACGTACCCTCATTTAGAAAACATTATTTTTGCTTAAAAAACTCAAAACAGTGTAAAAAACAATACTTTAGTTTTTGTAAGTTTTAAGAAGTGTTTTTCGGCTAAAATTTGTTTTGTTTATTTCAAAAAATCTCGGAAGGGTCAGTCTACACACACATAAAGTTTGGTGAGTTTAACTTTTATTTTGTGGAAGTTATTCAAATTCAAGTTATTCAAATTTAAAGATAGGACCCTTATTTTGGCCCACCCTGTATAAAGTTAGGTTTCTGTATATGTTTATATATTTCTATGTATATGACTCACTCCTAAACTAAGTAATTGATGATGAATGAATTTTGGAACACAACTGCTGGGCGTAAGGGTAGGTAATGTGGGATATAGTTTGTTTGACTTAGTTTTATACAAAGGGGTTCCAGAATTGGTGGAAATCCTATGTGAAACTTTAGATAGCTCCGATTTTTTGTGAAATTTTAACAACAGCCATTAGACATCAAGGAATAAATATTCCCCAAATTTCAGTTTCTTTGGAGTATTTTAAAGTGTTTTTAAGGGATATAATATAAGCGAGACTTTATATTTAAAAACTAAAATATTTCAGATTTGCATTAAATTTGAGTAATAGTCATTTCACACCAATTAAGCACGAATTGTATACATTTTCTTGAATCAAAGTCATGTAATAGATTTTGATATAACATTGGAATAAGGATTCTGGACAAAAGGTTAAGTAAGATTATATCTTGATTTTAGCATTCGTAAGGGGGAGGGGCGTAAAAGTAATTTAACCCGTCTTCTAGTTTAGTTATAACAAACATCATAATCTTTAGAAGGTCAACAGTCAGTCTCTTTTTTTCCTACAGACTGGGTCTCGTGCGGAGGTGTGTCGAGCGTTCATGTGGAGCTCTCCTCAGCCTCATCTGAAAATGAAAATGTCCCAACACGTGTGCAACTATTCATAAATAGGTGTACCTAGCGGAATCCCCGAAAAATTAATTCCCCGAATTAAAAAGAAAATAATTTTCATTTATTGCCAGACGAAATTATTGAGAAGTCTTTCTGGCACAATCTTTTTCTCACGTATCAGGACTTATGACCTCGCTAGACGTTCCCAGTCGGTTTAATAAAACCATTGTCTCCGAACCTAAGAGTAGCTATTTTTGCCTAACAACTAAAACAAAAGCTAGATATAATTACACAAACAAATAAAAAAGAAGTTTTCAAGGGACGTATTATTCTAATATACTTCTTTGTAATAACTTTTCATGAGTATATCTTATTATTATTTTTACTTTTAATTAAAATATCTTCGTTTAACTCTAATATATACGCACACAACTGCTATTTTTAAAATGGCTGTTGTATATGGAGCGAAGGAGAGACGAAATCTCGTGGATGACGTAACGGCGAGAGGTGAGAGATGAAGGTCAACATTCGCTCTCTTTTTTCCTACAGACTGAGTCGCGTGCGGAGGTGTGTCGAGCGTTCATGTGGAGCGCTCATGTGGAGCGTTCATGTGGAGCGTTCATGTGGAGCTCTCCTCAGCCCCAAATGGGGGAGGTTTAAATAAAAAATGTAAAAAAAACGGCAGTTTTAGGCTTTGGTTTGCGTCTAAGAAAATTCTGGTCAGGGTTTTAAATAAAGATCTGAATTACTATTTTTCTGTTGTGTCGTATTTATAACTTTGCTAGATTGAGGTCACGAATAAAGATGGCGACGATAAGGCACCAAAAAAAGAGCCGAGATAATGCGAATGTCACTAAACTAAAAATAACTTTCCAATTATATCCAAGCTGAAAAAGTATGAAAGTGAACACAAACTTACCCAACACCTTTGGAAAAATAAATATAGATGTCTTCATCTGTTTGGTTGAAAAAAGTGATACAGTCTTTCCCATCAACGCGAATGTTTTCTTCAATTTCTCTGAGAGATTCTACGATTACATCTATGATATCTTCGCCTGCAATAAAATTGAAATATATAATAAACCGTTACGAACGCCATACAATGTAATTTTTTTAAAATTAATGTTGTGCTTATCTTTGTTTATATGAACAAGGCTGACGAGATATTCGAGAGAAATATCGAAAAATTGGAAGAAAAACGTCGATTACTTCGTGCCGAACCGACACAGAACTTCCCGGGGTAGAGGGGTACACAATTTCTTCATTTTCCAGTCATCTGTACGTTGTGCGCATGTGCGGTTTGCCTAAAAAAACACAACGTTTAAGTGACCTATTTTCTTACAAATTTTGTTCTATGCATCGGTAACATAACGGTGACGGATAAAAAATGATGACCAGGAGGTCGAGCGTTATAATCCAAAGACCCATAAGATTTTTTCTAGCGATAACTTACATATACATCGAAGGAGGGGCAAAAGGCGAATACATGGATGATACTTTTAATAGAAATATGTCACACATTTGCGCCGGGCAACGGGAATAGGCGGGGCGAAGGAGAAGAGGGCGAAGGAGAGGAGGTGACCGAAGATGAGACAGTTTTTGCTCCAGGCAACGGGGAGAGGGGCTGGAGGCGGGCGACCACAGAAGAGACAGCTTTCACCCAAGGCAATGGGAAGAGGCGCGCAACGGGGAGAGGGGCGGTGAAATAGAGTGACCAGAAAAGAGAGAGCCCCGGGCAACGCCGTGTAGCCCTGCTAGTATATAATAAACCGTTAAGAACGGCATACAATTCAGTTTTTGAAAATTAATTTTACCTTTTTCAATTTAATTTTCGACGATATAAAAATGTGTGATACAATATCATTTAATGTTTAATTCTAAGGAGAACGTATATAGTCGAAAATTAAATTTAAAAATAAAAATAAAATTAATAAAAAACCTTATTGTATGGCGTTTTTAACGGTTTATCATACAAATAATTCAAATTTCCTATAAATAGTTAAGTAGCCCCAACCCTAATTCTACCCCTAATCTTAAAACCCTAACTTTTAAAATAAAAAAATGGCGAAAAACAAAAAAAATAATGTTAATATCAGAAAATTAGTGATGGGGCAATAACAGGAAAGTACGAAAATTTGAATTTTATGTCATTCTTAACGGTTTATTATTTTTATAATTCAAATTTCCTATATATAAACAAGGCTGTCGCAAAGAAGGTTGGCTCCCTCTACCGTGCTAGTAAACTCCTCACACCTGACATTATCCTGTATCTCTACAAAGCCACCATCCGCCCATGCATGGAGTATTGTTGCCACATCTGGCCTGGGGCATCATCTCTCCCTCCTTGACAAGGTCCAAAAAAGAGTCGCCAACCTAATAGGTCCCTCACTGTCAACCAAGCTTCAGCCTCTGTCCCATCGCCGCAATGTAGAATCCTTGCGCTTGTTTTACAAATACTTCAATGGATTATGCTCCGATGAATTGGCTACTCTGGTGCCCCCTCGACGTAAATTCACTAGACCAACTCGACAATCAACTAAATCCTATCCATTCACTGTGGAGGTCCCCAGATGCTGGAGAGCCTTCTACTCAAATAGCTTCTTTCCTCGTGCTGCTGGCCTCTGGAACTCCCTCCATGGCCCCTGTTTCCCCGACAGTACTGACATGCAGAAATTTAAAACTAATGTAAACAGACATCTCGCTGCGCAGATCCCAATTTAGGTTGACCCCCTCCAAAAAAACCTTCTCCCCTTTTCTTTTTTTTCAGTAGCCCCTTACGTCTACAGTGGCGGCCTGCCTTGTTTGGGTTGAACTATGTTAAAAATTTTAAAAAATGCTTTTGAAACAAGAACACTCTGTTTCTAATTTAGTTAGAGCAGCCACGCGGAGTTCTTGATGAAGACTTTCATCCCGATTCCGTGCAAACATCACACGAATTGAATACACAAAAAAGATGAATACCGCCTCCCCCCAAAATAAAAGGTATGCTACTATATATTTTAATGATTACTTCTGAGGAAGACGTATATTGTCGAAAATTAAATTTTTTAAAAAAATGTTAAAAAAATTGTATTGCATGTCGTTCTTAACGGTTTATATTTTAATAATTCAAATTTCCCATATATAAACAATGCTTTTAAAACAAAAACACCTTATTTCTAAATATGTTTAATTGACTAAACGTTTTTAATGAAAAAGGAATGGGAACAATACAAACAAATACACATTGCATATTCATACAAACCGTACAAGCATAAACCATAGACAGTATTTCAAAAGGAAAATCATAAAATCCGATGGAAAATACAAACAGAATAACTCATCCAAGTCATAATACCGGGCATGATGATAGCCGACATGAACGGGGGGAAACAGTCAAATAGTAGATATCACCATCCCAGCAGTTTACAGAATGAACATCAAAAAAGCAGAAAAACTAAATAAATTCATGGAGCTTGCCAGAGATCTGAAGGTAATAATGAATATGAAGAAAATTACTGTGATACTAATGATGGTAGGAGCACTAGGAATATGTCCGAAAAACTGGAAACAGAGACTAAGATCAATTGAAAGCAAAATTGATACCATACAATGTACGGCAATGATGAAATCAACTGAAATATTAAGGACATTCCTCAAGTGCGGAAACCAACCGATATAATAAGTAAACACTGACTGATCATTGGTAAGTTGAAATAAAACTAGAACAAAAATATAGAAAAAATAATACAGAAATACAAGGAAACCAAAGTTACCATGAATCCAATAAACCGACATACTCCGCCTCCCCCCTATAAAAATGTTGATACCGTCCTCGGTTGGCACTGCAGAAAATGGCAAGGAGGATGGAAAGGTCGAAGAGGGGGGAATTATCAAGAAATGCACTTTGGCGTGGAGAGACTGGAATTCTGAGAAGGCGAGAACTTAATCGTAAACGGCTGTTGTGATGATGCAAATCGATTTGAATCCGTTATCGAAAAAAGAAGAGAGTGATAGAAATCTGAGGAGACTTATTGTCAATCAGACTCCAGGGAACACCAGATGTTATTGCCAGTGAGTAATCAGTGATAATGACGTGTAAAAACTCCTACTAAGTAAATAATAATAATAATAATAATAATAATAATAATAATAATAATAATAATAAATAATAATAATAATAATAATAAATAATAATAATAATAATAATAATAATAATAATAATAATAAATAATAATAATAATTATAATAATAATAAATAATAATAATAATAATAATAATAATAATTATAATAATAATAATAATAATAATAATAATAATATTAATAATAATAATAATAATAAATAATAATAATAATAATAATAATAATTATAATAATAATAAAAGTAATAATAATAAATAATAATAATAATAATAATAAATAATAATAATAATTATAATAATAATAATAATAATAATAAATAATAATAATAATACTAATAATAAATAATAATAATAATCATAATAATAATAATAATAATAATAAATAATAATAATAATAATAATAATAATAATAATAATTATAATAATAATAATAATAATAAATAATAATAATAATAATAAATAATAATAATAACAATAATAATAGTTATAATAATAATAATAATAATAATAATAATAAATAATCATAATAATAATAATAAATAATAATAATAATAATAATAATAATAATAATAATAATAAATAATAATAATAATAATAATAATAATAATAATAATAATAATAATAATAATAATAATAAATAATCATAATAATAATAATAATAATAATAAATAATAATCTATATATTAATACGCTAAGGTGTACGTACGTGTGTCACGCTTCCGGCAAACGCTCTGCGCATGCGTACCGCACCTAGATTATTAACAACATTTAATTAGTCTAATTTTTGCATCATATTTTAATTATTTCCCTTTAGCGCAACGGTAAGCGACGTAGTAATTTTGTCTTTGGCCCGACTGGTTTATAGTTCGATCCCAACCAACCGCGACGATTTTTTTTCTACATTTCGAGGGGATGGGGAAGAAATAATACATTTTTTTTAATCACCTGGTCAAAAAGTACTTTTTTGTGTTGCTTAAAACTTAAAACTATTTTTTGTTTTTTATTTTGGCGTTTTTAGGGCATGTCTATTATTTTATTTTATTTATTTATTTTTTTTTAACGGACGTTAAGCAATGTTTTTTTTTTCAATGATAGTTTGAACTAAGTATTTATTTTTTATTTGCACCACTTCTTAAAGTGTTAAAACATTTATTTATTATTTTTGGATGGTAAGGGATCAGTATTTATTTTTTAAATGTTTTGAACGGACAATAAGCAATGTCTTTTTTTTGTTGTTTTTTTTTTCTCAGTGAAACACCGAGAGCGTGGTCGAAAGAAAGAGAGAGTGTGTGTTCGTAAGAGAGGGAGGGGGGGAATACAGAAAGAGTGAAAACGCAATAAAAACAAATAAATAAATCGCAAAAAGTAAACTTACTAACAAATAGAAGGTGCTTTGTTACATTAGGACCCGCGCTAACTTTGACCCCGTCGTTAGGTTTAGGGTCAGTGAGGGGTTAGGGTTAGCTATAAAGTTCAGGGTCATTGGGGGTTAGGGTTAAAGTTAGGGCCAGGGCCAAAGTTAGCCCAGGTCCCAATGTAACAAACTACCAAATAGAGACGTAAAAATAAGACAATGACAATGATATTGTATAGTTAACATCTGAGAAGTTAAGTTTCTTATTTTGTGTCACGATCTGACACTCCCATTTAATAAGATTTAGTATTTACTTTTGCCCCTGACAACGGGGGAGGGGAGTCGCGACCGATAGTGATTGCTGAAGAGACAGCTTTTACCCCGACAACCGAGTAATATAATAAATATATATACTTCCATCCCGTCACGCAAAATTTTGGTGAGTAAGATATGTGCATATTTCTAGCCACCGGATAATATTATTAACAGTAAATTATACAGATTGATGTAGAAAACACTGTGGAATTCCTTCTTTTTTTTCAGTGAAACACAGAGAGCGCGTACGAAAGAAAGAGAAAGTTTGTGTTCGTAAGAGAGAGATAAAGGGAGAAGAGAGAGAGAGAGAGAGAGAGAGAGAGAGAGAGAGAATAAACGTAATTGAAAAGTGAAAACGCAATAAAAACAAATAAATAAATCGCAAAAAGTAAAAAAAAAATTAACAAAAACGAAAGTGAGGAAAGTCGTGATTCAAAGCAAAATAAAAAAGAAAATCTAATCGAAAAAAAAAGTAACAAGCATAATTTCGTTTTATTTCGGAAGCCTGCCAGTTTTTACGGTATATCAACCCTTTTTAGTAGAGTGTCCATCGTACACGCGTTATTTGAATGCAAATTATCAATTTTTAAAAAATATTTCACTCTTATCCGAGGGGTGCTCATAATAAAACAAGCGTAACTTACTAACAAATAGATGGTGCTTTGTTAGATTGGGACCCGCGCTAACTTTGACCCCGTCGTTAGGGTTAGGGTTAGGGTCAGGGAGGGGGTAAGGTTACCTATAAAGTTCAGGGTCATTGGGGGTTAGGGTTAAAGTTAGGGTCAGGGTCAAAGTTAGCCCGGGTCCCAATGTAACAAAGTACCAAATAGATACGTAAAAATAAGACAAGGGCAATGATATTGTATAGTTAACATCTGATAAATTAATTTTTTTTATTTCAAATATTTATTTAGTTATATTGTCAAATTTGTCAAACAAAAATGGCGTTCGCTTATTTTAGGTGAGGTGGTCGCTAATTTCAGACTTTATAAAAGGCTAAATTGTCCGATTACAGTAGAGGATCTCTTTACATTAGCGGCTAACCCGAGATGTAGGGGAGGGCGCCACTCTTTCCCCAGGACTGCTCTATTGTCCTTGATCCTGACCTTATAATACTGAGAGTTTTAGCAATGTTTGTTTTAGTCTTTGCTATGACTCAACCGAGGATAGAATTCTGGTATCCCGTTTCATTAGCGGAAACGCTTACCAAATGGGCCGGTTTCAGGCTTACGGTATGTATTTATTTATTTATTTATTTATTTTATTTTTTAATATTTAAAATTTCTTCTTCTTCTTCTTCTTCTTCTTCTTCTTCTTCTTCTTCTTCTTCTTCTTCTTATTATTATTATTATTATTATTATTATTATTATTATTATTATTATTATTATTATTATTATTATTATTAATACGATAGAGTGTGTGTTATTTATTTTGTGTGTCACGATCTGACACTCCTATTTAAGAAGATTTAGTGAAGAGACAGCTTTTGCCCCGGCAACCGAGTAATATAAATAAATATATATACTTCCATTCCGTCACGCAAATTTTTTGTGAGTAAAATATGTGCATATTTCTAGCCACCGGATAATATTATTAACAGTAAATTATACAGATTGATGTAGAAAACACTGTGGAATTTCCACAGGGTCCAGCTAGTAAATAATAATAATAATTATAATAATGATAAATAATAATAATAATAATAATAATAATAATAATAATAATTATAATAATAATAATAATAATGATAATAAATAATCATAATAATAATAATAATAATAATAATAATAATAATAATAATAATAATAATAAATAATAATAATAATAATAATAATAAATAATAATAATAATAATAATAATAATAAATAATAATAATAATCATAATAATAATAATAATAATAATAATAAATAATCATAATAATAATAATAATAATAATAATAATAAATAATAATAATAATAATAAATAATAATAATAATAATAATAATTATAATAATAATAATAATAATAATAATAATAATAATAATAATAATAATAAATAATAATAATAATAATAATAATAATAATAAATAATAATAATAATAATAATAATAATAATAATAATAATAATGAGAATGATAATAATGATGATAATGATAATGATAAGAAGAAGAAGAAGAAGAAGAAGAAGAATTAAAAAACGAAAAAGGAGAAAAAGAAGAAAGGGAAGAAAAAAGAAAAAAGAGAAAAAAGAAGAAAATGAATAAGAAGAAGAAGAAGAAAAAAAAGAAGAAAAGAAGAATTAAAAAAAGAAAAAGGAGAAAAAGAAGAAAAGGAAGAAAAAAAGAAAAAAGAGAAAAAAGAAGAAAACGAATAAGAATAAGAAGAAGAAGAAGAAGAAGAAGAAAAGAAGAAAAAAAAGAAGAAAAAGAAGAAAAGAAGAAAAAAAGAAGAAAAAGAAGAAGAAAAGAAGAAGAAGAAGAAGAAGAAGGAAAAGATAAAGAAGAAGAAAAGAAAGAAAAAAAAGAAGAAAAAGAAGACGAAAAAAAAGAAGAAAAAGAAGAAAAAGAAGAAGAAAAATAGAAAAGAAGAAGAAGAAGAAAAAAAAGGAGAAGAAGAAGAAGAAGAAGAAAAGAAAAAGAAAAGGAAAAAAGAAAAAGAAAAAGAAAAAGAAAAAGAAAAAGAAAAAGAAAAAGAAAAAGAAAAATATAAGAGAAAAAGAAGAAAAAAGAAAACCCTAACCATAAAGAGAAAAATGCCACCAATATCGGTTAGTCCCACACAAAATACTCAAGAGTCAAGGAGGGCGGAATAATCGAAGAAGGAGAGGAATAAGCAGGCTTCCACCGGAAGGGCACGGAGAGCACTGGAATCCTGGGTCGGCTTATTGCCCATCAAATCCCATAGAAAGCCAATAGCCATTATCAGCAAGAAATCAATGCTATACAGTTATAGCGAGAACGCAAAAGGATTCGCAATTCTTATCAAAAGAAACAGAGAATACTGGAAATCTGGAGAGACTTGCTGTCACTCAGACTTCAAAGAACACACCATGTTGTTTCGAGTGACCGACTACTTATAATGACTCGTTTGCGAGCTCCTAGTGAGTAAAATAATGATAATATGCTGTTTAATAAAATGCTTACCAAAATATGAATGAATGCGAACTGGAATTTTTTTCATGGGCCATCGTTTTTTCAAATCTCCAACCACACTCCTACTCTGTTTAAAAAAGAAAAATATTCTTATAATACTAAATTAATCAATGCATTTTATCCACATACTATTGTTCCTGCTAGCTGTCATTTTGATCGTCCAGTGATGATGGGTGGGTCTGAACTGCTGTGGAAGCTGAAATTAAAGTCATTAGAAGCAATCTCTTTCTGGCTGAATATAATTCTGCCATGCTTCGAAATTACAAAAAATCTACTCCAATATGTAAGTCATTGAACTTTTTATCGAGTTTTACATAGAGTAGACACAGCGAGGGGAGAGAACAAGAGAACATTATTTGTTCTAATCAAAGAACCCATATTTACGTGTTGCGAACTACGCTACAAGTCATGAACTAATCTATGATTTAGAAATCCCTTTCTCTGATCACGTCACTGTTAATACGGTTTTCATTTGTATTTTCCTGTTCCCACGTTTGGCTGATCTGACCTTTAATCCTGCCAGACAGTTTTTCCTTGAACAAAATACATTTTTTACGGAAAACAACTATCATCCCAAACTAGCTAATAGTAAGTAACTTCTCAACAGGCTTCCGTTTGCTTTTCCTCGTTACCGCGTTTGGCTGATTTGACCTTTAGTCCTAACAGACAGTTTTTCCTTGAACAGAATTATAATGTTTACGGAAAACAACTATCATATTAAAACTAGCTAAGATACTCGGCATTCAATATATTACACTATTATAAACCCAACGTTTACCAAACACGTAATAATTGGAGAGCTAATATATTTTAAGAAAATAAATTAACTCGTCAAGTGTTAAGAAAAAACCCGGATGAATCCACAAATAAGACTTAAAGAATGAACTTTATTTTAGGATCTATCCGATGAAAAAAATTTGATTTGTATACTTGTATTACTCTTACTTTCAGGGTTACCCGGCGTTGCCCGGGATCATGCTTTCCGTAAATTACGGCGATTATTGAAAAAAAAAAAGGAAAACTAAACAATTCGCTTAATATTGTAATTTGAAATATTAAAGTTAACTTTAGAACGAAATCAGAGTAAAAATACTTGTGCCCTGAGTTAAGTTCGAACTGCCAACCTCTACCTGTAAATACGGTGCAATTACTGTTTGAGATTAGGAGAAAGTGACGCCATTTACAAAATAAACCAAGAATAGGTTACTTTTTTCTTCCTTCCCTCTTTATCTCTTTCCCTTCACACTCTCTCTTTCTTTCATTCTTTCTCTCCTTCTTCCTTCTTTACATTCGAGGCTCTGAATAGCGAACAAATTTTCTGTTATTAAATTTATTCTAGTTTTATGTGTGGCACTGTTAGGACTTCGGAGTATGAGGGTAAAAGCCCCTCTTCTATTACTAATCAAAAGTAAAATATCGATCAGAACTAAGTAATATTAAAATCAATCAGAAATAAAATTTAGATTTTTAACAACACAGCCCAATATTTGCCTTATATGACTAAAGAAATACATTTGCTTATCTACCTTGTATTAATCACTAAGACACTAAAAGAAAAACTGTTTTAATTTATATATAATATGGTATTCACCAGAATTGCTTACATTAGTCGTATATGTATCCTTTCCATTGAACTTAGAACAATCCTGGCTTCACTATAAACTCCTAATTATGCTTATACCCTTTAAGGGGTGACCATTGTCTTTTGAGACAGAAGAATACCCAAAAATATATCTATGATTTTTCTTTTTTTATTATAATTTGAAATGACATTATTGATAAACATGAGAGTTTTTTACTAATAATTTACCACTAAAAGCCACTCGAGGATAAATGTTAATGATATAGATAGATTGGCTGTTGAATGATAATGAATATTATGAGAGAATTAGTAAATAATGAATCAAATGAGTAACATTTAGAGAAGAATGAGGTTTATTGACATTAAATTTGAAGATGACCATATTGTAGTGCCCAGGGAAGCAAAAAAGAGTGCCGACAGAAACATAGTGGATGCATAAATAACATTTCAGTTTTAATAAATTATATTGAAAAATGCAATTAATGTGAAAATACTCACAAAACGAGTCCGACTCAATTCGATATCACCTTCAAAGAGACCTGAAAACACAAAGAATTAATTTTATAAATACATACACACATTTGCATTATCGCAACAACCGTTTACCATTTATTTCTCGCTAGCAACTACCGTTGGTCGTCCCGGGAATTTGAGTGGTTCTTAACAACTTTTTTTCCTTTTATCAGGTTTCTACTACTATAATATATATATAATAAGTTATAAAAATATATTTATGGCAATTAAGCTACACAGAGGCTTCCGCCTTTCATTTCTGTAAGGAATCATCAGGCTAACATGCATGGAGTTTGTGTGGCCGGGTGTTTGATCTAGCTAGTAAACCTAGACTCCGTAAGCGCTGTAACCATTAGGCCACGAGACATTACCACATCGATGAAGGGAATTTAATTTCTATTTATGCGAAAGGACGGCATATAAAGAAAGACTTTACGAACGTTGTCGGAATATGCCTTATAGCTACGCGTCAGTCTATTTTGAACTTCCCCGAACAGGGCTCAACTTTAATCTTATTAAAGGGGCTTATAACAATATTAATTTTAAATAAATAATATGAACTTATTTTTTACTTCTTTTAATAAATAAATACTTTGAATATCCATAGACATATATATGTTTCGTGTTACCTTACACTCGTTAGTATGGACAACGTAACCAGTTTGACGATTCGAACACCGGATCCAAGGCTAATCGTTTTGTCGTAAGTATATTTGAGATTACTGGATTCATTTTAGTGACAAGAGGCCTCATGATGGTCAAGTTATTTCCCGTTTGAAACGTATGAGAAAAACATTTTCTTTCAAATCCTTTATATTATTTTAAATTCGACATTCAAAATATCTTTAAAATTATCTATAACGCTAATATCCTAAATATTTGACACTTTAAATATTTTTAAATCCGAAATTCCACATATGTTTAAATCCTCTATAAATTTACGATGATCAGATTTCAAGTTCAGATTTTAAATTTAAGCTGATTTTGAAATCGAATAATGGATGTGTCTTATTCAATTACTGACGAAAGGAAAGATCAATATATTTTTTAAATTTTTCTTATCTTTCCGTTTTTGCTGGAGATGGGGAATCCTACCGGATGCCAGACATTCACCAGCTATTTCAGACACTCCAGCCTAGAGATCTTTTTTAAGATTCTAACCGTCCCTTTAAGTGCAATTGTTTGTATTTCTCTTGCACTCGGTTCATCGGGTATATTCGCCAGATAGCATTTGAAATTCTTCTTCATTAGTCCTGTTGCTCCTATAATTACTGGCATGATGGAGATTTTCCTAAGATTCTAGTTTCTTTTCATGTCGTACCAGATTAGATGCCAGTCTGTATAGGTAAAGGAGTTCTGTGTTGAAAGAGTAAACGGGAGTTATCTTCCCCTTAGTATGGTATAAAGCAAGCTAGAAAAGCCGCCATCTTTTTTTTTTTAGTTGTAAACAGTGACAGACGTTGGAAGAGACATCTTCCATACTCTACACAGTCTAGATGTAAATAATGAACATTTATTTTAATCAGGAAATTACATTATCGATCATTTACAGAACTTACCTGGAACTTCTTCTGGATAGCGAGGATCAAATCCTGAAATGAAAGAAGTCAGACGTAATAAAGAAGGGTAATAACATTCCGTGACAACATTCTTCCTGTGTAATTGAAAACCTACTGACATCTATTTAAGTGTAGACATATGAATAAATATTTACTCAGCTAACAATCTCTACGTTCGGAAATAACTGAACAGTACAAATAAAATGATTTAAACTTCTTTTAACAGTTTAAAGACTGGTGGTAAGAATCTTATAAAATGATGTAAACGTCTTTTAACAGTTTAAAGACTGGTGGTAAGAATCTTATAAAATGATTTAAACGTCTTTTAACAGTTTAAAGACTGGTGGTAAGAATCTTATAAAATGATTTAAACGTCTATTAACAGTTTAAAGACTGGTGGTAAGAATCTTATAAAATGATTTAAACGTCTTTTAACAGTTTAAAGACTGGTGGTAAGAATCTTATAAAATGATTTAAACGTCTTTTAACAGTTTAAAGACTGGTGGTAAGAGTCTTATAAAATGATTTAAACGTCTTTTAACAGTTTAAAGACTGGTGGTAAGAGTCTTATAAAATGATTTAAACGTCTTTTAACAGGTTAAAGACTGGTGATAAGAACCTTATAAAATGATTTAAACCTCTTTTAACAGTTTAAAGACTGGTGGTAAGAATCTTATGAAATGATTTAAACGTCTTTTAACAGTTTAAAGACTGGTGGTCAGAATCTTATAAAATGATTTAACCGTCTTTTAACAGTTTAAAGACTGGTGGTAAGAATCTTATAAAATGATTTAAACCTCTTTTAACAGTTTAAAGACTGGTGGTAAGAATCTTATAAAATGATTTAAACGTCTTTTAACAGTTTAAAGACTGGTGGTAAGAATCTTATAAAATGATTTAAACGTCTTTTAACAGTTTAAAGACTGGTGGTAAGAATCTTATGAAAGGATTTAAACGTCTTTTAACAGTTTAAAGACTGGTGGTAAGAATCTTATGAAATGATTTAAACGTCTTTTAAGAGTTTAAAGACTGGTGGTAAGAATCTTATAAAATGATTTAAACGTCTTTTAAGAGTTTAAAGGCTGGTGGTAAGAATCTTTGTCAAAAACAAAAGAAGAAATGTCTGAAAGCTCTCAAACATCATATTCAAAATGCAAAGATTGTAAGTTGAAAACAAAAAGAAGTTTGTCAGTCGTCTTCCTTCCAGCCAATTACCCTTATTAACGAGTGGGAATGAGGCAGGTAATTTTTATTTTGATGAAATTAGAATTAAAAATATCATCAACAGAAATATACAGATATATAATAATTATTATTATAGTTATTATTTCATTTTTTCCTTTGCCGTAACAACTTATTATTATTTGTACTCACTAGGAGTTCTCACATAGATAATCGTCAATGATTTCTCCCCGACAATAACCAGTCGTATTTCCTGGAGTCTGAGTGACAACAAGCCTACCCAGATTTCCAGTATTCTTCACCTCTTTTTGATAACCACCGCAAATAACCTTGCGGTATCGCAACAGCCGCTTACCATTGATTTCTCGCTGGTAAGGACCATTGGTCTTCTCTGGATTTGAGTGGCAATAAGCCTCCACAAGGTCCCAGCATTCTCCGCACTTTACCAGTGGAGGTCTGGTTTGTGCTTTTTCTTCCATCGATATACTTATTCTCCTCGACCCTCTACAAATATTTTGCCTGGTGTCAGCCTAGGCCGGCACTATTCTATTTTATTTATTTTTTTATTTTTTAATTTTATTTTTATTTTTTTAATTAAAATTTTTTATTTTTTATTTTATTTTATTTTTTATTTTATTTTATTTTATTTTATTTATTTATTTATTTATTTTTTAATTTTGTTTAAATTTTTTTTATTTTTAACATTTTTTTGGGGGGGGTGGGATGAGGAGAGCAGGGGAAGTTTATGGTGTTTCTTGTAATTTCTTCCATGTGTGGTGATAGCATTATTATTATTATTATTATTATTATTATTATTATTATTATTATTATTATTATTATTATTATTATTATTATTATTTCATAGTAGTCTTTGGATGGTTTTAGTATAATTTTTTTTAACAACAGGTCATTTCTCTTGACTTTAGACATTCAAGTTGTACTTAACACTCTCACCGTTCCTAACAGGCAAGTGTTTTGCAGAATCGGAAAATAAAATGTCTCCTCAATCTGTTTAAGCCATTTATGGTGGTTTTTCGTTATAGTACCAAGCGTTCCAATTACAACAGGAATCACCTTTACTTCTTTACATTTCCCTAGTCTAACTAATCATCATCATCATCATCATCATCATCATCATCATCATCATCATCATCATCATCATCATCATCATCATCATCATCATCATCATCAGTAGTAGTAGTAGTAGTATTAGTAGTTGTTGTTGTGTACAGCTTTATTCACCATTGTAAATCATCATTAACGCAGCTCAACGCATATCTAATAGATGTATGTATGCCTGTATGCATTTGTGTATGTATGTATATCTATTTATGTATGTATGTATTTATGTATGTATGCATGCGTGTATGTACGTATTCTTTTTTGTTTTTGTTTTTGAAATAAAAACAGTGTCCCGCAGACATCGAAAAGGCGAACGAAAATAAACATTTCTCTTAATATTGCACATACAATAAAACCGTTGAAAGCTCAATTCTTTTTACTGAAAAGTATTGCTTTAATGTTAAGCGGGAATGATCATTTCCTCCAACGTCTAAAGAAATATTGAATACTAAGTTTCATAAACACGAAATTCATTGAGATAATTATTTCAAAATGTCCAATTATTTTTACAGCAAAAATGACAACAACAAAAAAAAAATTTGTAAACAAAAGTAAAATAAACTTACCGGGTATGTTTTCTGACTGAAATGTATAAATAAAATATTTCAATAATTTTAATTTGATAAAATATTTAGATTATTGGTAAATAACAGATACATTTCAAATTAAAAAAACGCTATATTATTAGTAGTATTTTTATTTAAAATTTAATTTTTAAATGTTACTTGAATATTTTTATTGGTATTTTCTTGCATATCGACATGTAACTGCAGGAAAAACACAAGATGGTTGCTAGAAAAGCGGGAAATGTAAGGTTGTAAATTTGATTGTTTAAATTTTATTTTGTTTCAATTTTATTTCGTTTCAATTTTATTTATTTTTTATTTTATTTTTTTCATTTTATTTTTTTTTTCATTTTATTTTTAAAAATTTTATTTTGTTTAAATTTTATTTTGTATACATTTTATTGCGTCTCGCGTATTCACTTCTTCGATTTGCACGGACAACATTTTGAGCATCTGTGAATGTATTATAATATTAGTCTTTGAAAAATTTTATAAAAGATATTCCTTCTAAAAAGAAATTTCTGTTTGAGAGATTTCCCGCTATTCTAGCGACCATCCTGTATAATAGAATCGCCTTTCTGTTTTTCCGTTATCAGGTTAGGGTTAGGGTTGGGAGGCAGAAGATACAGATTTCACACAAAATCAACAATGTATTATTTGAATTATTCGGACTACTGTTCACATCTTTGTTTTTATTCTCACAAAGTTTCGACCGATGTAACCTCCGACTCTTGTCAAACTCGGGAATATTCATGTAGAACTCAGAAATCTGTACTGAAGTTCGAACGGAACAATTCCCGTAAGGACCCGTGGTACAACGGATAAAAGTACTTAGTACTAGCCGGTCATGGCTGACAGAACGAAAGCAAGCTACCTCCTTTTCGGTTAAATAAACGATTTCGTTCGAAATTTCGTACACATTACAGAGTTTGAGATGAGGATTTCCGAGTTTGACAAGATGCATCTGAAGAAGGTCGGAGGTTACATCGGTCGAAACGTTGTGAGAATAACATCCAAGGTGACAACAGTAGTTTGAATAATTAAGATAACATCAATTATCAATTCTCATTTAGAAAAATTCTGAAACACACTCGACTTTCTGTCTGATTTTGCCATCGTAAAAAAAATGGTGCCATTTATAGAGTGCTCCGAACCAGCACCAACAAAATAACCCTCCAAAACCCCCAAAATGTTCATATTTCTTTATATTAATAAATAATTAGTTTAGTACTTCATATTTCGGAATTCAAAGAGACTTTTTAAAAAAATCTCAATAATATGGATTTTAGAATGAATGCCCAGGTTTACCTTAGGCAATATCAAATCTTGGGGTGGGGTTAATTTTACGTAAAACTTACATAGAAAAAACTGAACACCCACCGAAAAATTGAACAAATATATTTACTTACCTCCTCTGAAGAATGTTAGACACAAGATCAGGTAGGTTAATTTTTTACAAGTTTCTGGCCTGCAAAAATGCCTGAGCAGCCCCGTTAGCATTCTCCGGTAGGGGGCGCGTCGATCGATTAGCAATAAACTAGCACTTTCACAGAAAGAAGGTAAATCCTGGGAGGGTGGACCTCCTACAACCTGCAGGGGACCATACAGCAGCCCGACAGATGCAAGGTACCCCTATCTACTCACAAAAATGACCCAGCATGTCGGACTGATTGTCGAGGACGCACCCTAGATTGCTACGAACAACACTTACTCAAGCTGTTTATTTATCTCTCCCCCCCCCATCGCGGAAAGATGTGACACAAGGTCGGAAGGTGGGGATAGAAAAGCCTACGCTCAAGAGGTTGAGCACTCTGGCCTAGATAAATTCTTAGACAGTCCCGTCGGCATTCCCCGGTAGGAGCGCCTCAGGCGATTAGCAATAAACTAACCCCTTCTCAAAGGGTAAGAAGGCAAAGCCTGGGAGGGTGGACCTCCTAGAACTGCACAGGGACATACCTCAACTCGACAGAGCAGGGCCAGAATGGGCCATAACGGCCCACCCTCTGCTGGACTGATTGATGAGGACGTATTCTCTACTGGTATGAAATTTGCGCCTCTGCTTTGCCAGTTAATTAAACAAGTATGTTTTAAAAGAAAGAACATACGCTGAAACTGCAGTGCTTAATGAATTATACTACTCAGACTATTTTAACATTTGGTGCTTTTTCGGCATTTTTTACGGGTCATTTCTTTTTTCTGAGTACAATAACATATTGGGAAATGAAAAAGGAAACACCAAGAGATATTTTTGATATATTCATCAACGTTTCGTCTTTATTGTAAGACTTCCTCAGGATGATAATTTTAAGAAAAATGTCATGCAAGTACATCGAAATATTGGGTTGACATGATGGGTTGATAAGGAAAAGTGGTAGCCGTGGCTACTAAGAGCGCTGGACCAAGGTCCAGGCTGCGAGAAGTCAGTCAGTAGCAGAGAGTGAAAAAACAAAAAAAAACAACAAAAAAAACAACATATGATTCGCAAAAGATTTTTCATTTTTTAGCCAACATTTTAAATTTTAAGAGGGGGGATCACTTTCCTACATTAATTTAACGTACAATGCTCACCATTTTCTTGACCATCATCGAAAACTTTGTAAACAAAAAAAAAGGTAATCACATTTTTTATTATTATTTTGTCTTTTATTTTACAACGGTAACTATATTTTTTTGTGGGGGGAGGGGTAGAGGGGGAGGGGTACCGACCAATTTTTTTAACGCTTTTTCGTTTTTTTTTTTAATTTTTAATTTATAATTTTTTCTTTTTAATTTCTAGAATACCAAAATACTTGTACGGAACATGCATGTGATATAATCAGTTTTTGTTTTGTTGTTCGACAATTTCCGTAAAGTAGTGGATTCACATCAAAACAGGTGCGTGTTTTCCTAACGGAATACTCTAGCGACATCATCGGTAATTTTACACAGAGAAAAGACAAAACTATTGTTCTGTAAAAAAATGTCAAAATACTGCCAAAAGCGTCGAACATTTTTTTGTTTTTAATATTATTAATTAACACTATTTTTATTAAATATTATTAATTAACACTATTTTTATTAAATATTATTAATTAACGCTATTTTTTAAAAATATTATTAATTAACACTATTTTTTTTAATATTATTAATTAACGCTATTTTTTTTAATATTATTAATTAACGCTATTTTTTAAAAATATTATTAATTAACACTATTTTTTAAAAATATTATTAATTAACACTATTTTTTTAAATATTATTAATTAACGCTATTTTTTTTAATATTATTAATTAACACTATTTTTTAAAAATATTATTAATTAACGCTATTTTTTTTAATATTATTAATTAACGCTATTTTTTAAAAATATTATTAATTAACACTATTTTTTAAAAATATTATTAATTAACACTATTTTTTTAAATATTATTAATTAACGCTATTTTTTTTAATATTATTAATTAACACTATTTTTTAAAAATATTATTAATTAACACTATTTTTTAAAAATATTATTAATTAACGCTATTTTTTTAAATATTATTAATTAACGCTATTTTTTTTAATATTATTAATTAACGCTATTTTTTAAAAATATTATTAATTAACACTATTTTTTAAAAATATTATTAATTAACGCTATTTTTTAAAAATATTATTAATTAACACTATTTTTTAAAAATATTATTAATTAACACTATTTTTTTAAATATTATTAATTAACGCTATTTTTTTTAATATTATTAATTAACACTATTTTTTTAAAATATTATTAATTAACACTATTTTTTAAAAATATTATTAATTAACGCTATTTTTTTAAATATTATTAATTAACGCTATTTTTTTTAATATTATTAATTAACACTATTTTTTAAAAATATTATTAATTAACACTATTTTTTAAAAATATTATTAATTAACACTATTTTTTTAAATATTATTAATTAACGCTATTTTTTTTAATATTATTAATTAACACTATTTTTTAAAAATATTATTAATTAACACTATTTTTTAAAAATATTATTAATTAACGCTATTTTTTTAAATATTATTAATTAACACTATTTTTTAAAAATATTATTAATTAACGCTATTTTTTTTAATATTATTAATTAACACTATTTTTTAAAAATATTATTAATTAACACTATTTTTTAAAAATATTATTAATTAACGCTATTTTTTTTAATATTATTAATTAACACTATTTTTTAAAAATATTATTAATTAACACTATTTTTTAAAAATATTATTAATTAACGCTATTTTTTTAAATATTATTAATTAACGCTATTTTTTTTAATATTATTAATTAACACTATTTTTTAAAAATATTATTAATTAACACTATTTTTTAAAAATATTATTAATTAACACTATTTTTTTAAATAGTATTAATTAACGCTATTTTTTTTAATATTATTAATTAACACTATTTTTTAAAAATATTATTAATTAACACTATTTTTTAAAAATATTATTAATTAACGCTATTTTTTTAAATATTATTAATTAACGCTATTTTTTTTAATATTATTAATTAACGCTATTTTTTAAAAATATTATTAATTAACACTATTTTTTAAAAATATTATTAATTAACACTATTTTTTAAAAATATTATTAATTAACACTATTTTTTTAAAATATTATTAATTAACACTATTTTTTTAAATATTATTAATTAACGCTATTTTTTTAAAATATTATTAATTAACACTATTTTTTAAAAATATTATTAATTAACGCTATTTTTTTTAATAACATCAATAAAGTGTTGTATATGTCTGCCGATTTAAATTATTAATTAACGCTATTTTTTTAAAATATTATTAATTAACACTATTTTTTTAAATATTATTAATTAACGCTATTTTTTTTTAATAACATCAATAAAGTGTTGTATATGTCTGCCGATTTAAATTATTAATTAACGCTATTTTTTTTTAATATTATTAATTAACACTATTTTTTAAAAATATTATTAATTAACGCTATTTTTTTTAATAACATCAATAAAGTGTTGTATATGTCTGCCGATTTAAATTATTAATTAACGCTATTTTTTTAAAATATTATTAATTAACACTATTTTTTTAAATATTATTAATTAACGCTATTTTTTTTTAATAACATCAATAAAGTGTTGTATATGTCTGCCGATTTAAATTATTAATTAACGCTATTTTTTTTTAATATTATTAATTAACACTATTTTTTAAAAATATTATTAATTAACGCTATTTTTTTTAATAACATCAATAAAGTGTTGTATATGTCTGCCGATTTAAATTATTAATTAACGCTATTTTTTTAAAATATTATTAATTAACACTATTTTTTTAAATATTATTAATTAACGCTATTTTTTTTTAATAACATCAATAAAGTGTTGTATATGTCTGCCGATTTAAATTATTAATTAACGCTATTTTTTTAAAATATTATTAATTAACACTATTTTTTTAAATATTATTAATTAACGCTATTTTTTTTTAATAACATCAATAAAGTGTTGTATATGTCTGCCGATTTAAATTATTAATTAACGCTATTTTTCTCTCCAAAAAACATCATCAAAAGGAAAAAAAACAACAATAATTATTTTACCGTAAGTCACCCCAAACAAGGGGTCACATTGTCACTGAGACTGAAGGAGCTACTGTAATTAGGGGCCAGATTTATAGGAGCCATACTAAGTGGGGAATTGTGCAGCAAGATATTTGTTCACATTACATTAACATTTCCACAAGTTTAGGCAACGGGGAGAGAATTTCAAGGGCAAGCAGTGCGCGTAAAGAAGCTATTACAGTAGAAATCTTCCCAACATATGGGGACATCTACAGTGAAGGGGTGGGATTTTGCTGCTAGTTCGGTTTGTCGCGGGAATTTATGTTGAGGTGTACTAGGTTCAGTAAGTTCATCAGAGCACATTTCATGGAAATACTTGTAAAACTAGCACAGGAATAAAACACTGCGGTATTTGGACAGGGGCTGGAGCTTGGTAGACGGTGTTTAAATTAATAATAACAAAAAGAATGAAAATATGAGACTACCTCATCAGTCAGGGGTGAAGAGCCGACAAAACATCCAAACCACAAAAGCATAGGCCAAATCATTGCACCAGCCATGATAATCACTGATTTTCTCACTGGTTGTTTTCAATTTTATAGAGTTTTGAGATAATAATCGAGTTCATCACGATAACAAAAGAAGAAAAACACCCTGACATTTTGAAAATTGATAATTTCGATGTCATCAGATAACAATTAAAACCAATGACATACATTATAACAAATTAAATATAGAAATCGTAACAGTAATCGTAATAGAAATCGTAATAATAATCGTAATAGAAATCGTAATAGAAATCGTAGCAGTAATCGTAATAGAAATCGTAATATAAATCGTAATAATAGTTCTTACACGGTAACAAAAAAAAGATAAAACAAATAAACTAAAAAATGTGTAAACACGATGTGACAGGAGACATTATTTAACCATAGGTTCACTGACGAAGAGCACGATACTCGAAACTACACTTTAAAAATGCAAATCGTCTATGACGTCAGTTTCGGACAAGAGACAAAATGTGTATTAGGATTTTATGATTAAAGAAATTCCAGAATATATCTGTAAAATTTCAACCCGGGGGATTTTTTACCTGTAAAACAAGGAGAATATTAATAATGTCTATGTACGTCACTCGTTATTTAAGCAAGAATAATCGATATAGATAAATAAACAGACAGAAAGACAGACAGAGAAACAGGAGACAGACGGACGAATTTAAGCAGTGAGGTACACCACAGTCCAATGAAGTTCACTTGTAGCACACGATAATAATGGAGTCCATTACAATAAAGGAAAAAAGAAAATACCCTGACATGTATGTATTTACCTCCTCCCCAGGAGGTTAGGCACAAGGCCAGTTTTATCTTACTCCCACAAGTAAGATGTGACCCAAGGTCGGGTCGGGAAAGTGGGGATTGAAAAGCCAGCGCACGAGAAGGTGAGCACTCTGGCCATTAAAAATTGCCTGGGCAGCCCCGTCGGCATTCCCCGGTAGGGGCGCCTCAAGCAGTAAGCAATAAACTTACTCCTCTCCAAAGAGGGGAGGAAAATCCTGGGAGGGTAGATCTCCTAGAACTGCACAGGGCAGACCCATTGACCAGCGTAAATCAAGCCCCGAAGGCCAAGACAATACCAGTCTCTGGGGTGCAGTATATATCGGAACAGATACGACACTTTGATCTTGGTCAAAAGGCTAATATACCCTGACATGTAGCCATAGGTTTATTGACGAAGAGCACGATACTCGAAACTATACTTTAAAAATGCAAATAGAATAGCGGTAGGAATTTCTATGACGTCAATTTCGGGCAAGAGACAAAACGTGTATTATGATTTAGTGAATAAAGAAATTCCAGAATATATCTGTAAAATTTTAACCGGGAAATTTTCTACTTGTAAAACAAAGAGAATGTGAATAATGTCTATGTACGTCACTCGTTGTGTAAGCAAGAATAATCGATATAGATAAATAAACAGACAGAACGACGGACAGAAAAATAGCAAAGAGACGGCTAGATAAGACAGAGGAAGACAGACAGACGGACGAATTTACTTTTTTCTACTTGTAAAACAAAGAGAATGTGAATAATATCTATGTACGTCACTCGTTATGTAAGCAAGAATAATCGATATAGATAAATAGACAGACAGAACGACGGACAGAAAAATAGCCAAGAGACGGCTAGATAAGACAGAGGAAGACAGACAGACGGACGAATTTACTTTTTTCTACTTGTAAAACAAAGAGAATGTGAATAATATCTATGTACGTCACTCGTTATGTAAGCAAGAATAATCGATATAGATAAATAAACAGACAGAACGACGGACAGAAAAATAGCAAAGAGACGGCTAGATAAGACAGAGGAAGACAGACAGACGGACGAATTTACTTTTTTCTACTTGTAAAACAAAGAGAATGTGAATAATATCTATGTACGTCACTCGTTATGTAAGCAAGAATAATCGATATAGATAAATAAACAGACAGAACGACGGACAGAAAAATAGCCAAGAGACGGCTAGATAAGACAGAGGAAGACAGACAGACGGACGAATTTACTTTTTTCTACTTGTAAAACAAAGAGAATGTGAATAATATCTATGTACGTCACTCGTTATGTAAGCAAGAATAATCGATATAGATAAATAGACAGACAGAACGACGGACAGAAAAATAGCCAAGAGACGGCTAGATAAGACAGAGGAAGACAGACAGACGGACGAATTTACTTTTTTCTACTTGTAAAACAAAGAGAATGTGAATAATATCTATGTACGTCACTCGTTATGTAAGCAAGAATAATCGATATAGATAAATAGACAGACAGAACGACGGACAGAAAAATAGCCAAGAGACGGCTAGATAAGACAGAGGAAGACAGACAGACGGACGAATTTACTTTTTTCTACTTGTAAAACAAAGAGAATGTGAATAATATCTATGTACGTCACTCGTTATGTAAGCAAGAATAATCGATATAGATAAATAGACAGACAGAACGACGGACAGAAAAATAGCCAAGAGACGGCTAGATAAGACAGAGGAAGACAGACAGACGGACGAATTTACTTTTTTCTACTTGTAAAACAAAGAGAATGTGAATAATATCTATGTACGTCACTCGTTATGTAAGCAAGAATAATCGATATAGATAAATAAACAGACAGAACGACGGACAGAAAAATAGCAAAGAGACGGCTAGATAAGACAGAGGAAGACAGACAGACGGACGAATTTACTTTTTTCTACTTGTAAAACAAAGAGAATGTGAATAATATCTATGTACGTCACTCGTTATGTAAGCAAGAATAATCGATATAGATAAATAGACAGACAGAACGACGGACAGAAAAATAGCAAAGAGACGGCTAGATAAGACAGAGGAAGACAGACAGACGGACGAATTTACTTTTTTCTACTTGTAAAACAAAGAGAATGTGAATAATATCTATGTACGTCACTCGTTATGTAAGCAAGAATAATCGATATAGATAAATAAACAGACAGAACGACGGACAGAAAAATAGCCAAGAGACGGCTAGATAAGACAGAGGAAGACAGACAGACGGACGAATTTACTTTTTTCTACTTGTAAAACAAAGAGAATGTGAATAATATCTATGTACGTCACTCGTTATGTAAGCAAGAATAATCGATATAGATAAATAAACAGACAGAACGACGGACAGAAAAATAGCAAAGAGACGGCTAGATAAGACAGAGGAAGACAGACAGACGGACGAATTTACTTTTTTCTACTTGTAAAACAAAGAGAATGTGAATAATATCTATGTACGTCACTCGTTATGTAAGCAAGAATAATCGATATAGATAAATAAACAGACAGAACGACGGACAGAAAAATAGCCAAGAGACGGCTAGATAAGACAGAGGAAGACAGACAGACGGACGAATTTACTTTTTTCTACTTGTAAAACAAAGAGAATGTGAATAATATCTATGTACGTCACTCGTTATGTAAGCAAGAATAATCGATATAGATAAATAGACAGACAGAACGACGGACAGAAAAATAGCCAAGAGACGGCTAGATAAGACAGAGGAAGACAGACAGACGGACGAATTTACTTTTTTCTACTTGTAAAACAAAGAGAATGTGAATAATATCTATGTACGTCACTCGTTATGTAAGCAAGAATAATCGATATAGATAAATAGACAGACAGAACGACGGACAGAAAAATAGCCAAGAGACGGCTAGATAAGACAGAGGAAGACAGACAGACGGACGAATTTACTTTTTTCTACTTGTAAAACAAAGAGAATGTGAATAATATCTATGTACGTCACTCGTTATGTAAGCAAGAATAATCGATATAGATAAATAGACAGACAGAACGACGGACAGAAAAATAGCCAAGAGACGGCTAGATAAGACAGAGGAAGACAGACAGACGGACGAATTTACTTTTTTCTACTTGTAAAACAAAGAGAATGTGAATAATATCTATGTACGTCACTCGTTATGTAAGCAAGAATAATCGATATAGATAAATAAACAGACAGAACGACGGACAGAAAAATAGCAAAGAGACGGCTAGATAAGACAGAGGAAGACAGACAGACGGACGAATTTACTTTTTTCTACTTGTAAAACAAAGAGAATGTGAATAATATCTTATGTACGTCACTCGTTGTGTAAGCAAGAATAATCGATATAGATAAATAAACAGACAGAACGACGGACAGAAAAATAGCAAAGAGACGGCTAGATAAGACAGAGGAAGACAGACAGACGGACGAATTTACTTTTTTCTACTTGTAAAACAAAGAGAATGTGAATAATATCTATGTACGTCACTCGTTATGTAAGCAAGAATAATCGATATAGATAAATAAACAGACAGAACGACGGACAGAAAAATAGCAAAGAGACGGCTAGATAAGACAGAGGAAGACAGACAGACGGACGAATTTACTTTTTTCTACTTGTAAAACAAAGAGAATGTGAATAATATCTATGTACGTCACTCGTTATGTAAGCAAGAATAATCGATATAGATAAATAAACAGACAGAACGACGGACAGAAAAATAGCAAAGAGACGGCTAGATAAGACAGAGGAAGACAGACAGACGGACGAATTTACTTTTTTCTACTTGTAAAACAAAGAGAATGTGAATAATATCTATGTACGTCACTCGTTATGTAAGCAAGAATAATCGATATAGATAAATAGACAGACAGAACGACGGACAGAAAAATAGCCAAGAGACGGCTAGATAAGACAGAGGAAGACAGACAGACGGACGAATTTACTTTTTTCTACTTGTAAAACAAAGAGAATGTGAATAATATCTATGTACGTCACTCGTTATGTAAGCAAGAATAATCGATATAGATAAATAAACAGACAGAACGACGGACAGAAAAATAGCAAAGAGACGGCTAGATAAGACAGAGGAAGACAGACAGACGGACGAATTTACTTTTTTCTACTTGTAAAACAAAGAGAATGTGAATAATATCTATGTACGTCACTCGTTATGTAAGCAAGAATAATCGATATAGATAAATAGACAGACAGAACGACGGACAGAAAAATAGCCAAGAGACGGCTAGGTAAGACAGAGGAAGACAGACAGACGGACGAATTTACTTTTTTCTACTTGTAAAACAAAGAGAATGTGAATAATATCTATGTACGTCACTCGTTATGTAAGCAAGAATAATCGATATAGATAAATAAACAGACAGAACGACGGACAGAAAAATAGCAAAGAGACGGCTAGATAAGACAGAGGAAGACAGACAGACGGACGAATTTACTTTTTTCTACTTGTAAAACAAAGAGAATGTGAATAATATCTATGTACGTCACTCGTTATGTAAGCAAGAATAATCGATATAGATAAATAGACAGACAGAACGACGGACAGAAAAATAGCCAAGAGACGGCTAGATAAGACAGAGGAAGACAGACAGACGGACGAATTTACTTTTTTCTACTTGTAAAACAAAGAGAATGTGAATAATATCTATGTACGTCACTCGTTATGTAAGCAAGAATAATCGATATAGATAAATAGACAGACAGAACGACGGACAGAAAAATAGCCAAGAGACGGCTAGATAAGACAGAGGAAGACAGACAGACGGACGAATTTACTTTTTTCTACTTGTAAAACAAAGAGAATGTGAATAATATCTATGTACGTCACTCGTTATGTAAGCAAGAATAATCGATATAGATAAATAGACAGACAGAACGACGGACAGAAAAATAGCCAAGAGACGGCTAGATAAGACAGAGGAAGACAGACAGACGGACGAATTTACTTTTTTCTACTTGTAAAACAAAGAGAATGTGAATAATATCTATGTACGTCACTCGTTATGTAAGCAAGAATAATCGATATAGATAAATAAACAGACAGAACGACGGACAGAAAAATAGCAAAGAGACGGCTAGATAAGACAGAGGAAGACAGACAGACGGACGAATTTACTTTTTTCTACTTGTAAAACAAAGAGAATGTGAATAATATCTATGTACGTCACTCGTTATGTAAGCAAGAATAATCGATATAGATAAATAGACAGACAGAACGACGGACAGAAAAATAGCCAAGAGACGGCTAGATAAGACAGAGGAAGACAGACAGACGGACGAATTTACTTTTTTCTACTTGTAAAACAAAGAGAATGTGAATAATATCTATGTACGTCACTCGTTATGTAAGCAAGAATAATCGATATAGATAAATAGACAGACAGAACGACGGACAGAAAAATAGCCAAGAGACGGCTAGATAAGACAGAGGAAGACAGACAGACGGACGAATTTACTTTTTTCTACTTGTAAAACAAAGAGAATGTGAATAATATCTATGTACGTCACTCGTTATGTAAGCAAGAATAATCGATATAGATAAATAGACAGACAGAACGACGGACAGAAAAATAGCCAAGAGACGGCTAGATAAGACAGAGGAAGACAGACAGACGGACGAATTTACTTTTTTCTACTTGTAAAACAAAGAGAATGTGAATAATATCTATGTACGTCACTCGTTATGTAAGCAAGAATAATCGATATAGATAAATAGACAGACAGAACGACGGACAGAAAAATAGCCAAGAGACGGCTAGATAAGACAGAGGAAGACAGACAGACGGACGAATTTACTTTTTTCTACTTGTAAAACAAAGAGAATGTGAATAATATCTATGTACGTCACTCGTTATGTAAGCAAGAATAATCGATATAGATAAATAAACAGACAGAACGACGGACAGAAAAATAGCAAAGAGACGGCTAGATAAGACAGAGGAAGACAGACAGACGGACGAATTTACTTTTTTCTACTTGTAAAACAAAGAGAATGTGAATAATATCTATGTACGTCACTCGTTATGTAAGCAAGAATAATCGATATAGATAAATAGACAGACAGAACGACGGACAGAAAAATAGCAAAGAGACGGCTAGATAAGACAGAGGAAGACAGACAGACGGACGAATTTACTTTTTTCTACTTGTAAAACAAAGAGAATGTGAATAATATCTATGTACGTCACTCGTTATGTAAGCAAGAATAATCGATATAGATAAATAAACAGACAGAACGACGGACAGAAAAATAGCAAAGAGACGGCTAGATAAGACAGAGGAAGACAGACAGACGGACGAATTTACTTTTTTCTACTTGTAAAACAAAGAGAATGTGAATAATATCTATGTACGTCACTCGTTATGTAAGCAAGAATAATCGATATAGATAAATAGACAGACAGAACGACGGACAGAAAAATAGCAAAGAGACGGCTAGATAAGACAGAGGAAGACAGACAGACGGACGAATTTACTTTAAAAATGCAAATCGTTTTTTGTAAAAATAGAATAGCGGTGGGAATTTCTATGACGTCAGTTTCGGACAAGAGACAAAATTTCGCTTGTAGCACATATACGCTTGTCAACATGCACAGAGTGACTCAAGTGTGTACTAATAGGGATTAAAAGGGGAAAACTAGAGACAGCAAAGGGCATGGAACTACCCAACCGCGATGTGATGAGGATCCTAACCAGCCACATGGAAAATGCTACAGAAGTAAAACAAAAACATCGAAGGGACACCACATGACCCCAAGAAAACTGAAACATCCCCCCACCCTCCCGCCAATAAAAAAAAAACAATGACACCAGCTTCGACTGATACCACACAAAATAGTCGTGAAGGCTCAAGGGGGATGGAAAGACCGAGGAGGGAGAGCACTAAACAGACCTCCACTGGAAGAGTGCAGAGAACACTGAGACCTTGGGGAGGCTTATCGCCACCAAAATCCTCAAAAAAGAGCAATGGTTGTTACCAGCAGGAAACCAATGGTAAGCGGCTTTGCGATAACACGAAATCATTTGCAATGGTTATTGAAAGAGGTGAAGAGTAATGGAAATCTAGGGTAGATTTGTTGTCACCCAGACACTATTGAGCAATCACTGATGATGATCAGTGTGAGAACTTCTAGTCAGTACAAATACTACTACTACTACTACTACTACTACTACTACTACTACTACTACTACTACTACTACTAATAATAATAATAATAATAAAAATATAATAATAATAATAATGATAATAATAATACTCCCCACCCCCACAAAAATTTTTTAAAAATTTTAAAAATTTAAAAAATTTTTAAAAGATTTTTTAAAAAAAATTTAAAAAAATGTAAAAATATAAGAATTAAAATTTTTTAAATATTACAAAAAAAATAAAAAATAAAAAAATAATAATTTTTTTTTTGAATTGATTAAGGTTTTTTATTTATTTATTTATTTTTAAATGGTGCCGGACTACGCTGACACCAGACACAATATTAGTAGAGGGTCGAGGAGGATGAGAAGACCGAGGAGGGACAGCACAAACCAGACCTCCACTGGAAAAGTGCAGAGAATGCTGGGACCTTGGCGAGGCTTATTGCCACCCAAATCCCAGAGAATACAAATTGTCCTTACCAGCGAGAAATCAATGGTAAGCGGCTGTTGCGATACCGCACGGTTATTTGCGGTAGTTATCGAAAAGAGGCGAAGAACACTTGAAATCTGGTGAGGCTTGTTGTCACTCAGATTCCAGGGAATACCACTGGTTGTTGTCGGTGAGCAATCACTAACTATGATCTGTGTGAGAACTCCTAGTGAGTGCACATAATATACCACTGCTACTGCTACTACCATTTTTGTACGAATGAAGATCCATAAATTAGTTTTATTGTTTTATTTGCAGCGGTCAGATTGGACACAATTTGTTTAGTTGCCTCCCCACGAGGACAAAGTTTGACACAAAATCGATGTTTAATGTTGGTGAGTGTTCCTCCTCTGACTAAGGAAAGACAGATACTACACTTCAAATTATCTATTTGCAAAATATATAAAAATACAATTTAAATGTTGAAATAATTAAGAACAAGATCATCAAAAGAGTGAGGAAAATGAAGGTCGTTGGTCATCCTCTGTCTATCCAACTTTTAGCTAAAATCGTCGCAATTACCACAATACCACATTTGCCGGAAGGCCAGGAAAACATTCGGTGCAACTTCGGAAAAGCCTCAACAAGAAAAAAAACAAATAATAAATACATATCTGTGTATGTGACCTGGACGGAACAAAGATATCGTACACCAAAAATTACGTAAATTGATCAAGTAGTTTTTTTGTTGTTTTCTTTTAATGACAGAAAATCAAATTTTGACAAGCTGGGCTGAATTACGTCCCTTGTGAAGTCTATTTTTATTAATTTAGGCGCAGTGCATGCTGGGAAATTTTCTAAGCTTTATTTATTTGGTACTTGTATCGACAATATCAATGGCTTCCTCAAGTATCTGCGTGTAACTACGATACAATTATGAAAAAAGGGTCGAACGTTTAGAACGCAGAGTCAAGTATGTAAATTAGACGCAAGCTATCGATACATACACGTGTGTATGCCACTAGATTTTAGTGCAACTTTGGAAAAGCCTCAATAAGAAAAGAAAAAGCAAATGATAAATACATACCTGTATTATTTATGTGACCGGGACGAAACAAAGATATTGTACACTAAAAATTACGTAAATTGATCAAATAGTTTGTGTTTTTTTAACACAGAAAATCAAATTTTGTCATTTTTCCCCCCACGCTCGCTTGTTGCGACAAGCTGGGCTTGTAACGCTGGGCTGACTTAGGTCCCTTGTTTTTTCAAAGATGGGGACGTGACAAGAGAGCATGTAGCAGACGCTACTACCGGCCAGGAGATATTTGTTGCGACTTCTTTTCCTTCTTTGTTTGCTCAGCCCTTCTTCGTCTCTGAGATAGTGAAGAGGGGATGATCTTGTGAAAGCACGTTGGCCGAAGATTCCTGCCAATCATGGACCAACAGGTCAGCTTGACCACGCGTGATTTGACTCCCTATAAAACAAGTCACACACCCTCTTTTCTCTCCCGTTTTCCGGGCGAACGCACACAGAGGAGATCGTCGACCCCCCCCCCCCACCGGCTCGACCGAGGAGATGGGGAGGCAAAAGTAAAAACGTAGGTAATCTCTTTTAATTCCTACCACGAATAACGAACTATTCTTTCAAACACACGCCCATTACAATTGCCACAAAAATTCATCAAACACGCTCGCATATACACATTCGTACAAACATGAACTTAAACAAACCGAACATTTCACTCGTACACGTTCGTACAAACAAAACTTTTTCACTCCTTAAAAATGAACTCTGTAACTGATAGCTTTACACAATTTCTTAGCCAAATAAATTGTTTTGTTTTAATATAAATGTCTTACTCTAATTGTTGAATTTACAAAATACCATTCTTGTGTGTTAGCTTTATTATTCCTTCGCTTTCTTTCTAATATAATTTCAGATATTATAATAATGTTCCCTCTCTCCTCTTTGTTTGTTTTATTCTGTTAATTATATCAACACGTGGTCGGGCCACATCGAACAGTGGGAATGACATGCCGCTATAAAGGCATCTCTCCCACAACCTTTGGTCGGGGCATCCACATGGGTTTAACCCTTTGTCCAAGAACAACCTCCGACCATAAGCATGTCAAAAAATAACAAAATTTGATTATGTGTGATAAAAAAAACTACTTGCTCAATTTACGTAATTTTTGGTGAACGATATCTTTATTCCGTCACGGTCACAAACATAATACGAATATGTCTTTATTTTTTTAAAATTTATTATTAGGGGTGGGACGTAATGGGTGAAAATTTCAGATTTATGCGAGTAGTATTTTTTGTGTTCATTTATACATAAATAACACTAAACAATCAAACATTTGGAAAATTTTGCAAATTTCAGAAGGTGCTGGCCACTAGTTTTTGGCTATTTTACATTCATGAAAACCCTTTCACAGCCTGAAAATGGTCCTAAATTAAAGTACTATATCAGATTTAACCATCTATATCCATTCATAGCTTTTGAGGATGTTTTAGGACCTGCAATGTCGCAGGAAACCACTTTTTCACTGAAAAATGATGGATTTTGAGTCCCGACGAGCCCTAACGGCTATTTTTGGCCTGCACCTTCTGAATTTTGCAAAATTTTCAAAATGTTTGATTGTTTAGTGTTATTTATGTATAAATGAACACAAAAAAATACTACTCGCATGAATTTGCAATTTTTCACCCATTACGCCCCACCCCTAATGAATTTTTCACCCATTACGTCCCACCCCTAATTTTCACCCATTACGTCCAACCCCTAATATTATTTGTTTTCCGTATTGAGGGTTTTCCGAAGTTGCACTAAATATTCAACTTGCCACGTTTTGTATATTAAGCAGAACTTTATTAGCTTAAACAAGCAAAGAAATATAACAGCGGATGAGTACAGTTAGTCTAATAATAAATAAGTATATCGGTTTCTAAATCAGAAAAAAAGATTTTTAAAAAAATTTTATCGTCTAAAATTTCCACGATCCAAAACATTTTGCTTCATCAAGAAAGATAACTCATGAATATTATTCATTCAAGGGAGATAACTAATTAATGAGTTATCTCCCTTGAATTAAACTTTTTCACAAAAAATAATGTTAGTGCTGTGCTTTTCAGTTGATAACAATATCTACTGATTGTTTATGAATTAAACCTAACTATTCAACGTTTCTCTTATTTAAATAGAATATCTAGCAGGGTTGTGGCCTTGGCAAGGTTATTTTTAGACGACGGTTTCGTCTTCGATATTTGACCAAGATTGTTATGATCGAGAGGGCGATGTTCCCGGACTATAAACGTGTTCAGTTGAATCAAGCAATGTTGCATGCAAAGACGGAGTAATAATTAATAAACAAAATGAGGTAGTTCAAATAACGTTTATTGAACGTGTGTGTACGTGGAATGGTGAAGTGTGTGATGTATGCACGTGTGTCGATGGAAAAACAGTTCTTGAAAAAGGTATAAGAAATGAATCCGGCGTAGGAAAAGTCTTTGAAAGCCGAACACAAAGAAAACGAGTTGAGAACTCTTACCGTTGTTTGCCCACGTGTGTTGGTAGTTGTTTATGCCGATTGAGAAGAAAAGCGTGAGACGAAACGCTAGTGTATTAGCGTCGTTCTGTCGACCAGGGAAGAGTGAAACGGAACGCTAGTGTCAGCGTCTGTCTGCCGAGGCAGGTCGGTGAGGAAGAGAGAGAATTTCCGTTTTGCCCCGGGTTTTATAGTCCGAAGGGCAGATAACTCTGGTGTCGTTTTCAGCGCCACCTGTCGGTGAAAAAGCGACACCTACCGGCAAACCGGTGTAGTTATGTTTTGAAAGGAGGAGGTAACTGCTACAAGATCAACGCCGACAATTAATATAAGTAATAAAATGTAGTTATAAATTGGTAAAAGATGAGATCGCCGTCCTAAACAGGTTCTTCCAAAATTCGAATAAAGTAGTGGGTGTATTTGTTACTGACGCCAACAGAAAAAAAAGG
>OY744534.1:11087834-11160334 GCA_963556195.1 Sepiola atlantica | reverse complement strand
AAAGGGACGAAACGTATACGTACATAGATAATAAACAACAAACCAATATTTTATATATATATATATGAAGCAATCCAACAAAAGATATAAGCGTTAACTAATATCTTATAATTAGTGAAACATCTATCCAGAAGAGCGAAAGATATATTTTTCGCTCTTCTGGATAGATGTGATGGGAGTCAGTCTTATTTTGCTCAATTCGGATTTAACGGGTTTTCTAATTAAACAACGAATTTGGATTTGACTTGGGCTGCACTTGTCGGGATTTCGGAACTTTGATTGGACTTTTTGTATTATTTTGATTGATTTATTTATCATTAACATTGAATATGGACACATTTCGCGACTGGATAACTTTGCCGGCCCCTTCAATTTCACGTATTTGGACTGCTGTTTGTATCTTGGAGTAATGTCCTTCCTGATTATGCTTCTCAACTTGTATGACCTGCATGGACTGTATGGATTCAACAAAAGTATGTTTTTGGATTGATATGTTTGATGTTATGTATTTTTATATATTTGTGTATATAATTTTATATATTTTCAAAGCGTAATTTTATTGCCTGTAGTAGTATAACTGCGGTAATGGTCCTCTGAAGAGAAGAATTATCTTTGAAAACTCATGAGCTAAGGACTTAAGGATGCTTTGCATGAACTTTGAATTCTAATAAAATTTGATTGACACCTTATTTTATTACTTCATTTTATATTATAATATTAATGCTCTATCCAGTATATTGAGCTTCAGTTTTTTATCCGGATGTTTCACTAATTATAAGATATTAGTTGACGCTTATATCTTTTGTTGGATTGCTTCATATATATATATATATATATATATATATATATATATATATATATATATATATATATATATATAGTACACATTTTTATTTATAACAACCTTCATTGGTTACATATGTGCATACTGGTTTCGGTTATACTCTTCAGACCAAAGAAGACAGAGAACAGAGACTTCTCTATCTTCTTTTGTCGTAAGAGGTTTAATCTTTTTATTCTACCCTTTTTATTAAATCCCTCTCTTTTCACTTTATTTTATTTTATTTTATATTTGGATTTTGATTTTAACATTTTGATTCTTAACGGTCCCAACCACCAATTTTGAAATTTAAAATTTCTTTCCTTTTTTTTTTCTCCATTTCATTCTTTCCAAATATGATCTAAGGTTAAGATCGCATTCTAACTCTCCCTGATGAGATCTCAGTTTATAATAACTGTTGATCGATAACATCGAAATGCCAGTGTCGCAGATTTTGTACATGTCTGTGTAAATTAAAATAATCATATATAAAAGCTCTATTTGATATTGAGCACTTTTTATAAACCTGGTTGAAATTCTTAGGATTACTACCCTGTGGAGGTTTTTCCTGGATTATATATATATATATATATATATATATATATATATATATATATATATATATATATATATATATATATATATATATATATATATATTGTGTGTGTCTGTGTATTATGGCAGCATATTTATCCTCATGTGTCAAAGGCAAATGAACAAAAAAGCTGGAAAACTAAGATAATTTTAAAAAGACGGCGGAAAAACGCGCATGGAACGTTTTTCGCATTGTTCCAGGAAGTCGTTGACGATTTAAATTCAGCCATGATTTTTATACAAAAAAGACCATCAGAAAAATTGAAAAAAAAAGGTATAATTAAAAAGACGATTTCTGTTATTTTTAACAATGTTTGCATAAATGAGAAAATGCTGCCTAAATATACACAATTCAAATATATATATTTATATATATATATCCATCAACATTATTATTATTATTATTATTATTATTATTATTATTATTATTATTATTATTATTATTATTATTATTATTATTATTATTATTTCATACTAGTCTTAACTTTTGGATGTTTTATTTATTAAATTCCCTGGACTTTAGACATTCAAGCTGTACCTTAACTCTTTCGCCGTTCCTAACAGGCAAGTCTTTTGCAGAATTGGAAAAGGAATTGTCTCCTCAATCTGTTTCAGCCATTTATGGTGGCTTTTCGTTATGGTTTCAAGCGTTTCAATTACAACGGGAATCACGTTGATTTTAGATCTTGATATTTATTTATTTTTTAATGCTTTTTCGCCTTCACTCTGATATCGAAAGGGGCAGCCTATATCAATGATTAAGCAAGTTCTCTTGTTTTTGTTTAGAAAGATTAAGTCGGGGTTGTAATGTTCAAGAATCTTATCAGTTTGTATGCGCATGTTCCATAGAAGTTTGACATTGTCGTTCTCCTGTGCCACTTCTGGCTTATGCTCATGCCACTTCTGATTGTGGTCCAATTTACAGAGTTGAGTTTACATATATTCCAGTGTAATACCTGAGCGACTTCGTCGTGTCTCAATTTTTTATACTGATATTGTGTTAGCATTATAGAATTCTGATACACTATCTGCTAAGGTGTCTTCCCTTTCATTACACAATCGGCATTTTACTGTTTTGTCAATGTTGTGCTTGATGGACCTAGTACGACCGGCTTGTTTCTGGGCTTCTATTAAAGTGCTCTCAGCAGATCTGTTGAGATCACTTTGGTCGGGATCAAAGTGTAGTATCTGTTCCGATAGATACTGCACCCAATAGACTGGTATTATCTTGGCCTTCGAGGGGGGGGGGCTTGATTAACGCCTGTCTATGGGTCTGTTCTGTGCAGTTCTAGGAGGTCCACCCTCACAGGCTTTGCCTCCCCTCTTTGGGGAGGAGTAAGTTTATTGCTTACTGCCTGAGGCGCCCCTACCGGGGAATGCCGACGGAGCGGCCCAGGCAATTTTTAATGGCCAGAGTTCTCACCTTCTCGGGCGCTGGCTTTTCAAATCCCACTTTCCGACCTTGTGTCACATACTCCTATTGTGGGTAGGTGTTGCGACTGGCTTGTTTCTGGGCTGCTATTATTTTGAGATCACTCCTGACCAAATAATTTCTGCTGTAATTATCTCTAAATTTAGTATTTTTAAAGAATACACTGTTTAGCTTCTTTCCAAGTAATCCCCCCTCCATCTCTCTCTCTCTCTCTCTCTGTCTCTCTGTCTCTCTGTCTCTCTCTGTCTCTCTCTCTCTTTCTCTCTCTATCTTTCTATCTCTCTTTCTCTCTCTATCTTTCTCTCTCTTTGTCTTTCTCTCTCTCTTTCTCTCTCTCTCTTTCTCTCTCTCTCTTTCTCTCTCTCTCTTTCTCTCTCTCTCTTTCTCTCTATCTTTCTCTCTCTCTCTTTCTCTCTTATTCTCACTCTCTTTCTCTCTCTTTCTCTCTCTCTCTCTGTATCTCTTTCTTTCTCTCTCTCTCTCTCTTTCTCTCTCTCTCTTTCTCTCTCTCTCTTTCTCTCTCTCTCTCTTTCTCTCTCTCTTTCTCTCTATCTTTCTCTCTCTCTCCCTCTTTCTCTCTCTTTCTCACACTCTCTCTCTCTTTATCTCTCTGTTTCTCTCTTTTTCTTTCTCTCTCTTTCTCTCTCTCTTTCTCTCTCTCTCTTTCTCTCTTTCTCTCTCTCTTTCTCTCTCTTTCTCTCTCTCTCTCTGTCTCTCTCTGTCTGTCTCTCTCTCTTTTTATTTCTCTTGCAACTTTTGATTCTTTTTCGCACCAATTTTTAGTATTTCCTCTCTTTTCACTTCATGAAGTAGAATCTTATTACACAACTTCTTCTATATTAACGACATCTTAAACACTAAGTAGACCTCGACCACCTTTCTTTTCTAGGTAGATACAATCGATCTGCATCTCCTTTCTTTGCAAAAGCTCCATAAATTGTAAGCATTTTCCGTGTTTTGGTGTCCAAACATTTTCATTCATCTACATTCCAGTCAAGTATTCTAGGAATCGTAGCTATTGGCATTGATAGCATAGATCGTATTCTGACCGTGGAGATGCGATTTAAAAATAACCTTTACTTCTCTGTTGTATTCAGCTGTAATCTGGTTTTTCATTTCTTTGTTTTTAATCTTATCCGCCTCCAGAATTCCCAAGTATTTGTGACCCCTCTCACTGTCAATATTCTTTAACCGCTCCTGAGTAGACGAGTTTACCTCTTTTTATAACAAGAATAACACATTTGGTGATGCCAAATTTCATTCGTGTCTCATCACTAAATAATCTGACCGTATTAATTTGAGTATCAAGTTGGTTTTCATTCTTTCTAAAAACTTTAAGGGCATCTATGTATAGTAAGTGGTGTACTGTAGGTCAGGGCCGGGCAACCTTTTCAGAGTGAGGACTAAATGAGACTTTTGGAAGATGATCGCGGGCCGGAGTGAAAAACGAAATCTCAGAATTACTATATTTTGTTTACATGAATAAATTGTACAAAAATTGCATTGAACACTCTAGAAATCTGATATTTTTTCTCAAGAGACTTCTGTATGTGATGTTATAAAAGGCGCCGACGAAGAGCAATTTTGGAATCATGAAAAATAATGACTGGGGAAGTAGCAAGTTGATCCAGCATTCATTTTGACACACCTCACATAAGTTCTCTATTGCATGCCCTTTCATCGTCTCTCGTTTCCTCTTTGCCTCTCTCTTTCTCTTTTTCTATTTTTATCTCAGGCCAAGGATTTTAAATTAATAGTTAAAGAAAAATGAAATATACATGTATCATCGCTCACTGATATTTATACATTTTTATCCTAATGTAAATCTTAATTGAAACCTACTTTTACGTCTGTCACAAAATGATATGAGTTTTACTGGGAGGTCCGCGGGCCGGATTGCAATAATAAAGCATAGCAGGGTGGCAGGCCGGACGCTAAGCCTTCGCGGGCCGGATGTGGCCCGCAGCCCGGAGGTTGCCCGTCCCTGCTGTAGGTAGTCCTTTTCCAAGTTTATATCCTGCCTTCAGAGTTTATGAGAAAAGTGCCATCAGGATCAAACTGATGACAAAAAGCAAAGGGGAAAGACTAAATGCCTGGAAATCCCTCTCTTGATTTTCACTTTTCCTAATGCAACACTTCCTGAAGTTAAATTGGTTCGTCAATTCTTCATGCTGTTCTTTAAAGTTGTTTGAATATCGGGGGTTATTCTGAAAATCTCCAAGAATGAGGCACCATGTCAAATGTTTTCTAATAATCAACCCACCCCATGGCAGAGTTAGTGGTTCTTCGTTTGCAATTTCTTATGATCAATTTATCGATCCGAATCTGATCTTCGGTTCTAACGTGATCTTTTTCGGCAGCCTTTCTTCTTCCTCAGGCAGCAAATTACTTTGGTCCAAATGACCATAGATTTTTTAAACATAGTTAACCCCAAACAAGGCAGGCCGCCATTGTAGACGTAAGGGGCTACTGAGAAAAAGAGTGAAAGTTTTTTAGGGGGGGGTCAACCTAAATTGGGAGCTGCGCAGCGAGAGGTCTGTTTACATTAGTTTTAAATTTCTGCATGTCAGTACCGTCAGGAAAAAAGGGAGCAGTGAGGGAGTTCCAGAGTCCAGCAGCACGAGTAAAGAAGCTTTTGGAGTAGAAAGCTCTTCGGCATCTGGGGACCTCCACAGTGAATGGATGGGATTTGGCAGATTGTCGGGTTGGTCGAGTGAATTTACGTCGTGGGGGCACCAGAGCAGCAAGTTCACCAGAGCACAATCCATTGAAGTACTTGTAAAACAGGCACAAGGAAGCAACATTGCGGCGATGGGACAGGGGCTGGAGCTTTGTGGATAGTGAGGGACCTATCTAGTTGGCAACTTTCAGACAATATACTCGTGGAAAGTTTCCACATAACTGGGAGGCAAGTGATTGCCAGTTAGCCCCCTATTGTCTGACCTTTCATGATCAAGGGTACTACTTCTTCAAACACTGAAAATGTCTGTTCATGATCCCTGCACAGGGATTCTTAATAATCGGTAAAATATCGAACAATTAACAAAATAGTGTTAGAAACACATCCAATAAATGTCACAAATCGTGGAAAAATGTAATGTTTTACCAGTATTTTGTTTACTTTTCGTTTTTGGGGCGATTATCGAAACTCTGTGTACTTTCAGCCATTTAAAAAAGTTTTTACGAAACATGAGACACCGGGTTTGTTTTGAACAAAAACAGTCTTTAAAATAAGTTAAAACACAAACTTATCCAGGTTGGTTGAAGAGTAACTGATCTTGCCTTTGGTAACATTTATTTGTTTCCTATTCGTTTGTTTTTTTTTTACCCATTTTTTGTTCTGATAACTGTCGTTAAAAATGCCCCAATATTTTTATAAATTTCAATTATTTTTTTTACGTTACAGATTTGACTTTGAGATGCTTCTAATCATCTCCATAACCTAACATTTTCGTCGGTCTGTCACGTTCAAATTTTAAATGACATTTATGTTGATCTGTCACGCTTAAGGTTGAAATAGAATAAACCCGCACATTGAAAGGGCGCTTATTTAAAACAAAATAAACAAAAACAAAAAAAAAACACGTCTCTTTTTTTGTTTCTCTTTCTTTCTTTCCGTTAAGCAATTTGTCAACGGGGAATTAGGGATCGGTTTCTGAATGAAAACCGAGCCGGGCCTCTAACCCTAACCCTAACCCTAACCCTAACCCTAAACCGAGCCGGGCCTCTTGCCGATGAAGCACATCTATGTTATTTCGATTCCCCACGGCGCGAACGCCAATGAAAGCAACATAAAAGAAGACGAAAGTTCACTAATAAAATAATATCGTCAAATTTCAATGAGCCATAAAAAATGAGCCTCCATTCAAGAATTGCATTTTTGGAATTTGATTTATAGCCGAATATACGTTCGCGGATATACATACATTTCACAGCAGGAGCGAAAGCCAGAAGCATCTACCCGTGAAAATCAGACTTTTCATATAGTGACGGATGGCCCAAAATAACCCCCTGATGCAATACTCTACCTATATAAGTCCTTATTTATTTTCCTCGGGACAAGTGCAGAGTCAGGCACAAGGTCGGTTTTTTTAATATATGGAAAATCCAGCTCCCCAAAAAGGGACTCTCTGGATTGAGACAAACTAAATAGGTCCCTCACTGTCAACCAAGCTCCAGTCCCTGTCCCATCCCCGCAATGTAGCATCCTTGTGCTTGTTTTACAAATACTTCGATGGATTATGCTCCGATGAATTGGCTACTCTGGTGCTACCCATCGACGTAAATTCACTAGACCAACTCGACAATCAACTAAATCCCATCCATTCACTGTGGAGGCCCCCAGATGCCGGAGAGCTTTCTACTCAAATAGCTTCTTTCCTCGTGCTGCTGGCCTCTAGAATTCCCTCCCTGCTCCCTGTTTCCCCGACAGTACTGACATGCAGAAATTTAAAACTAATGTAAACAGACATCTCGCTACGCAGATCCCAGTTTAGGTTGACCCCCCCCCCCAACCTTCTTCCCTTTTCTTTCTTCTCAGTATTGATTTACTCCTCTCCAGGCGTTAGGCACAAGGCCAGTTTTTATCTTACTCCCACAAGTAAGATCCAAGGTCGGGTCGGGAAAGTGGGGTTTGAAAACCCAGCGCCCGAGAGGTGAGCACTCTGGCCATTAAAAATTGCCTGGGCAGCCCCGTCGGCATTCCCGGGGAGGGGCGCCTCAGGCAGTAAGCAATAAACTTACTCCTCCCCAAAGAGGGGAAGCGAAGCCTGGGAGGGTGGACCTCCTAGAACTGCACAGGACAGACCAACAGACCGGCGTAAATCAAGCCCCGAAGGCCAAGACAATACCAGTCTATGGGGTGCAGTATCCATCGGAAGAGATACTAGCCTCTTACGTCTACAGTGGCGGCCTGCCTTGTTTGGGTGAACTACGTTAAAAAAAAAGAACCCCCAAAAAATAATTGTAGTATTAGTATTGCATAGAGCTCCCTCCAAGGGGAGGTATAATCACTCGTATGCCCCATGTCAAATAAAATAAACGTTTGTTATCGAATGTAAATCTAAAAATCATAACAGCACAGTTAAACTATATCTCGTTAACCGCTCCTCCTGTGACGGAGGCACGTGGAATTATGGTTTCACAACAGCACAAAGAAGAGAAGAATATTTTGAATTTTTAGAAGGACGATTTATTAAGCTGTTAACGTCTCTTGTATTTTAGTTAATACTTACGTAACAGTTTTACTGTATTCGCTCGATAAAAGTTTGAAGATATTTGTAGAAAACAAAAAATCATTTTTCTTGTTTATAAAAATTTTATTTTCAGAACTAAACATCTGTGCTTTGAAAAGTTGGATAAAAATAGGTTCTATAGTTGGTCCCCCGATTTATAAAATCGGGGGAACTGATGTTTTGAGGCATGTCCGTCCGTCCGGATTTTTCTCCGCAACCATCCATTCAATTTCTCTTAAATTTTGCATGAAGTTGTAACTTTGGTCAGGTTAGAAAGTGGCATTCTCCGATTTAAAAAAAAAAATCTGGTTAGCCCCCCAGGGGCTCAAAAGGCCCGAAATGGAAAAAAAATGACATTTTTTTCCTCATAACTTTTCATCCATCAATTCAATTTCTCTGAAACTTGGCCAAAATGTGGAGACTATTGTTCCTAATAGTAAATAAGTATCGCTGACCTTGGAAAAAATCTGGTTCGCGCCCCCAGGGGGTCAAAAGCCCCCAGAATGGCAAAAAATGACCTTTTTCTCCCCTAACGATTGATCCATCCATTCAATTTTTCTGAAACTTGGCCAAAATGTAGAGGCAATTGTTCTGGATATAAAATGAGCATCCTTGACCTCAGAAAAATTCTGGTTCGCGCCCCCAGGGGGTCAAAAAGGGGTAAAAAAATGTCCCAAATTGCCCAAATTGATTGCATTTTACACTCGCCACATCGAGTCACATACAGAGGGGGACCACACACGCGCGGCTTGTTTTAATATAAAATTTCGCGATTCGCGTGTATTCACTAAAAGAAAAAAACTAACGGAAGTTCCATGAACAGAGTTTCTTTCCAAAGACTTCATATGAAACACATTACTACGAAACGGTTTCCCTGCAGGCTCCAACATGGTCGTCTTTACGTCCAATGTAAAGTAATATTTGTCCAGCCATCAAATTTTGTTAATTCTGTCTACTTTTTCAATCATTTCATAGTGTTGTTCCTCGTCCAGCTAACACTTTTATTAACCCTTATCCTCAAGTAGCCTTTGGCCTTGGTAAGTGGTGACTCATTGATATTAAAATATTAAGATATTTGGAAAAAAAAATATTCTTTAGAAGAATTATATTGTCAGTACGCCACCAACTGATTGGCTGGCATCGATTGGCGAATTAGCGTACTGGCGTACCGGCGTACCAAAAAAGTAATTGGCTTTCTACACAACTGTGTTTCGTTGTGTTGCGCTTAACGCAGTTGCAAGCGACATTGGCATTGGTTTTGCTGTTACCATCTGACAGCAAAATGTCACTTATTTTAATGCATGTGTTGTGATTAATTATCTTTCCGTAGGAAGAATTTATTTGATTCTATTAATTACTTGTTATTTTTTTTTTCCAACTTGAATTACGCTGGAACTTGAGTATTTGATTCCGTGAATAATTAATCTATTTACATAATTAATTAATTTACTTAGAATTTTTTCTGAGATCTTAATGAATTTAATCGTGAACAAAAAATGATGATTTGAACTTTTACTTTTGGACAATATTTATTTTTAATCGAATTGGCGAATAGCCCGATTTTGGCGTAGTTCGTTTTTAATTACCCGACCTCAACCCCGTGAGCAAACGAAGAGACAAGATCGAGTTTTCCTGCGGAGAGATTTCAGCTCCCCTCAAAAGGGACACGCTTTTCCTTCGAAGCTGCTGGTTATTCTTCTTCAACTTTTTTTCTCCTCCTCACCCTTCCTCCTCCTCTTCTTCTTTTTCTTCTTTCTTCTTCTTCTTCTTCTTCTTCTTCTTCTTCTTCTTTTTTCTTCTTCTTTTCTTTTTTCTTTTCCTTTTTCTTCTTCTTCATCTTCTTCTTCTTCTTCTTTTTCTTCGTCTTCTCTTCCTTTTTCTTCTTCTTCTTTCTTCTTCTTCTTCTTCTTCTTCTTCTCTTTCTTTTTCTTCTTCTCATCTTCTTTCTTCTTCTTCTTCTTCTTCATTGTTCTTTCTTTCTGTCTGTCTTCTTTTTTCTTCTTCTTCTTTTCTTTTTTCTTTTCCTTTTTCTTCTTCTTTCTTCTTCTTCTTCTTCTTCTTCTTCTTCTCTTTCTTCTTCTTCGTCTTCTCTTCCTTTTTCTTCTTCTCATCTTCTTTCTTCTTCTTCTTCTTCTTCTTCTTCTTCTCTTTCTTCTTCTTCGTCTTCTCTTTCTTTTTCTTCTCTCGCTTTTTTCCTCCTACCCCTACTTTTCTCCTATCTTGTTTTTTATTTTATTATTATTAGTAGTATTATTATTATTATTATTATTAGTAGTAGTAGTAGTATTATGATTTATATCATTATTATTATTAGTAATAATATTATTATTATCCATCTTATCTTCTCCTTATCTCTTTTCTACTTCTTCTTCTTCTTCTTCTTCTTCTTCTTCTTCTTCTTCTTCTTCTTCTTCTTCTTCCTTAGCCCCATTCTATATACAATCCCCTTTATTCTCACTTCTCTTTGAATTTTGGCAGTGACTTCTTTGATTTGCATCTCATAATACACTTAATGCTTATTTCCCTTGATTACACTCCCCCTTCTTCTCGCCCTCTCTTCATAACAACGTACATTACCGATTGAAAGGACAACATGGCGACCTAAAACCAACCGAAACCCTCTCAGTTTCTTAAGTTGATTCTATCACATGAAACGTTCAATTAGCATGAAATGCATCGATACTGATGAAGACTCTGTATGACGAGGCACGCGATAGCTATGATGGTGGGACATCTCATATATTCAAATTTGCTTTCTCTACTTTCAATTATCTGGGATGTCCTGAAACTTTGGACATACTCTGCAAGCTTTTATTTTTACAAACATTTAGCTTTATATTCAGCTTCTCTTTTGGAATTGTAATTCGATCCCTTCATGTACAAATCTGATCTTTTAAAATTTAATTTATATATATATATATATATATATATATATATATATATATATATATATATATATATATATATATATATATATATATAGATAGAGAGAGAGAGAGAGATAAATGAAAATAGAGACATACATATGTACGAATGACAAATCTATTTCAACTTCGATTGTTCAATGAAAAGTGTACTCGGTAAAAACATGTTTATTTTTCTTTCCATTAAGCCAAGGCTTTTCAAAGATTAAAATCTTATCATCAGAGGAATTGCACAGATAGATAAGTTGGCAGTGGAAAATTTTGAATTTTGGCTTTTCCACTGCAAACTTATCCATCTATGTAATTTCTCTGATCTATCTGTGTAATTAATACTGGTCAATACTCCTAACAACAGCAACAAAATCTCCCCTCTCCCCTTCACCCATCTCACCCTTTCGACTAATTCTTTCACACTCTTACCCACCTACTTTTAAATCATCATTTCTTTAAATATTTTTCTAAAACTACACACCAAAGACACAGAGCTTACCACCTTCATTCCTCTTTCCCCAGCCCCTCAAAATCCATGCTACACCTCACCACGACAAAAACCTCAACACCACCCTTTCCTCTCTTCCACCCTAAGACAAATTCACTAACACTCCCACCCCTCCCCTTTTTCACTCACAGCTATCCACATTCATTTCACTCTCTGCCACCGACTTCGCTCAGCCCGGACCTTTGTCCTGCGCTTCCAGTAGTGGCTACTACTTCTTCTCATCAACCCATCATGTCAACCTAATATTTCTATGTACTTGCATGACATTTTTCTTAAAATTATCATCCTGAAGAAGTCTTACAAATAAAGACGAAACGTTGATGAATACATAAAAAAACATCTTTTGGTTTTTCCTTTTTGATTTCTCATTACGTCGGATTACTCTCATCCTTCCTTTCTCATATATATATATATATATATATATATATATATATATATATATATATATATATATATTGGCCCATTGTTTGCCGAATACTATATGTCTAATCTGGAAATTAAAACCTTTAACATTATCTCTAAACCCACCATATACATTCGATACGTAGACGACATTCTACTACTTACAGAAAACTTATCTAATTAAACTTTAATAAAAAAACACACTAAAAATAATTCAAAATTAAATTTCACACAAGAAATTAATATTAATAATAAAATTCCCTTCCTAGATATAGAAATAGAAACCTCTACAGATAAATGTATTACCTATCCGTATGAAAAACCTACGAGCAAAGGTTCAAACCTCCTCAATTTCAATAGTGAATGCCCTGATAGATACACTAGCTGTAATAAAAAATCTTATTTATCGAGCCAAAAGAAATTCCTCTACAAATAAGATATTTTATAAAACACTTGCCGATATTAAACAAACATTAATTAATAATAACTTTCCTAACTACACATAAAACGCTCTCTAACCGCCATAAATAAAAACTCTAACAACAACAATATTAATAATAATAATATTAACTTGTTTTATTGTAACCAAATGCACCCCAACTATAAAGTCGAGGAAAATAATTAAAAATATTATATATAAACATATATCCCCCGTAGATAATAACTTTAAAATTAGATTTATTATTTATTACAATAAATCTAAAACTACAAATTTATTAATAAAAAATAACCCAGCCGACAATAGCTTACTAAAAACTAGTAATGCTATATACGTGTTTAAATGCTCTATCAGAGAATGTGTCTCTGCAAACAACACGTATATCGGCATGACTAGAACTAGCATATCACGCCGACTAACTTGCCATCTCACCTCCCCTCAAAGTTCCATCTACCAACACTTGATAACACATAGCATCCGCAAAAATGAATTCAGGAATATTTTAACCAAGAACACAGCCATTCTTGGGATCTCATATTGCAGTATTCGTCTCCCCATAATGGAAGCGTTGTTTATTCAAGTAAATAAACCTAGTATCAACCATGCTCGTTATGAGGAGGGGGGAGGCGAAGGTATGTTGAAGTGTTGTTGAAGTGGTATTGAAATGTTTTTTAAAAACGTCTTCTTAATAAATTCACAAATCTTTTATTTTGCATACTCATTCATCCGCCTGAAGATGACCGACGTCGGTCGAAAACGTTCGCGAAACTATGGCGATTTTTTACACAACATGGACGACAATACCAAATCGGTCGTGCGACGAATCGAAAAAACGAATAAAAAAATAAATAAACAGAAGCTGTCCCTATTGTTTAACCAAACATGCATAAGAGAAGGAATGCTGCCTAATTACACATATATATATATATATATATATATATATATATATATATATATATATATATATATATATATATATATATATATATAATGGTAATAACCCAGGTAAAGGTATCCACTGGGTAGTAATCCAAAGAATTTCAACCAAGTTTATAAACATTATCACTATTATTATCATTATTATGTTCATTAACATTATCACTATTATTATCATTTTACATCATTTCAATTATTTTTGGTGTCCATTATTATTATTATAATTATTATTATTATTATTATTAATAATAATAATTCTGTTAAACTTAACTAATTTACTAAAATATTTGTTCAATTTATTAATTTATTAATGATAAGTTGGTAAACTTTAGACAAAAAAATTAAAAACTATAAATTCAGAATTAGTAACACAGTTGAGTAACAACCCCTTACCCCCTCCCCATCACGATTGATCTAGGGGCACACACGCACGCATACCCACTTATATTACAGCTGACTTGAAAATTCGCCTATGCGCCCTGAGTTTATAATAACTGTCTATTTTTTGACATATTACCTTGCATGTCTCTTTCCTCTCCCACCTCTTTCCTTTCTCGGTCTGAATCAACAGACGTTTTCACTCTCTATCTGTCTATCTACCTATCTACTCTCTTCATTATATGTCTCTCTTTCCACTTTATTTTATTTTATTTTATTTCATTTATTTATTTGTTTTGTTTGTTTTAGATTTTAGATTTTAGTTTTTAACTTTTTAAATTTTAACGGCCCTAAATCACGTGACTCCCTTTCTTTTCTTCTTCTTTTTCTCTCCACTTCATTCTCTCCAAATATGATCTGAGGTTAAGATCGGATTCTAACTCTTCCTGATGAGATCTCAGTTTATAATAACTGTTGATCGATAACATCGACATGCCAGTGTCGCAGATTTTGTACATGTCTGTGTAAATAAAAAATAATCATATATATATATATATATATATATATATATATATATATATATATATATATATATATATATATATATGGTGATGGGGGGCGTAACATATACTTTTGTTTATCTTGGTGTTGTCCGTAAATTACAGTATTATATTTAAATATCATTGGACTATTTTCATTATTAACATCATTTCTCTTTATAATATCATGAAAACGGGCGAGGGAAACATAATTATTTGGGATACAGAATGTCATTGGGTTTCAGTGTCCTGGGAAACGGTCACGCACAGTGAGAATAAAAAGTAATCCCGACGAGGAATATCGACATCTTCAGTTAAAAAAATACATATATCCCATTCTACATGCGTTTATAATCCATTTCTACTGTTACCTCATTCTCCTACGAAAGTCAAACCGAAAACAAAAAAGCGGGAATAACATCAACCATATTTACGGGTGGTCGTTTGTATTGGACCCTGTGCTCTCGTCACAAATTAAGAAAAAATAAGTAAAAACACTTTTTGCAACGGATTCTGGTAATCAATCTCTTTACTTATTTCTTTTTTCTTCAAAAAAAAAAAAAGAAACAAATGAAACCTATCGAAGGCAAAGTGATGGGACGCAGTAACTCTAGTAAGAAGATCACAGAAAAGACCAATTGCTATTATCAGTCGAGCGAGACTTGAAGGCGCCCTAACGTGATTTCGTTTTTGGTGTATTTTTTTTTTAGTGATAGCCACTTGCCGCCATGTTGATTATGTATATCGTTTTCACTGGCGGGTAGGAATGTCCTAATTTCCTTGATTGTGTTTTGAGCACAATTTAGGTAGAGAAAGAACGAACCCTTGGATTATGTCATTAGGATGAAAGCCATCTTTTGTAGAAGAATCCTACCCCCCCCCCCCCTCAAAAGAAAATATCTCCTCACCCCATCCTCCCAAAACTGAAAAAATGCTGTTTGTTGTAAAAAAAACATTATTATTTATTCAAATGATAGAATCCGTCCATATCATTGAGTATTTGGATAAAAAGATTTTTAAAAAAATATTTCTGCATCTACATGAAGTCACACAGATAGCGTTCCATGATGCGTTCCACGATGACATTTATTCTGCATTTTCTACTTCCTCACCGTAACCTGATACTCAGGACTCACAAATGTAGGTCATAGACGTGTGCGCGCACTGCGCATGCATATTAGACCATTTATTCTGCAAAACTCATTTTTCCATTGATGGCGGATTTCTGATACGAAAACTCGATATAAGTTCACATTAATATCGAAAATAAGACGGATTTTAGTTGTGAATAGGGATTTAAAAAAGATAGGGTTTTCTTAAGATATGTCTATTCGATCTGCGTGACAGAACGACAAAATGCTATTTTAAACTTAAGCAAGACAGATCTACAAACAGAGCCTCTTATAGAAATGCTTGGACGCATTGAAACAGTTTTATGTAACGTGACATCTTCAACAAATATAATGGTTCCCTGAAGCATAACAATACAAAGTAACGTTGCGTATAACTATTGAATTAACGTAACATAATTTCATATGTGGTGCCTGAAAAGAACATGGGGGGGCATAACGTTACACTTGGACGCATTGAAATAGTTTACGTAACGTAGCAACTTCAACGAATGTCATAGTTTATTGAGGCATAACTATAAGCAGCAACGTTACGCATAGCAATTTGACTATGCTGGGCGCACTTCGCGGTATGACGAAGACAAGTTAAGAGGAGAGGGAACGAATAAGAAGGTGAATGGAACAAAGAGAAAGACAGAACAGACTAGGTAGAAGATAAGGGGAAACACGTTTTAAAAGCGCGAGCTCAAATATCAATCAACAATAAAACGAAATCTATTCCTTCGTTGATATTTAGAAAAGTAGAACACAATTTCAACAAACTTACTTATGTTTAGAGAGAGAGAGAGAGAGAGAGAGAGAGAGAGAGAGAGAGAGAGGTTGAGATGGAGAGAGATAGAGAAAGAGAGAGAGAGAGAGAGAGAGGGGGGGGAGAGAAAGATTAATATTTTTTTTACCAAGCCAGCTCGTAGTATGTATTTTTGAATAATTGATTTATGGAAAATTTAATGATTCTTTGTAATTTATTCGGTAACACTGAATAAAATGTATACTGTTCGGTTATAATTTTTCCTCGGTTTTTTTTTATTCACACAAAAAGTTTTTGAACCCAAATGTGTATTCTATTAGACTCCGTCTTTTTGTGTGAGAGGACGAACAAACTGCATGAATTCTGCTTAAGGATAACCCTAACCCTAAGCCTAAGCCTAACATTAACCCTAACCCTAACCTTAACCCTAAACCCTAACCCAATCCCTAAACCTTAACCCTAACTCTAACCCTAACTCTAACCCTAACCCTAACCCTAAAACATAAACCCGAACCCTAAACTCTACCCCTAAACCTAACCCTAACCCTACACTCTACCCTTAAACAGTAACCCTAACCCTAACCCTAACCCTAACCCTAACCCCTAACCCTAAACCCTAACCCTAATTCTAACTCTAACTCTAAACCCTACCCCTAACCTTAACTCTAACCTTAACACTAAACCCTAACCCTAAACCCTAACTCTAAACCTAAATCCTAACCATAACCCTAACGCTAATCCTAACCCAAAACCCTAACCATAAACCCTGACCCTAACCCCAACTCTAACCCTAACACTAAACCCTAACCCTAATCCTAAACACTAAACCCTTACCCTAACCCTAACCCTAAACCCTAACCCTAACTCTAACCCTAAATCCTAACCCTAACCTTAACCCTAAATCCTAACCTTAACCCTAACCTACCCCTAAACCCTAACCCTAACCTTAACCCTTACCCTAAACCATTACCCTAATCCTAACCTTTATCCTAAACCCTAACCCTAAGGATACTTTATTTCCTATTACACATATGCAGCTGTGTCAACTCGTTGATACTTTAAGGCTTAAGAAAAACTACTATGTTACATTTAGACGATGATCAGGCTGAATGAACGACGAACGACCTGAATCGAATCTCAAAAGATCGGGTAGATTTGTCCACTGTATCCCTTCGCCTAAAGACTGGCCTGTTCACTGACCGAATTACCGTCTCGATGTCGAGGCCTCTACATTGTTGGAGAATGCAAAGAATTAATTAATTATTTTATTTATCTTTATTTATATTAGCACTAGCAGGGTTATCCGGCTTTGCCCAGGACAAAAGTGTAACATATTTCGATTAAAACTTCTATTTCTCTCTATCCCGTTTTCCCCTTCACTCTCCCCACGCCCTTTTTCTCCTCCGCCCAGCCCATTCCTCTTTCTGGACACACACACACACACACACACACACACAAGCACACACACACACGCCCCCCCCCCCCACACACACAACTTGAGAATAAACACTTTGAAAAAAAATCAGAGTTACTTTCCTTTAGTTAGTAGCTGGAAAAATGCCACTCTCTTCCCTGGCGAAATCTGCGCCAGTTTAGGGTCAAATAATGAATATTATTTTCTAAATTATAGATATGATTTCGCCGGGCAACGCCGATAAAGAAAATACTAACTTTGCGAATGTCTGTTTTGTCGTTTTTTAGTTTTAACCGAACATACATACATGCATACAGACAGACAGACAAACAGACATACAGACAACTGCCCTTTATAGTATAGACTAACAGGGCTACCCAGCGTTGCCCGGAGTAAAAGTGTGATATATTTCCATTAAAACTTCTATCTCTCTATCTTTCTCACATTTCCCCGTTTTTCCTTCCCTCTCCCCATCCCCTCTTTCTCCTCCGCTCAGCCCAGTCAGTTCTCTGGACCCCCCCCCCACACACAAACTCTCCTTTACAAAGGTTCCTCGAAGATTGAGTCTGCATAAGGGAAGTAACTCTTTGATAAAAAAAACGTAAAAAATAGCCCCCCTGTGACGAAATCTGCACCAGTTTAGGGTCAAAGAATAAATATTTTTTTTCTAGATTTTAGATATTATCTCGCCGGGCAACGTCGATCAAAAAAATACCAACTTTGTGGTGGCTTGCTTCGTCGTTTTTTTAAATTTAGCCTGGCGTACATACATACATACATACATACATACACACACACACGCACACACTACTGCCCTTTATGTTATAGATTACGTTGTTATTCACGCTAGAACTAGTTTTTGGAACTATTTTTTGGAACTATTTTGGCTTTATTATTAGGGTCTATTTTATAATCATGAAGTTGGCAAGGAGCTGTTAGGGTTTTCGATATTCCAACATTGTGATTCGTAAAGGGACAACACATGTTATCCAACGCAAAGACGAATCTGGCAGCAGCCACAGAAATGTTAAAAATAAATATAAGTAACCATTATAACAGCAAGATAAAACAAAAGAACAAAACCATAATTGCTTCATCAGTTTATTATTTACTAGCAAGACGACCCGACGTTGCTCGGGATTGAATGAGGAACATCACTATATACTTGTTCACGATGTTAAGACACTTGATTACTTTTTTTGTTTTTACTGTACCCTACTCATGTTTCGCCCCCTAATATAGTAGGAAGAAGCTGCAATGTTTGAAACCTCTCTAAATTAGTGTCTTTTTTTATAACATAATTCACGCCAAACAAGACAAGTTGCTACTCTATATGTAAGGGGATACTGAGAATTAGGGGGAACGTTTTGGGGGTCATCCTAAATTGGGAGCTGTGCAGCGAGATGCTTGTTCACATTAGTTTTATATTTCTGCATGTCGGTACAATCGGAGAAACAGGGAGCAGGGAGGGAGTTCCAAAGGCCGGAAGCACGAGGAAAGAAGCTATTGGAGTAGAAGGCTCTCTGGCATCTGGGGACCTCTACAGTTGATGGATGAGATTTAACTGATTATAGGGTTGGTCGAGTGTATTTACGTCGAGGAGGCACCAGAGCAGCAAGTTCGTCGGAGTCGGAGTCTTATATATAGTTTAGATTTACATTAAAATCAGATATACGTATTTGAAGTTTCAAGGGGGTACTGTCCACTTAAGTCATTTAGTGTTGTGAGCACGTAGATGTTCGGCACATGGATAACAACGTAGAGTTTCGGGACCACTTCCATTGTCTTCCCGGAGAATTATATACATATTATATAAATTTGATCAAAATATGGTATATTTGAAATTTTAAAGCAGCTTCAGCCTTCATAGCTCTCTTAGACTAGGAAGGCACTTAAAGATTTGTAACCATTTATATTTTCTTCCCCAGGAAATTTCATACATATGATTTAAATTTTAGAAAAATAATATATATTTGAAGTTTTAGTGGGTTATATATATACAAAACATATAACACGTCTTTCTTTCTTCATCACGAGAATACTAAAGTAAGTGACGATTGATTTAATACTAAAGTAAGTAACGATTGATTTAATACTAAAGTTAGTGACGATTGATTTAATACTAAAGTAAGTGACGATTGATTTAATACTAAAGTAAGTGACGATTAATTTAATACTAAAGTAAGTGACGATTGATTTAATACTAAAGTAAGTGACGATTGATTTAATACTAAAGTAAGTGACGATTGATTTAATACTAAAGTAAGTGACGATTGATTTAATACTAAAGTAAGTCACGATTGATTTAATACTAAAGTAAGTGACGATTGATTTAATACTAAAGTAAGTGACGATTGATTTAATACTAAAGTAAGTGACGATTGATTTAATACTAAAGTAAGTGACGATTGATTTAATACTAAAGTAAGTGACGATTGATTTAATACTAAAGTAAGTGACGATTGATTTAATACTAAAGTAAGTGACGATTGATTTAATACTAAAGTAAGTCACGATTGATTTAATACTAAAGTAAGTGACGATTGATTTAATACTAAAGTAAGTGACGATTGATTTAATACTAAAGTAAGTGACGATTGATTTAATACTAAAGTAAGTGACGATTGATTTAATACTAAAGTAAGTGACGATTGATTTAATACTAAAGTAAGTGACGATTGATTTAATACTAAAGTAAGTGACGATTGATTTAATACTGAAGTAAGTGACGATTGATTTAATACTAAAGTAAGTGACGATTGATTTAATACTAAAGTAAGTGACGATTGATTTAATACAAAAGTAAGTGACGATTGATTTAATACTAAAGTAAGTGACCATTGATTTAATACTAAAGTAAGTAACGATTGGTTTAATACTAAAGTAAGTGACGATTGGTTTAATACTAAAGTAAGTGACGATTGATTTAATACTAAAGTAAGTGACGATTGATTTAATACTAAAGTAAGTGACAATTGATTTAATACCAAAGTAAGTGACGATTGATTTAATACTAAAGTAAGTGACGATTGATGTAATACTAAAGTAAGTGACGATTGATTTAATACTAAAGTAAGTGACGATTGATTTAATACTAAAGTAAGTGACGATTGATTTAATACTAAAGTAAGTGACGATTGATTTAATACTAAAGTAAGTGACGATTGATTTAATACTAAAGTAAGTGACGATTGATTTAATACTAAAGTAAGTGACGATTGATTTAATACTAAAGTAAGTGACGATTGATTTAATACTAAAGTAAGTGACGATTGATTTAATACTAAAGTAAATGACGATTGATTTAATACTAAAGTAAGTGACGATTGATTTAATACTAAAGTAAGTGACGATTGATTTAATACTAAAGTAAGTGACGATTGATTTAATACTAAAGTAAGTGACGATTGATGTAATACTAAAGTAAGTGACGATTGATTTAATACTAAAGTAAGTGACGATTGATTTAATACTAAAGTAAGTGACGATTGATTTAATACTAAAGTAAGTGACGATTGATTTAATACTAAAGTAAGTGACGATTGATTTAATACTAAAGTAAGTGACGATTGATTTAATACTAAAGTAAGTGACGATTGATTTAATACTAAAGTAAGTGACGATTGATGTAATACTAAAGTAAGTGACGATTGATTTAATACTAAAGTAAGTGACGATTGATTTAATACTAAAGTAAGTGACGATTGATTTAATACTAAAGTAAGTGACGATTGATTTAATACTAAAGTAAGTGACGATTGATTTAATACTAAAGTAAGTGACGATTGATTTAATACCAAAGTAAGTGACGATTGATTTAATACTAAAGTAAGTGACGATTGATTTAATACTAAAGTAAGTGACGATTGATTTAATACTAAAGTAAGTGACAATTGATTTAATACTAAAGTAAGTGACGATTGATTTAATACCAAAGTAAGTGACGATTGATTTAATACTAAAGTAAGTGACGATTGATGTAATACCAAAGTAAGTGACGATTGATTTAATACTAAAGTAAGTGACGATTGATGTAATACTAAAGTAAGTGACGATTGATTTAATACTAAAGTAAGTGACGATTGATTTAATACTAAAGTAAGTGACGATTGATTTAATACTAAAGTAAGTGACGATTGATTTAATACTAAAGTAAGTGACGATTGATTAAATACTAAAGTAAGTGACGATTGATTTAATACTAAAGTAAGTGACGATTGATTTAATACTAAAGTAAGTGACGATTGATTTAATACTAAAGTAAGTGACGATTGATTTAATACTAAAGTAAGTGACGATTGATTTAATACTAAAGTAAGTGACGATTGATTTAATACTAAAGTAAGTGACGATTGATTTAATACTAAAGTAAGTGACGATTGATTTAATACTAAAGTAAGTGACGATTGATTTAATACTAAAGTAAGTGACGATTGATTTAATACTAAAGTAAGTGACGATTGATTTAATACTAAAGTAAGTGACGATTGATTTAATACTAAAGTAAATGACGATTGATTTAATACTAAAGTAAGTGACGATTGATTTAATACTAAAGTAAGTGACGATTGATTTAATACTAAAGTAAGTGACGATTGATTTAATACTAAAGTAAGTGACGATTGACTTAATACTAAAGTAAATGACGATTGATTTAATACTAAAGTAAGTGACGATTGATTTAATACTAAAGTAAGTGACGATTGATTTAATACTAAAGTAAGTGACGATTGATTTAATACTAAAGTAAGTGACGATTGATTTAAACAAAACTACGTCACACTTATTGGTTTGTGTTTACATTTAATTAAAACAAAAAAAAACATTAGAGTTATAAGTAAGAATTTAAATGGCATTAAAATAACATTTAAATAAAACATACGAACAGAAAACACGAAATATTATGTGTATTCGTAAGATTTTCATACTAAAAAAAACAGCAGCAATTGCTGAGGCTGTGGTCTTCTTTACAGAAACTAAAGAAAAACATCAATTGACAGATTAGTAATTTGAAGGAAAACAACAAAATGATGATTGTCTTAGTGTTATTTGATATATTCCAATCTGAATGGAAATTTACTTTGCGTAAAAATAGTCAAATTTTATTTCTTTAGGGCTAAAACAATAACAAGGTTAATTTATGTGGTCTTTAAAATATCAAATATTAGTCGAGTAATTTTATTTTGTTTCAGCATAAAAATGAAAATAAATTCCCCGTTAAAAAAAACTGGTTATATAATGAAACATAAGGTTGGAATGTCGATTGGTCGAATAAACCAATGTTATATTACTGAGTAATTGGAAAGAGGCACTTTGTACTTTTTAGCTTTAGTATAAAGTACAGAAAAAAAGACTCAATGAATATTAAAAAGAATCGATATATTTTTTTGTAATTTAGAAAGATTAGATGAGGTTTTTTTTCTATGAAAAATGTTAAAATCATCATCATCATCATCATCATCATCATCATCATCATCATCATCATCATCATCATCATCATCTACAATTAGCAGCAGTTTCCGATCCTTCTCCTGGCTACATCATCATCATCATCATCATCATCATCATCATCATCATCATCATCATCATCATCATCATCAGCATCATCATCATCATCATCACTACAAATATGTTGACTTCTTGGCCTTTTAGCTAGGAGCGAAATGTAGTATCTGTTTTGAATCTGCACTTATTTTTTTATGTATTCGGTCAGTGAAGTAGAAATCCTTCACGACCAAGGCAATTGAATTGTTTGTTCCCATCCAGAGTACCCCTTTTGTAGGAGCTGGATTTTTCTTCACCTTAAGTATTGACGCTGTGCCTAACTCTGCTCTCGCGGGAGGAAGTAAATAGGAACAGCATCAACAACAACAACAAATTTATTTAAAAAAATAATAAACGCATGTATTTAATTATCAGCAGAAAATTGTTGGTAATTATTGCGTTTAATCCTAACTTGATTTGAAAAAAGCTGATCATTCCAAAGTTATCGAGGTTGTTTCTGTGTGTAAATATACGCGTGTGAAAACGTAACCGAAAAAAGATAATGAACGAAAATTATGATTTTGAATTTTAAACTTAATTCATTAAAACGCTTGAAATAATATTTAAGAAATTAATAGCAAGAACAGTTTTTGTATACATAAATAAAATAGCATAATCAAATTATAAGTGAATAGTAATACATATGATTTTATTAGACAATTTAACAAAAATAAATATGCAAATAATGTATAGTTTTGAATGTGTTTAGTCAGGTTTTCTGTGAATATATATACGATATGTGATTGCACTAGTGTTTTGATTCTATTTATCTTGCTCCGACAAGGTAAGATGTGACACAAGGTCAGGAAAGTGGGAAAGAACCAGCGCTCGAGAATTTGATCACTCTGGTTGTTTAAAAATTGTCTGGGCAGCCCCGTCGGCATTCCCCGGTAGGGGCGCCTCAGACAGTAAGCAATAAACTTGCTCCTCCCCAAAGAGGGGAGGCAAAGCCTGTGAGGGTGAATCTCCTAGAACTGCACAGGACCGACAACCCCCCAATAGACCAGCATAAATCCAGACCCGAAGGCCCGGACGATTCGGATAAATGAAAAAAAAACAAAACTCTCGCATTTATTCATTTATTCATTTAGATAGAGTACTAAAAGCTAAAATCTGGTGGTTTTCTGGTGATCTTATTGCCGATCTAGCGGGTTTTGCAAATCTCAGTTGGCCAGATTGGGCTAAACTCGAGGCTGCGAACCATTGATCAATGCCTTAACAGTCGAGACGCCGCCGCAATTCTTCAAAGAAGGGAGAAGAGTAATATATATATATATATATATATACGAGAGAGAGAGAAAGAGAAAGAGAGACTGATGGTTCGGCTTATTTGGTAAGGAGAGCCAAAGTCGTTCATCTTGTTCCCAGTTTATCTCGATGGAGGAGGGCAGACGACGATGCCTGTCTGAATGGTTCTTTGAATTTGCCGTGACAGATGCAGTTTTAATTTTGGCAGAAGGAGAACAAGTCTTACAGAAGAAAAAGACGGATACAAACAGAAATGGCCGATGAAAAATATGGGATATGTTTACAAAGAAACTTTCTTGGCGGGGAGGAAGGGAAGTAGACGATAAATGAAAGAACAAAACGTTTTCAGTGTCGGGTATCATATCTTACTGGCGATCAGAGCGTTTGCTTAGTTATTCTGTAACTGTGTTCGAATCTTGCGACAGTCTGAAATTATAATCTCCTACACTGATGATAGCGGAAGCTTGGAACGCGGGAGCTTAATAATAATTATTTAATAATAATTATTTAATAATAATTTTCGAATTTTAATATTTTAATATCAAAATATATGTATGTATTTTAAGTAAACATTGTTTAACATAACATAATTTTTTTCAGCTTGATTATAATTTTTAGTTTTTCAATTTTTCTAATAATTTTTTTCTATTAAAATAAAAAAAATATAATGAATGTTCCAAAAGTATCACTAGCATTTTCGATTATTCCTCGAGTGCCCCTTTTTAGGGTATCTGGATCTAACCCACATTAAATACTGATGTGATACTATGGACTACCCCTCCCGATCCAGAGTCGAGACCAGTTCAATTTCAGGAAATGATTAACCAAGGCACACAAATGCGATCGGAGATAGGATGGGTAGTCAGCTAGTAGCGGTCGAATCATTTTTCGCTTATCAGTCATTCTGAGATAAAGACTAGACGTTAAGGATTTCCGGTCCTGAGTCAATATATTTAGGAGTTTCAGTTAGTTTACAACCGTTTTTATAGCTTTTACGACAGTTCACGTTAGTTTACGGCAGTTTGCGACTCGGAGACAAGACCAATAAATCGGAGCAGGTCAGGCCGAGCCAACGATGAGATGAGTTGATTACTTGAAAGATTGTTAGATCATTTGACGGCTCCAGGAAGTACATCCCTCCTGATGCAATCTTCTACCTATATATAACAGTCAAGATGGAGTATTGCTGTCACATGTGGGGAGATGTGACTTAGAGCACTCTTTATTGCCTTGACAGAATTCAGAATCGTCTTTCAAATCTAGTTGATCTCTTCAGTTCCTTACAGTCCCTTTTTCATAGAAGAGACGTTGATAGTCTCTCTCTACTCTATCGTTATTTCCATTGAAGGTGCTCGACTAAGCTTAAATGTCTCGTTCCTCCGTGTAAGACATTCACAGAAAAGAACTCGCCCTCTTACCACAACGAAGAAAAACTTCCCTTTCTTCCTCGGTGTACCTGTTGCATAGCACTACTCCTGCCTGGACTGTGGCAGTACACGTTTCGTATCTAGTCCCATTACGGGCCGTGGCTTTACTCGTTTCGTATACTCTTCCCTGAAAGGGCCGTGGCAGTTCACATTTAATACTCGTCATTTTTTAAAACATCATAAATCACATAGTTCATATATTGTTTGCATACCTTAGATTTCTTCATCGTCGTGTAGAGGCTCGTGTCGTCTAGTGGATGAATTTTCTCTTTTTTCATTCCTGCCGTGAACCACGTTGTCCGTTGTCTGCAACAAAATCTTCCCGACCGACTCACCAACAACACTCTCTTTAAGTTTAAATTCTTTTTATTACAAGCGTTAGTTATTTAATCAGCTGGGAGTCACTCACTACGTCGAGAGAGAGAGAGAGAGAGAGAGAGCAAATCACTACTTTATCGTAGTTACTTAACAATTATTTTCTTAACCATTCATAGAGTGGGGAAAGGATATCTATCGCCTGTATTTTCTTAGGGAATTATTTCCCTTAAATCAAATTGCTGACTACATCAAAATCATGTCTGATAGGTTCGCTTCCAAAACCCAGACTAACGAAACTCGCTTCTCACAAAGAACGAGTGACGTCACGGATCCCTCTGTTTCCTACGCAAGGGCCTGTGACGTCACAGAGCCTCTCCCATGTGCACACTGACCCTTGATCTGGAGTCTCGTCACACGGTGGCCTTGTCACGTCTGTGATTTCCGCCTGTGAGAACAGGCCCTATTCTGCACTCGATTGCCGGGTCCACCCCGCGTTAATTCGCGCAAGTTAAACCAACGATTTTCTAACAGATACGTCCATATCCATAGGGCCATTATCCAACATACCCAGCGTCAAGCGAAATTTCCACGAACAAAGTTGCTTCAAAAGGGAACACATTGCCGCGGGACTACTTCCCCGCAGATTACAATCATTCCATCTACTAAACCCTTATCCTCGAGTAGCATTTAGCCTTGATAAATGTCGATTTCTTTTAGTAAAAACAAACCTTTAACGATCGACCAACCTACCGAAAGCTTCTCATAGAATAATAACTTCAAATCACAAATATCCTTTTATCACATAAAGCGAAGCAAAAAAATAGAAAAATAAATATCTATTTTTATACTAAAGCTGAAACAACCAGCGTTTGTTTCCATAAAGTTTTTTTTTATATATATTTTAATTACAAAAATAATTGCTACAGTATCTCTCGGTTTTGGGATTGAGTTATGTTTGAAACAAAATACTCCCATTGCAATTGTTCTAATTAACCGCAATTTCCATTGTTCTATTTGGGCTGGTAAATATCTGCCCCGTTTGAGGGTACTTAATAAAGTGTAGAAACGAACTTGTAATTTTATTGGCCCCCACCCTCTCTTCTTCTCTGCACTCTCTCTCTCTCTCTCAGACGTGATGTTGCTAGTCTCAGTCTTTTCTATAAATACTATTATGGCACGTGTTCTTAAGAGTTATGTGATCTATAACCTGTTTCCTTTGTACCAGCTCGTTTGACCAGTCTCCATCAATTTGTTGTTTTAATACCTAATTGTAATACAGCTTCCTATTTCAGTAGCTTCTTTTCAAAAACTGCAGTCTTGTGGAAATCCCTTCCTGCTGACTGTTTTCCTCCTACCTATAATCTTGGTCTTTTCAAGACTAAAGCCAATAGGCATATCCTGTCTTTGCGATAATCATATTCGGTTCTTGTTAGCTCCGTATATCAAATGGCTTCATACCTTGTCTGGACAGATTTCCATGAAAAAAATGACTCACCCAGAGGACTATATTTAACTAAGCGTCTATCACGCTTACCTTCTTACTGTTTGTTGTTTGGACCCCTCGCTTTTATTTTATACAGTATCTATAACTTCACTTCTCTCTCTTTCTCTCTCTCCTCCTCCTCTCTCTCTCTCTATTTCTCCCTCTCTCTCTCTCTTTCTCTCTTTCTCTCTCTTTCTCTTTTTCTCTCTTTCTCTCTTTCCCTCTCCCTCTCTCTATTTCTCCCTCTCTCCCTCTCCCTCTCCCTCTCTCTATTTCTCCCTCTCTCCCTCTCTCTTTCTCTCTCCCCTCTCTCTCTATTTCTCCCTCTCTCTCTCTTTCTCTCTCCCCCCTCTCTCTCTCTATTTCTCCCTCTCTCTCTCTATTTCTCTTTCTCTCTCTCTCTCTCTCTTGCTCTGTTTATTAACAGTCGAAAATAATGTAGAATTATCTACTCTTTTTCTACACACTTACACATACATTCACCAGAGGGCGCGTCAGACCCGAATTGCTTCCCTTTTTCACGATGATACGGGGTGCTCTCATCCGCACCTAAAAAGGGATTCATATGACAATCTGGTGAATCTTTAGTTCAACCCCTATATTTAAAACCCCACAATTTACGCAAATTCACCCACTATTTTGGTTTTAATGAATAAATTGAAGTTTTATCGGTAAACGCTATGTAGTCGGCATCACTACGATATTTAAACTCTCTATGTAGAAAGATTTAAATGTTTCTCAATGAAATTGATTATTCATTAGAATTGGAATTAGACTTATGTCCTTTCTCCAAGCAGAAAAATGGCTGCCGACAGTTACCCCCCGATAAAATCAGAAATTTTATTTTATTTTAAAAACTACTGAATGATTTTACGTAATTTTAAAAAAGCAAATTGCACAAAAACTTTATTATGTACGTACCTGTTAGCTTAAAAAAAGCCTGTACACCAAAATTTACGCAAATTCATCCTGTATTTTTGTTTATAACGAATGAATAAATCGAAGTTTTATCGGTAAACGCTATGAAGCCGGCATCATTACGAGATTAAAACTCTCTATGTAAGAAGAATTTATTAAAGGGGAAATAACCATTGAAGATTTAAATGTTTCTCAATGAAATTGATTATTCTTTAGAATTGGAAAAATTGCCTGAATAACAATTTGAGTTATGGCCCTTGTCTACACAGAAAAATGGCTACCGACAGCTATCCCCGATAAAATCAGAATTTTAATTTTATTTTAAAAACTACTGAATGATTTTACGTAATTTTTTTATGTACAGTCTTTCCTTAAGCCACCACGTGAGTACATAATACAGTTTATACGTTTTTTAGCTGTATGTATTTAATTGTTCATATAGGGGTTAATCTGGAGATTTTCCATGAAAATCTCATTCTGTTTCTTTCGGTTTCGCCTCTCGTGAACACACGCGCCAGCACACGTGCGCTACGCACGCGCATTTCTACGGTATGTAAGACATTACCATCAATATTTACACATCAATATTTACACACACACACGTACACACCCGTTTTAGACCTTATATTTTACGCAGTGTAAACTATGTACACATTTTTATGGACACAATCTCAAAGCGAACATTGTCAGTTTGGCGAAGAATAAATGTTTTTGCAAACATCATCGTTTTTGTGTTGTTTCTTTGTTTCCTTTGTAATAAGGATTAGAACATGCGTCTGCAAACTTCTTTAGTGATAAAGAAAGAAAACAATTGAAATATGGTAATAGTGTGTAGAATTCGGTATGTTCGGACTACTGTTCTCATCTTGGGTGTTTTTATCAAAACGTTTCGGCCGATGTAAACTCCGACCTTCTTCAGGGGATGTACCTTGTCGAACTCGGGAATCTGGACGGAATTATCAACCCTTATCTCGCAAATTCTGAAAGCATAATATGGTAATAGTGCATAATAAAGGAAAGGGAATATCAACACAAGTAGCAATCTTATTTAACCCTAGCTGTAGACATAAAGTGAAATATATATATATATATTTAAATATTTTCTTTGTCGTACAAACCTTTAAAATGGCATTGAAGAGACAATATTTATTACTCATAATACATTAAGAAATTAAAAAGATGAAAGGGCAGCTGACCGGTTTCGTACCTCGCTCAACAGAGCCAAATATCGAGGTATTGTATAAAAAATATAAAAAAGATGCTATGAGAATTATAGCGAAGGAAAGGGGTAAAAAAGGGTAAACAAAAAGAAATAAAAGTTCAAACAAATAGAAACAACATTAAGCCCGAGGAGATTTTCTCTTTGCTTGCAAAGAGAAGGTCTCAAGGACTTAATATAGATTGTTTCTAGGATCTTGAGATGATAGGGAGAGTGCGACTTATTAAGAATGGAGAATAAGTCGACACTGAATTTAGAGGCACAGGTGCGGTTATTTATGAGATGTTCACCTATCGACGAACCATAAGTATTATATATATATATATATATATATATATATATATATATATATATATATATATATATATATATATGAAGTGGAGAACTAAACGCGAACTTTTAGGAAAGGTAAAACCTATTGTGAAAAGTATACAGCTCAATATACCGGATAGAGCAGATAGATAAATAGAAGGATGAAAAGGAATTAGAATAGCGACGGAGGCAGATCTTTTTTCAATTCAGTTGCTCAATGCAAGGTATATTCCGTAAAAAAGCAACTGATTAAATTAATTTTTTCCTTAAGTCATGCTTTTCAAAGATCACAATCTTATCATCAAATATACCTTGCATTGAGCAACTGAAGTGAAAAAAGATCTGCCTCTGTCGCTTTTCTAATTCCTTTTCATCCTTATATATATATATATATATATATATATATATATATATAGAGAGAGAGAGAGAGAGAGAGAGAGAGAGAGAGAGAGGGAAAGAGAGAGTGAGAGAGAGAGGGGGAGGGAGAGCTAAAGACTAATTTTTTAATTTGTCTTTTTGTTTTCCTTTTTTTTAATTAAACTGGCTTTCTCCAGGTTCAAACGACCTCACCCGAGCTCAACGGGTGACCCAACGGGCCACATTTTTTCTTTTCTTTCTGGTACAATAATACTTTTCATTTTTATCGACGCCGAGACACTTTTATTGAAGAATCCCCTCGGCAGACCGGCCATTTGTTCCGAAAACAATCAAAAGCAATCCGGATTCCGGAGCAGGTAGACGAAGCGATAAGCACCAAGCCTTACCATTTGAAGTTCAACGGAGCGAAGACTTGCACATGTCCTTGAGGGGCTGAGCCTTATTTATTATCCGGATTAGAATCGGGAACACCCAACCTTCTCGAGGGCCAGTCGGGTGACTCGCATCTGGAAAAGACTCGAACGATGGCACCGACTTTTTTAATGATGTCTACACAAGATAGGGGAACAGATCGGCCGTTTTGACGAGGGAACCTGTTGACTGCCTGTTGATTTTAGAACCAGCGTCGTCAGATATGAGCGGATTTTACGATAAGAGGCCCTTAATATTATAAGAGTTGGAGGATTCAGAAATATGAGTGAAAAATAGAATTAAGGGGCCACAATCGGACACAACAGACTTTTTAAGTTTTTACTTAAGTTCACCGCAAACAAGGCACAAGGCCACTAAAACAGAGGGCTACTGTGAATTAGAGGAATCTTATATGACCAGTTATGCAACGAGATGCTTGTTCACATTACATTTAAATGTATGTATGTTAGTACGGTCAGGGAAACAGGAAGCAGGAAGGGAATTTCCAAATGCTAACAGTACGAGGAAAAACTATTAGAGTATTGATTTACCTCCTCTCCAGGAGTTAGGCACAAGGCCAGTTTTTATCTTACTCCCACAAGTAAGATGTGACCCAATGTCGGGTCGGGAAAGTGGGGTTTCAAAATTGCCTGGGCAGTCCCGTCGGTATTCCCCGGTAGGGGCGCCTCAGGCAGTAAGCAATAAACTTACTCCTCCCCAAAGAGGGGAGACGAAGCCTGGGAGGGTGGACCTCCTAGAACTGCACAGGACAGACCCATAGACCCGCGTAAATCAAGCCTAGAAGGCCAAGACAATACCAGTCTATGGGGTGCAGTATCCATCGGAACAGATACTACACTTTGATCTTAGCCAAAAGGCCAAGAACAAAACTATTAGAGTAGAAAGCTCTCCAGTATTTGGGGACCTCAAAAGTGAAGGGGTGGGATCTTGCTGATTGACAGTTTATTCAGGGCTATTTACGTAGAGGGACCCCAGTGCAGCACATTCGTTTGAACACATTCCATTAAAGTATTTGTAAAACAAGCACAGGGATGCAACACTCCGACGATGGGACGGAGGTTGAAGCATGGAACATGGTTGATAGTGATGAACCTCTTAGATAAGAGACTCATATTTGGACCCTTTCTAATATGGAGAGGCTAGTGGTTGGTGCACCAGCCCAGATGTGACAACAGTACTCCATGTATGAGCGAACGATAGCTTTAAAAAGATATAGGATACTTTAAGGTGTGAGAAGTTTTCTAGCTCGGTAGAGGGAGCCTACCTTCCTTGCAGCAGCCTTGGCAGTATCTTCTATGTATTTGTTCCAAGACATGTTAGCCCTAGTAGTTTGAATGACGAACTTTCAGTCATGACAATCTGTGGTTGAAATAGTTGTGACAGAATATTGGGTAAACGTACCGTTTCCCGACTCATGTAATTTTATCGGAAAGACGATATGCAGTAACACAAACAATTGAACTTTTTCAAGATTATGACATGCTGAAGGTATTGGTGTTAAAATCAAGGTACTCTCATAGATGACGCACCATGTTTCCGTGACTTCGCGTCGTCAACGTTCGGGCAGGTCTCGGAAGCGCCCGAGGGTTGTCGAAACTATTAACCAATCCGTCAGCTCGTTGAATCTCCCGAAGCACTAATTAAGTTTTGCCAGCGAAATAAACAAACAAAAAATGCGATAAATGTCAACGTATGTGTCAAAAACAAAAAATATCATTATTCGGTGTTTTTGTTAAGAAAAAAGATTTTTACAAACATTTTTTAAAAAGTCATTGAAAAAAATTTACAAAACAAAAATAAAAATAATTTGCTTATTCGGTGATTTTGTTAACAAGAAAAAAACATTTTTACAAAAGATTTAAAAAAGTCATTGAAAAAATTTACAAAACAAAAATAATTTGCTTATTCGGTGTTTTTGTGAACAAGAAAAAACATTTTGACAAAAGATTTTTTAAAATCATTGAACAAAATTTACAAAACAAAAATAATTTGCTTATTCGGTGTTTTTGTGAACAAGAAAAAACATTTTGACAAAAGATTAAAAGAAAAATCATTGAACAAAATTTACAAAACAAAAAAAACATTTGCCTAACAAATCAAACAACATTTTCTTTTGAAACTTTCTGGAGCACAAACAACAAAAAAACATTTATTTAAAAACATTAGATTAACAATTGCACCTTCGACAAAAGAAAACACAACAAAAATAAACATCTAATTACAAACAGTTGTTTAGCTATGGTTTGTTTGTTCTTTATTTTCATATAAGTATTTTAGTTTGATTTTCTTTGGCGTAATTTATCGGCTGCCAATCTTATATTTAGTGTTTGGCAGTTTTCATCTCCTTTCCGCCTCGTCAACTCTCGGGTGCTTCCGGACCTGCCCGAACGTTGACGACGCGAAGTCACGGAAACATAATGCGTCATCTATAAGAGTACCAAAATCAATTTAGTATTACGTATAAAAACACACCTTTTAAATTAGTAAATTAGAATGGCGTTTTTCTAAAATGGACGCTAGTCGATATAAAACTGAAAACGAAATATAGGTATGACGAAAAAAAAAGAACAGCCTTTTAATGATTTATATAAAAATCATTTATTTAAAACAAAATACGTATGTTGTGAAACAAATATTTTTATAAATATGTTAATTGTTTTAAATACATTTCTTTTATATAATTCACCAAAAGACTTTATTTCTTTTCGTTTGACCTCTTCTCCCTTCCAGTTTTATACCGACTAGTTTTGTAGGCGTGCGGACCATAGCTTGTTCAGATATTGCGTCTTAGAGAAAATGCTAAGATCCACGCTTACATTAGAATTGTTGAGGAAATGTTTAAAACAGAGTAAAAACAGATAAAACATGGAAAAAACATGTATGAAAGTTGAATGGAAGATAAAACATGCATGACTTGAAGGAAGAATAAAACGTAGTTCAAAAGTAACACAAAATATTTATATATTTACAAATCTTAGTTTGAAATGTTTGTTGGAAGTCAGTTCCGAGAATAGTAAAAAGCCGTGTGTGTGACCATGTTTGTATGTGTGTGTGTGTAGCTATGTGTGATGCTTGGCGTTAGTATGTCGAAGTGTGTGAATGTGCTTGTCGCCTTTTGTTCGTGGTTGTACGAATGTGTGTGCGTGCACATGAGTTGATAAGTCGTTTAGGCATTTGGATGTGTGTGTGTGCCTTTGTCAGCAGTGTGTTGAAGAATGATAGGAGTGTACGCCTTTGTTTGTATGTGTGTGTGTGTGTGTGTTTAGTAGTCATCCGACGCGCTGGCACCCCTTGCCCAAAGGCGAGGAGTAGCCGAACTTGTCCTCTCTGTTAAGCGTTCGAGGGAAAAAGAGGAAAGAGAAAAGAGGAAAGAGACAGATTTTGTTGCGCGGTCTGCTTTTATATGTTTGACCAATGGTTTGGCCGACGGAGTTGAGAGAAACCCACGTGATCAACATTTTTGGCTTTTTTGCGCTTTTTTGTTTATAAACGAAGGTGGGCTCCCTCTACCGTGTTAGAAAACAAAAAATATATATGTTTATGTCCAGTACAATACACCATTATTTTTCATCGAAGTCGCTCTAGACAAGACATACAACAACTTGATGTAACGGTCTAATCAAAGAAGGTGGGCTCCCTCTACCGTGCTAGAAAACTTCTCACACATGACAGTATCCTCTATCACTACAAAACCACCATCTGCCCATGCATGGAGTAGATGTTGTCACATCTGGGCTGGTGCACCATCCACTAGTCGCTCCCTCTCAGACAAGGTCCAAAAAGCGTATCTAATCTAATAGGCCCCTCACCATCCACCAAGCTCCTGCCCCTGTCCCATCGCCGCAATATTGCACTATTCTGCTTGTTTTACAAGTACTTCAATAGAATGTGCTCCGATGAACTTGCTGCTCTGGTAACCCCTAGACGTAAATACACTCGACCAACCCGGCAATCATCTAGATCCCATCCATTCACTGTGGAGGTCCCCAGATGCCAGAGAGCCTTCTACTCCAATAGCTTCTTTCCTAGATCTGCCGGCCTTTGGAACTCCCTCCCTGCTCCCTGTTTCCCCGACTCTACCGACATGCAGAAATTTTAAACTCATGTGAACAAGCATCTCGCTGCACAGCTTTCAATTTAGGATGACCCCATAAACTTTCACCCTAATTCTAAGTAGCCCCTTACGTCTACAGTGGCAGCTTGCTTTGTTTGGGGTGAACTAAGTTAAAAAAAAAAAATTAAAAAAAAAAAAAATTATCCTCATGTCAGGTTGTTCTGACAAACTCCTCTACAGAGAAACCGAAACTGAGAATGATGTCTATAGGTAATTTAAATGGTCTTTTTGTTTTATTTTACTTCACTCGAAGTTCTCAGAAATCAGGTGCCCCTTTCCTAGGGCCAACAGTTGATCTCTTTACTTGTCAAACGTTGAGTTAGTAAAGAAGTTAAGAACATTAGTTTTTTTCCTCCCAAATTGATCAATTAACTATGTTATAGTATATCTTTCTTGTGGTCTTTATGTCTTACCGGATTCCAGGACAAGAATTTATCTAGTCTGGTGGAGTATATCCAGCTACATGGTGTTACTTCAGGTAACATCACTAGGAGAATGTTAACTATTTCTCGTATAAGTCAGTGTATAGCCATACAGAAAAGATTTTATATGTGCTGCGAATAATTTGTTATTTTGAATATTTCGTCAGGGTTTACTTGTAGGGGTATAGTATCCTCATGTCATGTTGTCCTGACAAACCCTTGTACAGAGAGACCGAAAACACTCGAGGAGGTGCTGAGTCGGTAATTCAAACGCTTTTTCTTCGGGGAGGGTAGATTCTCGGATCTTATCAGCTCGAATCTCATTGGATATTTCCTCCACTTTTCTAACTTTGAGTAGTGGTAGAAAAACAATAGCACCTTCTTTTGTGCAACAGTCCATGGTTGGGCTTTTAAGCTTCTAATGTTTCTTTTTGTTGTTGCTGTATTTGATGGAGATAGGGGGCCAGGACCGTTTGTCTCCAGGCCTGATGGCTGACCCTGGTTGGCCTCTGTATTGGCTGGAGCACCATTTCCAGAGGCAGGAAGGTTCACACCATTGCTTACATATTCCCGCCTGATGTATGAACGGGTTGATGGACCCTTTTTATCCTGGGTGCCGGCCTGCCAGTATTTATTTTTGTGTATTCATATTTTTTATTATTCATTTCCTCATTGTCAACGGCTTCTAATTGTTTATTCGTAGCTGACCTCTATGAGTAGAGGGGGTGCCCCCGTCCGCAATTCGGGAGACGTGCTGGATGGCTTGAGGGGTCAGCACACCATTTTTTGAATATTTGTTCAGGGTTTAGTTAAAGTCAAAAGTATCCTCATGTCAGAGTCTCTGACAAACCCATGTACAGAGAGACCGAAGACACCCGAGGCTGGTGTCTAGTAGGCATTCAAATCCTCCCCAAATGTGTGTGTGTGCGTGTGTTTACCTAAACACCAATATTTTTCTTTTAGTTTTTGACATTATAAACATTATAAATACCATCATTCTAAAACAGACCCTCAAAACTGTTTTTGGTGTGAAATTTGATGCCAAACATTCTGGCCCGAAAATAAAGAAATAGTTTCAAACACACGACTGTTTTTTTCTTTCTTTTCTTTCCATTTATTTATTTTATTTTTTGTCCTCTTAGAATTTGAAATACTTAATAAAAACTACTAGAAGGCAAAAGACTGAACTGCTTTAAATCACATTAAAGTGAAGTGGCATTTGATCACAACGGCAGATCTGTACTTCAAATATAAACTGGACTTTTCTTGGTTGTTTGTTGGTTGGTTTATTTTACCGAAATTTACAATGTTGTTCTGTCTGTTTGTTTGTCTTCAAACTTTGTAATATTATGTTAACTTTGCTTGACATTTGAAGAAACCCGCTCAACTTATTGATGCTCACGTGCGCTCCACCACTGGAGCTGAACATGCAAGATTGTGCTGAGGTAATTATGCCGTGATAACGTATTGTATAATGATTACTGGAATAATTAAAATCTTCCTACGGCTCCAGTTTCTTTTCATGTCGTACATCAGACCTTGGTATTTAGTTCTCTTCCCCCCTTTTGGCTAATATTAAAGTGTAGTATCTGTTCCGATGGATACTGCACTCCATAGTCTGGTATTGTCTTGGCCTTCGGGGCTTGATTTACGCCGGTCTATGGGTCTGTCCTGTGCAGTTCTAGGAGTTCCACCCTCCCAGGCTTCGCCTTCCCTCTTTGGGGAGGAGTAAGTTTATTGCTTACTGCCTGAGGCGCCCCTACCGGGGAATGCCGACGGGGCTGCCCAGGCAATTTTTAAATGACCAGAGTGCTCCCATTCTCGGGCGCTGGCTTTTCAAACCCCACTTTCCCGATCCGACCTTGGGTCACATCTTACTTGTGGGAGTAAGATAAAACTGGCCTTGTGCCTAACTCCTGGAGAGGAGTAAATCAATACTTAACGCTGCTTAGACCAGCATCATTAGAGACACTGACTTAAAACAAGTCCGGCAACCTGTATGAATAATTTTCTCTACACTGATGATTCCCGTAAGGAGGAAATGTATACGTATGTAGATAAAAGCAACAATTTATAATTATATATATATATATATATATATATATATATATATACACATTCACATTCAATGAACTAAACAATTACAATTGTTCCAAGAATTAGAACATTAAGTCCAGTATAGCACACGATCGCTTCCAAAACATTTTGGAAATTATTTTATAAATTGATAAAGCTAATCCAAAACGTCCCTTCATCAGCGCCTTTAGCAACACGTCTTACAGAAAATAAACGAAAAAATTAAAAAGTTCGTCGTAGAGAAACATCTATTGACAGAAAGAGTCACCGGTTGATATGTTAGCAGCATAGGAGGGGGAAGAACAGAATGACACCCACAAACCAAAACACTGGTACATATAGAGGAAACAGTCCAATATGTTCCATGGATTTACACTTTTAGATTATGCAATAAATAAATAAAAAAAATGAAACAATACTGGTCAACGCTGATGATAGAATTTTATTCCGAAATTAATAAGATTAAAGTAAAAAAAAATTTTTAAATTAATCTTGCATTGATAATGGCTTATGTTTTTGTGTTTTTTGATGAAAAAAAAATAATGCCACAATACTGGTCAACTCTGATGATGGAATTTTATTCCGAAATTAATAAGATTAAAGTAAAAAAAAAAATCTTGCATTGATAATGGCTTATATTTTCACTTATATAAATTTACTTCTAGGAGTATTATACCCTTGGAATACTCTTAAATTAACTTTAGAAGTAAAAATGAATAAATAAATAAATAAATAAATATGTATTTAGATATTTATACTTTATGTGTGTATGTATATATATATATTTTTTAAAATTTATTTATTTATTATTTTTTTATTTTTATTTTTATTTTTATTTATTTTTTATTTGTTTGTTTATTTATTTTTTATCCCTAGTTCCCCCCTTCCCCAACGTCTCTTATTATTCCCCCCCCCCTCTTCCCCTGTTCCAACGGTTCCCTCCTTGGCTTTGATCCATTTCATAATTCAAATTCCTTCTCAAATTTCAAATCTCATTTCTAAATATATTTTTTCCATAAGTTATCTCCCTTTGATGACGCATATTACAATAATTGCAGCCCACACGTAAATTTAAATTTTAATTGAATAAAGAAGAAAAAAAAATTAATTAATTAATGAATCATATAAAATATAATATAATAAAATTATAATAATTAGTATATTAATAAGCAAATGTTTATAATATTTTAACTTTAGTTGATTTTGACATTCTCTGCGTTCCTACTACTTCCAATTGTCTGCTGTCGTATTTCTATGTTTTGACACCGGTTTTTCCCGTTTTTTAGACCCACTCGGTCTTTTATTGTTGTCTTCTGAAAATGAAAGTTTTTCTTTCGAAAATTTAAGATTACCCTTTGCATAACTGTTACTTACTGGACAGTATTTACTATTTTGGTATTTAATCAGTTTTTCGTGAAATTATTAATAAATCTTTTTGAGTTTCACTTTCTCTCTTCGTTTATTTCTTTTCACTGTTCCATCTTACGGCAACTACCTCGCATTGCTATAGCCTCGGACGACTAATCTGCACTTATTTTTACCAGCAATGCTTCAAGCAAACTACAATCTCCTTTTATATATATATATATATATATATATATATATATATATATATATATATATATATATATATATATATTTCCCCTTTTGTAATAAATTGAATGTTATTGAAGGAATTAAAAGATGGTGACCAGGCTCACCGTCGCTTAACTTCGGTGATCTAAGTAGAACCGGTGTATCAACGTGATTATGCTGCAAAGCCCAACCAATTAATCTTCTTTCTTTCTCGCAGGTGAGTTTCTTTTTGTTTTTTTTGTATATTAATTAAAAAAAAATTTTTTTTGTTCCCCCAAATGAAGCATATTGCAACTGAAGCATGAGGGGCTACTCTGATAGAGGTAATGTTTATAGCTGGGCACTCTGGGTGGGGCGTTGGGCAGCAAGATGCTTGTAAACGTTACGTTTACATTTCTGCATGTTCGTACAGTCGGGGAAAAAGGTATCAGGGAGGGAATTCCAACGGCAAGAGTCCGTGGAGAAAGGCTATTAGAGTAGAAAATGTTCCGGCATCTAGGGACCTCTACAGTGAAGGGGTGGAATGTTGCTGCTATTCAGGTGGGTTTGATATTCACGTTACAGTAAATTCGTCGGAGCACAAGCCGTGAAAGTACTTGTTAAACAAGTACATGGATGCAATACTGCGGTGATGCTACAGGGAGTTTAGCTTGGCAGACAGTACGGGGCCTATTAGGTTAGAGTTGAAAAGGAACAGAGTACAAGCAAGTATTTTCCTTTTTCTTTCATCTATTTTTCCTTCCTCTTTCATCTATTTTTCCTTTTTCTTTCATGTAGTTTTTTTTCTTCCTTTTTCTAAATTTTCTTTCATTCGTTCATTTGTTCCTTTTCTTTTTGCTTGCATTCTTTCTTTCTTATTGGTTGGTTGTCCTATTCTTTTCTTATTCTATTCTTGCTCTCTTTCATTCTCTTATGTTCGTTTGCTGAACGTTCTTTTTCTCCCCTTTCATATCTTAATTTTTTACGCGCTTTCTTTTTTTCTCTTCAAAGTGAATCTTGTTTTTGCGTATCAACTCTTGATTGGACAACACCTCATATCCGAAGTTTCTTTAAACCAATCACAACACAATAAATATTCAGTTCCGGTATTTTGCGCGTACTATAAAAACCAAAACGCACAGTATTCTTTCTGTCTTTTCTATTTGTCTTCCACAGAGAACACACGTGCGCACGACGTAATCCTGCAAATATATATAAGGCGAAAGCCCTCGACAAACGTAACGGGAGACTCGCACGAACTTTTGTAGGCCCAGCACACACGCTGCTCACCGAACGCATATATACCGTTCGGTACGTAGATTCTCTCACTAACAAAACAGGCACGCTACCAAACATCTCTATGCCTATTCCGTTTGCACACTTCTAAATGAACGCATGTACACAGTTTATACACGTACTCTCTCACTGGCAAAACAGGCACGCTAATACACATACACACATCGCCATGCTTATCTCATTTCCACACACATAAACGCATGCGGCGCCAGTCGAAACAAATATATGTACTTAATATTTTCTTACAGACAAACAATTCATATTTTGATTTACTTGCCTCCCCACGAGGACACAGTAAGATACGACATCGAGTTTTACTGTGGAGAAAATTCAGCTCCCACAAAAAAGAGGAATTCTGGATTGGGACAAAAATAAAAACTGTCCAAGTCTAGAAGGGGGTTGGAAGCAGTTTATGCAGAAGCGAATGTTGTTTTTAAGAATCGCCCCTCGATTGGATAAACTCTTCAAGTAACAGTCTATTTCAGCCAATCACCGAAGCGAGGATATTCACTGCCGAAAATTCGAGCGTAATATAAAATTCCAAACACAGACGCAACGAGAGATACAAGAACTACTAAAAATAGCGACCGCGCTACTAAAGGAACCCTTACACACAACTTCATAAACACACTCTCTCACTGGCAAAACCAGCACGCTTGTATATACGCACACCTACAATGCTTATTCCATCTACACACATTGTAACACAAAACTCACACGGCGTCAGCCGAAATGAACATATCTACTCAAATTCTCATTTCAGACAAAACAAATTCTCTTCACTTGGACTCCTTGAACTTTCAGATTCATTACCATACTTTATTTTTGGTTGCCAGAAAACTTGTCGGCATTTATGTTGTATAGTTAACAGCCGAGAAATCAAAAGAACGAACAGAAAAACAACCCGGATGCTGTCCGTTTATTGCCCGCAACAGTAAAAGTGTAGTTAAGAGCCGGAAAATCGAAAATACGCAAAATAGGCAACAAATAAACTTATATCAATCGATAGAAAATTTAATTTTCTATCGACTTGCATTGTTTTAAACTTTTGAAACTGTTTGTAAGTTTTGTTATTTAAACATTCTGGCCTTTCTCCGTCTCCATATCCCCTTTCTTCTTCTTTTTTCTTCATTTTCATTTTTTCTTCTTTTCTTCTTCTTTTTTCTCTTTTTCTTCTACTGTTTTTCTTTTTTTTTCTTCTTTTCTTCTTCTTTTTCTCTTTTTTTTCTTCTTCCTCTTCTTCCTCTTCATCGTCTTCTTTTTTCTTCTTCTTCTTCTTCTTTTTCTGTTTTTTTCCTTTTCTTCTTCTATTTCTTCTTCTTCTTCTTCTTCTCGTTCTTCTTCTTCTTCTTCTCGTTCTTCTTCTTTTTCTCTTTTTCTGTTTTTCCTTTTCTTCTTTTTTTTCTTATTTTCTTGTTCTTTTTTCTTCTTCTTCTTCTTCTTCTTCTTCTTCTTCTTCTTCTTCTTCTTCTTCTACTTCTTCTTCTTCTTCTTCTCCTTCTAGTTATTCTTCTTCTTTTTCTTTCTTACTTTTTCGGCAAGCTCAAGGGTATTTTCCCCTCATACTTACTCGCACCCCCACATACACCCCACTCCCACTCCAAGCAAACATAAAACGTTCCTTTTATTGGAAATAATAAAACAATAAAATTCCGTTTCTCTCACGCGCACTTGCTTAGAAGCGCGAAATTAATCGACTAAGGGAAAGAAGAGGGGGAAGAAAAAAAAGAGAGAGGAGAAGAAAAAGAAAGAAAAGTATCAAAGATAAAGAGAGGAGAAGGGGAAGAGGGAGAACACAATGGGGAGGGGAGAATTTAATCGCGTTTCATAATGGCGTCAGTTTCAATTGGTATCTTTATCCTTTTGTAGATGTTTGAGTGAGGCAGGCCAATGAGGGCTGCTCATGTTTTTATGGAGAGGTCGCTTAAACAGATTGGCATCGGTTTTATACGAGTGCTTGAGTTTCGGCGTCCACAAGAGGAAGACATTTCAGAAATAATGTATATATATATATATATATATATATATATATATATTTACACACATATATACATATATATACATATACATATACATACACATATACTTATATATATATATATATATATATATATTATATATTATATATACACATATATTAAATATATATATAGATTTATTATATATATATATATATATATATATATATATATATATATTTACATACATATATACATATATATACATATACATATACATACACATATACTTATATATATTATATATTATATATACACATATATTTAATATATATATATATATATATATATATATATATATATATATATATGTATATAGATGTATTATATATATATATATATATATATATATATATATATATATATATATATATATATATATATCAGTGTCCTTACTTTGAAAATAATATCAATTCCAAAATCTGATCTCCTTTGTGATAAAGTTATAGATATTATTAAGATTTTGTTTTATAAGGAAAGGGGAAAAATGAACAAACAATAAGCGTAATAACTATGAAGGACATAAAGAGTGCATACCCCCGCCAACTCTTTGTAACTATTTTTTTAATTAAGTTGCATATTGATAACGATCAGAGAGTTTATAAGAGCAGACGGTCGCTGGCCGAATAAAACATCTAGCTGTACCTACTGGAAGGCAGCACTTCGAAGTAAGACCTCTACCATGATCATGAAAGGCGGAGGAGGAGGAAGAGGAGGAGGAGAAGGAGGAGGGGGAAGAGGTGGAGTGAGACGTTATTTCTTATATCCATATCGCCCCTACAAGAGGGGGAATTCCGAGGTTGGTATGGTGAATGCTGTTGATGGCCTCCGGCATGTTAAAGTGCTCAGGATTTATAATTATATTATTTTTTTTTAAAAGATAGTTTACCCCAGACAAGGTAGGCCGCCATTGTAGACTGAGAAGATAGAAAAGAGAGGTGGTTGGGGGGGGGGTCAACCCAAATTGGGATCTGCGCAGCGAGATGTCTGTTTACATTAGTTTTAAACTTCTGCATGTCAGTACCGTCGGCGAAACAGGGGGCAGGGAGGGAGTTCCAACGGCCAGCAGCACGAGGAAATAAGCTATTCGAGTAGAAAGCTCTCCGGCATCCGGGGACCTCCACAGTGAATGAATGAGATTTAGTTGATTGTCGAGTTGGTCTAGTGAACTTATGTCGAGGGGGATCCATCCGTGTGTCATATCTTGCTCTGTGCGTAATTCTACTTAACACGATCATACGCTTGGTTCGGTTGAAGACCGGTTCCAGTGAGATCATTGTGCAGAGCGACTACAAATTTAAATGCGAGTTTCGCTAGAGTCTCTTGTCGTCAGCCCTCCCTACATGTCCTAACTATCTGAGCTGCCATTTCCTCATCCTGCCCCAAATCGTCGCGATGCCGTAGCGCCTTCGGATGTCGTAATCACAAACGTGGTCGAGCAGTGTTACTCCCGAGATCCAGCGGCGCAATTTAGTTTCCATGCTGGTGCTACCAGAGTAGAGTGTCTGTAGGACACACACAACGTTATGTTTTGGGGCACGTGCCCAAGCGTTTTTGGAAAAATATAAAAGAATTATGCAGCGCGTGCAACAAAGACGTGAACATGCGAAAAGGAGGAGAAGGAAAATGAACTAAGAAGAAAATAAAAATCGAACGAGTAGTACTTGAACCGTGTTAGCTATATATCTATATAGGATAGCTATATGTATGTATATATATATATATATATATATATATATATATATATATATATATATGTATATATATATATATAATAAACTTGATCTATTTTTTTTTATCTATATAGGATAGCTATATATATATATATATATATATATATATATATATATATATATATATATAGAGAGAGAGAGAGAGAGAGAGAGAGAGAGAGGGAGAGATGAATAATACACTTTATCTATCTATTTTTTATCTATATAGGATAGCTATATATATATTTAATTTATTTTATACGTACATAAAAGTAATTCCTCATCAGCATGGCTAACTTAGACAGAGATCGAACCTTTCTCCGTCTAGAAATATGTACGATTTTTACCACCTAAATATTTAATGTATTTTTATATAATTGTTTTTATTGGCGATTGTAGCGTTCGTTGTTATTTTGCTTACTATTATTTCGATTGTTTCACTTTCCTAAGTGATTAAGATGCAGAAAATTGCATTATTAGTCGCCCTTAACTTCATAGGACGTATTTTTTTCCGTTAATATATATATTTTATTTATTTTATGTATATATATATATATATACATCTCTCTCTCTCTCTCTCTCTCTCTCTCTCTCTCTATATATATATATATATATATATATATATATATATAGATATATATAGATAAATAATAATCTTTATCTATCTATTTATTCATCTATATAGGATAGCTATATATATATATATATATATATATATATATATATATATATATATATATATATAGAGAGAGAGAGAGAGAGAGAGAGAGAGAGAGAGACATAATAAACTTTATCTATCTATTTATTTATTTATCTATATATGCATATCGGATAGCTATATGTATATATTTATATATAGATAGATAATAAGCTTTATCTATCTATCTACTCCTGGTGCTATCAGATCAGGCTGCCTGAAGATACCAGCTTCCTGACCAAAAAATGCACCAAACATTGATGGTATTGTTTTTTTCCTCCCCTTTTGCCAAACTCAACCATGTTCTAGGAGGTCCACCCTCCCAGGCTTCGCCTCCCCTCTTTGGGAAGGAGTAAGTTTATTGCTTACTGCCTGAGGCACCCCTACCGGGGAATGCCGACGGGGCTGCCCAGGCAATTTTTAAACCCCACTTTCCCGACCCGACCTTGGGTCACATCTTACTTGTGGGAGTAAGATAAAAACTGACCTTGTGCCTAACTCCTGGAGAGAAGTAAATCAATACTCGACATCAGACGATCGCTGATCCTGCGGTCACAGAGGACGTCAGTCGTGTTGCGTCATTTGAGCTACGTTGCACTGATGCGTGTAACGACATCGCCGATGATTCTGCTATCACCGCTGAGCGTCGAGCCAAGACACTTCAAGGTATACCTTCAATTAGATTTGTTTCGTTCTCTGCCCATCTCTCTCTCTCTCTGCCCGAATAATGTATCTGTTTATACAACTAAAATACAAACTATGATTATTGGTCCTGCGATTTATAAAATCGGGGGATTTTTTTTTATAGGCATGTCCGTCCGTCCGTCCGTTCGTCCGTCCGTCCGTCCGTCCGTCCGTTCGGATTTTTCTCCGCAACCATCCATTCAATTTCTCTGAAATTTTGCATGAAGTTGTAACTTTTGTCAGGTTAGAAAGTGATATTCTCTGATTTTTGAAAAATAATCTGGTTAGCCCCCCAGGGAGTCAAAAGGCCCCGAAATGGCAAAAAATGACATTTTCTGCCCCATAACTTTTCATCCATCCATTCTATTTTTCTGAAACTTGACCAAAATGTGGAGGCAATTGTTCATAATAGAAAATAAGTATCGCTGACCTTGGAAAACATCCGGTTCGCGCCCCCAGGGGGTCAAAGGGAGGTCAAAAATGCCCTAAATTGCCCAAATTTATTGCATTTTACACTCGCCACATCGAGTCACATACAGAGAGGGACAACGCACGCGCGGCTTGTTATAAATGAGAATTACGTCACTTATTTTAATTAACCAACGCTGCGTCGGACGGTGAAAATTCCAGAGGGGAAAAAACCAAAGGTTTAAAGAGATGCAATCAACCACAGGAAATAACACATCGAATGGTACTCTCTCTCTCTCTCCTAATATTCTCTTGTTACATAATACCGAGGTTAGTGCTGAAGAATCAATCCGATCAAATCATACGTAGGTCAACATATCGTAATTATTAGAGTGACAATGAGAACAAAGGGTAGATTGTTGATTTTAACACGTCTAAAACCAAGCTTCTCTCTTTTCACCACCAACGCTTGGGTTCTCATTTCCACCCAATTGAAATGAACGGCTTTCTTTTTTAGGAAAGCTCCATTCTTTGATAAGCTTCTAAGACTGACTTTCACTCCAGACCTGAAATGGAAGTTTTACATCAAATCTGTTGTTAAAGTCGTTAAGAAAAAAAATTGATTGGAAGTGTAAAAACCATCCTAATAGGTTCTGCTACATTTGCAGACGTATGGTTCTTCTAGACCGTCAAGCAAAAATCACAGATTTGTGAAGAATGGATATCAGGCTTACTTTGGAGTCAAACTAGGAGGCCAAGATAAGTTATTCGCTTCCCATACCTGCTGGGAACATATATAGAGAACTTACGGGATTGGAGGATCAAGAGAATGAAAAATATGCCATTCTGTGTCCCAATCGTCTAAAGGGATGTGAAAGATCATGTTACCAACTGCTACATTTGCATGACAAATCTAAAAGGTGTGATACAATGAAGGCCGCGAGGATAGGAAGTGACTTATCGACAGAGACAAAAGAAAGCGCGGGAGTGGTCAGTTTGCATTTTTTAGGACAAGTGACTAAGACAAGAATACCGGACACGACATTTAGGAGTGACAACGTTTTACGACAGTTTGACGACAGTAAGATAAGTTAGTTTTACGACAGTTTGACGGCAGTAAGGTTTATGGTAAAACGTTAACGAGTTTGGGTTTCGGAGAGAAGCCGATCAGTTTGGATTGAACCTGGACAGAGAGCGCATCGGGACAGATTGGAGTGATATCTGACGACTGACGAGTTATAGACTGAGAGAGAAGATCGGACCGACAACTGACCAGAGAGATATCGACGACCACGACTGAGGTACCTATTTTCGCGCAGACGGAGAAAAAGCACGCCTCCAAGACTCAATCGAGTTATATGAATATTTGTCTTGTGCTGTTTTATTTTAGGGTGAACATAGGCGATCACATTCGGCCACAAAGGCATCTATCCCAAGAACAAGAATCGTGTTAAATACCCTGCCGTTCCTTTATAAAGCCAGTCCACAGGGTGTCAATCTTCCTGTTCCTGAGCCAAATGTCACTATGGAATCTAGTTCTGATTCCGAATCTAGTGACATGATTGATACCGCTAAGTGTGATGAACGGGTCAGAAGAGAACAACCAACCGGTACCTTTGAACCAAGCTAAACTCAATAACCTGACACGAGACCTGAACCTTTCAAAGGAGTCTGGCCATCTAGTGGATTTTCGTCTTCGAGAGAAACGTCTACTAGCGACAGGAACGACATTCTACTAGTATCGGGACGGGAGGTGACGGTGGTTAAGTGGATATTGACACGAACTGAAGATCTGAGTGTTCCAAGTTCGAATCCAGTCGGTTCCACAGTACCACTTTCACTTAGCGATGTTAGCAACCTTCTCGTGGTCCTTCCCATAAGTACCCGATGTCTTTCCAGAAAGATTTCTAACTAGAAAAACATCGGGGAAACTAATGCCAACACCAGAATCATCTGATTCACACGAAAGAAGAAGTATCGGGACCACGAGAGAGAATATAGAAAATTCTTCATGTTTGATGAAGCATCTTCATTTGTTTGATGAAGCATCTTTACTTGTTTGATGAAACATCTTCACTTGTTTGATGAAGCATCTTCACTTGTTTGATGAAGCATCTTCACTTGTTTGATGAAGCATCTTCACTTGTTTGATGAAGCATCTTTACTTGTTTGATGAAGCATCTTCACTTGTTTGATGAAGCATGTTCATTTGTTTGATGAAGCATCTTCACTTGTTTGATGAAGCATCTTCACTTGTTTGATGAAGCATCTTTACTTGTTTGATGAAGCATCTTTACTTGTTTGATGAAGCATCTTTACTTGTTTGATGAAGCATCTTCACTTGTTTGATGAAGCATGTTCATTTGTTTGATGAAGCATCTTCACTTGTTTGATGAAGCATCTTCACTTGTTTGATGAAGCAATATTGATGCCCTCATTGAATTACTTGGTTTAAAGTATGATGCTATGGAATGGTGACTTTTCATTGACTCATCTGACAGAAGCGTCAAAGCAGTTCTTCTGAATATCAGAAACAAGTTTTCATCGATCCATGTTTGGCAATCTGTTGCAATGAAAGAATCCCATAAAAAAGCATGGAACGTCTGTTGTCGGTTCTGAAATATCAGAAACATAAATTGTTAGTCTGTGGAGATCTTAAAGCTGTTGAACTCATCCTATGAGTTCAAGGTGGTTACACAAAGTATCCATGTTTTCAGTGCTTATGGGATAGCCGTGCTGATGACCAACATTATGCCGCGCTTACAGACATAACGTGATTTTCTGACCCAAAAGTCCATTACCATCGGACGATAAAAAAAAGAAAGAAAAACACTACTTTGATAAGGAGAATTTTAGTTCCCGAAAGTTTAGATTAAAATAAATTTTATTTATTTTAACACTACACATTGTGATGGTTTTTTCAAAAAAATATAATATTATATATATATATATATATATATATATATATATATATATATATATATTTATATATATATTAATCAAAGTAGATTGATAGAGCAAATCCAAAACTACATAAGAAATTCAGTAGAATATATATATATATATATATATATATATATATATATATATATATATATAAAACATATAGTTTATATTAAAAAATACATGTATATATATATATATATATATATATATAATTTTTGGACCAAGACAACAATAGGGACCCCAGATCATTAACAAAAGACGCGGGACATATTTTGGAATCACCGGTTGACCTCGCAATACACGTGGTCTCTATTTACAAAACACTTGTAAATAGATCTTTTATTTATGTTAATAAATGCAGTATATTTCGGAATTTTTTTTTTCTTTTAACATGTTAATATTTATTTTAAGGCAGAGAGTTCATAAATAAAACAAATAAAATATTAACATGTTTTCTTTTAAAACATGTTTTTGTGTCACTATTTACAAAACAACTTGTTTTTTTTTCTTTTAACATGTATACGCTTTTTTAAAAATCGGCTGACTTGTAATCTGTCGTTTTGCAATAAACAAAACAATTTATCATTTTTTTTTTACTTTTATTTACTAAATAAAAAACAAATTTTAAACGCAATTCTATATTTCGTGTTGTGTATTTTAAGAAAAAGTCGATACTTTTTTTCTTTTCGTAGGGAGGCGAGTAACTAGCGAAGTTTTATTTATTTGTTTATAATTGTTGCTTACAGAAAAAAAGGAAAAAACTTCATAAATTTTAAATTGCTTCCGTTTGGAAACTGTTTTTTGTAAGTCTAACTCCGCCTTCGTGGGGAGGCAAAACGAAAGATTACAAGTCAGCCGATTTTTTAAAAAGCGTATATATTTCGTTTATTTATTAAAATAACTTGCGTAATCATCCGTTTTGCCTCCTCAGGCTAGGAGCAATGTGTAGTATGGAAAAATCTTTCTAAACTGAGGTAAGATCCAGAGTGCCCCTTTTTGGGAAGCTTGATTTTTCCCTACAAAACGAAAGATTACTTAAGTACGGTGATAAATATTTCATACCCCCTCCCCATTTCTGCCCTCGTGGGGAGGCAAGTAAATAGTGACACAAAAACATGTTTTAAAAGAAAACATGTTAATATTTTATTTGTTTTATTTATGGAGTCTCTGCCTTAAAATAAATATTAACATGTTAAAAGAAAAAACATTCCGAAATATACTGCATTTAGTAAAATAAATAAAAGATTTATTTACAAGTGTTTTGTAAATAGAGACCACATGTATTGCGAGGTCAACCGGTGATTCCAAAATATGTCCCGCGTCTTGTGTTAATGATCTGGGGTCCCTATTGTTCTCTTGATCCTAATTTTAAAATATTTTTAATATGAAACTAAATATAATATAATAATATAAATGCATAAAACTATAAATAACAAATCAGTAGTGTAAGGGAATCGTCCGAACACTAAAAAAATACAGCACATTTTTGTAAATAACGGATACATTTTCTTAGACACAGACGGACAACACAAGTGCCTAAAAAGGGATGTGTAGCCTGTTCACAATCGGAAGTCCCCGAAGAAATCATTCATCCACGAGTAGTTCCTTAGTTCCTTCTTACAATCTATTCAAAATATTTTTAAAGATTTCTGTGGATAAATCAGTCTAACATTTTCAATATTGCGTTTTATTCGCCTAAAAATAAATTGAAATTTTGGATATTTTGAATGTGCTCATATTTCATTAACCTAATCTGATTGAGTAAAATAATCATTATTTTTAGATTCAGTGAAAAAAAAACTGGCCTAAAATCATGTGATATATGTTAGACCTTGAAAACCTCGTAGACCAGTGTCATTTTAAAATATTTTCTTTTCTAAGCCTCTATTATTGATGTAAGTATGAAAGTTCATCTCATTCGATTCAAAAGATAACTGTCCTACTGCGACCACAGTTTTACATGACAAGGGTCGTGTTCAAATGGAAACTTTTGAGTGACACCTCAAAGTTCAGAGGTGATCCGAGAACGGAAGTCGTCAAACTATTGTAAATACTGTTCTAATTTCATCATATGCAGATTTGTTTTTGCGTGTTCGCAAACATTTTTTTAAACTCTCTACTGTATCGTTATGCTTATGGCAGTTGCTCAACTGAGCTCTCTGGTCCCACTCGTAGAACATTCACAGCAAGAACCCAACTAGCTACAACCACAGCAAATAACTTTCCTTTCCCTTTTCTTTCTTTACCCAAAACCAAATGGTACTTCGGTGAACAAAATCTTTTTTTCCTAGAACATCCCATCTGTGGAACACGATACCACGAGTCTGCTTCCCAATCGACTAGAGCATGGTCGTCTTCAAGTCTAAGGTGCACACGCACCTGTTGAGCCGTCTTCTTGGATAACTAATTCCTCTTAAATAATCTTCTGCGCATTGCACGCATTATTTCCGGTTCTCTCGGTGCGGCGATCATCGTCCACTTGACGATCTCTTTAATCCTTATCCTCGAATGGCCTCCGGGCCTTGATAAATGCTGACCAATCAGTAAAACAAAAAGAAGTAAATGCGATTGCCCGTATGCGGCCGAGAATTTGAGACTGCTCAATGTGTCGGGCAGAGATTGACTGAACGCCGATGACAATAGAGAATCAGCAATAGCAGCAGCTATAGTGCCAACACGACTAGTTGTGCTTGCAGGCATAAATATCAAAACCGAAATTTTTAAATAATTTCAAAATGCTACATTGAAATAAGATTAAAATTGTGCAAAAAAAAATAATGCCCCAAACGTTCAAATGTTTTCTTTCGGACGATATCGAGTTTCTATTGTAGTAATTAAACTAACAAAAACTATATTACGAAAAATAAATATAGAATGACGTAATAGTAATACACATAAGAAGCGTAGATTTAGTCACACTTTTCCCGCCTTCAAACTAATCTCTATAATTTATGGCATGATTATTTTAGCATTTCAAGAGCTAACAATTTTTGGAACCTCCGAATTAAACTAAGACTTGCTCATTTGAAATATTAATAACATTAAGAGATATTAAATATATTATCACAAAAATCAGCATATAATGCGATTTTAATTACATTTTCAGTACTTATTCTACAATTAATTAATTTTATGAGTAAGATTTTTTTCGGCTCGACATTTTACCTATGTCATTTTTACCATAGATAGTAATTATGATCTATAAATTTTAGGTTTACTGGTAGTTTAAAATCAATAATATTGATCATTTTATTATTAGTATCAACAATTGAAAATTAAGTTTTAAACACACAAAAAAATAATAATTAAAAGAATCGTTTTTTGAAATCGGAAATTAGGATAGAATTTTTCCGATACTAATTCCGATTCTGATACCCTAAAAAAGTTCCGATTTTTTCGATTCCCGATTCCAACCAATCGTCCCACCACTAATCTTAACTCTTCGCCAAAAAGCCAATTCGCCTTGTGGGGAAAACATGGATCTTTTTAAGAAGCTCACCGCCACAAGTGCTAAAGTTAGTCGGCCGCTAAGAATAACCCCGCTGCCAAGGGAGACAACTTTTCGGCTTGCTAAATTCTTAATGCGTTAACCCTTTTCACACGTGTTTGAACGAACCTTTCCTTAAAGTTTTCTTTGCTCATGAATTTTCTAAGACTCACACCCTGGTCCACAACAAGGAATCTGCTGTAGTTTTTATTTTTTTTGCAAAACCACGGAGTACTACATCAGCAACGTCTCTGTAACAATGGCCATCAAATGGTTGTATCGAGCAATTGGTCCAGATGGCGATGTAATTCACGTCAATATAACACTCCTTAATAATAAAACATTCTAATTTTGTTAATTTATGAAAGATTTAATTTAAAAAAAAATACATCCCTTTTTGAAAACTTTAATAACAAAAAATATAACATCCCTTAATAATAAAACATTCTAATTTTGTTAATTTATGAAAAATTAAATTACAAAAATAAATAAAATCCCTTTTTGCAAACTTTAATTACAAAACAAATATAACATCCCTTAATAATAAAACATTCTTATTATGTTAATTTATGAAAAATTTAATTACAAAAAAATATAACTTCCATTTTCGAAAAATTTAATTACAAAACAAATATAACATTCCTTTAATAATAAAACATTCTAATTTTGTTAATTTATGAAAAATTTAATTACAAAAAATATAACATCCATTAATACTAAAATCATATATAATAAGTTATACATTCTTATTTTATTAATTTTTTTAAGCAAAAGTGGCTGAAAAGTTGTATCCTTTGAACAGCGGGACTTTATTTTTGGGCGGGGAGCTTCATAAAAAGATCCCACATGCGGGTGTAAGTGATTGAATGTAAGTATACAGTCCAGCAGAATCTATATGAACATAAAATGATAAAAATCGGCAAACCACGATGTATAAAAGACAAACTCACATAAAAAAGTGGCTGAAAAGTTGTCTCCCTTGAATAGCGAGGCTTTATTTTTTGGCGGGGAGCTTCTTAAAAAGATCCATTAATTCCTCTCATATTTTTTCCAGTAAATACTCAATAAAAAAAAGCATGCCTTATACATTCCTATTTTGTTAATTTCTTTAAGCCAAAGTGGCTGAAAAGTCTTCTCCCTTGAATAGCGGGGCTTTATTTTGTGGCGGGGAGCTTCTTAAAAAAGATTATCATAGATTTCAGAGAGAGTGCAAGGGCCCCTAAGCGTAGCAATTGCAAACTCATATTTTCTACACGGAGAAAGTTCCCTTTGGAAGCGGAAACCGGATATTTCGATGTAGCTCTTTCTTCTAAAAAGCTACGAGCTAAATTCTAAGGAATTTGATCGCTGATTGGCGTCCTCATAAAGTGATAACGACATTTTAATCTTTCGGAGACGACAGCGTCTGCCATTGCCGCGCAGTAAGGAGAAGGGGTGATGAACGCTGGTAAGGCGGCCTTATGTAAGTAATAATAAAATATGGACTATTTCCGGTCTGTATTGGCGGCGGCGGCGGAGACGGCTGCGGTCCCTTCAAGAATTCTCTGATTTTCTTCTTGAACCTCTGACCCGGTTTGCATGCTCCTATATGCCCTAAACAAAGTTACCCCCCTCCTTCAGCTTTTGCATAACTGGTTAGAGGAGAGATATGGCCGGCGTTTGAGAAAGGGAGCATATAGATAGGGGTTCGCGATGCAAGAACGGGACGACGGCCTTTTGAATAAAAAAAAGAGCGAACACAATGGAATGCCGAGATACATAGATAAATAGATATGAACGTATTGAGGAAGAGTCAAATATAAATAAATCAAGGGAGGCGCGAGAGCGCTCTGCCCCTTAATAGACTCAAGAATGGCCTATGCTGGAAATCTCATTTCTTTGATTAATCATAACTCAAAAACCAATAAACCAAATTAGTTAAAACTTTGCACAGAATTTTTATTTGATAGGTTCTATAAGTGTGAAGAATTTCAGCATCATTAGTCAAGGCAACCCAGAGATCCAGAAAGTTCAATCATGCCACCCTGTCTCACATCAACTATTTGATGGATTCAGCTGAATTTTGGCAGAGATAGAGATTCTAGGGTCTAGTTGATGGGATTTTAATTTCAGTTTACCATATACCTTAGTTTTCGAGAAAATTCCAAAAAACCTTATGAGAAGGCATTGTATTGAGGAATAGCCTTTACAAAAGTAGTGACATTCCATGATAAATGCCAGTATACTGAAATTATATGCCCTTAATAGGGTTAAGATGAAAATTCATATACACTAAATGTACAAACGGAAATTCCTAAATTTTTACACTTTTATTGTCATGAAGGGTATGACAACATATCAACCACACCATTTCATTATCACATCACAACAGTATAAATCTCTATGCATGAGTGGATGAAGTGTGTGAGGTGCGCTGAAGAAAAATTCTTACCAGTAAAATACATAGCCCTGTTGTGCTTGTATACCCTTAATGACAATAAAAATGTAAACATTTGGGAATTTCCTTGCTTTTGTACATTTAGTGTATATGAATTTTCATTTTAACCCTATTAAGGGCATATGATTTCAGTATACTGGCATTTTTCATGGAATATATATATATATATATTTTAGCCTGAAGATTCCCCCAGGGATGAAACGCGGGAGCCTCTGTGTAGCTTAATTGCCATAAATATATGTTCATAGCTTACTATATATATATATATATATATATATATATATATATATATATATATATATATATATATATATATATATATATATATATATATATATAAGAGAGAATGGTAGTTTGCTTGAAGCATTGCTTGGAATAGTACTAGTATGTTTTTAAAAAGGCTGAGGGCAATGCAAAGTGCCGGGTAGGATGTAAGCTGGAAGGAACAAAAATAATAAATCGAAATGGGACTTACTATTTATTTTTCTTAAAATCTTACATAACAGCAAGTGTGGTGTTAGCTGTTTGTGGGTTGTCCGGATGATTATTAAAAATCATTTATTTAATATTTCGGGGAAAAAACTTCTCTTTGTCAAAAATAACTTATACATATTTGTTTTTATCTGCATACGTATACGTTTGATCCTTACAGGAATCGTCAGTGTAGAGAAAAATCATTCACACCGGAACAATGCGAAAAACGTTCTCTGCGCGTTTCTCCGCCATCTTTAAAAAAATTCTCTTCTTTCTCCAGCTTTTTTCTTCGTTCGCTTTTGACACCTGACGATGATTTGACGATAAATCGAAAACGTTCGTGAAACCTATGGGACATTTATTCATGTTTTTAAATTTTAATACAGAAGAAGACATCAGAAAAATTGAAAAAATAAAAATTGTATAATTAAACAGACAAATTCTGTTATTTTAAACAATTTATACATAAATATATATATATAGTATATGTGTTATATTACTTTCTATAGATGTTAATCCATTGAAATTCTACTGTTTATAAAACTTTTTCTGTTTTTAATTAACGTTCTGTTGCCAACTGATGATGATTGTCTTAACAATTGAAATATTTTGGTAGAACTATTCAATATGTGTTTTTGAGTTTATTTTTGCTAGTTGTTGATTTGCTTATCCTTTATTCCATTTTTATTTTACACACACACACATATATATATATATATATATATATATATATATATATATATATATATATATATATATATATATATATATTTAAAGAAGTGAGGCTACCAAAATTTGTAAACAACTTTTTTCAACAATTCTTTCTTATTTCATCATTTTATAACTTTTTTTTAATTTCATAACGCGTTTCGAGCTTTCGTACTCTCTTCAGATGAGTTTCCTAAAGAAAGCAGCACGAAAGCTCGAAACATGTTATAAAATGATAAAATAATTAAAATAATAAAATAATAAACAATTGTTGAAAAAAGTTTTTTACAAATGTTGGTAGCCTCACTTCTTTAAATATGCATTTTTCCTTCGTTGGAACTGCCCTAATACTGCACTACCCCCTTTTCTCTCTCTCTCTCTCTCTACTTATCTCTCTCTCTCTCTCTCTCTCTCTATATATATATATATATATATATATATATATATGAAGACACTCCATCATATCAACCTAAAATTTCGATGTACTTGCATGACATTTCTCTTCAAATTATTATCCTGAGGAAGTCCTACAATAAAGACGAAACCTTGATGAATATATAAAACAAATATCTCTTGTTTTTTTCCTTTTTTCATTTCCCATATATATATAAATATATATATATATATATATATATATATATATATATATATATATATATGTATAAAGATATTATTATCTCATGTTTCTACATATAATATTATAAACAGATATACTAATTATGTATTGATTTTCAGTATTTACTTCTAATAGTGCTCAGTACGTTAGTAGAGCTTGGTAGTAAGTGGTGAAATTTTATTTATGGCAACAAAAAGATGGATAGGCGGATATTATTTCTGGACAGATTGCTCTTCTAGGACGCTGTTTTTTATATCCCGCTTTACTGACCTTGTGTCAGAGTGGGCCAGGGAATAATGGTAACAAAGAGATGAACCCCATACTCCCCAAAGCTCCCAAATTGGGGTTATATACCCAGGATTTTTTTGTGGGGAGGGAGTGAATGGAGTAATTGATAGGGTTGGGAAATAGGGTAGGCAGAAAAAGACACAAATCGTTGGGTAAAGGCGAACACCTTGCCCAAGGGTGTCTATTTAACCCATAGTTTTGGACCTTTACAGGTACTATCACTTCCCGGTTAGAGTGGATCTGGAAGTAATGGAAACTGAGGGATGACTCCATACTCCCCAAAGGTCCCTAATTGGGACTTCACCACCGGACGCACTTTAGGCTCATACCCAAGATCTAAAAAGAAAGGGGGTTACGTGAATAAATTACGATATCATCTGAAAGGAAGAAATTGGCCCCATTAATTTTACTTATCGCAACAGTTTATGTTAATGTTTCGAGATTAATTTTTTGATACACTCGAACTTTGAAATAAAAATTCATCTATGTAAAAAATAGGTATAAAAAGAAAATATGTAAAAGTTTATGAAAAAGGAATATACGCAAATAAAATATGTAAGAACAAAGAAAATATTTAAAAACAAAAAATATGTAAAAAAATACGTAAGAAAAGTATGTAAAAGAGCGTATTGTAAATAAATAGAAAGAACAGTGACTCGTTGGGTTACCCATTGAGCTCGGTTTAGATTGCTTGAATCAGGGAAAGTGAGTTTGTAAAGCCAGTTAAATATAAGCATATAAAAAGGCTACATCCAAAAATAGTCTCTCTTTCTCTCTCTCTCTCTTTCTCTCTCTCTTTCTCTCTCTCTTATATTCAGTATTTAATTATATTGATTTCTTTTTTCTTTTCTTTTTCTTTTTTCTTATTTACAATTGCGCGAATAGTCATACATTTACTTTAATAAGATTTACTTTTACCACTACTACTACTGCCACTACTACTACTGCTACTACTACTACCATTACTACTACTACCATTACTACTACTACTATTACTACTACTACCATTATTCCCATTACTACAACTACACCTACTACTACTACTACTACTACTACTACCAATACAACAACTACTACAGCATTACTTCTACTACTATTACTACTACTACTACTACTACTACTACTACTACTACTACCAATACTACTACCAATACTACTACCAATACTACTACTACTACCAATACTACTACTACTACCAATACTACTACTACTACTACCAATACAACTACTAGTACAAATACTACTACTACTACTACTACTACCCTTACTACGGCTACCACCACCATTATTACTACTACTACTGCCATTACTACTACTACCAATACAACTACTACTGCTACTACTACTATCAATACAACTACTACTACTATCAATACAACTACTACTACTACCAATACTACCAATACTACTACTACTAGCATTACGACTACTAGCATTACTACTACTACTAGCATTACTACTACTACACTTATTACTGCTACTACTGCAAATACTACTACTACTACCATTACTACTACTACTACTACTACTACCAATACTACTACTATTACTACTACTACTACTGCTATTACTTCTACTACTATTACTTCTACTACTACCACCAATACTACTACTACCATTACTACTACCAATACTACTACCAATACTACTACTACTACCAATACTACTACTACCATTATTATTACTACTACCTATACTACTACTACAATTAATACTACCACTACTATTACTTCTACTACTACCACCATTACTACTACTACCATCATACTGACATCGATACTATTACTTCAAGTACTAATAATTGTAACGATGCTAATGATACTAATAATCCGTATAATGTTAATTCTTTTTATTCTATTACAAAATTACATTAACAGAAGTTTGTTTCATAGATTCGTATTATTTATTTCCCTGCAGACTACAACATGGTCGTCTTCAATACTTGTCGAGCCGTCCACTTAAGTAATATAGTTTTGTCCATTTCACCTATCGTTTTCCAATCCTCTCATAGTAGTTTTCATCATCCAACTGACAATCTCATTATCCTCGAATGGCTTTTGGCCTTGGTAAGTCTGGACTCATTATTATTAAAAAAAATGACTTAAAGAAAACACATTTTTTCTAATAATTAGTGATCGGACGATTCCAACATTGTTCCCGATTACGATAGAATTATCGATTCTTTTCTGAATTTGCGATTCCGATACAATTGCCGATTCTGTTCTAAATTCCCGATTCCAATACAATAACTGATTCCGATCCTAAAGTCGCATAAAAAGATAAAATTCCTTTAATTTTTTGGGGTGGGTGAGGAGATTTAGCGGATAGGGTTCATCAACTTTTAAATGCACACATATATATATTTTAATTTTACAAACTTCTTAATGTTTTCCCTTTATATATTGCCTCCAAGATTTTGATAAACTCATTGCAAGATTTTATCTCTATTTTTCACTTGTGCCATTTTTTCCTATTTATCCACTCGTGCCATTTTTATCTAAATTCGTAATTAGGATCTATAAATTTTAGTTTTGCAGGTAGTTTAAAATCAATAAATATTTAAAATCAATAAATATTTAAAATCAATAAATATTTATCGTTTTAGCATCAGTATCAGCGATGGATAATTGATTTTTAAACAGAAAAAAATATTGAAAGAAACGTTTTATGAATCGGAAATTAGGTTACAGTTTTTCCGATTCCGATACCGATACTCTAAAGAGTTCCGATTTTTCTGATTCCCGATTCCGATAATTATTAATCGTACCAGCACTAGTAATAATACTTATATGGTGTTCAGGGTTGGGTGCAAGAGTTTCTTTGGTTCCATAATGTTTTCGGGCAACGGCAGGACACGGGCCCTACTAATAAGAAACATGATTTTAAGTAACAATGGTGTTCAGAGTTGGGTGCAAGAGTTTCTTTGATTCCATAATGTTTTCGGGCAACGGCAAGATACGGGCCCTACTAGCAAGAAACATGATTTCAAGTAAAAATGGCGTTCAGAGTTGGGTGCAAGAGTTTCTTTGGTTCTATAATGTTTTCGGGCAACGGCAGGACACGGGCCCTACTAGTAAGATACATGATTTTAAATAAAAATGGTGTTCAGAGTTGGGTGCAAGAGTATCTTTGGTTCCATAATGTTTTCGGGCAACGGCAGGACACGGGCCCTACTAGTAAGAAACGTGATTTTAAGTAAAAATGGCGTTCAGAGTTGGGTGCAAGAGTTTCTTTGGTTCTATAATGTTTTCGGGCAACGGCAGGACATGGGCCCTACTAATAAGAAACATGATTTTAAGTAAAAATGGCGTTCAGAGTTGGGTGCAAGAGTTTCTTTGGTTCTATAATGTTTTCGGGCAACGGCAGGACACGGGCCCTACTAGTAAGAAACATGATTTTAAGTAAAAATGGCGTTCAGAGTTGGGTGCAAGAGTTTCTTTGGTTCTATAATGTTTTCGGGAAACGGCAGGACACGGGCCCAACTAGCAAGAAACATGATTTTAAGTAAAAATGGCGTTCAGAGTTGGGTGCAAGAGTTTCTTTGGTTCTATAATGTTTTCGGGCAACGGCAGGACACAGGGCCCTACTAGCAAGAAACATGATTTTAAGTAAAAATGGCACCGGTTAAAATGTCAAAATTAGATGAGTGGAAAAAATGTAACGGAAAAAGATATAGATGATAATCTCACGAGTTTTTCAAACTTTTGGATACAATACATATAGGAGGAACATTAAGATGTTTGTCGAATTAAAACGAAATTATATCTATATTTAAAAGAAGATGAGGGCCCTACCCCCCCCCCTAAAAAATTAGATTCTATATTTTTTAGGTCGTTACGTGTGAACACCGCGAAAAGTATTTTAGAATTTAAAGTGGGTATTTTTTTTGTTTTTAACATAGTTCACCCGAAACAAGGCAGGCCGTCCCTGTAGATGTAAGGGGCTACTGAGAATTAGGGTGGAGTTTTAGGAAACATCCTAAGTTGGGAGCTGTGAAGTGAGATGTCTGTCTACATTAGTTTTAAGCCTCTGCATGTCGGTACAGTCGGGGAAACAGGGAGCAGGGAGAAGTTAAGGAGGACGGCAACTCAAGGAAAGCAGCTATTGGAGTAGAAGGCTCTCTGGCATCTGGGGACCTCCACAGTGAATGAATGGGATTTAACTGATTGTCGGGTTAGTCTAGTGTATTTATGTCGAGGGGGCACTAGAGCAGCAAGTTCATCGAAGCACGATCCATTGAAGTATTTGTAAAACAAGCACAAAGATTGCAACAATGTGGCGATGGGACAAGAGCTGGAGCTTGGTGGATAGTGAGGGACCTATTAAGTTGGCGATTCTTTTTTTGGACCTTGTCTAAGAGGGAGAGACTAGTGGATGTTGCACCAGCGTATATGTGGCAACAATACTCCATGCATGGACAAATGGTGGCTTTGTAGAGATACAGGATAATGTCAAGTGTGATGAGTTTACTAGCACAGTAGATGGAGGCCACCTTCTTTGCAGCAGCCTTGGCAATGTCTTCAATGTATTTGTTCCAATTCATGTTACATGTGAATGTTAGGCCGAGGAGTGTGAATTAGTTTAGCATTTAAATTAAACGTAAAATGATTCCTCATTTCTGAGCAATTTTAACTTTTAGGCCAGTTAACTAAGTTTTTATGTCTAACTTTAAGTCCGACTGGCAAAGTCGTAAAATCTCACGAAATTACCTTCAAAAGTAAAACGCAAACATTTTATCTCTCATAGCAAAACAAAAAAAAAATATTGGTCACCAATCCTGCCCTAAAACATTACAATGACCTGGGAATGGGGAACCATTTTACATTATATTGGGCACCACTTTTTTTATGCCCACCACTGCCCGCAACCAATCACAATTAAGGATTTGTTTTCGTTTTTTCGTCTGCTGTTAGTATTTTCAAATTAAAAACTTTTTTATGATTGAAATATTTGCTGATTTTACAATATATATTTTTTCTTTTTCGTTTTTTTTAATAATTTTTTTTTAACATAGTTGACCCCAAACAAGGCAGGCCGCCACTGTAGACGTAAGGGGCTACTGAGAAAAAAAGAAAAGGGGAGAAGGTTGGGGAGGGGGTCAACCTTTACTTTTATTATTTTGTTTACGTTTCAAAATAGAATTGACATTAGTGTAGTATCTGTTCTGATACTATACTTTATCGGTAAAATTGAATTTTTTCGCTCAGTACTTGGCGGGCCATGTAAATCTGAAAAATGTCCCGGCGAATAGTAGTAACTCGAAACGGTTGGTTTTTGATAACTTTTAAAAGAATTTAATTAAAACAAAGTGTTTCCGGTTGTTATCATTAAGTTTATTCAATTAATTTTATAAATAATTAAGATTAAATATACCGGCGAATAGTAATTTGTTTTCTGTTTTTTTTTTTTTGCGGTTCAATTTGAGCCAAACAGCTATTAAAACAAATTGTTTCGGTGTTATTTCATTGAGAAAACAAAACAAATAATTATTTGCCGTTTTTTTTTTCATGTTGCCAAGTATTTTTTTTTTCAGTGGAAGTTTTTAGGGAATCTTTTACTACAATCAACAGAACGAAAAAAGGGTGAAAAAACGAACAAATGTGCAACAAATAAATGTTACCAAAGGCAAGTTATGTTACTCATCTACCAACCTGAATAATTTTATTTGTGTTTTAACTTATTTTAAAGAGTGTTTTCTTGTTCAAAATGGAGGCTCGTCCATGGCCCGGACTTGAAAATCGATAAAAAATCGAAAACTAAACAATACACTGAAAGAAACTGATATAATATCACATTTTCGCACGATTGTTGACATTTATTGTATGCGTTTCTGTCAGTGTATTGTTTAGTTTTCGATTTTTTATTTATTTTCAAGTCCTGGCTATGGGCGAGCCTCTATTTTGAATTTCTTTTCGAGCAGTAAACACTGACTGTTTTGAACTAGAAAAACACCCTTTAAAATAAGTTAGAACACAAATAAAATTATCCAGATAGGTAGATGAGTCAGTTAACTTGCCTTTGGTAACATTTATTTGTTGCACATTTGTTCGTTTTTTCACCCTTTTTTCGTTCTGTTGATTGTAGTAAAAGATTCCCAGCTTTTATTCTACAAATTTACGCCCCCTAAAAAACAAAAAAACAAAAACAACAAAAAAACATCGTAAATATATCAGTGTTGTTATTATATTATTTTTTTTACCACAAAAATCAGAAAACAAATTCTTATTCGCCGGTTAAGGGTAAATCTTTTTCAAATTTACACCGGTCGCAAAATGCAGACGACACAATGACGTCACAGTCGGCAGCCTTCTTGAGTAAATAACTTTAATTTTACCACTTTATTTTTCTGTTCTCGGTCAGTGAAGGAGAAATCCTTCTCGACCGTGACATTTTTAATTCTTCAAACAATCAAGAGTACCCCTTTTTGGGGTACCTGGATTTTCCCTACACTATAAACCGACCTTGTGTCTAACTCTACCCTCGTGGGGATGCAAGTAAATATTACAATGTTTTTGTTTTTTACATGTTGAAAACTAACTTACTTTTTAAAAAAATTTTCGCTTAAAAATAAATTCGATAAACGTTCTAAATAAATACCCAAGTTTTAGTCAAATAAAACTCCTGTAGCAGCGTGACACGTAGCTTCGTTAAAACGCTCACGTGACACGTAGCTTCATTAAAATGCTCACGTGACACGTAGCTTCGTTAAAATGCTCACGTGACACGTAGCTTCGTTAAAATGCTCACGTGACACGTAACTTCGTTAAAATGCTCACGTGACACGTAGCTTCGTTAAAATGCTCACGTGACACGTAGCTTCGTTAAAATGCTCACGTGACACGTAGCTTCGTTAAAATGCTCACGTGACACGTAGCTTCGTTAAAATGCTCACGTGACACGTAGCTTCGTTAAAATGCTCACATTTCTTTTGTCTTAGAAAAGGTGCTCACATCTACGCTGACAATTAAATGTTATAATAAATATTAGAAAATTAGTACAAAACAGTAATTGGTGCTACACTTCGACTATCCTGTCAGTGTAGGAGAAGTCCTTCTAGACGGGGGCAATTTAAATTTTTACTCCAATCCAGAGTGCCCCATTTTCGGGGAGCCAGATTTTCCCTACATTAAAAGCCGACCTTATGTCTAACTCTGCCGTCGTAAAGGGGGGGGGGGGAAGTAAATAGGAACAACAAATGGTGAAAGTGCAGAATAGTTAACAGTCGAGAAATTGTAAACAAAATAAAACAAATGCCTTATACAAAACGCAATATAATTTAATTATCTACCGACCAGTATACATTTCATATGCTGTAACTGCTTTTTAGTTTTTTTAATTTCTTATTATGACTAATTTTTTTTTTTTAATATGGTGGAAGTGGTAGTGGTGAGTTGTTCCGCTTTAAAACTAGAGGTCAGATAACCTTGTTCCATTACACCCCCCCCCACCCGCCCCGAAAACATTTGAAGTCGATTTTATTTGCTTAAAAACAGTAAATACTTACTGGTATTGTCTTGGCCTTCGGGGCTTGACTTACGCCGGTCAATGGGTCTGTACTGTGCAGTTCTAGGAGGTCCACCCTCCCAGGCTTCGCCTCCCCTCTTTGAGGAGGAGTAAGTTTATTGCTTACTGTCTGAGGCGCCTCTACCGGAGAATGCCGACGGGGCTGCCCAGCCAATTTTTAAATGGCCAGAGTGCTCACCTTCTCCGGCGCTGGCTTTTCAAATCCCACTTTCCCGACCCGACCTTGGGTCACATCTTACTTGTGGGAGTAGGATAAAAACTGGCCTTGTGCCTAACTCCTGGAGAGGAGTAAATCAATACTTATTTTAAAATATGGAGGATGCGGCTAAGCCATGGCCACCGAGCTCTCCTGAACGATCCTAATTTTCCGTTACCAAATTGTGCTTGCTTTGTGCAATTTTTACTAGTGCCATTTTAACCGTGCCATTTTACTTGTGCCATTTTTACATGTGCCATTTTTATGTGCTCCATTTTTACGTGTTCCATTTGTGTGTCATTTTAGCGGTGCCATTTTTCCGGTGTCATTTTTCCGTGTCATTTTTACCGTGCCATTTTACCGGTTCCATTTTTTTTCAGTGCCATTTTACCGTGCCATTATCCCGGTGCCATTTTAACCGTGCCATTTTCCCGGTGCCATTTTTACCGGTGTCATTTTAACCGTGCCATTTTCTCCGGTGCCATTTTTACCGGTGTCATTTTAACCGTGCCATTTTCAGCGGTGCCATTTTTACCGGTGCCATTTTTCCCCAGCACCGAAATGAATATGTACGTGGATATTAAAAATATTTATTACTAAAATAATTATATAAATATAAAAACCTCTGTTCAGTCGACAGAGAAAATGGATATTCCTTCTTTCCAAGAACAACAAACTTGTGGAACTTTCTTTCTGCTGATTTTTTCTCTCCCTCGTACCTTAGTCTTTTCAAGACTAAGCCAATTAAACATCTCCTGTCTTTGCGATAATCATATTTCCTTCTTGTTAGCTCCTTACATTAAGTGGCTTCATGTCTTGTCTGAAGCGATTTATATAAAAAAAGGGTGTCTGCGTGGGGATTCTTTAATGGAGCAAGGTTTACGCAATTTACATCCGCACCTACCCTGAACTGGTATTTCTTGACTCAAGTGGTAAGGAGAAGTCCAGAACGACCGGAGACAATGCCGGGATCCGCAGAGAAAGACTGGTGTTATTTCGGAGATTTCTTTCTCATAAACTAAATTCACAACAAAGACTTAAGAGTCTAATATACTCTCTATATATATTTATGTGGAGAGGATATATAGATTTATTCCTTTCCCAAGAGTATTAGTGACAGTGATGGAGTAGCCCTACTAGAAATCGAAACCGGCATATTAAGTGCTTCAAATAAGATCGTGACGCGACCGTTTAAAAAAAAAAAATATTATGAGATTCTAACTGCTAGGGCATCAGTACCAGCAACGAGGAATTTTTTTACTAATCGATCACACCTTATCAAGGCCAAAAGCCACTCGAGGATAAGGGTTACTGATATGGAATGATTTTCAGTTGAGAAATTAAGAACCCTATGAGAGGATTGAAAATGCTTGATGTGATGATTCGAATTTTGGAAAATTAGGCAACGGAAAATAAGGCAACGAAAATTAGGCAACGGAAAAGTAGGCAACGGAAAATTAGGCAACGCAAAATTAGGCAACGCAAAATTAGGCAACGGAAAATTAGGCAACGAAAATTAGGCAACGGAAAATTAGGCAACGGAAATTAAGCAACGAAAATTAGGCAACGAAAAATATGGCAACGAAAAATTAGGCAACAGAAAATAGGCAACGGAAAATTAGGTAACGGAAAATTAGGCAACGGAAAATTAGGCAATTTTGGCAAAGTAGGAAAATGACTTTCTATTGAATAGTTTAAATACTTCCAAATTCTTTTCAAATTTCGAACAGTAACGAAGTAATTGACTTTTTTTCAATTAATAAGAAAATATTTAAATGGCTGACTTGCTTACAAAGAAACCGAAATGCATCATGATGGATCATATCATAATAGGTTTTTAATTTACTACTTTTTTATTAATATAATAATTGCAAAAGATAATACAAGAAACGAACACTTAGAACATCGATATTTTTGAAGAGAAAATATTAAAAGAACATTTAAAAAAAAAATTGTATGTGAGAGGGCTAGCCACTATTTAAAACTATATCCCCCTCAAAAACGGTCCTAAAACCTATTTTCAATCGATATTTATTCCATCGTTGACTAATTTTTCTTAACTTAACATTTTTTTTAACATAGTTCACCCCAAACAAGGCAGGCCGCCACTGTAGACGTAAGGGGCTACTGAGAAAAAATAAAAGTGAGAAAGTTGGGAGGGGGGTCAACCTGAATTGGGATCTGCGCAGCGAAATGTCTGTTTACATTAGTTTTAAATGTCTGCATGTCAGTACTGTCGGAGAAACAGAAGGCAGGGAGGGAGTTCCAGAAACCAGCAGCACGAGGAAAGTAGTTATATGAGTAGAAAGCTCTCCGGCATCTCGGGACCTCCACAGTGAATGGATGGGATTTAGCTGTCGAGTTGGTCTAGTGAATCTACGCCGAGGGGGCACCAGAGTAGCCAATTCATCTGAGCATAATGTATAGGCCGAAATTGCTTAATTTCCCGCTGCCTAATTTTTCCTTGCCCAATTTTCCGTTGCCTAATTTTCCCTTGCCCAATTTTCCGTTGCCTAATTTTCCCTTGCCCAATTTTCCGTTGCCTAATTTTCCCTTGCCCAATTTTCCGTTGCCTAATTTTCCGGGAACCAATGTCAGTGATGAAGTAACCCTGATAGAGATCGTATCCGGCATATCAAGTGGTTCAACTAAGGTCGTTAGTCGACCGTTTCTTTATATTATAAAATTGTAATCGCTAGGTAATCAGCACAAGCAACGAGGAGGGTTGTTTTTTTTTCTAAGGAATCACCACTTCTCAAGGCCAAAAGCCACTCGAAGATAAGCGTTACTGATATTAAATGGTTGTCAATTGAGCAATTAAGAACCCATTTAGAGGATTTAGAATGCCTGATGGAAAGATTCATAACAGGAATCTGTAAAGAGTGGATTTGAAAACGACTATGTTATAATCTGCAGGGAAGCAATCCCGTAGTATTGTGTTACTTACGAAGAATCTATTTCTGGAAATTTTGCCTGCCGCTAGACACACATAAAAAGAAGGGAAAGTTTTGAGGCATTTATTAAAAGAGCGAACAAAACAAAAAAGTAGGCAATAAATAAATGTAACCAAAGGCAAGATAAGTTATTCTTCTACCTAGCTAGCTATTTTTGTGTGTTTTAACTTATTTTAAATCGTTTTTTTTTAGTTCAATTTAAAAGGTAAGTTCAAATCCGGCACATTAGAATAAAAACAAAAATGAAAATGGCGCCCAGACCACGTGACGTCTCAAGAATCGCCCTATAATCTAAAATTAAACAAAAATACAGCTAATAATATGTACAGTTCGGTTGAACATAAATGTTTCGCCCGTATCGGTATTTTTGTTTAATTTCTGATTTTAGGGCGATTCTCGAAGCGTCACGCGGTCTATGTGCAATTTTTTTTTCATTCTAACGTGATAGCTTCGAACGTACCTTTTAAATCTGACTAAAAAAACGCTTTAAAATGACTTAAAACACAAAAAATATCCAAATAGGTAGAAGAGTAACTTATCTTGCTTTAGGTAACATTTATTTGTTGCCTATTTGTTTTTTCACTCTATTTTGGCTTTGTTCGATATTCTAATAAATGCTCTAGTTTTTTTTGTGTGGTAGAACACGAGCTCCTTACATGAAAATAACGATAGAGTATTGATTTACTCCTCTCCAGGAGTTAGGCACAAGACCAGTTTTTATTTTCCTCCCTCAAGTAAGACGTGACCCATGGTTGGGTCGGGAAAGTGGGGTTTAAAAATTGCCTGGGCAGCCCCGTCGGCATTCCCCGGTAGGGGCGCCTCAGGCAGTAAGCAATAAACTTACTCCTCCCCAAAGAGGGGAGGCAAATCCTGGGAAGGTGGGCCTCCCAGAACTGCACAAGACAGACCCATAGACCGGCGTAAATCAAGACACGAAGGCCAAAACAACACCAGTATAGGGTGTAGTATCCATCGGAACAGATACTACACTTTGATCTTAGCCAAAAGAGAGAGACTAGCAACGTCTCGTCGGTAAGAAAGGGGCTGTAAGGAACCGAAAAGATGTTCGTATAAGCAATGTCAGCTGCCGAAGAGTGCTCTATTTGTTTTATGTATAAAGAAAGACGTGGCGAGGACCAAGAGCCTAAATTAAAAAAACACCCTAAAATAGAAAACAAAACAAGAACAAAAACAGACAAAAAACAAACGTCACCCTATCCCCCTCCCCTGTTACCCATCTCCGATCACCCTCTCCCTAAAAGAAAACGACTCTAAAACAAAACGAAAAAATAAAATCCAAAACTAAAAGCCGGGGGGGGGGGAGGGGGTAAGGTTGTAGGTGGATTGACTGGTGCCCCTTTGCCGACGGAAAGGGGACTGTGCAATTCAGGTTGAGCGAGGACCAGAGGCGCCGGGTTTGAGTTGCAACTGTCTTATTAGGCGTTATTTATGGCTTCGAGGTCTGTTTGTGGTACAAGGGTGGGGCCCTCACTGGGGCATGGCGACAAGGGGAACGACGGCACTGGCAGTGGGTCTGTACGGGTCTAAGCGTAGATGTAGGGGGGAGAGGTAGAGCCAGGGTGCCCCCGAGGTGATTAGGATGGGGAGGAAACGGGGTCCCCGGTTTGGCAAACAGCAGACTACGAGGATGTAGGGAGGGGCTGGGCGGAAGAACGCTTGTGAGCGGAAGGTCGGTAGGGGTACGAACACGAAAAGGAAGATGGAGGAATATCTTTAAGGTCTCCTTACCGAGAGTGCGTAAACCTTGCGATCTGTAAAAGAATAACAAGCGAATAATGATTTAAAGCAGTGGGTCACAAAACTACGGCCCGCGGGCCGGGTCAGTTCCGCGACGTAAGTTCATCCGACCCGCCGCAAGTACTTGCATTTGCGTGATAAAAAAAAAAATCCTGCATAAATGAACTGAACTTGAAATTTCTAAAGAAATGATAACCATTATCTCTGATCTCTATAGAATCCTCAAAGCATTTCGGAGAAAGATATTATAATTTTAAGCACAACTATGTCTGATGTATTGTTACCATATCTCGGCTGGTGCATCAACCACACTGGGACAGCGTCCAAAAGAGAGTCTCTAACCTAACGCATCCTGCGCTCTCTACCAAATTTACGCCCCTGCCCCACCGCCGCGATGTTGCATCCATGTGTTGTTTTGCCAACCGTACCAACATGCAGAAATTTAAATGTAATGTGAACAAACACCTTGCTACACAACTCCCCATCTAGGAGGCCCACTATAAATCTTGATCCTAATCACAGTAACCCCTTACGTCTCTGGAAATATACCCCAAAGTTAAAAACAAACAACAACTATTTTTTTTTCTAACGTCGCTTTCTTTAATAATCCTTTATCAAATAAATATGTTGGTTCCCTTTGTTTTGTGCATTGCGTACCACTTCCCCATGATAACATGAAATTCTAAACTTAGGTTTTCATCTTTACTCCGAGAGCTTTCGTGCTTACTTGTCAGCATTAAACATGATTATTATGCGACCCGTGCTTGTTATTCCTGTGATAAAACCTTTGTGGCCCCTGATTTAAAAGAAAATGGGGAACGAAAAATATAGAAACACCTGTTATACGATGGGGTGTTCTTCGATGTCAGACTGCAACAACCATCTCTGGTCGCTGCTTCATCCGGAGTTCTATTCTGTTGACACATCGCAAATTGCTCTGTGGATATTTCGTCTCTCGGCTTCTTGTTCTTCTTTTCTTGTGGTAGGTTTAATAATGCGAGGAGTTTTACAACAAATAAACCATTGTTTGCTAGGGGGGGGGTTATTTTATTTAGCAATGTACATCTAGATGCGTGGTAGTTTCCCGACCCACACACGTAGGGTCGATACATCACGAAAAAGACGTCTGTCCACTTTGACGTCATAAACCCAAAAGAAAGCAGAATTTATCTCACTTCTCTGCCATGTATTTTTTCTGTTCACGTAATATGCCGTAATCGGAATGGCAAACGAACCGATCTCCTGACGGCGTTTCCCTTTGCAAACGGCAACTTAATTACATGGGATGCGACTTGTGTTGACATTTTGGCGTCTTCATCAGTGGCAGAATCGGTCACAAACTATGGACATGCAAAAGCGTCATGAGAAAACCACAAGCAATCAAAATATACCGATATTCTCCACAGATTTATGTTCCAGACGATCGCCGTGAAGACGAGTGGAGCGATAGGCCCCGCCACGCGCGACTTCTTCTACAGCCTTGGTCTGGTAATGACGCGCCACACCAGGGATTATTGTGTATTGACTTGGCTTCTCGATCGACATTAATGTGGAACCGCATTGAGTCCATTCCAACAGTAATTTTCAATCCTCTCATCAGTTTCTTCATCTCTCAACCGTCAATCATTCAATCTCATTAATCCTTATCCTCGAGTAAAATACGCACTACGATGACTGAGTGTCCTCTAAACCTTACGATGTTCGCTTGGTTTATATTCATGTTCGTCCATTCACAAACGCTGTCTATCGATCCTTTTGTCTACCGTTCGAACGGCTTTCTTGTATTATGCATGCAATTAATATTTTGCGTGGCCCTGAACTAGAACGCTTACCGTGGCCAAACAATCTCAAGACTTCACATTTGATGACAGTAGTTATTGATCGGATGCCAGTGAGTTTTCGCAACTATGCGATACTGATATTATCAGATAGTTTATGATCAGTAATGAAGCACATGATGTGGCTTTGGAAAGTTTCTACTTTATGACATCATTTTACAATCCAGTTGACACATTCAAGTCCATATAAAACTACAGGAAGAACATATGCGTTATAGATATTCGCTTTGATTTTGTATGGTATGCGTTTAGAAGTTAGGACGGTTTTGTTTCTTTTGAAGGCGGCCCAACCTCAGCCGATTCTATGATTTCCATCTGTTTGCCCGTCGTTACATGAAGAGAGTTTGTGCCCAAGGTAAACAGACTCTGTAACTTGTTCGATTTGTTGGCCGTTAATGTTAAGAGAAGTTTGTTTTTTATCAGTAGTCATGCATTTAATGCTGGGCGTGTTAATAGAAAGACCGACTTCTTTCGACTATATATGTGACCTTGACAAGTACAAACACCTAAGGGTCGGAGTGGAACTGGGACTAGTGCTAACAACAATATGACTCCAATCTTCGCAAAGCTGCTTAATTCGGCTTTTACCATCGAATGCACTGGACCGACAAAAAGTAAAGTGAATGGATTATAGTAGAAAATAAAGTGTGAATAAAACGGTTAGGTTAGGGTTAGGGTTAGGGTTAGGGTTAGGGTAAGGGTTAGGGTTAGGGTGATGTTTTAGCGTTAGGGTTAGGGGTTAGGGTTAGGGGTTAGGGTAAGGTTAGGGTTAGGGTTAAGGGTTAGCGTTAGGGTTAGGGGTTAGGGTTAGGTTAGGTTAGGGTTAGGGTTAGGGTAAGGGTAAGGGTTAGGTTAGGATTAGGGTAAGGGTTAGGGTTAGGATTAGGAGTTAGGGTTAGGGGTTAGGGTTAGGTTAGGGTTAGGGTAAGGGTAAGGCTTAGGGGTTAGGGTTAGGTTAGGGTTAGGGTAATGGTTACACCTAAACCTAACTCTCACACATTCTAACCATAAACCAAACCCTAACCATCACACATTCTAACCCTAACCCATTGTAACCCTAACCCTAACCATCACACATTCTAACCCTAACCCATTCTAGCCTTAATCTTTACCCTAACCAAACTCTATGGATTGTGCCTAGAAATTACAACTCAAATAATAAAAGTAGTAATAAAAGTAGTTAACTGTTAATAACATAACGTTGGCGCTAGATTCGGATTGTTGCCCTTTTATTTCGTCTAGCTAGACGCATTAGACAATGCCACGATGTAATAATATGCCTAAAGAAGCTGCGTATAGATAAAAATAATAATAATGAAAGTAAAAACAACTGAGGAAAAATTATTATTTTGAAGAGAGGTTGGAAATCAGAACATTCCTTTGTTCGTGACATCAATATGTTGAATGAGCTGACGTAGATGTAGGTAAAAGTATTATATAAGAGAGGAGACAGTGGGTCCGAAGAAGGAAGACTGACAGGGAGACAGATAGTATGAAGAGGACAGAGATTACGCAAAGGTTCGGA
>OY744534.1:11080334-11082834 GCA_963556195.1 Sepiola atlantica | reverse complement strand
AAAAAAATAAAACAATTTAGCCTGACCCTTAAAAGGTTCGGCCTGACCCTTAAAATTTTCCCCGACCCCTCAATCTCTCCAGCCCCCTAATTTTTCACTCTCCCCCAACCCTGAGAAATATTTTGACTTACAAAACCAAAAAAAAACCAAAAAATTTGGCCTGACCCCTAAAATGTTCCCCGACCCCTCATTCTCTCAAGCCCCCCAACCCAACTAATTTTTAACTCTCCCCCAACCATGAGAAATATTTTCAGTTCAAAACAAAAAAAAGAAAAAAATTGGCCTGACCCCTAAAAAGTTCGGCCTGACCCCTAAAATTTTCCCCGACCCCTCAATCTCTCAAGCCCCCTAATGTTTAACTCTCCTCCAACCCTGAGAAATATTTTGAGTTCAAAAAAAAAAGAAAAAAATTTGGCCTGACCCCTAAAAAGTTCGGCCTGACCCCTAAAATTTTCCCGAACCCTTAATCTCTCCAGCCCCCAAATTTTTGACTCTCCCCCAACCCTGAGAAATATTTTGAGTTCAAAACAACAAAAAAAACAAAAAGATTTGGCCTGACCCCTAAAAAGTTAGGCCTGACAACTAACATTTACCCCGACCCCTCACTCTTTCCAGCCCCCTAATTTTTAACTCACCCCCAACCCTGAGAAATATTTTGACTTCAAAACAAAAAAAAAAAAAAAAAAATTTGGCCTGACCCCTAAAAAGTCTGGCCTGACACCTAAAATTTTCACACTTCTTCAACCCTGAGAAATATTTTGAGTTCAAAACAAAAAATATATATAGATTGGTTCTGACTCAACGGGTCACTGTAAACGTGTACTTGTTAAATTCTTCTTCTTTTCTTTTTTTGTACATATATAGAGTGGTTATGACCCAACGGGTCACTGAAAACGTGTACTTGTTAAATTATTCTTTTTTTCTTTTTTTATATATATATAGAGTGGTTATGACCCAACGGGTCACTGTAAACGTGTACTTGTTAAATTCTTTTTTTTCTTTTTTTATACATATATAGAGTGGTTATGACCCAACGGGTCACTGTAAACGTGTATTTGTTAAATTCTTCTTTTTTCTTTTTTATACATATATAGAGTGGTTCTGACTCAACGGGTCACTGTAAACGTGTACTTGTTAAATTCTTCTTTTTTTCTTTTTTTATACATATATAGAGTGGTTATGACCCAACGGGTCACTTTAAACGTGTACTTGTTAAATTCTTCTTTTTTATCTTTTTTTATACATATATAGAGTGGTTATGACCCAACGGGTTACTGTAAACGTTTACTTGTTAAATTCTTCTTTTTTCTTTTTTTATACATATATAGAGTGGTTATGACCCAACGGGTCACTGTAAACGTGTACTTGTTAAATTCTTCTATTTTTATTTTTTTATACATATATAGAGTGATTATGACCCAACGGGTCACTTTAAACGTGTTCTTGTTAAATTCTTCTTTTTTTCTTTTTTATACATATATAGAGTGGTTATGACCCAACGGGTCACTGTAAACGTGTACTTGTTAAATTCTTTTTTTCTTTTTTTATACATATATAGAGTGGTTATGACTCAACGGGTCACTGTAAACGTGTACTTGTTAAATTCTTCTTTTTTTCTTTTTTTATACATATATAGCGTGGTTATGACCCAACGGGTCACTTTAAACGTGTACTTGTTAAATTCTTCTTTTTTTTTTTTTATACTTATATAGAGTGGTTATGACCCAACGGGTTACTGTAAACGTGTACTTGTTAAATTCTTCTTCTTTTCTTTTTTATACATATATAGAGTGGTTATGACTCAACGGGTCAGTGTAAACGTGTACTTGTTAAATTTTACTTTTTTCTTTTTTTATACATATATAGAGTGGTTATGACTCAACAGGTCACTGTAAACGTGTACTTGTTGAATTCTTCTTTTTCTTCTTTTTTTATACAGATATAGAGTGGTTATGACTCAACGGGTCACTGTAAACGTGTACTTGTTAAATTCTTCTTTTTTTCTTTTTTTATACATATATAGAGTGGTTATGACTCAACGGGTCACTGTAAACGTGTTCTTGTTAAATTCTTCATTTTTTATTTTTTCTATACATATATGGAGTGGTTATGACTCAACGGGTCATTGTAAACGTGTACTTGTTAAATTCTTTTTTTCTTTTTTTATACATATATAGAGTGGTTTTGACTCAACGGGTCACTGTAAACGTGTACTTGTTAAATTCTTCATTTTTTCTTTTTTCTATACATATATGGAGTGGTTATGACTCAGAGGGTCACTGTAAACGTGTACTTGTTAAATTCTTTTTTTCTTTTTTTATACATATATAGAGTGGTTATGACTCAACGGGTCATTGTAAACGTGTACTTGTTAAATATTTCTTTTTTTCTTTTTTATACGTATATAGAGTGGTTATGACTCAACGGGTCACTGTAAACGTGTACTTGTTAAATTCTTCTTTTTTTCTTTTTTTATACATATATAGAGTGGTTATGACTC
>OY744534.1:11027834-11072834 GCA_963556195.1 Sepiola atlantica | reverse complement strand
TGGTTTGGGATTGATTTTTCCTATGGTCATTGGAATGCAACTATAAAGTATATATGCTCTGAAGCTTGTAATACTACTTCATTGAGCTTGCAATTTGTAAATATTTTCGAATATAATAAGGAGTATATCATAAAATATATATTGTTTATAAGAATTCAAAATATATATATATATATATATATATATATATATATATATATATATATATATTTATATAGACAGAGAGAGAGAGTGAGAGGGGAGATGGAGGAAGAGAGGTATTTGGATATAAATATACATATAAACAATGGAGAGCAAGAGAGTACTGAAGGGAGAAATATGTATAAGAAAGAGACAGAGAGGTAGAAAGAGAGAGGGGGAGAGATAGGGAGGGAGAAGGAGATAGAGAGGGGGGAGAGAAAGAGGGAGAGAGATACATTTATTTATGTATTTCCCTAACACACACACACAAAAGGTTATACAGAATCTCATAGGGAGATGAAAATTCAAGAGAAAAGGAAGGGAAAATGTTAGGGAGTGAATGGGTGCATAAAAGACACAAGGATAGAGAGAGAGACAGAGAGAGAGAGAGAAAGAGAGAAAGAGAAAGAGAGAAAGGGAAAAAGAGAAAGAGAGAGAGAGAAAGCGAGAGAGAAAAAGAAAAAGAGAAAGAACGAGAAAAAAAGAGTGAGAGAAAGTGAGAGACAGAAAGTGAGAGAGAAAGAGAGAAAGGGAGAGAGAGAAATAGAAAGAAATAGAGAGAGAGAAATAGAAAGAAAGAGAGAGAGAAAGAGAGAAAGAAAGGGAGAGAGAAAGAGAGAAAGAAAGGGAGAGAGAAAGAGAGAAAGAGAGAGAAAGAACGAGAGAAAGAGAGAAAGAGAGAGAAAGAACGAGAGAAAGAGAGAAAAAGAGAAAGAAAGAACGACAGAAAGAGAGAAAAAGAGAAAGAGAATAAGAGAAAGAGAAAGAGAAAGAGAGAGAGAGAAAGAGAGAAAAAGAGAAAGAAAGAGAATAAGAGAAAGAGAAAGAGAAAGAGAAAGAGAAAGAGAGAGAAAGAGAGAAAAAGAGAAAGAAAGAGAATAAGAGAAAGAGAAAGAGAGAAAAAGAGAAAGAAAGAACGACAGAAAGAGAGAAAAAGAGAAAAAGAATAAGAGAAAGAGAAAGAGAAAGAGAGAGAGAGAAAGAGAGAAAAAGAGAAAGAAAGAGAATAAGAGAAAGAGAAAGAGAAAGAGAAAGAGAGAGAGAGAGAAAGAGAAAAAAAGAGAAAGAAAGAGAATAAGAGAAAGAGAAAGAGAGAGACAGACAGATAAAGAGAGAGAAAGAGAAAGAGAGACAGAGAGACAGAAAGAGAGAGAGAGAAAGAGAGACAGAGAGACAGAAAGAGAGACAGAGAGAAAGAAAGAAAGAGAGAGAGACAGAGAGACAGAAAGAGAGACAGAGAGAAAGAAAGAAAGAGAGAGAGAGAGAGAGGGGGGAGTGGGAGATGAAATGTAGGGGCGAAAATTCCAGAATGGAACTTTCTGTTACCGGTGACTGACTTCAAAGTAACTTATTGATGTGGTTAACAGTGTCTTCCGTAATTAGTCACTGTACACAGAGTGCTTTCTCAACCGGAAATGATTTTTTATGGCTCATACAGTCACTCTTAAAGTGACCCCCAGCCCCACTTTCCCCGAACAAAAACAGCAACAACAACAAATAACCCCCAAAACTCAAGGTACACTTCTCTGTTGTTATGCAAAACGAAAGTGGGATTTTTGTTTTCCTTTCCGCCGTTCTTTCAACGCAGCCACGCATCCATCCGCTTCCGAGACTCAGCTGTTGCATTCAACTTCCAACTAACACAGAAAATGCTTTGTTTTGCTTTGCAAGAGGTCAACAGTTTTGCTTTGCAAGAGGTCAACAGTTTTGCTTTCAAAATAATTGGAATCGCAGAAAGTAAATAAATAAAACACCTTTTTTGGACCTAAACAATGTTCTTTGCAATGTTCTTTGCAATTTGGCGAGTGTGTTTGTAGCTGGTTGGCAGTTATCAAATATATTTTAGTATAAGAAGGGAGTATACTCTCTCTCTCTCTCTTTCCCCCTCTCACTCTCAGTCTGTCTGTCTGTTTTTATCTGTCTCACTCTCCCCCCCCCCCCTCTCTCTCTCCCCCTCTCTCTCTCCCTCTCTCTCTCTTTCCCCCTCTCACTCTCAGTCTGTCTGTCTGTCTTTATCTGTCTCACTCTCACCCTCTCTCGCCTCTCTTTCTTTCTCTGGCTGTCTCTGTCTCTCTTTATCTCTCTCTCTTTCTCTCTCTTTCTCTTTGTATCTGTCTCTCTCACTCTCTTTCTTTCTTTCTGTATCACTCACTATCTCTCTCTCTCTCTCTCTCTCTCTCTCTCTGTGTATTACAAATGAATAAATACAAAAGTTGGACCCATTTCTCGCACGAACGGTAACATTCAACTTTAAACATCTTATTTTTATCTGTTGCTTATCTGCATGCAATATCAGTCGCAAAGGTCAACTAATTTGTTTAATTAATTTTAAAACTAACATTTTATTAATTAACTATTATTGGTCCCCCGATTTATAAAATCGGGAGACCTATGTTTTGAGGCATGTCCGTCCGTCCGTCCGGACTTTTCTCCGCAACCATCCGTTGAACTTCTCTGATATTTTGCATGAAGTTGTAACTTTTGTCAGGTTAGAAAGTGACATTCTCCGATTTAAAAAAAAAATCTGGTTAGCCCCCCAGGGGGTCAAAAGGCCCCGAAATGGAAAAAAATGACATTTTTTGCCCCATAACTTTTCATCCATTCATTCAATTTCTCTGAAACTTAACCAAAATATGGAGGCAATTGTTCCTAATAGAAAATAAGTATCGCTGACCTTGGAAAAATCTGGTTCGCGCCCCCAGGGGGTCAAAAGCCCCCAAAATTGCAAAAAATAACCCTTTTCTCCCATAACGTTTGATCTATCAATTCAATTTTTTTGAAACTTGGCCAAAATGTAGAGGCAATTGTTCTGGATATAAAATGAGCATCCTTGACCTCAGAACAATTTTGGTTCGCGCCCCCAGGGGGTCAAAGGGGAGTCAAAAATGCCCCAAATTGCCCAAATTTATTGCATTTTACACTCGCCACATCGAGTCACATACAGAGGGGGACCACGCATACGCGGCTTGTTTTATTTTATTTTTTAATTCAATGATTGCTTTCACTTTAATAAAAGCAAATAGTTCTGTTTCGCAATACTGTTTTATTTCCTGGACATATATTTAGTATTTGTATTCAAATGTTTCTATTTTTTTAAAGTGAGCAACTTAATTTTCAATTCCAAGTGAAAAGGCAAATTTATTTCTTCTTTCTTATCCTTTTTTTACGGTCATAAATACATCTGTTTCGAAATTTACAAAATGTTATTATTTATCTATCTATATGAATAAATGAGAAAAATTTTGTTTCGTGTTTACAACAAAGTTATTAATAAAATGTTTATTATTTTAAGTCAATATTTAAAGTATTTCATGTAGCGAAATTGCAAAATGATAGCGAGCCGAAAAAGCCAGCTAGTATTTGATAGAAACTAAAGTAAATGCCGAACACTATATAAGTCTGCTTTCCTTGCACTTCCTGTCTAACTTCTTCTTCTTCATTATTTTTATGGAAATCGCTCCAGACAAGGCATGAAGCCACTTGATGTAAGGAGCTAAGAAAAACGAAAGATGATTAATACAAAGGCAGGAGATGCTTATAGACCTTAGTCTTGAAAAGAACAAGGCTATATGTAGAGGGAAAACAGTCAGCAGGAAGAGAGTCCACAAGCCTGCAGTTCTTGGGAACAAGTTACTGGGATAAGAAGCTGTATTACAATGAGGTATCAAAACAGCGAATTGATGGGGACCACTAGACCAACGAGTCAAACGAGCTGGAACAAAAGAAGCAGGCAATAGACAAGACAATTCTGAAGAAAACATGTCATTATTGTATTTATAGAAAAGACTGAGACTAGCAACATCACGTATGTAAGAGAGGGGTTGCAGAAAAGAAGAAAGCGTGTGGCCAATCAAATTGCAGATACGTTTTTGAACCTTATCAAGAACTCTCAAATGTGACAGAGATTCACGAGCCTAAATATGACAACAGTACTCCATACACGGTCTGATATAAGATTTGTAGAGATAGAGAATAACCCCGGGCGTGAGAAAGTATTAAGAGCGATAGAAAGAAACTACTTTACGAGGAGCAGAAAGAGCAATGGATCTGATGTATGAACCCCAAGAAAGATTTGATGAGAAAGAAAGACCAAGAAGTTTCAGCGTCGATTTCTCTTAAAAAAACAGAGCCTTTCATGAGAATCTCAGGTAAGAAAAGGGGCACGCCTACGATTGAAAGACCCGTGCTTAGTCTTAACAGGATTAAACGAAACACGCCATTTCGTACCCCAATCCGTAACTGAACTTAAGTCAACTTTTAGATCAACTGCATATTCGAACCGATCCCAGGTAAATAGGCGAGAGAAACACCAGATTAGAGAGGTGTATAATCAGCATGGACTTTAATCTTCTGAATAATATTCTCTGGAAGATCATTGATATAGAGAAGAAAATATGTTGGGCCTAGAATACAGCCATGAGGAACACCAGCATGGATATCATCATCATCATCATCATCATCATCATCATCATCATCATCATCATCATCATCATCATCATTATTTGTACTCACTAAGAGTTCTCACACAATTATCGGCAGTGATTGCTCACCGACAACCACCAGTTGGTGTTCCCTGGAATCTGAGTGACAGCAAGCCTCCCCAGATTTCCAGTACTCTCCACCTCTTTTCTATCACCACCGCAAATAACCTTGCGATATCGCAACAGCCGCCTACCATTGATTTCTCGCTGGCAACGACCATTGGTCTCCCCAGGGATTTTTGTGGCAATAAGTCTCCCTAACATCTCAGCACTCTCCGCACTCTTCCAGTGGAGGTCTGGTTAGTTCTGTCCCTCCTCGGTCTTCCCATCCTCCTTGACCCTCCACGACTATTTTCTGTGGTGTCAGCCGAGGCCAGCGCCATTTTTTCGCGGTGGGGGACAGCTTATGATGTTTCTTGCAGTTTCTGTACCCTGGTTCATTATGTGGTGTTCTCCCTTGGTTTCGTTTGCTTCCTGTTGTAACTTCCATGTGGCTGGTTACAATTCATAGCTTATGCGGGTTGGTTTCCGCATTCGAGGATTTTTTTAAAGATTACAGCTGTTTTAATCATTGCCGTCCTTTGTATGGTTTCAGTGACCCCTTTCATTCCAATTTTTCCTAGTCTTTCTCCAGGTTTTTTGGACTGCACCTAGTGCTCCCGCGATAATTGGTATTATATTGACGTTCTAAACGCCCCATATTCCTTTCAGTTCTCTGCCAAGTTAGTTCCCTGTATTTGCTTTGTTTTTCCGTCTCCTTGATCTTCACTTAGTTACAATTCGTAACTTATGCGGGTTGGTTTCCGCATTCGAGGATTTTCCTTAAGAGTTCAGCTGTTTTGATCATTGCCGTTCTTTGTATGGTCTCAGCGATTCCTTTGATTCCAATTTCTCTCAGTTTTTTTCACCCATTCCTTTGGGACTGTTCCTAGTGCTCCTATGATTATTAGTATCATATTGACTTTCTCCATGCTCCATCTCCCTTTCAGTTCTCTGGCTAGTTCTGTGTATTTGCTTCGTTTTTCTGTCTCCTTAATCTACACTCTGTGGTCTGCTGGAACTGCGAAGTCTACGATTTTACAAGATTTTTCCTTCTTGTCGATTATTATAACATCCGGTCACCTTACTTGTATGAGTTTATCTGTTTGTATATCCATATCCCAGATGATTTTGTGTTTTTCGTTTCCCAGTACTGTTTTTGGCTTATGTGTGTACCATTTGTCTGTGTATTCGAAATTCAATTGTTTGCACAGTTCCCGGTGTACTGCTTTCCCTACACAGTCATGTCCATTCTTGTATTCTTTTTGAGCCAGTTTGCTACATTCACTTATATGATTTACTGTTTCTTCTCTTTGTCCACACAGTCTGCATTTACTGTTTTACTGGGTTTTATCTATTTTAGCTTTAATGTAGTTTGTCCTAATCGAATTATTCTGTGCAGCCATCAGTAAAGATTCCGTTTCTCTGTTCAAGTGTTCTTTTTCTTAGCCATGCCCAGCTATTTATTATTATTATTATTATTATTATTATTATTATTATTATTATTATTATTATTATTATTATTATTATTATTATTATTATTTCATAGTAGTCTAACAGTTTGGATATTTTTAGTTGGATTTTTCTTTTTAAACATCAATTCAATTCCCTTGACCTTAGACATTCAAGCTGTACCTTAACACTTTTGCTGTTTCCAACAGGCAAGCATTTTGCAGAATTGGAAAATAAATTGTCTCGTCAATCTGTTTAAGCCATTTATGGTGGCTTTTCGTTATGGGTCCAAACGTTCCAATTACAACGGGAATCACCTTTACTTCTTTACATTTCCATAGTCTTACTAATTCTCATTTTAGATCTTGATATTTATTTATTTTGTCGTGTTCTTTCGGGCGATGCCACCTTTATAATATGGGTGGATGGTTATGACGTACGTACGAACATGGAATTGCCTTCACATTTAATAATAAATAATAAATAATAAATAATAAATAATAAATAATAATAATAATAATAATAAAATAAACAACAAAAAAACAAAAAAAACACAAAATCATATGGGATATGAATGTACAAACAGACAAACCCATAACAGCAAGGAGACCGGATATGATAATAATCAACAAGAAAGAAAAATCCTGCAAAATCGTGGACTTTGCCGTTCCAGCAGACCACAGAGTGAAGATCAAAGAGACGGAAAAGAGAAGCAAATATACTGAACTTGCCAGAGAATTGAAAGGAATATGGAACATGAAGAAAGTCAGTATAACACCAATAATCATAGGAGCACTAGGAACAGTCCCCAAAAACATGGAGAAAAGACTAGGAGAAATAGGAATCAAAGGGATAACTGAGACCATACAAAGGACAGTAATGATCAAAACAGCTACAATCCTGAGAAATGTCCTCGAATGCGGAAACCAACCCACATAATCAACGAATGGAGAACAAACACATGGAAGCACAAAACAACAGAACCGGGGAAAATACAACCGCACGAGAGAGGCGCAAGCATAGGCTGACGCCACAAAAATTATGGACAGAGGGTCGAGGAGGGAAAGCGCAAAACCAGACCTCCACTGGAAGAGCGCGGACAGCTCTGGGACCTTGGGGAGGCTTGTTGCCACTCGGGCCCCAGAGGGGACCAATGGCCCTTATCAGCAGGAAATCGGTGGTAGGTGGCTGTTGCGATACCGCAAGGTCATCAGCGGTGATGAACGGAGAGAAGTGGAGCATACTGGAAGTCTGAGGAGACTTGTTGTCACTCAGACTCAAGGGAATACCACAGGTTGTTGGCAGTGGGCGATCACTAACGATGACCTGTGTGATAACTCCTAGTGAGTAAATAATACTACTAATAATAATGATCATCAAATAATAATAATAATAATAATAATAGTAATAATAATACTAATAATACTCATAATACTAATACTACTACTACTACTAATAATAAATATAATAATAATACCAATACTAATACTACTACTACTACTACTAATTATACTAGTACTACTACTACTAATAATAATAAACAGTTACAGGTATATATGCTGTATATTGTATTGACATGATCTGATCATCTAGTGGCATTATTTTGACGCCGTGGGGCCGACGTTCTGATGACGACTTCTCAGTTGTCATTAATTTCAATTAAATAACTAAAGTCGCAAGTGTATATGTGGGCGTGTATAATACTGTTAAAAACGGCAGTTTTCCGCATGAGACCAGAGTAAACAGAAAAGTGCAACATTCCGTCAGAAGTGCACAGTTTAGAATCAGGGCTACGTATCAAGATATTGCGTCACAGACAGGAAATCCGTAGTAAGACGTGGTGGATAAGCTGATAAAACATTACTATTGTTTCGTCAGAAGTGCACAGTTTAGAATAAGGGCTACGTATCAAGATATTGCGTTACAGACAGGAAGTCCGTAGTAAGACGTGGTGGATAAGCTGATAAAACAGTGTTTGTTACTATTGTTTCTGGGCCGCGCTCAAGAGAGTTCGGAGCGTGTTTTGGAACAGCTGCCCTTTCCTCCCAATGGAGAATAGGTTGGGGATATTATGTAAGCATACTGTAGACTGGAGAAGAAAAACAAAACAAAAACATTTAAAATACAAAAAAAAAAAAAACCAAAATAATTATTAAACCCCAAGTGATTTTGTGCTGTTAGTTTTAATAACTTTTACTGAATCTTATTCAGAAGAAGTCGACTTCAGCAAGAAGAATAGGGAAAAAGAAACAGAAAGACGTCACTATCCAAAAACTTCAGCTGTCAACTACAAAACGTCGGCCAGATATATTCTGTTATAGTCAGGAATCAAATTATTGGTAAACCGTAGTGCTAGAGTCTGGAAGAAGCTTCTTACTTTGATAAGCTCCTAGGATTGACTTTCACTCCAGACCTAAAATGGAAACATAGTTCGCTCATTCTACCGCTCCAGAACGTGCCTGACTTCTGATGTAACCCTCTACCTAGATAAGAGTCAGGTACGTCCCAAGATGGAGTACTGATGACACATCTGGGGAGGTTTTCGCTCAGAGCACTCTTCGTTGCTTTGACAGAATCCAGAATCGACTACGAAATCTAGTAAGGGATGATCTCTTCCCTTCTTTGCAGCCTCTATTTCACACAAAAGACGTTGCTAGTCTCTCTCTACTCTATCGTGATTTCCATGTAGGTGCTTTCACTTGACGCTAGGAACCCTGAGGGAGAAAGGAAATGTTTTTGTCCTGAGGGTAATAAGATGAGTTCTAGCGGTGAATGTTTTACAAGGAGGAACCAGACATTGGAGCTCAGTTGAGCACCTTCCATAGAAATAACGATAGAGTAGAGAGAGACTAACAACGTCTCTTCTGTGAGAAAAGGGGCTGTAGGGACGAGAAGAGATAAACCCCACACGATTTCGAAGTTGAATTTATACTCTATAAAGGCAGGAAAGCATCTGGGGAGGTGCGACACGAGGAAACGAGAGACAAGGAAAGGGCATGAAACAGAGAACCTATGGGGGGGGGGTGTCAAAACGAATGCTGGATAAACTTGCTACTTCCCCCGTCATTAATTTTTATGATTCCAAAATTGCTCTTCGCCAGCGCCTTTTATAACATTACATACACAAGTCTCTTGAGAAAAAATATCAGATTTGTAGAGTGCTCAATGCAATTTTTGTACAATTTATTCATGTAAACAAAATATAGTAATTCTGAGATTTCGTTTTTCACTCCGGCCCGCGATCTCCATCCAAAAGTCTCATCTGGCCCTCACTCTGAAAAGGTTGCCCGTCCCTGATCTAAAGTGAAAGTCAGTCGTAAGAGCTTATCCCCAAAAATACGCTTTTTCGAGGAGAGAGTCATTCATTTCGACTTGGACAAAACAGGAATCCGAGCGTTGGTGTTAAATGTAACGAGGCCCCTCCCCCCCCCACTGCAACACGTGCTTCAAGTCCCAAAAGAAGGAATCAGTCAGATCTTGATCACCAGTGATTTTTGCAACCAGAGACAAATGTGTTGTCTGAGTATTGATCTACTCCTCTCCAGGAGTTAGGCACAAGGCCAGTTTTTATCTTACTCCCACAAGTAAGATGTGACCCAAGGTCGGGTCGGGAAAGTGGGGTTTGAAAAGCCAGCACCCGAGAAAGTGAGCACTCTGACCATTAAAAATTGCCTGGGCAGCCCTGTCGGCATTCCCCGGTAGGGGCGCCTCAGGCAGTAAGTAATAAACTTACTCCTCCCCAAAGAGGGGAGGCGAAGCTTGGGAGGGTGGACCTCCTAGAACTGCACAGGACAGACCCATAGACCGGCGGAATCAAGCCCCGAAGGACAAGACGACACCGGTCTATAGGGTGCAGTATCCATCGGAACAGATACTACACTTTGATCTTGGCCAAAAGGCCAAGAATGTCTGAGGCACGCCGGCGTTGATTCTATGTGACTCCGAAATTTGCCCATCAACAACTACTTTTATAAACCTATCAGTGAGAAAGGATTCTTTTTAAAAACATTTTTTGTAACATAGTTCAACCCAAACAAGGCAGGCCGCCACTGTAGACGTAAAGGGCTACTGAGAGATAGAGGGTGTAAGTAATGGGGGTCCTTCTAAGTTGCGTGCTGTGCAGCGATATGTCTGTTTACATTAGTTTTAAATCTCCGCATGTCAGTTCAGTCGAGGAAACATGGAGCAGAGAGGGAGTTCCAGAGGCCTGCTACACGAGGAAAGAAGCTATTGGAGTAGAAGGCTCTTCGGCATCTGGGGACCTCCGCAGTGAATGGATGGGATTCGGACGATTGTCGGGTTGGTCTATGGTTGCAAAGAAATTGCCAGCTATTCCATAGCTAGCAAGTTTGTGAAGCCACCCTTTGTGCCAACCCCTATCGAAAATCGCTGATATATCAGGTGCTTTGCTCTAGATATAAAGCCCCAGGTTAAGAGATTCACTGATCATAAGCGATATTACATTTAACACATCAGCAGTTGATGTTGCAGGACGAAATCCGTATTGTTTGTCACTAAGTAGATTGTTTTTTTTTAGATAGTCGACAATTGTATGATTTATAACAGAATCAAGCAGCTTACCCAAGACGCATCGGATATGGATAAGTCTGTACTGGGATGCAGAAGACTGATCGCTTGTATATTGAAATAGTGGGCAGTTAAACAAGGTCTTTCAAATTGCTCGAAAGCGTTAATTTTTGGAGCTGTGCTTATCCGGAGTTGCCCGGGAGTCATTTTTACTTTCACTTTCGTTTTGCTTTTGATTCATACGATGGATTTTTTTTTTTAGCAAATTATTATATTTTTTAAATATAACTGTAGACGTTAAATTGAATTATAACGTTACCATTTGGGTATTACATTATTAATTGAATACATTTGTATAAAATTATAACTGTGTTTAGATACTGTTGTTTTAATCTCAATTGATAAAACTATTGGATGTAAAAAGCTTTCAAAATGTTTAATCTTTAAATTATGAGAGTAGAAAGTGACTAACTTTCGGCAGCCTTGTTCCTTTCGCTTCCCTTATTTTGTCTTGTAGTCCTCGCATTTCATGAGCGATGTTTATGACAAAGGGGAAATAATTGCTGCTTTCCGGGTCGGAATCTATCCACCTAACACTTATCTTTGGCTTGCTTTTAAATTGTAAGTACTATTTTTTTAGCTCTAAATATCAAGTGGCTTTATGCCTTATCTGAAGCGATTTCCACAAAAAAAAAACACATACTTTCCATTCTGAATTTACCAATCAGAACCCATCTCTTATGCGAGCAGAGTACTAGTCCCGAAGGTTATTTCAGGAAGTGCATCGTCACTATTCTGTTTTAAACACACACGTTACCCTAACAGGTACAACAACTTCGGCTGAGAATGGATGTCCGTTAGTCCTCACATTCCATGAGCGATGTTTCTGACAAAGGGGGAATAATTGCTGTTTTATGGGTCGTTGGCTAGTTTTTGACCTTGAAGTATTTTCTTTAGATCCTTAAATTAAGTGGCTTCATGCCTTGTCTGAAGCGATTTCCATAAAAAAATTAAATTCAGATTTATTAAGAATTCTAAATCTAGTATAAATGACTTTCCATTCGAGAGTTTAAATGCTTCCAAATTCCTTTAAAATTTCGAAGACTCGCGAAGTAATTCATTCGTTTTGTTTTAACTGTTGACACGGGATTAAAATAGCTGACTTGTTAACAAAGAAACGGAAACGCATTCTGGTGGATTTAATTTGGTAATTAAATTAATTCTTATAATTTCTTTCTGGTACTTTATACTATTACATTTCTCTATTTAAAAAATATATGATTAATAGTTAATAAAAGTGTTGCATAATGCCCCTGTTGGAACGGACGCATCTCGAGGTGGACGTATCTGTTGGAAATCGTTTGGTTTAACTTGCGCGATTTAGTGCGGGTAAACACGTACAGTCGAGTGTGGAATAGGGCTGTTTACACGGTTGGAGATCACAGACGTGATGGACCACCATTTTGATGAGACCTTTTAGGCCAGGGGTTCAAAGGAGTCAGGCTGTGACGAATGCACCTGCGCATAGAGGCTCTGTGACGTCACGGGCTTTTGCGTGGGAAGCAAAGTTTTGCAGTCTGGGTTTTGGAGGCGAATCTATGAGACGTGATTTAAGATGTAGTCCGCAACAAGATTAGGGGAATTGATTCCCTAAGAAAATACAGTCGAAAGATCTCTTTTCCCCCCTCCAGGAATGGTTAAGGATTTAATTTATAAGTAATTACGGAAGCAGTAATTTGCTCTCTCTCTTTCTCTCTCTCTCTCTCTCTCGACGTTGGTGAATATCGCCAAGCCGATAGATAAGTAACGCTTGTTATAAAAATAATTGAAAGTTTAAAAAATTGTTTTTCGATTGAGACGGTCATGGAGCTTTTGTGTTGCAGCGGCGTGGTTCACGACAGAAAGAAAGAAGAAAGAATTCAACCACTAGACGACGCACCCCTCTACGCGACGAGAAAAGATTGAAGGTGCGAGAAATTTAAAGGTATGCAAATTATATGATTTATGGTGTTAAAAATGACGAGTGATCAAACGAGAACTGCCACGGCCCGTTCCAGGACGAGTATGCGGGACGAGAACTGCCGTGGCCCAAGCGGGGCTATGCAACCAAAGGAAATCTATTAATTCAATGTGAGAGTTACATAGTCACGGGAAAATGCACACACACACACACACACACACACACACACACACACACACACACACACACACACACAGACGTACTATTGTTTTGTATATTTTTTTATTAGAGATTACGAAATGCATTGTATTTTACGAGCGGGACTTCCGGTGTACAATCATGCGCACTTACTTCCTTCGTAATCAAATCCCTTGTTGTTTCGTGCGGTTTCATGCCTTCGACTTTCGTTTTTCTATGTGTTTTGTTTCGCAATGTCTGTGATGTCACAGATGATAAGTACGGGCCACGACTCACTTCCGGACCAGCCGATGCGGGCGAGGGGGGGGGGGTGTAGGATACAGGTAGTGCGTTGTTTTTATTTGTGTGGTGTTTCGTAAAACCCCCCACTGGCGACTATCTTAGCGCCGCCCTTTTTCTCGAACCCCAGGGATCCTTTCATCCTTACCCTGCAACCCCCCCCCCTCCGCATCATCGTCTCCGCATCTTTTTTCTTCCTTTCTGTCTTTTTCTCGCTTCTTTTATCGCTGGTGGTCGTAAACGTCACCCAGGGGAACGGGAACGCCCCATTTAAGTTTGAATGGCGTAAAATCTTGGGAACAATATTGTACTCTTAAAAGATACGCACGGCTTCGACTGGCAATAATAAAGAAGACATCACGACTGCGCGGCGGATTGTTGCCCTGTACTTGTTTCATTCATTTTTAGACATCGTGTTTAATGAATTCAAATTGCCGAATCAGATTAGAACTGATCAAGAAGATACACACAAGAACAGGCGCCTATACCTGTCTGTCTGTTTACCAATTCCCCCCCCCCCTCTCCCTCTCTCCCCCCCCTCTCTCTCTCTATATATATATATATATCTATATATATATATATATATATCTATATATATATATATATATATATATATATATATATATATATATATATATATATATATATATATATATATATATATATATATATATATATATATATATATATATATATATATATATATATATATATATATATATATATATATATATATATATATATATATATGACGTCACTTGCTTATAATGCATCATTCCTTCCCTTAATAGAAGTAGAATGCCTCGACGTCAAAGCCGCCGTTAAAGTGTTAAAATTATCATAGTTCATTCGCTGTTTACAATTGGCCCAGCGATTAGCGACGTCGGACTGGAGTTGAAAAATACTTGAGGTCCGGGGTTTCGAATCGTATGACCGGTAGTGAATAGTCATATCTCTATGCTGATGAGTCCCGATTGAAAAAGGACGAAACGTATACGTACACAGATAATAAACAATAACAAATATTTATTATATATATATATATATATACAATAATATTTTTATAAATAAATATTAAATATTTAAGTACCTAGAGACATCGATGTTTCATGCTAACGCAATCTTCAGTCTAGGAACTAATTCTCAACGGTCGGTGGGCGCGAACCCCGAACACAAATCGCCACTGATTCGCAGTCGAGGATCTTACCCACAGGTCATTGCCAACTAGTTAGTAAATAGAGAGGAATTTTAACTGTAAATAGCGGAATTCGGCGACTACTCACCAAGCAGCTAGAGTGATCAACGAAACGTCGGACCATACATATAGCTATTTGTACTGCTTGTTATTAAATCTCCTCGAAAGTGCCCAGCCTCCGTGGGAGGGGGCTGATAAACAATAATATTTTTATAAATAAATACTAAATATTTAAGTACCTAGAGACATCGATGTTTCATGCTAACGCAATCTTCAGTCTAGGAACTAATTCTCAACGGTCGGTGGGCGCGAACCCCGAACACAAATCGCACCTGATTCGCAGTCGAGGATCTTACCCACAGGTCATTGCCAACTAGTTAGTAAATAGAGAGGAATTTTAACTGTAAATAGCGGAATTCGGCGACTACTCACCAAGCAGCTAGAGTGATCAACGAAACGTCGGACCATGCATATAGCTATTTGTACTGCTTGTTATTAAATCTCCTCGAAAGTGCCCATATATATATATATATATTTCATGTATCCACATGAAATAATAATATGCATATAAATATATATATATATATATATATATATATATATATATATATATATATATATATATATATATATATATATATATATATATATATATATAAAGTAAAGACGATTTTTCCCCTGCACCTTCTCGGAGAATAGGAAAATAACCACATGCATCACAGGCTACTAAACTAACCATTACATTACACTTATTCACTCGAGTGTGTTTTAGTAAATTCGTTATTCTTTCTTCCCAGCTAACACTAAATATTACATTTGGCCCACCATCAACGACTCTCCGAAAAACCAACTCCATATAGGTGGTAGCAAAAACTTTTCTCCCTAACAATTCTATACTGTCACTACACTCATCGCATCGGGAACTAATAAACACAGTTTAAATTTTACCAATCCCCCCTCTTTCTCTCTCTCTCTCTCTCTCTCTCTCTCTCTCTCTCTATATATATATATATATATATATATATATATATATATATATATATATATATTATTTCATGTATCCACATTAAATGTTGTTAGGAGATATAATTATTTATGTATCAAGTATTTATTTCAACAGTGCTCGATACGCAGGTAGAGCTAGGTAGTAGGTTATGAAAATATATTTATAGAAATTAAGCTACACAGAGGGTTCCGCGTTTGATCCCTGTAGAGAATAGTCAGGCTAAAAACAATTAGCTTGACGATTCCCTCCGGGGATGAAACGCTGAACCCTCTGTTTAGCTTAATTGCCATAAATATATTTTCATAAACTACTCTCTCTCTCTCTCTCTCTCTCTCTCTCTCTCTCTCTCTATATATATATATATATATATATATATATATATATATATATATAGTACACGTATTGTATTAGTTTCTGTAGATGTAAACTCGTTGAAACTCCAGTGTTTATAAGGTCTGAAGAGATGGACTCTCTGTGAAGAGTACAACCGAAACATGTATGCACATATGTAACCGATAATGTTAGTATAAATAAAAATGTATTTTATACATATATATATATATATATATATATATATATATATATATATATATATATATATATATATATATGTATAAGATACATTTATATATATATATATATATATATATATATATATATATAAATACGTCCTATAATGTAAAAGGCGACTAATAATACAATCTTCTACATTAATATGTATCACTTAGGTACTGAGCAACTATGATAATATAAATGCAATCACATACGAAAAAAACAATTGCATAAAAATAATTATATATATATTTGGCAGCCATTTTATTTTGTCGGATTCTCTGCATAGTCGGGGATTTTTTCTGGTATTGATTATTTTTGACAAAGGGAAGTTTCTTTTCCCTAAATATTTAATAATGATTTTGTAATCATCCGGACATCACAGAAACAGCTAACAACACTCTTGCTGTTATGTAAGATTTTAGGAAAAATAAATGGTAAGTCATATTTCGTATTCGATTTATTGTTTTTGTTCCTTACAACTTGCATCTTACCCGGAATTTGCATTGTCCACAGCCTTTAAAAAACATACTACTATATATATATTTTTTCGGCTCTCTGACTCTCATCAGTGTAGGAGTGGTGGTTGCAGGCGTTTGCATGGGTTCGAACACCGCTTAGGCCCATATAGTCGCGAGAAATTGACACATACAGTAATTGAAATTAAAGTACACTTATCCGTGCGGCGGGGGAAATGGTTTAGACGTCTATAATGTGTAACGCTCACACAGAACTTGCTTATATTTATATATATATATATATATATATATAAATATATATATATATATATATATATATATATATATATATATATATATGTGATTTTTATGAAAGCTTACCAAAGCATTCCTTTCAAGACACCAATGATCACCATTAAAGATATTTTTTCTTACAAATACTATTTATTCAAATTAAATGTTTTTTCCTACACGTGTTTCACTACCAAGCAGTTACTTGCTTGGCAGATCATCAGGGAAATTAAATGTCTGGAATACTGGTTTCAACTGCCGACAAAACACAATGTGGCGTTGTAATAGTTGAGGTCACTTAAGAAAAGAAGAGGAAAAAAATAAAAATAAAAATAAAAGTCAAACTTAAAAAGCAAGGAAGAACAACGATAAGAAAAGAAAGTCCTAGAAAAGTCTTAGAAAAGTAGCTTGTGCATTATTTGGGTGGGAACCGGTTGATGATAATATTCGTGAAGTTGGAAGTAACGAATTGAACTCACATGCTACCCAAACCGGGGGGGAAGGTAGGAAGAAAAATAGGAGAAGGACCACTACATAGTTCAACCCCCCCTATAGCCAGCATATTAAGACTAATATCCCAAAGATTTTTTATAGCATAGTGGAAAAAAACTTTCCAAGGGATAGCAGATTGGGGGGAATCATTAACAAAAATACTGTAAAACTCTCTTATTCAACCTGTAGAAATATAGCCACATCCATTATAGGATATAATAATTCTAAGATAACTAAAACAAGGGAAGCCATGTTCTCTTCTGGTGTTGATCCCAGTAACACCAGTTCAGTGAGAACCTCCATTATAAATAACCATAGTAGTAGACCATCCAGCAACGGCCCAGCACACAACTGTAACTGCAGAGCTTCTAACATCTGTCCACTGGGGGGGAACTGTAGAGTTTCAAGCATTGTCTACAAATGCGATGTGATAACAGAGAGTAGTAGGAAATCATATATCGGTTCAACCGGGGGTGAGTTCAAAGATAGATTCAGAAACCACATGAGTTCCTTCAGGGGAGGCCAAAGGGAAGACATAGATAGGCCTAACACTTCTGTTGGCCGTTTTGTGAGAAACCTCATTGCTAGGCAAGACCCTTTCGTACTGAAATGGTCAATTTTAGGGAGGGCTAACAAATATAAACCGAACAAAAAGAAGAGATGCAACCTATGTGCATTGGAGTCGTACCACATCATGACATCTAGAGATAATTTACTGAACGCTAGGCAGGAAATACTACAATGCTATCTGCATAGAAACCGTTACCTGTTATCAAGCCTAAAACCTGGATAGGAGGGGAATTGGGGGAAGTATAAACTTACAGCAGAGATAGGCAGGATGGACACTTCCTGAGGCAATCTGGGGCAATAATTAGTGTATAATAGGGAGGATGAGAATTAGTAACACGTACTTATGCTAAGATATGTCTTAATTCAATTATTAGCGGATACTCGAGACTTAGGTTGGGGGTGATAAGGTAGGAATATTCTATCGGAATAAGGCCCAGTGATAGTCAACTATAGTAAATACTTATTCAGCGGAATAGAGGGGGGAAATTGTGTTACATATAAAAAGATAGTGGAATAATAAATAATAAATCACAATTTATTCTCAGAAATAGATATATTATACGAAATGCATTGGGGATTTCAAGTAATTTTAAGTGAAAAATAAGAAATAGCAACCTGGATGCTATCACTATTTAATTAAATTAGGTTAAATTAAATTAGTTTTTAATTAGATTAAAATAAATAAAACAATTTGGTGGCAGGAATGGGGAAAAGTAATTAAGGAAAAAATAATTTTAAAAACATGCATGCCGACACGGACTTAATTTCTAAAAATAGAAACAATTGAATTTTATAAAAAAAGTATTTTGTACGGGATTTTAAATTAGTAATAATAAAGTCTCCTGTCATTTAACGAGTAAGAGTGATATTTTCCCGTAAAGTTGACAAAAAAATAAACCGGTCCATTAAAAAAAAGTTTTTGTTTTTTTTCAAAATAGAAAATAGATTTCTGATAACGATATTCCGTTGTAACATTTATTTATGGAATATAGAATAATATTCTCCACAGAGAGTTACAAACAGACACAGCCGTTAAGGAAATATTTTAAATGATTTAAAATAATAACTAGATTTTTGTAGAAGGCCTTTTTATAATAACAGTTTATTTTTGATATATGAATTATTTTTTTAAAAACAAATTCTGCGGGATAGGCTTTTTTCGCTTCGTTAAACAACAAAACGATAATAATTCGGCAGTTAATTAAATGAAGGATATTTTCCCAAAATGTAAAATGACGTCCCAGACACTAGATGATTAATTTCTATAAGGAATAGGTTTAATAATAAATATTTTTAGAAACAGTATTTTGAATAAATAGTTTCTATATTAAGATTTTTTCTTGATGGAAGGGAGTTTTCTGCGGGATTGACATTCAACTCGTCGTGTGTTTATTTCGAAGGGTAATAAATCAACAATTGAAATAAGACTCTTTGAACTCGGACGAACATTTGTGTTGACTTTTCTTTGTGAGAAGTTGGATTTAGAATTCCCATACTATCATTGGATTGGAATGGTAACTTGTGAGCGGTATCTTGAATGATTTAGTTCTTTTGTTTTATTGTGGGGGGGGGGGATTTATTCATCATTGTACCGGCTAACGTGAAAGTGTATTATCGCACATTGTTCCGGTTTTGTGGTTTTATTGAATGTATTTGGGACCGACTACTTGCTTGTTGGCTTGGTGGAAGAAATAATGCACAAGCTACTTTTCTAAGACTTTTCTAGGACTTTCTTTTCTTATCGTTGTTCTTCCTTGCTTTTTAAGTTTGACTTTTATTTTTATTTTTTTTATTTTTATTTTTTTCCTCTTCTTTTCTTAAGTGACCTCAACTATTACAACGCCACATTGTGTTTTGTCGGCAGTTGAAACCAGTATTCCAGACATTTAATTTCCCTGATGATCTGCCAAGCAAGTAACTGCTTGGTAGTGAAACACGTGTAGGAAAAAACATTTAATTTGAATAAATAGTATTTGTAAGAAAAAATATCTTTAATGATGATCATTGGTGTCTTGAAAGGAATGCTTTGGTAAGCTTTCATAAAATCACATATAAATGCTCTGTACTCTGTAATCGAGTATCATCGAGCTTGTTTTTTTATTGGAACAACCCCGGTCTTCACTGAATGATCTATTTTATAAGTGAAAAATCTAAATCTATATATATATATATATATATATGAGTCTTGATTGAAAAGAGACGAAACGTATACGTCCATAGATAAATAAACAATAACAAATATATATACATTTGTTATTGTTTATTTATCTATGGACGTATACGTTTCATCTCTTTTCAATCAAGACTCATCAGCATAGAAGTACGACTATTCACCACCGGTCACACGATTCGAAACCTTGGATTACAAGTATTTTTCAACCCCAATCCAACGTCGCTAACCAATAAGCCAGTTCTGAACAGCTTATAAACAATGATAATTTTAACACACACACACACACACATATATATATATATATATATATATATATATATATATATATATATATATGTGTGTGTGTGTGTGTGTGTTAAAATGATCATTGTTTATAAGCTGTTTATATATATATATATATATATATATATATATATATATATATATATATATATATATATATATATATATATATATATATATAAAGGACTTTAAGGTTCTTTACCTGAACATTGAATTCTAATAAAATTGATTCGCACCTTATTTTATATCATGCTATATATATATATATATATATATATATATATATATATATATATATATATATATATATATATATATATATATATATATATATAACTTTTGTTTTATTTTACTCTATTATATTTTTAATACTTTATTCTGTATAATTATTATTAATTATCATTTTTATCCTTTTATTTCGTAATTTTATTTCACTTATCTTAATTATTATTATTATTATTATTATTATTATTATTATTATTATTATTATTATTATTATTATTATTATTATTATTATTATTATTTGTACTCACTAGGAGTTCTCACACAGATCATCGCCAGTGATTGCTCACCGACAACAGCGAGTGATATTTCCTGGAGTCTGAGTGACAACAAACCTCCCCAGATTTCCAATATTCTTCACCTCTTTTTGATAACGATGCGGTATCGCAACAGCCTCTTACCATTGATTTCTCGCTGGTAAGGACAATTGGTCTTCTCTGGAATTTGGGTGGCCCAAAGCCTCCTCAAGGTCTCAGCATTCTCCGCGCTTTTCCAGTGGAGGTCTGGTTTGTGCTGTCCATCCTCGGTCTTCTCATCCACCTCGACCCTTTACTAATATTTTGTCTAGTATCTGCCTAGGCCGGCACCATTTAAACAAAACATTTAAATTCATTAAAACAATTTCTGTTTTAATTTTTAATATTTTGTAATTTTTAAAATTTTAAATTATTATTATTATTATTATTATTATTATTATTATTATTATTATTATTATTATTATTATTATTATTATTATTATTATTATTATTATTATTATTATTATTCATAGTAGTCTCAACTTTTGAATGTTTTTAGTTGGGGTTTTATTTTTTGTTTTTTGTGTTTTTGAACATCAAGTCAATTCCCTTGACTTTAGATATTCAAGCTGTACCTGAACACTTTCGCCTTTTACAGAATTGGAAAAGAAATTGTCTCGTCAATTTGTTTTAGTTATTTATGGTGGCTTTTCGTTATGGTTCAAAGCGTTCCAATTACAACGGGAATCACCTTTACTTCTTCTTCTTCTTCTTCTTCTTCTTCTTCTTCTTCTTCTTCTTCTTCTTCTTATTATTATTATTATTATTATTATTATTATTATTATTATTATTATTATTATTATTATTATTATTATTATTATTATTATTATTATTATTATTATTATTATTTTTTATTTTTTTATTTATTTTATTTTTTTGTTTAATTTTTTTTTTTTGTCTAGTGTCTGCCTAGGCCGGCACCATTTAAACAAAACATTTAAATGAATTTAAAAAAAAGTATTTTTTAATTTTTCATTTTTAAAAATTTTTAAATTATTATTATTATTATTATTATTATTATTATTATTATTATTATTATTATTATTATTATTATTATTATTATTATTATTGTTATTGTTGTTGTTGTTGTTGTTGTTGTTGTCTTTCCGGGAGGGGGTCCCCTGTATATTTTCATTTTTTTCATGAGTTAAATATTTGTGTTTTTTACAATATTAAGCAACTTATTTGATCCTTTTTTTCTTTTTCATTTTACTGAAATATATGTAATCGATCGATATTTGTATCTTCTGGTCTATGAATAATTACAGAATTATCGATCGCTACAAATGCTGTATGTTCCTTTCATGATCGTTGATCGAATCGCAATCTTTTGATTTAATTATGGACTACGCAGATGAGTTAAACTATGCCCGCATCCCCGAACGACCGCTGTACCCCCAAATACTTGTGCTAATCATAATAGCCCCTAATGTCTCAGTGGCAACGTACCCCCTTGTTTGGGGTGAATACATTTTTTTTTTAATAGCCAATATTCAAATAGTCTGGGAGCGATAAAGTTATATTGCTTATTCATCCGAGATGAGATAAGAAATGTCCAGTTTTTCTTTAAAAAAATCAAATTCCATAATTTTCTAGTAAAAATACATATTTGAAAAACTTTACATGGAATAAAGAAATTCACGCAAGAAGAAGAACAAAAACAATTGAACCATTTCGTATATGTTGACAATAATGCTTTCCCCTGCCTCTCCGAAATAGGTGTATCTAAATTTCAATCATTGTCTGTGCTGATTGCCGGTAGTCGTATAGTCCCGAGCGTTTGTCTCGTAATTCTAGCCTAAATTTATGAACTGCGTTCGATCCCATGCGGCTGCCTACAACCACCACTCCTGCACTGATGAGAGCAAAAAGCCTGAAACGATATCGTCTGTAGGTAATAAACACTTAACTATTTAATTAATATATATATATATATATATATATATATATATATATATATATATATATATATATATATATATATATATATATATATATATATTAGTCCGGCAACCGGTGTGAATAATTCTTCTCAACATTTGCGATTCCCGTAAGGATGAAACGTAGACGTGTGTAGATAAAACAAATATTTATAATTATATATATATATGTATATATATATATATATATATATATATATGTATATATATACATATATATATATGTATATATATATATACATATATATATATATATATATATTTGAAAACTCATGAGTAAAGGACCCAGTATAAATCCTTGTTTATTAATTTTAATAAAATCTGATTAATTTCTGATTTTATTATGTCATTCAATTAATATTATTGCTCTATACACGATATTGAGCTTTGTTTTTATCCTGATAGTCTACTGGTTAAAGATATTATTTATACTTTAAAAGTATCATCTTACTCTCTCTCCCCCCCTCTCTCTCTTTCTCTCTCTCTCTCTCTCTCTCTCTCTCTCTCTCTATATATATATATATATATATATATATATATAGCGATTGAAGAAAAAGGAACAGGAAATCATTACTATGCCTTAAACCTGAATATTGGTTGCACATAATGACTCACGTTGAATTAAACACATGCTATTGTATGAACAATCGAAATTAAATTCGGTAAATAATTATTTAAAAAATTATCCGTTGTAATTGATTATGGGATTTGATTTCAACTGTAGCGGAAGTGCAACCGTTTTTATGCATTCTCTTGTCGATTTAGTATTTAGCATTCACAGAATGCATTAACCCCCTTTTTATGCGCACAACTATTACGTTCTCAAACTTGTGACATACATACGGCAAGCAAGCTGTCGAAATCATTACAGAAACATTACTGTTCACAAATTGTAACTCATATTTTGTTGCTGGTTGTTCGCCCACCCCGCCGTTACCTTCTAACCCTAACCCTAACCTTAACCCTAACCCCACCGTTAACTTCTAACCCTAACCATAACCTTAACCCTAACCCCACCGTTAACTTCTAACCCTAACCCTAACCTTAACCCTAACCCCGCCGTTAACTTCTAACCTAACCCTAACCTTAACCCTAACCCCGCCGTAACCTTCTAACCTAACCCTAACCTTAACCCTAACCCCGCCGTTAACTTCTAACCCTAACCATAACTTTAACCCTAACCCCGCTGTTAACTTCTAACCCTAACCATAATCCTAACCCCGCTGTTACCTCTTAACCCTAACACTAACCTTAACCCAGGTAACGCCGCTTTGTAATTAAAGATTCACAAAATTTACTCTGTAATTAAATCTACTTTCATACTTAAAAATAAAATTAACTCGAGCCAAAACTGATGGAAGACAGCGTACATGTATTCAACCTGATCTTCGTACCAAATCAATGACTAGTTTGGGGATTGAGGGAGACAGAGATAGAAAGAGAGACATAGTAATCACTAATTAATCATATATTGTCAGTCCGTGTCATTTTAACGTCCGGCGCTAATGCGTTCTTCACAACAGACTGTCTTCTCTACAAGATCTATATTTAAGCCACGTGACGTCACATCCTTTTGTAGTATTCTGACACTGCCTCCAAATTCCGTATAAATATTTTAACTCGTTATTTTTTACTTAATATAAGTATTATAATATTCTGTAAGTATAACATCTATATAATAATATGCTCAGGCCATTTCATGTTAGAACGTACATTATCACCCTTCCGACTTTTTTTTAAAGTGAACTTCTCTGCTCACCGAAGATGCAATACAAAAAAAAATAATTTAAAAAATTGCATTTGATGTCGCTATTTGTGGGGGACGTGAAACTCGAAATAATATACATTTTCTTGGCTTTCAGGCTAGGATCAAGGTGTAGAATATATTCTATCCAAGGATGGTTCATTCGGCTGGTATCAAAGTGTAGTATCTGTTCCGATCGATATTACTAGTACAGCTAGACAAATTCATATTTTTAACTTTGACATAGCTTTATAATTATGGTTTTACAAGAATTAAAAAGTCAAAGGATTTCCTAAAGTCGGAATACATTGTGATGTCTTAATAGCCCGTCTCTCTTTCCCCTCATCTTACCCCCCCCTCTCTCTCTCTCTCCCCTGTCACTTCCCTATCTCTTCTAATGTTGTTCCTCTTTAATTTTCTTATTATTTGCTCTTCAGATACACGCTATCTCTCCCACCATCTTAAACATTCATGTACACGTGAAGTGTGCACAGTGACAAGCAAACAAGCTGCTCTATTCCCTGCTTCCTTTGTTCCAGCTCGTTTTACTCGTTGGTCTAGTGGTCTTTATCAATTCGCTTTTCAGGTACCTCGTTATCATACATCTTCCTATTCCAGTAGCTTTGTTCAGATAACTGCGGGGTTATGGAACTCTTTTCCTGATCACAGTTTCCTTGCTTCATATAGCCTTAATCGTTTTTGAACCCTAACCCTAACCCTAACCCTAAGGTCAACAGGCATCTCTTGTCTTTGCGTTAATTATTTTTAGTTCGATTTACCTCATTACATTGGTGTCCGATGGATACTACATACTACCCCATAGACCGGTATTGTCTGGTCCTTCGGGTCTTGATTTACGCCGGTCTATTGGTTGGTCTGTCCTGTGCAGTTCTAGGAGGTGCACTCTCCCGGGCTTTGCCTTCTCACCCTTTGCCTTCTCACGTTAGTTTATTGTTAATCGCCTGAGGCGCCCCTACCGGGGAATACCGACGGGGCTGCCCAGGCAATTTTTAATGACCAGAGCGCTCAAATTCTCGCGCGCTGGTTTTTCAATTCCCACTTTCCCGACCTTATGTCACATCTTACCTTGTGGGAGGAAGATAAAATCAAGTGGCTTAATATCTTGTCTCAAGCAATTTCCATTTTAGCCTTTCTTCGTTAATACAGGAACAATGTCTATGACGCATATTGGACGGCGTATCGCCCGAAACGAAGTATAAATGCAGACCATGGTAAATTCAATTCTTTCTAATTGAGAAAATTAAACTCTAAAAAGATGAAACATTCAAATGGAAAATTCGCCTGTGAAAGCTTTATTTAATTGAAAGCTAGAAAACTCTGCAAATATCACATGACGTAAATCAATTAATTCCGGGTGTGGCCGAATGATGGAATTCAAATTCTGTCTCGGGGCTAACTTGACAATTTTGAAAATACTGATGCTCATCGCGTTTTCTAAAGACACAGGAATATTATACAGTGTTGTCTAAAACAAGATTTCTTCTAGTCTATTACTGTTTGATGAACACGAAACAAGATTCCGCTGTCGGTTGTGTATTTGTATGTGTGTGTGTGCCTGGCATAACGTAAATTCGTTCGTCTGTCATTCTCTCACGCACTGTATTTCATGATTCTATTTTCTCTTCTCTGTGCTATGCGTGCCTGTCTATTAATATTTATCGCATAATATATATTCATTTATGTTTAAAACTATACGGGACATGATATATTTTTAGGGGACACTAGACCATTTTTTAAATATGAAAGTCACAAGAACCAAAGAAAATTTTAGACACACAGAATATATATATATATATATATATATATATATATATATATATATATATATATAATTTATTTAGATACTGTATATTACATAATTCAGCAATGTACCGCGGTTTCATCCAAAAGGGCAGATTTAGACATCTTTAGTAAATCTCCGTGCCCAGTGGAATCATCGGCAATCTGATTGTTGACGCCATTCCCTGTCGGGCGTGACTACAATCGTTTCAGATTGCCGATGATTCCACTGGGCACGGAGATTTACTAAAGATGTCTAAATCTGCCCTTTTGGATGAAACCGCGGTACATTGCTGAATTATGTAATATACAGTATCTAAATAAATTATATTAGCTCTTTTATATGATCGAGTACTTTATTTGATTTATTTTCATATACAACCTGATACACTATATATATATATATATATATATATATATATATATATATATATATATATAGTGTGTAGATTTCAATTTTGTGTAGAGAATCTGAATAACAGAGCTCAATGTAATTTAAACAGAGCAAAACAGAATTATAAAAAGAAAAAACTATACACACATTAAGGTTGTACACATAATAACTTATTTCGACCCCTTTAATTAGGTCTCCTCAGATGTATAGACAACCACGTCAAAAAAAAACAAATAATGAGAGAAATTGATCGTCTTAAAAAGATAAATTCACTTTTTTGATTGGTCTATGTAAAAAGGAGGTAAATGTTAAAATAATCGAGGAGGGGTGACAGAAGTAAGATTAATTTTTTAATATATGCAGAAATATAAAAATATAAAAATATATATAAAAGAATTCTTTTTTGTTATTTAAACAAATAAAATAAATAAATCATCTCATTTAAAATTTCGAATGTGAGCTTTATGGGTAATTCTATATATATATATATATATATATATATATATATATATATATATATATATAATAAAATGTAGTAACACGAAATTAAATAACATCGATGCAATAATTTATTTCAACCTTGTGGTATTGTCAAGCATCCAATTCAATGATTACATTTTTGAAATTGGATGCTTGACAATACCACAAGGTTGAAATAAATTATTGCATCGAGGATTATGTAATTTCGTGTTACTATATTTTATTCTTGCTCTGTTTATTACATTGAGCTCTCATACCCGGATTTCCTCCTGGAATTCTTCCATTATAACACAATATGATCCCCGTTTTAATATTTCACGCTTTTTTTGTTTCACTGTTAGATACTTTGAATATCCCCCCCCCCTTTTAAATGAATTTTCCAACGAAGGCTAAGTCTGTGATATCTTGGATTTAGTTAGTTTCTCTGGGAATTTAAACTGTATTTTCCTTTTTTTTCTTATATGTATTTATTATAATAATTATTATATAAAATTAAAATATTAAATGTATTATTAAGGCAAGAATTGAATTAATCTAATAAGATTAATTCAATTCTTGCCTTAATAATACATTTAATATTTTAATTTTATATAATAATTATTATTTACAAAATACTATATTCTGTGTGTCATAAATTTTATTTGGTTCTGATGATATATATATATATATATATATATATATATATATATATATATATATATATTAAAGAAAGAAAGATGAAGATATTAATTGTACACAATTACATAAAGTTACATAAATTAATACAAATTTTATTACATCGAAAGTTCAGATGCAAGGAGTTACATTAATCCTTAAACCATGGTTTTTCAAAGATAAAACTCTTCTCGTCAGAGGATAACATCTGGTAATCCATACGGACCAAGTGAGATATTTTGAACCCTCCACCTTTTACTTATAAAGTGTTTAAAAAACTTTCTTCAATTCTACAAACTATTACTTTTACTATTAACGATCTACACCAGAACGTCCCTTTCGTTTTCGAAAATGACTACGCAACAGGGCTAATTTTTCACTTTCCGGCCATTTATTTCTTCATCCCCAACCTTTTTTGTTTTTTAATTCTTCAATTTTTCAAAGTGAAATAGAACTATGTAATATGTAATTGTTATAAATACCATATTACCAGATGTTATCCTCTGACGAGAAGAGTTTTATCTTTGAAAAACCATGGTTTAAGGATTAATGTAACTCCTTGCATCTGAACTTTCGATGTAATAAAATTTGTATTAATTTATGTAACTTTATGTAATTTTGTACAATTTTTATCTTCATCTTTCTTTCTTTAAAATTGATTGCTCTACTCAACGTATTGAGCTTTATATTTTATATTATATATTATAAGGTTAACTGTTTACCTCCTCCATTTAGCCTTAGTCTTTTTGTAAGACGAAGGTCTATAGGCATATCCTGTCTTTGCGATAACCAACTTTCATTCTTGTTAGCTCTTTTCATCGTGGCTTCATGCTTTGTCTGAGGCGATTTTCATTAAAAGAGAAGAACTTAGTGAGTGTTTTCCACGAGACACTATCCCAAATGCCCCCTTTCGAAATAAATGCAAGATCAGATGTCGTTTGAAACCGACAAGAAGCTGCTTGCTTATTTACGAGTAAAGTTTGTGGTTTTAAACTCGAAAAGTTTAATAAATCAAAAATTATGTAACCTTGAGACACCGCATGTTTTTTTCTTTTACTCTAACAAACATGGAAAAACATTTTACTTTTAAAGGACGAAACACAGTGTGTACTAATCTGTTAGAGTGCAGATTTGAAACGATTAGTTTTCTTGTACAAGAAGGCCATTACGGACCTAATTTAAACAAGATGCGACCATTCTTTACGTTTGGCAATTCGATCTACGCGCTAGAGAAACAACAATCCTATTTCAAACAAAACCGTTTTTTATGTATTTACCTCCTCTCCAGGAGGTTAGGCACAAGGCCAGTTTTATCTTACTCCCACAAGGTAAGATGTGACCCAAGGTCGGGTCGAAAAAGTGGGGTTTGAAAAGCCAGCGCCCGAGATAGTGAGCACTCTGGCCATTAAGAATTGCCTGGGCAGCCCCGTCGGCATTCCCCGGTAGGGGCGCCCCAGGCAGTAAGCAATAAGCTTACTTGTCCCACAAAGAGGGGAGGCGAAGCCTGGGAGGGTGGACCCCCTAGAACTGCACAGGACCGACCCATAGACCGGCGTAAATCAAGGCCCGAAGGTCAAGACAATACCAGTCTATAGGGTGCAGTATCCATCGGAACAGATACTACACTTTGATCTTAGCCAAAAGGAATCCTATTTCAAACAAAACCGTTACGGACTAACCGACAAAAACATTATTTTAATCCTTAAACCTTTCATACCTTCATCTGCACCGTCACGTTCCGCATTATCTATTTTTTCGCACCCTCTCAACAACAGCTGCACTCCGAGCAGTTTGGGGCCTGCCAGAACGCTGGTCACTCTCCGTTGATGTGCGGCCATTTTTGAATAGGTTGAACCACTCCTTAATTTGTTTTACCTATCGCATCTTCTCCAAACACCTCCTGAATCTAACACGACGATGGAGATGAACACCATTCCAAAAGAAGACTTCCAGAGGTGTTTCCGGCAGTGGATGGATCGGTGGGCTTAGTGTGTGCAAGCACAAGGGACTTACTTTAAGAGGGGATTAGGATCCCAACTCCGTCACGTATTTGAAATATTTTTGATGGCCTATGGTCGGATACGTTTGACAGGCCTCGTATACATATATAGCCCCCTTTACTAAGGCTGGGCACTCTGAGTGAATTTGATAAAAAACAGTACTACTAGCTTCATTGCGAGACCAACACGGTTTGTTGTTGTTGTTGATCACTCTTCGCCGCTTGCTGTGAATACTCGCCGACTTGATATTTAGAAAGTGAAATTCCTCCTAAAGTTCCAAGCTAATTTCTGGTGGTCAACGGGTAACTCTCTTGACTGCGACTCACTGGCGCTTTGTGATCGGAGTTCGCGCCCGTCGACCGTCGAGAATTAGCTTCCTGTACTGAATATTGCGTTAGCATGAAACATCGATGTCTGTAGGTAATACATAATTATTATATATATATATATATATATATATATATATAAATATATTTATATAATGAATCAAAGCATTACTTTTACTGTTCCAAGAATTACAACATGAAGTCCATTATGGCGTACAATCGTTTCCAAAAGAGTTTGGAAATACTTGATTTTATTTTATTTGATAATTAATAAAGTTGGTTCAAAACGTGTCTTCATCAGCGCCTATAGCAACACGTCTTACAGTAAATCCCCCCAAAATTTGTTTCTAGAGAAACATCCGCTGACAGAAGGAATCACAGGTGGATATGTTGGTAGCATAGAGCAGGAAAACACTATGATACATATCAACTAATCACTGGTACAGAGAGAGAGAGAGAGAGATAGAGAGAGAGAGAGAGAGAGAGAGAGAGAGAGAGAGAGAGAGAGGGGATATATGATATATATATAAAATATAGAAAAAATATAAATCTAGTATTGATTTCGTAACCTGCAAATGTATTTGGTGTCATAAAAAAAAATAATTTATGACTAACCCTAACATTAACCCTAAACCCTAACTCTTACCCTAACCCTAACCCTAACCCGAACCTTAACCCTAACCTTAACCCTAACCCCTAAGCCTAAACAAAACCCTAACCCTAACTCTAAACCTAACCGTAAACCCTAACCCTAACCATAAACCCTAACCTTAACCCTAATCCTAAACCCTAACCATAACCCTAAACTCTACCCCTAACCCTAACCCTAAACCAAACCCTTACCCTAACCTTAACCCTAACCCTAACCCTAACCCTAACTCTAAATCTAATCCTAACCCGACCCCTTACCCTAACACTAACCCTAACCCTAACCCTAAACCCTTACCCTTACCCTTACCCTAACCCTAACCCTTACCCTAACCCTAACCCTTAAACCTAACCGGACACCAGCAGTGAATATTTTTATCCAATCAGAAACCGCTTTGGTTTTATTGTGTCATTCATTGCAGCGCCATTAAAGAAACCATAAAATAAAAAAAACTAATTAGGTAAATAATTTAATGACAACCAAATATCTGAAAGCACAATCTAAGTCGGCAACAAAAAATGTCGAAAAAAAATTATGCTTCGCCAGTGTTCGCATTTGCTATTTATCGAAATATATTACTAAAATATTCATATAAATCACAGAATGGCATCAGTAATTACATTTTTTCTTATATAAATTATTATTATCATTTCTGATGACGCAAGAAAAAAACATCTAACGTTCACTTTTGTTATTATAACGGTAGACATTTATTTTCAAATTCTTTTCAAGCGGCGAGTTTACTATGAGGTGCTTGTCTGACTTGCTATTTGTTAAATCCTAGGAGTTCCACCATCGCAGGTTTTACATTCTCTCTGAAAAGGTTTTACTTTATTAAAAAATCGGTTGAATATTTTATTAAAAAACTATAAATTAAAGTGTCTGTTTGGTGTACCGAGGTTTCATCGTTGTTGAGAAACGGTCTTGTTATTGACCGTTTGAATTATCAGCATTATTCACCATTCAAAACGCGGATTACACTGGTCAACAAAATTTTATTTTGTTCTGATGTTTGGAAAAAAGTAGGTGATTCTGTTGTGTTCCCTGGAGAACTGAGTGACAAGAAGTCTCCCTAGATTTATAGCACGCTCCGCCTCTTTCGATATCTGTTGCGAACAATCTAGGAAAATGATTTACCCAGGATATGCGGGAGAAGTACAAGGGGTGCTGCGATAAGCGTGTGCGGGTGGATTATTGTTGGAGACTTCGACGTGATTGGTTAGGTAACTAGTCGCGAAAATCCAGGGGAAAAAATATTTAAACCAAACGAATAAACTTAATTAATTCTCTATTAAACATTCTTTACTACGAAAAGTTGTATTCTTTTTAACAAATTTGTATTTTCTGGCCTGAACAAAATGTTGCCTCAAAGACATTGATCTTAATGCATCATGATGAGAAATTATAAGTAACGTTTACTGTTTACTGTTTAGTCTTGGGTATGAGCTGATGTCACTAAGTGAAAGAAAATAGTGAGATTTTATCTCTTTTATTTGAGGAAATAGAAATTAAATTTCTACAGTTCAAATTTTATAAAAAGACATTCAAAAATGAAATGATTCTATTTCCGGTACAACAAAAATCTGACCTGATTAGATAAAAATGGACCATCTTTTTTATTTTTGAGCTAATACAACTAGATAAAAAGAATATGACAAGAATTTATCTCTTTTATTTGAGAAAATATAAATTTTTACAGTTTAAATTTATAAAAAGACATTCAAAAATTAAATATTTCTATTTCCGGTACACCAAGAATCTTACCTGATGAAATAAAATGGACCACATTTTTGGATTTTTGACCTGATACCACGAGATAAAAAGAAAATGGCGAGATTTTATCTCTTTTATTTGAGGAAATATAAATTTCTACAGTTCAAATTTTATAAAAAGACATTAAAAAAATAAAATGATTCTATTTCCGGTACACCAAAAATCTGACCTGATGAGATAAATTAACCATTTTTAAAAAATTATTTTTGACCTGATACCACTAGATAAAGAGAAAATTGCAAGATTTTATCTCTTTTATTTGAGGAAATAGAAATTTCTAAAATTCTAAATTTCGTGAAAAGACATTAAAATAAGTAATAATTACTATTTCCGGTGAACCAAAAGTCTGACCTGATGAGAAAGAAATGGACATATTTTTGGATTTCTAGTTAGCCGTGTACATAAAAAGACCCGGAAAAACTAACTCCATGTATTTTAGCCTGAAGATTCCCCCCCCCCCCGGAGATGAAACGCGGGAGCCTCTGTGTAGCTTAATTGCCGTAAATATATTTTCATAGCTTACTATATATATATATATATATATATATATATATATATATATAAATGTGATACTTAGAAGGCAATACAATGCAGAGGTGTGACGGATAGACACAAGTTGGAGCCAATAAGACATATAATGGTGGAACAAGTTAAATACTTTCACCCTTAATACAATGTATACATACACACACACACACACACACATATATATATATATATATATATATATATATATATATATATATATATTGTTCACAAACACACATATATCTGTCTATCTACACAATGTTACAATGTTATGTAATACCTGTATCAAGATGGTCTGGTTGAACCTCCGTATGATATAATATTTCGGGAACTCTTCCTTTCCTCGGAACCGTGCTCAACTCAAGTTCAAGCGTGCATATATATATATTCTAGGGATGAAATACGAGATGTGTTTCTTTCTTTTTTGTGTATAAATTTTTAAAGTTAAATGTTGCCGATAATATTTATAGTTACATTGTTGTTGCTTTTTATCCTCTGATGAAAAGAGTTTGTCTTTGAAAATCCATGGATAAAGGAGATGAATCCCCTTGCCTTGAAATTATGATGTGTTAATAAATATTGCATCTTTACAATTTCTTATTCTCATTTCTCATCTCTAAAATTGATTGCCCTATTCGATCTATTGAGCTGTAGATTACCACGATAGATTATTATTAAACGATAAGTCAATTATCTTTCATTTAATTCAACATTTTAATATATATATATATATATATATATATATATATATATATATATATATATATATATATATATATATATATATATAGTCTAAAGAAGCTTTGAGTTATCTTAAACAAAGAGACAAAAAAAGGAAAATGCAGTTTAAATTCCCAGAGAAACTAACAAAATCCAAGATAGTGCAGACTTAACATTCGTTGGAAAATTCATAAATAAATAAAATATATAATAGTAAGTAAATATAATAAAAAGGGGGATTAAGTATCTAACAGTGAAACAAAAACAGGAGACCTTAACGTAAGCATCCAATATTAACACGGGGATCATCAGCTGTTTACCATGTAACTGCTTCGGAGATTTAAAAACAGGACAGTTATATGCATGGCTCTCCAATGGTACAGATCAAACTACCATTTCTCCAATCAAGTGTCGAAATAATTCAGCTTAAAATGTTACTTATATATAAATAAATAATAATAATAATAATAATAATAATCAAAATAATAATAAAAATATACTACCCTTAAGACTACCGTGCGATATGGTAATTTGCATATCAAATAAAATTCTTTATAACAGTAGTAATAATAATAATAATAATAATAATAATAATAATAATAATAATAGTAATAATAATAATAATAATAATAATAATAATAATAATAATAATAATAATAATAATAACAACAAATCTACCAATCCCTGGACAATCGTGGACTGCTCCCCGAGGAACAAAAAGGATGCCGGAAAGGACAAAGAGGGGCACATGATCTACTATACATTGATCAAAAGACCCTGAAGGAGGTGAAGAGCAGACAAAAGAACATAACCATGGCATGGATTGACTACAAGAAAGCTTACGACAGAATCCCCCAAACATGGATAATTGAATGCTTAAAGTTATACAAGATACCAGACAGGATTATTAATCTCATCCAGAAAGCGATGGAAACATGGAGAGTAAAACTGACAGCCGGAGGACAATACCTGTCTGAGATAAAAATACAGAGAGGCATTTTTCAAGGAGACTCTCTATCACCACTACTGTTTATAATAGCCATGATGCCACTCAACTACATACTCAGAAAGTGTGATGCCGGATACAGGTTTACGGATACAGAACAAAGAATAAACCACTTGATGTACATGGATGACCTTAAACTGTTTGCAAAAAACAAAAAAGAACTGGAAAAGCTGATAAACACAACCAGGATATTCAGCCAGGATATCCAAATGGAGTTTGGAATAGAAAAATGTGGACTGCTAGACATCAAAAAAGGAAAACTGGAGACGACGGAAGGTATAGAACTCCCCAACCAAGAGGAGATGAGGGCGCTAGGAGAACAAGATAGCTACAAATACCTGGGAGTTCTGGAAGCAGACACAATCAAATATACAGAAATGAAAGAGAAGATTGGAAAAGAATATCTACGAAGAACAAGGAAACTCTTAGAAACCAAACTATATAGCATAAACCTAGTAAAAGGGATAAACACATGGGCTGTATCACTAATAAGATACTCTGGACCATTCATAGGCTGGACCAAAGAAGAACTCAGGCACCTTGACCAAAGAACTAGAAAACTAATGACTATGCACAATGCATTGCACCCAAAAGACGACACGGACAGACTCTACGTGAAAAGAAATGAAGGAGGTAGAGGACTGGTAAGTATAGTAGACTGTGTGGAAGACACCAAAAAAGAGATGGAGAAATATGTAACCCAGAACACGGAAAGACTGATCACCACAGCAAGAGACACCAGCCCAACAAACAACCCCGGAAGTACTGAACCCAGAAACAAAAAGACAAGAAAGGAAAAGTGGGAAGAAAAACAACTACATGGACGCTTTATAAGACTCACAAGCGATGAAGCCACTGAAAAAAGCTGGGCATGGCTAAGAAAAGGACACCTGAACAGAGAAACGGAATCTCTGCTGACGGCCGTACAGAACAATGCGATTAGGACAAACTTTATTAAAGCAAAGATAGATAAAACCCAGGAAAACAGCAAATGCCGACTGTGTGGACAAAGAGACGAAACGATAAATCATATAATAAGTGAATGCAGCAAGCTAGCACAAAGGGAATACAAGAACAGACATGACAGCATGGGGAAAGAAGTACACCGGGAAATGTGCAAACAACTGAATTTCGAATATGCAAAAAAATGGTGCAAACACAAACCAGAAACTGTACTAGAAAACGAAAAACACAAAATCATATGGGATATGAATGTACAAACAGACAAACCCATAACAGCAAGGAGACCGGATATGATAATAATCAACAAGAAAGAAAAATCCTGCAAAATCGTGGACTTTGCCGTTCCAGCAGACCACAGAGTGAAGATCAAAGAGACGGAAAAAAGAAGCAAATATACTGAACTTGCCAGAGAATTGAAAGGAATATGGAACATGAAGAAAGTCAGTATAACACCAATAATCATAGGAGCACTAGGAACAGTCCCCAAAAACATGGAGAAAAGACTAGGAGAAATAGGAATCAAAGGGATAACTGAGACCATACAAAGGACAGTAATGATCAAAACAGCTACAATCCTGAGAAATGTCCTCGAATGCGGAAACCAACCCACATAAACAACGAATGGAGAACAAACACATGGAAGCACAAGACAACAGAACCGGGGAAAATAAAACCGCACGAGAGAGGCGCAAGCATAGGCTAACGCCACGAAAATTATGGACAGAGGGTCGAGGAGGGAAAGCGCAAACCTGGGACCTTGGGGAGGCTTGTTGCCACTCGAGCCCCAGAGGGGACCAATGGCCCTTATCAGCGGGAAATCGTTGGTAAGTGGCTGTTGCGATTACCGCAAGGTCATCAGCGGTGATGAACGAAAAGAGGTGGAGCATACTGGAAGTCTGAGGAGACTTGTTGTCACTCAGACTCCAGGGAATACCACAGGTTGTCGGCAGTGGGCGATCACTGACGATGACCAGTGTGATAACTCCTAGTGAGTAAATAATAATAATAATAATAATAATAATAATAATAATAATAATAATAATAATAATAATAATAATAATAATAAAATGCTATCTAAACACAACACGCAAGAACCATTCTGCGATATGGTAGCTAGAAATAAAATTATATAGGAATTAAAGTTGCATTAAAAAAAAAGCTTTAGTACCTATATAATGTGTGACTTTTTAATATATATATATATATATATATATATATATATATATATATATATATATATATATATAATTAATTAAAAATAACCGACAACTCGTGTCTGGATATTTTTTAATTTTGGCGGGAAAATTTAAATGGGCAAAGTCGTGGCAGTCGACTACCACGACTTTGTCCAGGAGGTAGACAATGCATCTATCGGATAATAGTGCCATAGCCAGACACCTCATTAACGAACATTCCTGTCCCCGCTCGCAAATCCGAAAACTTCTTGTAGACAACACTAAAATCCTAGAACACAATACTAATATAAAAAAAACTCCATATACTAGAAGCTTTACATATAAAAATGAAAAAAAAACGGTTATTAACAGGATTAATTTTAACACTAGTACTAATATACTTAAATGTTTATAATACTAAATAAATATAGTTTCGTAATTAAATTAACTATAAACTCACTCCAGGTTTTTATCTAATTGACATTATTCTTACTTAAGATGGACCCAGATGGGTCAGAAAGTACTTTGGACCTAAAAGAAAATTACGGCAGATTCATCAGTAAATTCTCATCCGAAATTAGGATTTTAATCCGGAAAATGGAAGGGATCCATATAAAAATATCCAGACACGAGTTGTCGGTTATTTTTAATAATACGTGCCTTAGAGAAAAAATGCTTCCCCGATACACACACACACACACACACACACATATATATATATATATATATATAGATGGACGAAGAGTAATAAACATGCACGAATGTCCAAATTTATTTCAAACTTCGATTGTTCAATGCAAGGTATATTCTGTAATAAAATTATGTTTATTATTCTTTCCTTAAGCCAAGGCTTTTCAAAGATCGAGATCTTATCATCAGAGGAATTATACAGATAGATAAGTTGGCAATAGAAAAGCCAAAGTTCAACATTTGAAAAAATATTAAGAAAATGACGGGTGAAAAAAGTCCGTGTAAAAAGATATTGGGTTTCCTCTGATGATAAGATCTCGATCTTTCAAAAGCCTTGGCTTAAGGAAAGAATAATAAACATAATTTTATCACATTGCATTGAACAATCGAAGTTTGAAATAAATTTGCACATTCGTGCATGTTTACCACTCTTCGTCCATCTATCTTTATAATTGCTCTACCTCATATATTGAGCTTTTACCATTTCACTATAGGTTCTATCTACTAAAAGTTTACTTTTAGTTTCATATTTATTATATATATATATATATATATATATATATATATATATATATATATATATATATATATATATATATACTGTTTCTCTCTTTATGTCGCACTTAATCTTTTCCTCTTGCAATCTCTTTTTTTAATCATCATTGCTCTCCATCTCAAACTCCATGCGCATAGATCCTTACACATGTGCGCGTCGCTGCAAGAACTGATACACAGTAAAGCAAATCAACTGCGCATATATTTTCATTTAAATTTAATACCATTATTTGACAGTGTTGAAGTAAAGTGGTTTCCTATTCCTTTCGAACCTCTTGGGTGGCTCGAGCGAATACCCACCAAGAACAGCATCTCACTGATGTCTGGAACTTATCGGGATCTCCATTGGCACGACGTCTTGACATTTCCAGCAAGTATGTAAGTAAAGTTGTTGAAAAAAGAAGTACTTATTACGGTACTATACAAGCGTATTGTGGCACTTGATGCAACCCCCTTTTAGACATGGGGGTACGATTTGCCGGCGATAACAGACGAGGCCGTTTAGTTACAATGACAGAGCGGGTTTGATAAAAATGGCCGTTTCGTAAAAGTACTGCGATTTGACTGCGCATTAAAGAAAATAAATGAACAACAAAAAAATGAAGCAGATACAAAGAAAAGAAAGAAATAAAGAAGATTACGACGGTGATGATGATTGTTGTAATGGCGACGATGACGTAGGAGGCCGCTCTCCAGTCAATGAGGAAGAGATTTACAATAACAGACGCCATTTTTGTTATACAGTCACATTTTAAAAAAAGAAACGAAATAAAAAGAAAAAAAACGAAGTGCTATCCACTTTAGTTTCTTGTCAGTTGAAGAGAGAAGTGGACTTTCTGTCTAAATGGCGCTTTTTTATTCCTAGAAAAATGACAGTACTAACCATTTATTGGTGTAGTCGATGGCAGGCTACCGGCTTTGAACAAAGTTTGTTTTATTAACACAAGTATCTGAAGTACAAGTCGTCGTCGATTTACGACCTATTCAACTTATGACTGACCGAATTTACGACTAATATATATATATATATATATATATATATATATATATATATATATATATATATATATATATATATATGAAGAAGAATGGAAAGGAATTAGAGAAGCAAAAGTCAAATCATAATTCAATTCAATTGCTCAGAGAAAGGTATATTCCGCAAAAAAGGCAATTTATTCAAGTTAAATTTTCCTTAAGCCAGGCTTTTCAAAGATCAAAATCTTATCATCAGAGGAAGTCGCTGGGATAGATAAGTTGGCAAAGGCCAAGATTTAAAATTTGAAAAAATAAAATAAAAGTTGTAGGGGAAAGAAACACAGGGCAAAATTCTGCCGGAATGCAAGCAAATGTCCGATTGCTAAAAAGTCCGGTGTCGAAAAGTCCAGCGGAGAGAATGAGATGTAGATAGGTAGGTCGTTAAAAGGCCCGAAAAGTTGTGAGAGAGGAATCAAAGTTAAATTCCAAGAAGCCACAACTTCAGGTGCGGCGAAAATAGAAAATCCAAAGGGTAAAATGTCCAATAAGTGCAGGCAGGAAGGCTCAGAAGAGAGTGAGGTGGAAAATATTCGCCATTAACAATACTTCCTGGGCAAAGATGTCAGAGAAAATGCTTTAAAATGGGAAAAAATGTAGCGAAAATATTTTAAAGTTAGCCCGAAGCGAAAGCCGGCTTGAAAAAAAGTTTAGTACACCTCTTTATATATATATATATATATATATATATATATATATATATATATATATATATATATATATATATATATATATATATATATATATATATATAATGGTAGTTTGCTTGAAGCATTTCTGGGTATAGTAGTAGTATGTTTTTTAAAAGGCTGTGGGCAATGCAAATTCCGGGTAAGATGTAAGTTGGAAGGAACAAAAATAATAAATCGAATACGAAATATGACTTACTATTTATTTTTTCTTAAAATCTTACATAACAGCAAGTGTGGTGTTAGCTATTTGTGTGTTGTCCGGATGATTATAAAATCATTATGAAATCATTATTTTATCATCATTTATTATTTTTGTTCCTTCCAACTCACATCTTACCCGGAATTTGCATTTCCCACAGCCTTTTAAAGACATACTAATATAAATATATATATATATATATATATATATATATATATATATATATATATATATATATATATATATATATATATATATATATATATAAATGGCCAGCTTTTCTCTTTTCAATCCCTTTTAAGTGCGTTTGGATTTACTTGTAATTTTAAGCACTTTCTCCACACTGCTCCCACGCAAAGAGTTTTTTTCACGTCCTATAATTCATCGGACTTTATTTCAACGGAAATTTACCACCCGGACAATCTGCATATCTTTTTTACAGAACTTTTCTTTTCATTCACTGCGTTTTTTTAACAAAAATTCTTTTTAAAAATAATTTTCATATTTTTCAAATATTTGAACTTTTATTTTTTACGAAAGCCAACTTATCCATCTGTATTTCTCCTCTGATGATAAGATCTCGATCTTTGAAAAGCCTTGGCTTAAGGAAAGAATAATAAACACTAGTTTATTACTGAATACACCTTGCATTGAACAATTGAAATTTGAAATAAATTTGGACAATCGTCGCATATTTATCACTCTTTTTTCTTATATCTCTCTCTCTATATATATAAGTGTAAGTTTGAAATCCGAGGCAGGAGCAATGTGAAATATCTACCGGAAGGTGGAAAAGATAAACAAAAATCAATGAGAAGAGAAAATAATAATGGAATCTCAAATCAATTTATTAATATTTCACGTAAAACAGATTAAACACCAGAACAGTAAACGGTTACTGTCAGGCAATTAAACGTTCCGGAATAATGTAATCTTACATTTTCGAAAGAAAAACTTTCATTATCAAAAGACCAAAAATTTAAAACCGAATGGTCGAAAAAAAACCGAGATGGAATGATGGGATCAACTGTTGACACAATACAGCAGAAAATAAAGAATAGGTACGCAGAAAATGTTTATTATTACTATCATAATTTGATTATATAATTATTCAGCTAAAGTTATCATCTTATTAATATTTATTTATATACTAATTATTATAATTTTATTTATTTTTATTTTATTTGATTTATGAACTTTCTCTTTATTTATTTAATTCTAATTTTAATTGTAATTTTATATATATATATATATATATATATATATATATATAGGGTGGGCAAAAATAAGGGTCCTATTTTTAAAAATTCATAACTTTTTTATTTATTGATTTTTTTTTTTTTTAGAATAAGTAAAGGACCCCTTCCGAAGCAAGCATGAGCCGTATTAGCCCTAAGGAACGTACCCTCATTTAGAAAACATTATTTTTGCTTAAAAAACTCAAAACAGTGTAAAAAACAATACTTTAGTTTTTGTAAGTTTTAAGACGTGTTTTTCGGCTAAAATTTGTTTTGTTTATTTCAAAAAATCTCGGAAGGGTCAGTCTACACACACATAGAGTTTAACTTTTATTTTGTGGAAGTTATTCAAATTCAAGTTATTCAAATTTAAAGATAGGACCCTTATTTTGGCCCACCCTGATGGGAAATGAAAAAGAAACAACAAGAGATATTTTCTATATATTCATCAACGTTTCGTTTTTATTGTAAGATTTCCTCAGGATTATAATTTTAAGACAAATGTCATGCAAGTACATCGAACTACTGGGTTGCCATGTTGGGTTGATGAGAAAAAGTAGTAGCCCTGGCTACTAAGAGCGCTGGACGAGGGTCCAGGCTGCGGGAAGTCAGTCAGTGAAATGAACTGACTCTTGGTTTTCCCTTTTTTCATTTCCCATTACGTCGGATTACTCTCATCCTTCCTTTCTCATATATATATATATATATATATATATATATATATATATATATATATATATATATATATATATATATATATATATATGTGTGTGTGTGTTTGTGTGTGTGTGTTGCTGAATATGACAGACAACTTATGTCTTGATATTCTTGTCTGGATCTTCGTTTCGATGAGCAATTGCAAGTTTTAATCGCTTAAGAAAAAGTTAGTTCTTCTTAAGCGATTTCAACTAGGTCAATACCCTGTAGGGTATTGTCAGTTGTTGAGGTCAATATTTTAGGTTTTGTATCTCACTTGATAAACTGCCTAGCAAGCATATTGCTAGGTAGCGAAACACGTGTAGGGAACTATAGCTTTACAAAATAAATAAATAATTAAATAAAATACTTTTTCGTTGTGATGAATCATCTCTGGAAAAATATCTTGGTAAATTTACCCCTTTTTTCTTACTCCTAATTAATTTATCTAACTAAATCGAGTTTCCCCCTCCATTTCGCATCCGATTTTCTTAGTTTTTAATTTATCATTTTGACGTTTTTTCTTAGAGGGTCAGACGATAAGGCCTTAATTAACATTTTAGCCATTTTCTCTTTTTCCACCCGCCCGTTTTATTGATCAATAAATAATGTTTCCTTTAAAATGTTTTGTTGCACTAGAACTCTACTTGCATATATATATATATATATATATATATATATATAAATATATATATATATATATATATATATATATATATATGTCTTCTCATATTGTCCAATCGGATCATCCTTTCCATTCTCCCATGACTTCTGCCTTCAAAATAAAAATGTTCAAATATTTGAAAAATATGAAAATTATTATTAAAAAAATTATTACTAAAAAAAACGCAGTGAATGAAAAGAGAAGTTCCGTAAAAAAAGATATGCGGTTTGTCCGGGTGGTAAATTTCCGTTAAAAAGAAAGTTCGATGAATTGTAGAACGTGAAAAAACCCGCATATCTTTTGTACGGAACTTCTCTTTTCATTCACTGCGTTTTTTTAATAATAATTTTTTTAATAATAATTTTCATATTTTTCAAATATTTGAACTTTGGTTTTTTCGAAAGCCAACTTATCTATCTGTATTTCTCCTCTGATGATAAGATCTCGATCTTTGAAAAGCCTTGGCTTAAGGAAAGAATAATAAACACTAGTTTATTACTGAATACACCTTGCATTGAACAATTGAAATTTGAAATAAATTTGGTCAATCGTCGCATTTTTATCACTCCTTTTTCTTCTATCTCTACAATTGCTCTATCTCGTATATTGAGCTAATCCTCTTCACAATAGGTTCCATCTACTAAAAGTTTTACTTTGGTTTATATTTGATCCTATATATATATATATATATATATATATATATATATATATATATATATATATATATATATATATATATATATAGTAATCCAGGTAGGGTAAAAATCCACAGAGTAGAAATCAAAAGAGAATCAAACCGGGCTTATAAAAGAGGAAGAACATGGATTTCACCGACCGGGTTGGATCACAAAAAAAACCTTCTGCCTGATGAGACCTCAGCTATTTATAGCTGTAGATCGATAACATCGACATGCCAGTGTAGCAGAATTTGTACATGTTTAAATAAAAAGCATTCACTATATATATATATATATATATATATATATATATATATATATATATATATATATATATATATATATATATATATATACTAGAATAATAGCTGTCCCAGGACTGGTAAAAAAACTTGCCCCAACTTTCGCTCTCATCAGTGTAGGGATGATAATCCTGGACGGTCGCACGGTTCAAACCCCTGCTCTCTCTCTCTCTCTCTCTCTCTCTCTATATATATATATATATATATATATATATATATATATACATATATAGCATAATCACGTTGGCACTGGTCCCGTTAGAACATCGGAGTTAAGCGACGTTGGGCCTGGTCAGTATAAGATGGGTGACCATTTGGGAATACCACGTGCTCTATGTGCTCTCCGCTTATCTCGGCATTGTTTCCAGTCGTTCTGGATATCCGTTTACCGATTTAGGATAGGTGTGGTTCATGATTGCGCAACTCTTGCTTCACAACAACAGACGCAGCCACCCTAACAGGATGTATCCGTTGTCTCTCAAGTGTGAACGTAGGCTACGAATAAATCAAGTTCCGACGGATCAAAGGAAACCGACAAAGTTATTCCTTTCTTGAGATTAGCAGGAATCTCGTTCCAGTTCCGTGATTTCTCAGCGCCAACGAATTGTTTATTGCTTGTTTGAAATAAATTCTACGTTATACAAATTCCACGGCAACAGTAAACATCTCAAAAAGAAAATCCAGCGAATAATAACTGTTCTTTTTTTCTTCTCTTCTATCTATGTATTTTAAACAATCAGGGTTACTTGGCGTTGCCCGAATGGAGGGACAAATACAATTAAAAAAAACTGTTTAGTAATTAGTTAATTATATAATTAGTTAATTAATTAATTAGTTAATTATATAATTAGTTAATTATATAATTAGTTAATTAATTAATTAGTTAATTAATTAATTAGTTAATTAATTAATTAGTTAATTATATAATTAGTTAATTATATAATTAGTTAATTAATTAATTAGTTAATTATATAATTAGTTAATTAATTAATTAGTTAATTATATAATTAGTTAATTAATTAATTAGTTAATTAATTAATTAGTAAATTATATAATTAGTTAATTAATTAATTAGTTAATTATATAATTAGTTAATTAATTAATTAGTTAATTAATTAATTAGTTAATTAATTAATTAGTTAATTATATTATTAGTTAATTAATTAATTAGTTAATTATATAATTAGTGATTAATTAAATAGTTAATTATATAATTAGTGATTAATTAATTAGTTAATTAATTAATTAGTTAATTAATTAATTAAACACGTGAACAATATTGTCAAATATAATTTTTAATAAATGAACTATCAACAACGGCATCTGGTTTATTCATAAAGGGTATTGATTTACTCCTCTCCAGGAGTTAGGCACAAGGCCAGTTTTTATC
>OY744534.1:11020334-11022834 GCA_963556195.1 Sepiola atlantica | reverse complement strand
TATAATATAAACATTTCACGACAATTGAATGCTTAACCGAATGAGTTTGACTAACTTTTCATAATAATAACATGGCTCTCACGAATAATAAAAAAACATTCAGTAACCTGTAGCACAAGATTGTAAAATCTTTTTTTTTTATTGTACAATTTTAAATGTCTCGATATGTCTTAGACTATGTAGTTTAATTATGTATTTTATTGTTGATAAATGCTTGGGTTGCTGGTAGAGTGATTCTGATGATTTAACCCCCTAAACCTACAGTAAAATTACAGGATGGCCCAAAACGTAGAAACAGTTTCTGTTAATCCCTAATAAAATAATGAATTCCGTTTTTATGGGAAATAGTTCAAGTGTTTTATTTACCTCTTCTCCAGGAGGTTAGACACAAGGTCAGGGGTGAGTTTTGATAAAAGAGTTTCTGTGGAACGAACAGGATCCGAAACCGGCACACCCAGGTCCTCGGTCCGCGCCGTTAACCACTTAGTCACCGTAAAACAGTTCAATTATAGAAAGTTCAAATCATGTATTTTCATGGAGTTTTTTTTTTTGAAGCGTCATCCTTTTTATTTATTTATTTATTTTATTTTATTTTATTTTACTACAAACAAAGTAATAAAGGATTCCGTTCAAAATTCCGTACAGATTCCCGAGTCCGATAGAGAGATTCCCAAGTTCAATGTCTTAGAATATGCATTTAAATTATGCATGTAATTATTGAGAAATGCTTGGATTGCTGGTAGAGCGACTCTGATGATTTAAAACCCAAAATCTACAATAAAATTACAGGATGGCCCAAAACGTATAACAATTTTCTTTTAATATCTTAAAAAATGATAAATACCGTTTTAATGGAAACTTGGCCTTTTGACTGGTATCACAGTGTAGTATCTGTTGCGAAGGATACTACACCCCATAGACCGGTGTCGTCTTGGTCTCCGGGTCTTGATTCCGCGGTTTGTTGGTTTGTCCTGTGCAGTTCTAGGAGGTCCACCCTCCAGGCTTTGCCTCTCCTCTCTGGGGAGAAGTAAGTTTATTGCTTACTGCCTGAGGCGCCCTTACCGGGGAATGCCGATAAGGCTGCCCAGGCATTTTTTGTAGGCCAGGGTGTTCAAATTCTCGGGCGCTGGCTTTTCAAATCCCACTTTCCTGACCTTGTGTCACATCTTACCTTGTGAGAGGAAGATAAATAAAAAAAATAGAAAGTTCAAATCATGGAGTTTTATGAAGTTTTTTTTTGGGGGGGGGGGGAGGGGGGTCATTCTTTTTATTCATTTATTTACTTTCTTTCACCCCCAAACAAGGCAGATTACCACTGAGACGTAAGGGGCTACTGTGAATTAAGGACCCTATTTATAGTGTGGGGTTGGGCAGTGAGAGGTTTGTTCACGTTACATTTACATTCCTGTATCAAAAACAGAACAATATGTTTAGTTCAATACCCCGGCAACAGCTGTTCTTTTTTATTGAGTTTGAGACAGTAATGTATTCCTGCTTTTGTACTAATTCCTGTTATTCTCACTTTTATATATTCTACCGTGTCCTGCATTACACGTTTCGTATTCTTCATTCTTTTGTCTTCGACTTATTATACATATCCCGTAAAGCTAGACGCACACGCATACATATTTGTTAACATATATGTTAAAATATAATACGATTACGAAACAATGGTTTTAAAAATATGTCTACACACTCCTACTAATTCAAACCAGAATAACCGCGCTTATGCAGATATAACATGATTTTCTGACCCAAACGTCGATTGCCATCGGACGATGAAAAGAAAAAAAGAAAGAAAAACACTGCTTTGACAATGAGAATGTTATTTCCCAAAAGCTTAGATTAAAATAATTTTATTTTTTTTAATACTACAAATTGTTATGGTTTTTTCAAAAAATATAATACTATTACGAAACAATGGTTTAAAATATATGTCTACATACCCCTACATACCCCTACTGATTCAAGATGGCATAACCGCGCTTATGCAGACATAACTTGATTTTCTGACCCCAAAGTGCATTGCCATCAGGATGATGATTTAATTGCCCTGAATTATAAAATCAATTATGAAGAAGGCAGTAAATAGAGCCCTGGGTGTCCCAAGTTCGAATCCTATCGGTAGCATACCCCCACTTTTATTATTGATGTTGCCAACCAGTGGGTCGCTCAGTAAGTAACTGATTTTAGAAAGAATTATGTAAACTAATGGCAACAACAGAATCCAGTTAATCCGGTTAAAAGCCGTACCATTACGGTGCATACGAATTTACGTTTTTTATCACATGACCGGCAGGAAACGCAAAAGAAAGAATATATTTTGAGATAAGAAAATCTCCCGAGAGACCAGTTGTCTCTATTGTTTTAAAGTTTTAATGAAAATAGCCCCAGACAATGCATGAAGCCACTTGGTGTAAGGAGCTAACAAGAACAAATATGATTATCGCAAAGACAGGATATCTTTATTGGCATAAGTCTTGAAAAGATTAAGGTTACA
>OY744534.1:10997834-11015334 GCA_963556195.1 Sepiola atlantica | reverse complement strand
TTCTATTTATCCATTCGTTTCATTTTTACCGAGGCATTTTTTCCGGTGCCATTTTTACCGGTGCCATTTTTACCGGGGCATTTTTTCCGGTGCCATTTTTACCGGTGCCATTTTTACCGGGGCATTTTTTCCGGTGCCATTTTTACTGGTGCCATTTTTTCCGGTGCCATTTTTACCGATGGCATTTTTTCCGGTGCCATTTTTTCCGGTGCCATTTTTACCGGTGCCATTTTTACCGGTGCCATTTTTTCAGAGGCATTTTTTCCGGTGCCATTTTAACTGATAGCATTTTTTCCGGTGCCATTTTTACCGGTGCTATTTTTACCGAGGCATTTTTCCGGTGTATATTTTTACCGAGCCAGTGAACTCTAGGTGTTAAGTTTTTGAAAAAAAAAACTATCTTGATTGGAATTTCGCCTGAAGGAGTTAGGAAAGTTATTTTCACTTGTGGTAGCAAGACGTGTTCCTACTGTGAATATTTTACAAAGGAAAACCAGAAATTGGAGCGCAGGCATAATTAAACAGACGAATTCTGTTATTTTTAACAATGTTTGCATAAATGATAAAATGCTGCCTAAATACACACTATATATGGAAGAAAAATGTCATGCAAGTACATCGAGATTTTTCATTGTGTGCCACCACTGACTTATCGCAGCCTGGACTTTCCTGCAGCGTTCACAGTAGCCACAGCTACTACTTTTCATTTATCACTCCACCATGCCAACCCAAAATTTCGATGTACTTGCATGACATTTTTCTTCAAATTATAATCCTGAGGAAGTCTTACAATAAAGACGAAACGTTGATGAATATATAAAAAATATCTATTGATTTCTGCCTTTCACATTTCCCATTATGTTGGATTATTCTCATCCTTCATATGTATATATATATATATATATATATATATATATATATATATATATATATATATATACATGAGAAGAATGTTGTAGTTTGCTTGGAGCATTGTGTATAGTGTAAGAATAATTGTTTGGAGGCGATAACAATGCGTTGTTAAAGTGACACATATACGACATGTGGAATCGTAAAACCAAAGTGACAATATTGAAAAGTCAATAATTTTCAAAATTTTTTTTATTTACCAGTGTATCGTTGACCGTGGTGTTAGGTTGGAGTGTGTCCTTTATGTTATTATTTTTTTAATTTTCGAGGGAAGCCCTCATCTTCAGAAATAAAATAAATACAGCCACTCGTTGGAGTGTGTTTTTTTGCCAAAAGCCGGCCCCGGCTTTTGGCAAAAAAACATTTTTGAAAATTATTGACTTTTCAATATTGTCACTTTGTTTTTACGATTCCACATGTCGTATATGTGTCACTTTAACAACGCATTGTTATCGCCTCCAAACAATTATTCTTATATATATATATATATATATATATATATATATATATATATATATATATATATATATATATATATAGTCTCGGAAGTTTCTCAACTATATTTAAAAAAAAATCAAAAAAAAACTCATAGTCCCAAGTCTTCCAGTGGAAAATCACTCATGTAAGTCAATTTATTTTTTACAGTTATTATATTAGTTTATTTCTAACACTATTTTAAGGGATCATCAGTTGTTTACCATGAAAAACTGTTTCGGGAATTTAAAAACAAGACAGTATTTAGTTTCATGGCTTCCCAGCAGAGTTGATCAGACCCCACTTCCCTTAAAAGACAAAAACATAAACGTTACTTATACTAAATCTACGTTTTGTTCCATATAAATGTTTTGCTAACTTATATTAGTTATTTAAGACACAAATATATAAATACATATATACACACCCACCTCAATCCGTCCATACCTAACAAACTTTTTTTCTTCTACGAAATGAAAATAAGAGTTATATCTACCTGTCACTATATATCTTGGTATTCATATCTAACTATATATCCTAACCGTTTCAATATATAGTTATACATCTATACAAATGTATTCAAATCATCTATGGATATCATTTCACCGATGGACGTTTACGTGTAATCCCCATTGACAAATAGATGGAGTTATTAGCGTAAAAGACATTGAAATAAATCACAAAAACTTACACATCCAACACAGCCGGGATATTGTTTGGCTATTGTCACGGGTTTGATTCGCTAAATAGAACTCGTCGTTATCGTCTGTTCAACGGTATCTGGTTGATTCATGCTCTGCGTGTCCACAAGTCCCGGTGACAACGGCCTTTTCTAGTGTGCGGGTAGGTTAAGAGTACGTGACGTGCCGTTAGTGACCGCCACCCGCGTCATGATTGATCGTGTCTTTCGCGCGGGAATCTAATTGGTTTTCTCCCGCCACTTTCACAACTTACCTAAACCCTAACCCAACCCCCACCCCAACGTGAAGCGTGTCCGACACGACGGCGCCAGTTTGCCGCCGAGTTGATGCCTACATCCGTTGTGGGTCGTCCGACTCACAATTCTCTCTCTCTCTCTCTCTCTCTCTTTCTCTCTCTCTCTCTCTCTCTCTCTCTCTATATATATATATATATATATATATATCTTTCTCTCTTCCTCTCTTTCTCTCTTTCTCTTTTTTTCTTTCTCTTCCTCCCTTTCCTTCTCTCTCTCTCTTTATTTCTCTCTCTCTCTCTACTTCTCTCTCCCTTTCTCCTTCTTTCCTTTTCTCTCTCTCTCTCTCTCTCGTTCTCTCTCCCTCAATCTTTCTTATCTCCTTTCTCTTTCTCCTAATATTTTTTTCTGGTCTCTGTTTCTATATTCCCATTTCTCCTTTTTCTTGTAATGCCTGTTTCTGCCTGTCTCTCTCTTTTATCCCTCTTCTCTCTCTCTCTCTCTCTCCCCTCTCTCTCTCTCTCTCTTCATCTATCTATCTCCTCAAACCTCTTTCATTGTCTCTGTTTCTCTCTTTCTTCTTCTCTGGATTCTGCTGACTCTTTCTGTCTATCTGTTTATCTTACACTTTCTCTCTCTCTCTCTGTTAGCGGTAGTACATTTCTATACTTACACACACACACACACATATATATATATATATATATATATATATATATATATATATAAACATATATGAATATATATATATATATATATATATATATATATATATTACATTTGACATCTATATAACATCTATATATATAGTTAACAATTTAACATTTCACGCTGAAGTTAAAGTCCCCTGTTTTGTTTCACTATTATATACTTGACTCCCCTTTGTTATTTGTGAAATTTCCAGCGGTAAGTCAGTTCACGCAAGTTCTAAGTCTGCGATATCTTTGATTTAGTTAGTTTCTCTTGGAATTCTCTTTCTTTGTTTAAAATGACTGAAAACTTCTTTAGATTAAAAAATATGTATAAAAGAAAAATCCGACTGTGTGGAATACACTAAGACTTCCCCGAAATATCAAATGATGTTCAATCATCATACGGACATCGCGACCCCCGACCGTCTGCAATTTTAATTTTAATATTTATTTATAAATATCATATATATATATATATATATATATATATATATATATATATATATATATATTAAATTTTTGGAAATGTGAAAAAATAAAAATAAAAGTAATAAAACAAACCATGGTTATTGGAATGTAATAAATACACTGTTATATATTTTTCTCTGTTATCAATAATTGACAAACATTGAGCTGAATCTTCAAAGGAGACTACAAAGTAAAAGGATCTGATGATATATGATAGTACATATATTGTCTTTAATAATTAATTACATATGTATATTACTAAAGATGTCTAAATCTGCCCTTTTGGATGAAACCGCGGTACATTGCTGAACTATGTAATATACAGTATCTAAATAAATTATATTAGCTCTCGTATATGATCGAGCACTTTATTTGATTTCTTTTCATATACAACCTGACACACTATATATATATATATATATATATATATATAGATATAGATATAGATATAGATATATAATTATTAATGACAATATATGTATTAGCATATAGTATCAGTTCCTTTTACTTTGCAGTCTCCTTAAAAGATTTAGCTCAATGATTGTCAATTATTGATAACAGAGCAAATATAAGTCAGTTTATATTATATTCCAATAACCATGGTTTTATTTTATTATTTTTATTTTTTCACATTTCCAAAAAACATAACATTTCTGTGGCGTATTAGTGGGTTTCCCCACGTGTGAGTTTTTGCTCTCTTTTCTTTGTTTTTTTTTGTTTGCTTTCACCCAAAAATGAAACTACTGTATAGTGTAGGTTTTTTCAAGACACTTTAATCCAATAACTTTTTACTCTTTGTGAATTTTTCTGATGATTTTGTAGTGTTGCAGAGACGATATTGACATAAAAATGTTGTTTGGCACAAGACAAATGAAACACACCGTAAACAATTTATCTCACAGAAATGTTATGTTTTTTTGGAATGTGAAAAAATAATAAAATATAAACATGGTTATTGGAATATAATATGAACCTGACTGATATATACATATATATATATATATATATATATATATATATATATATATATATATATATATATATATATATATATATATATATATATATATAAAGAAAAGTCCGATTGTGTGGAATACACTAAGATTTTCCCGGAATATCAGATGTTTTTTAATCATCATCCCAACATCGTGCTTCCCGACCTTGTTACTTTCCTGCACTGATGAGAGCAATAAGCTTGAAACGCTAGCGTATGTATGTACTAATAATTTTTTATATATATATATATATATATATATATATATATATATATATATATATTTGAAATACAGACCATTTTTTTAGTAAACCACGTTTAAGATACGAATATGTTTATTAAAAATCATTTTTTTAAACTTTTTTCTTATTAATTTCGGACAATAGCATGTCCATCTTCAGACGAAAATATTTTCTCTAGTGCTATAAAGGAGACAGTCAGATGGTATTTGAACAGTGAAGATGGAAAAACTAATAGACACGTTTGTATTCATATATGTTTAATATTAGTACTTAACGTAGTTTTGTAAATACACTTAGTTGTTAATAACTAGACTTAACTCCACCAAGCTTCGCCACATGCTCGACAACAAAATCCTGCCAATTATCATTGTCTTCAGCCAGTCTGTTAGCTGTCAGGAGCGGCATGCCAGTCTCACACCTCCTCTGGTCGGGCCATCTCTTTGGTGGTCGCTATCTTTGTCTTTCGTAAAGGAAATCATCTTGATATGACATCTTTACATAACTGACGTCTGGCTGCCGAGAAATATATCCAAACCATGTTAATCCTTTTTTTTCCGAATACCATCGTTGATGGATCTGTTAATATTAAGTTTCTTTCTGATGTTTTCATTTCTTTGTTCGTCTCGAAAAGTTACTCCAAGAATAGTTCTTAAACATTTCAAAGTTTGAATCGTTGTCTATTTCGTACCACGTGCGTTAATCCTCAATCCGGTGTGGTTATATTTGATATATGACCATCGATAATAAAAAAAAAATCCCTTCAAAATTGACACAAATCAAAGATAGATATTTTCAATTATCTTGGGTATATGGTTTCAGGGGTGTTTTTGGGGGGCTCTATTTGAAAATAAAATCTTGTAGATAGAAATTAGACTTTTTTTCCTGTTAAATAACATAATTGAACATAGAGCAACATATGGAAAATACAAAATAAAATATATAATATATATATAGAGAGAAATATAAAAATAATATATACACAAATAAGAAATGAATGCACTTCCTGACAGGAAGTCGGTTAGGATCGTGATCATGAGAAACACGGGATAACAAAAAACCCTATGTGTAGTCACACGAAAATCATGGAAAAAAAGTTAAAATAAAAGAAAATACTCTGGAATTAAAAAAAAGTCTCAAGCCATACATGAACGCTTGGTGAAAATATTCATATTTTATTTGTGCAAATGTTGAACTGATGTTTTTATCGATGGTTCTCTGGTGCCCCCTCTACGTAAATTCACTAGACCAACTCGACAATCGACTAAATCCCATCCATTCACTGTGGAGGTCCCCCAGATGCCGGAGAGCTTTCTACTCCAATAGCTTCTTTCTCTCGTGCTGCTGGCCTCTGGAACTCCATCTCTGCCCCTTGTGTCCCCGACGGTACTGACATTCAGAAATTTAAAACTAATGTAAACAGACATCTCGCTGCGCAGATCCCAACTTAAGTTGACCCGCCAAAAACTTCCCTCTTTTTTTCTCAGTAGCGCCTTACGTCTACAGTGACGGGCTGCCTTGTTTGAGGTGAACCATGTTAAAAAATAAAAAATAACAACATGATCCGAAATAAACCATGATTTATTGGAAAAGTAATATGTGGAAAATATGAATACGCTCTCCTTGGTGTTATGTGGAAATAGTGTAGTGTTAAGATCGTGTGATGGTGGTACACATAGCAGTAGTGAAATATTATAATATTGTATACTATATATATATATATATATATATATATATAATCCAGGTAAAACATCCACAGGGTAGTAATCCAAAGAATTTCAACCGGGTTTTTAAATATATAGTCATACGACTGTTTGACATTTTTAACGCAATTTTTTTATCAAGGGAGGCACGAGAGCGCTCTATCCCTTAATAGACTACACGAATGGCCTATGCTGGAAATCTCATTTCTTTGATCAATCCTAACCAATAAACCAAATTAGTAAAAACTTTGCACAAAATTTTTATTTTATAGGTTCTATAAGTGTGTAGAATTTCAGCATCATTAGTCAAGGCAACCCAAAGATCCAGAAAGTTCAATTATGAAATCATGTTATCCGTGTGTTCGTACGTACGTATGTGCCACCCTGTATCTCATCAACTATTTGATGGATTCAGCTGATATTTTGGCGGAAGTGAAATATTATAATATTGTATACTATATATATATATATATATATATATATATATATATATATATATATAATAATCCAGGTAAAACATCCACAGGGTAGTAATCCAAAGAATTTCAACCGGGTTTATAAATATATAGTCATACGACTGTTTGACATTTTTAACGCCATTTTTTTATCAAGGGAGGCACGAGAGCGCTCTATCCCTTAATAGACTACACGAATGGCCTATGCTGGAAATCTCATTTATTTGATCAATCATAACCAATAAACCAAATTAGTAAAAACTTTGCACAAAATTTTTATTTTATAGGTTCTATAAGTGTGTAGAATTTCAGCATCATTAGTCAAGGCAACCCAAAGATTCAGAAAGTTCAATTATGAAATCATGTTATCCGTGTGTTCGTACGTACGTATGTGCCACCCTGTATCTCATCAACTATTTGATGGATTCAGCTGATATTTTGGCGGAAGTGAAATATTATAATATTGTATACTATATATATATATATATATATATATATATATATATATATATATATAATAATAATACTCCAGGTAAAACATCCTCAGGGTAGTAATCCAAAGAATTTCAACCGGGTTTATAAAAAAGTGCTCAATATCAAATAGAGCTTTTATATATGATTATTTTTATCTACACAGACATGTACAAAATCTGCGACACTGGCGTATATATATATATATATATATATATATATATATATATATATATATATATATATATATATATATATATATATATTGCGGGTTCTTGTTGTTGTTGATCACTCTTCGCTGCTTGTTGTAAATACCCGCCGACTTACATTTACAAAGTTAAATTCCTCCTAACTTCCAAGCTAATTTGTGTAACGCTCTTGACTGCGGATCAGTGGCGATTTGTGATCGGAGTACGCGCCCGTCGACCGTCGGAAATTAACTTCCTGCACTGAAGATCGCGTAAGCATGAAACATCGATGTCTGTAGGTAATAAATAATTAATATTTATTTATAAAATATTATATATATATATATATATATATATATATATATATATATATATATATATTATAATTATCATCATTATAGAGTTGCATAAAATTATATTTTAAAGTGCTTTGCATCCTATAATAACTTGAGATATATCTCTTTAAAAAGTAGTAAAATATAATGTGTTTCTTGCTTGATTTCAATTTGTGATGTTATAATCAGGGGTCCTGAAGAAAAAAAATACAACAAAAGTTAAAAAATAATTAATAAATTTAAAATGCATTGTATGGCGTTCTTTTTGGAATCATAAAAAACGATCGTACGCCACATTTTGTAGTGTTTGAATTCGTCGACGGAATAACGCACAGAGAGCGTTTTCGCATTGTTCCAAGAAAAACGTGGACGATTTAAATTCAGCGTGACCGGAGTGACATCAAAGAAAAAATTCGCATTACCTTAAGCATTTTAAATTTAAAAAAAAGATTAATTCCATTCCATAATACACACACACACACGCATATATATAATATATATATATATATATATATATATATATAATTTTGTAACTAATTCCTGAGTATGTTTTTCATGAGAGAATAAAACCTCTGTTCAAAAAGAAGACCTGTGTCCTGTAATTTGATCGAAAGACGACGACTCGTTGGTTTCAGAAACAGTGTGTATAATCAGAATATACACACTTCAGACAACATCACTTAGCGGCAAATAGAGGCATACATGAATGAAATAAAATACAATACATGCTGCTGATTTATGTGTGTATATTTATATACCCCTTCCTGTAGCAAGGTCTGACACAAAGTCAATTTATAGTGTGGAATCTAGGTACCCTTAAAGAGATAATAATTGTAAATGTCGGCGTGATCGAACCTTTCGACATTTCCTGGTATGGACACATCAATGAATAAATTCCACCACTCGAAAAGGGAGGAAATACCTTAAAGAATGTCTTATTTGTAAGTAATAGAACGATTTTACACTCTGTTGTAAGTTCGAAGGCATTACCAGGGGTGTAATGTCATGTTTGTATACATTGTTTTTTTTTTCTCATCCACCTCTCGAGCGCTGGCTTTTAACCCCACTTACTCGACCCAAGCTGTGGTCACATCTTACTTGTGGGAGTAAGATAAAACTGGCCTTGTGCCTAACTCCTAGCGAAGGAGTAAATAAACATCATAGATTGAATATAGTATCTCGGCCTTTTGGCTAAGATCAAAGTGTAGTATCTGTTCCGATGGATACTGCACGCCTGTCCTGTGCAGTTCTAGGAGGTCCATCCTCCCAGGCTTTGCCTTCCCTCTTTGGGGAGGAGTAAGTTTATTGCTTACTGTCTGAGGCGCCCCTACCGGGGAATGCCGACGGGGGTGCCCAGGCAATTTTTAAATGGCCAGAGTGCTCACCTCTCGAGCGCTGGCTTTTAACCCCACTTGCTCGACCCGATCTTGGGTCACATCTTACTTGTGGGAGTAAGATAAAACTGGCCTTGTGCCTAACTCCTAGCGAAGGAGTAAATAAACATCATAGATTGAATATAAAACGTTTTTGTTTTTTTTTTGTTTTTTTTTGTTTTTTTTTTGTTTTTTTTTTAAATTTCTGATGCTCGGCCTTTTGGTCGAGATCAAAGTGTAGTATCTGTTCCGATGGATACTGCACCCTATAGACTGGTATTGTCTTGGCCTTCGGGGCTTGATTTACGCCGGTCTATGGGATTGTCCTGTGCAGTTCTAGGAGGTCCACCCTCCCAGGCTTTGCCTCCCCTCTTTGGGGAGGAGTAAGTTAATTGCTTACTGCTTGAGGCGCCCCTACCGGGGAATGCCGACGGGGCTGCCCAGGCAATTTTTAATGGTTAGAGTGCTCACCTCTTGGGCGCTGGCTTTTCAACCCCCACTTTCCGACCCGAGCTTGGGTCACATCTTACTTGTGGGAGTAGGATAAAAACTGGCCTTGTGCCTAACTCAACTCCTGGAGAGGAGTAAATTACTCATAGATTGAATATAAAACGGGTCCGTTTTATAGCATAGGTAATCCAGCTCTCCCTTGGACATTTCTCTGTAGGGGCGCGTTATCTAACAGGTAATACACCAATTACCCTCTCTTAAAGGAGGCAATGCCTTGTAGAATGTCCATCTGGGACCTTGTATAACTGTACTCCATTCTGAGATAATCTTCAGAGCCTGACCAAGGATGTTATGAAGGCCCGTGTCAGGTTCGTAAATATTCACATTTCTTTCTCACAGAAGATCGGATATGACACGAGGTTCATTTTTTAACGTGAGTCATCCAGCTACCCCCAATAGGGTACTTTGGAAGGTTATAAAAAGAAATAGATTATACACGTCGGGTTCTCCCGCTAATGGCGCCTCAGGAAACGGGCAAATTATCGATGGATGATGTAATGCCTAGGAGGATAGCTTACCGGGACCTATTGAATTATACTGCATGTGATTTTAGCTCGAATGCCAAGGGGGGGGGGGTTCTATATGATTGCGAACATTACAAGCACAATAAATATAATTGTGCACAAGATATAAGCATAAACATGTAAGTTACAAGAAAAACGAAAAATACAACAAAAAAACATCATGGTTTTAATATTCAACATCAACAACCTCGATTACGAAACTGGCAATGACGAAATTATCACAGGGCATCCTTTAGGAAAAAAAAAACAAACACGAAAAAAAATAAAAACGAAAGCGATAATCGTCCCGGGGTGGGGAGAGAAAATATAAATCAAAAAAAAAAAATGGTCTAGCCCTTTCAGTCGGCATGTGGAGTTGCTTGCTGAAAAGAACGGCGTCCGGGAGTCTGCGCAGGAACCATTTCCTGGCGACCACGCGCAATCTTCAATTGTGAAGAATGCTTTCTTCGCATTTGGGCTTTCTTTCTTTTTTTATTATTTCCTATTTATTTATTTATTTTTATTTATCTACATTTTTTTTTTTTTTGTGTGTGTGTGTGTGTGTGTGTGTGCGAGTGTGTGTGAGTGTGTGTTTTGTATATGTATGTTTAAACAGCGTTTTTTTTCTCTAACAGCAAGAGCGTAACCAATACATACGAAGTGTGCGCGGTGCTCGTTGTTTGGGGATAATTAGCAGAAACAGCGCGCCAAAGGTTCCTAATGGCCGCATAATGTATTCGCCTGGACGCCTAAATAAGGTATTCTCCAAATGAGTTGAAATAGGAAAAGAATATCTCTATGTCAACCATTTTGAAAACATTCCGCTTCAACTAAATCAACTACTGAGTATGGCCAAAATTACGAGACGAAACGTACTCACCCTTAGCCTAACCCTAACTCTAACCCTAATCCTAACTCTGACACGTGTAAAACAAATATTATAATTAAAACTGTTTTATTGTTTGTTCAAAATAACAAAGTAAACTTAAAAAATATCAGACAATTAAAAAAAAATTAAGTTTAATATAAATGTGTCCGTTTTTGTCCCTCTTTTTTAATACTCATGAAGCAAGGGAGATAACTTATATCAATTATATACTTGGAAAATAATCGAAAGTTTGTTTGATAATTTATTGGTACTTTTTAAGAATAGGTATTCACGAAAATGTCAGCATTTACGTCATCAATTTCGAGTTTCACCGTACACTTCCGAGACTGGTGAACGTTAATGAACTTCACCGAACAATCTACAAAATACTAACCGCAGTTATTTTTTAAAAAAATTAACATAACCCTAATCTAACCGTAACCTAACCCTAACCCTAACCCTAGCCCTAACTCTAACCTAACCCTAAACTAAACCTAACCTAACCTAACCTAACCCTAACCTAACCATAAACTAACCCTAACACTAACCCTAACTTAAACCTAATGCTAAACTATCCCTAACCCTAACTCAACCCTAACCCTAAACTAACCATAACCCTAACCCTAACCCTAGCCCTAACTCTAACCTAACCCTAAACTAAACCTAACCTAACCTAACCTAACCCTAACCTAACCATAAACTAACCCTAACCCTAACTTTAACCTAATCCTAAACTATCCCTAACCCTAACCCTAACTCAACCCTAACCCTAAACTAACCCTAACCCTAACCCTAATCCTAACCTTACCCTAAACTACCCCTAACTCTAACATAACCCTAAACTAACCTAACCCTGACACTAACATAACCCTAAACTTACCTTAAACTTACCCTAACCCTAACCCAACCCTAACCCTAACCCTAAACAAACCCTAACTCTAACCCTAAACTTACCCTAACCCTAAACTAACCTAACCCTAACATAACCCAAATCTAACCCTAAACTTACCCATAACTTACCCTAACCCTAACCCTAACCCAACTCTAACCCTAAACTAACCTAACCCTAACCCTAACATAACCCTAAACTTACCCTAAACTTACCTTAACCCTAACCCTAACCCTAACCCTAACATAACCCTAACTCTAACCCTAACATAACCCTAAACTTACCCTAACCTAACTCTAACCCTAACCCTGACCCTAACCCTAAACTAACCCTAATCCTAACCCTAAACTTACCCTAAACTAAGTTTTAGTTTAAGTTTGCAAATTCAGTTTAGTTCGGTTCGTAATGTGTAGAAGCATCGGAACTTGATTCGGTTTTTTCCGTTCGTAGTCGGAACTGCTTACGTCACGATTGCAAATGTTTGGATATCTATTCCTAAAAAGCACCGATTTATTAAATGCTTTTAATTCATAAGTATTAAGTAGGTCAAATAGATTTACGATTTTTGATCCCCGCTCACGCTGTAAACGTTTCAAAATAATAAACATTGAAAATTATTACTTCATGCCCCCCCTCTCTCTAACGCCAAAATATATGTAAAATATAAACAAAGCAATTTTATCTAAAAGAAAACTTTTTCAATTTTAAATAAAAAATTGCGATTACACGGAAAGAGGAATCTACCCCGACACGATTGTTTCCGTTACATTTGGTCAAATTCACGTGAAGGCGACGAGAAAACGGCTAAGCATTTCTATATATTAGAGAACAATATTAGGCAAACCAGAAGAATAAGCGACTCAAAGTCAGCAGCAAACAGTGTTCTGTCAGCTTTAGTTCCTGATATTAAAGACTTCCTGTTTTGGGTCGTTTACTCGTCTTGTTTTGTATTAATTTTTATTAACTAATTTATTTATTAAATTGTTAGGTGAAAGTACAGAATAATTAACAAATCTCCCCTCCCCATGTTAAGAATGGCTTTCTAAATAATAAAGGAAAATATAATAAAATGTCTTTGTTTTTTTTTTATTTCAAATATTTTTTTTTACAAAAAAAAAGAAATTAGAAAGTCATTCATAACATGAGGAGACTTTGCTACCTATTCTCTACTTTCACCTGACAATTTCATAAATAAATACATGAATTTGACCAAATGTAACGGAAACAATCGTGTCGGGGTAGATTCCTCTGGCACAGCCAGGTTCTCAGTCAGCGTCGATACCAACTAAGCCACTGTGCCATCCCCATATATATATATATATATATATATATATATATATATATATATATATATATATATATATATGTATATGTATGTATAAATTTGGGAAAGTTCATTTATTAAGCATCTTTAGAATTTTAAACATAAAGAAAGAGGCAAAATGCCTTCATAAAAATCTGCTGTAAGTATCCAATCATAAAATGGTAGCCACCTTTTTAAATTAGTTTGAAATGATATCAACATTGACAATGATATACGATAATATATATATATATATATATATATATATATATATATATAGTAAGCAATGAAAATATATATGGCAATCAAGCTACACAGAGGCTCCCGTGTTTCATCCCCGGGGGGAATCGTCAGGCTAAAGGCATTTAGCCTGACGATTCCCCCCCCCCGGAGATGAAACACGGGAGCCTCTGTGTAGCTTGATTGCCATATATAGCCTGACGATTCCCCCCCCCCGGGGATGAAACACGGGAGCCTCTGTGTAGCTTGATTGCCATATATATTTTCATTGCTTACTACCTAGCTCTACTTACGTATCGAGCACTGTTGAAGTAAATACTGAAAACTGATACATAAAAAATTATATCTCCTTATAATATTTTATGTGGATACATGAAGTACTAATATATATATATATATATATATATATATATATATATATATATATATATATATATATTTGTGTAATGTTGGTTAAGTGTATGGTGCTCGATAAACTATTAGTTTTAATAATATATATATATATATATATTTTTTTTTTTTAATAATTTTTTTTTAATTTTAATTTTCTTTTATTAAGTTTATATTTGATTATCTTCTTTTATTTCAGTGTGTTTATCTTCATATTTTTTTTTATCTTTCTTTCGCATTTTAAGAATTTTCATATGAAGTAAAGTAATTAATCTCTCATTTTAAATATTCTAGATTTATTACATTTTATGATTATCATCTATTTAAGAAGTGTTATTAATTGTGAGTTTCGTCAAATTCGTTTATCGAATTAACTTGATATGTTTACTATAATATAAAGGGAAATAACTCTGTTATGCGAATTAATTTATTTTATGGATTCTTTATGTGCATATATATATGTATTATTGTTTGTTTAATTGTTTATTTATATATTCTTCATTGTCATCTTGTTTACATATTTTTTTATTATTTTTTTTTTCAATATTTTTTTTCATATTAATACTTAATTTATTTATTTATTCATTATTTATTTATTTATTTATTCATTAATTATTATTTTTTTTTTTTTTAAATTAAAAAATTTTTTTAAATTATTTTTTTAAATTTATTTTATTATTTATTTATTTAATATTTGCATGTTATTTGTATACATTTTATATGTGTTTGGATTAATTAATTAACAATGCTAGGTTATGGGGTGACTTATTTTGGTGGGTTAGAGGAGTATGTTGAATATGGTTTTTGGTTTGTGGTTGAATGTGTGTTAGGATGGAAGTTCATATGGGGAGGGACCTATTTGATTGTTTGGGTATGTGATGATTTAATATAGGAGGTAAGTAATGAGTGAAGTGGTGGAAACGGAGTATGATGAGTGTTAGATATGAGGGTTGGTCGGTAGATATTATAGAATGAACTGTGAGTGGAGCTCGTGACACTGATTGAGTGAGGGGTTTAATCTGGAGATGAGGATTGATTCTGTGATTCTAAGGTCACCAATGTTTCTGACAGACGCTAAGATGGAGACATGAATAGCACGCTGAGTGGTTGAGCAAATGTCTGTGTGTTTGTGGAAAGAGGATATACGGGTATTCAAGTGCTCCTTTATACGCAAGTGTAGCGGTCTTGTAGTGTTACCGATGTAAATTTTTTTGCATTTATTGCACTGTAGTTTGTAAACACAGTTAGTGCGATGGCACAAACCTGTGTTGGGGATAGTGCAATTGGCCAAGAAGCAGGGTTCGGGTGTGTGGTTAGTATGTTTAATAGAGAGATGTTGACGTAAGGAGGTGCCAGTATGTGTTAGTTGTATGTCAAGGTATTGCCTTGCGGATAGAGGTGGTGATCTTATCGCTGAAGAAAGGGAGTTTTAAGAAGCATGTATTAGAGAGGGTGCGGTGTCTACGTGTTTTGGGCTTATTTAGGTGGGCTATGGTGGGGGCGGGGTAATCATTAGTTTTGAGGGTTTGGTGGAAGTTTTTAGTGTGTAGTATTTTGTCAGCAGCAGAAGAGCATTTATTTTGTATTTTGTATTCGAGTGATTTCATTATGGGCATACCTTAATTTAGCTTTTGTGGGCAGGGAAGACTTAAAGTGTATGAAAAGGTTTTTGCAGGCAGGTATCCTATAGAAGTTAGTATGTATAGAGCCGTCTTCGGTGATGTTAAGGTTGAAGTCAAAGAGAAAGAGTGAGCCGGACTCGTTGGGGTGTTCTATGGTGAATTGTATGTGGGGGTCGGTGTTGTTGAAGATGTTGAATATTTGTGTGGCTTCGTCTTGAGAGGATGTAAGGATTAGAATGTCATCTATATATCTGGAGAAGAATATATAGGAGAGGCAGGAGTTAAGTGCTCGTTGCTCTAACCGGTTCATGTAGGTGATGGCTAAGAGACCGGAAAGGCTAGAACCCATGGGGAGGCCGGAGATTTGTTTGAAAGTGTGCTGCTGAAAGAGATTGTGGATGTCAGTAGGTGTTAGTCCGAAGAGCTCTAGGTTGTCAGAGGAAGATATGTGGTCGGTGATGAGGTCTATGGCTGGGTGTGCGGGTATTGAGGTGTAGAGGGAGATTACGTCTAGGCTAAATATATAGTTGTTTGTTTGTAGTTGTTGGCGTTGGAGGGAGTGTAGTCTGCTAATTACTTGGTCGGAGCTGCTGACATGTGCGGGGCAGGTGGAGAGTAGTGGTTTGAGTAGTTGAGAGAGAAGCCAGGAGATTTTATAGAGTGGTCCTTCAATACTAGAGACTATAGGTCTAATTTGTGTGTGTGTGTGTGTGTGTTGGTCTTGTGTGTTTTAATGAGGTAGTAGAAGGTGGGGCGTCTGCTGTTTTTGGTGGTGAAGTTGATTATATATATATATATATATATATAATCAACTATATATATATATTAAATCAACTTCACCACCAAAAACAGCAGACTCCCCACCTTCTACCACCTCATTAAAACACACAAGACCAACACACACACACACACACACAGGGTAGATTCTTAGATCTTATCAGCTAGAATATCATTGGATGTTTTGCTCCACTTATCAAACTTTGAGTAGTGGTAGCAAAACAATAGCACCTTCTTTTGTGCAACAGCCCATGGTTGGGCTTTTAAAAAAGCCTCTTATATTTCTTTTTTTTGTTGCTGCATTTGATGGAGATAGGGGGCCAGGATCTTTTATCTCAAGGCCTGATGGCTGACACTGGTTTGCCTCTGTATTGGCTGGAGCACCATTTCTAGTGGCAGGAAGGTTTACACCATTGCTTACATCTTCCCGCCTGGTGTTGATGGGGCCTTTTTATTCTGGGTGCCGACCTGCCAGTATTTATTTTTGTTTTTATTCATATTGTTCTATTTTTCATTTCCTCATTGTCAACGGCTTCTAATTGTTTATTCGAAGCTGCCCTCTATGAGTAGAGAGGGTGCCCCCGTCTGCAATTCGGGAGACGTGCTGGATGGCTTGAGGAGACAGCACACCATTTGTTTTGAATATTTGGTCAGGGTTTACTTCAAGTAAAAAGTATCCTCATGTCAGAGTCTCTGACAAACCCCTGTACAGAGAGACCGAAGACACCCGAGGGTGGTGTCTGGTAGGCATTCAAGTCCTCCTCCTTATATATATATATATATATATATATATATATATATATATGTGTGTGTGTGTGTGTGTGTGAGTGTGTGTGCACACAATTCCCACTCTAAATAGTTCACGCTTATAATGTACATATCACCACGACCATAACTTTGTATTGAAGCATAGACAAAAGTTAACCTCAAATCGAGCAAGAAAAGGCATTCAGTAAACGAGACGCGAGCGACGCTGACACAGACAGACGTTCAGTTCGAGCGAGTCATCTTGTTGTCTGCAGTCATTAATCTTTGTCATTTCCGTTGGCATTTTTCCTCTTCTGACATTATCTCCTGTCTTAGACCGTCATAAAAGTGTTGCCTTCTCGCACGTCCGTCTTTTTCCGTTACCATTCTTACGATTATCGCTCGCAGATACCAGT
>OY744534.1:10960334-10992834 GCA_963556195.1 Sepiola atlantica | reverse complement strand
CAAGAAATTTAGAAACTTTGAAAAAAAAGACAAGCAAATACCTTTGGCAACCACGTTTTAAGATGCAATATTTTTATCAAAAATCATTTTTTGTAAAATCACCGGACGTTTTTCAGATTAATTTCGGATGATAAAGTAAAATATCATCACATAAGCGACCACGCTCTCTAAAAACGTTTTAAAAAGGACGTTTCCCATTTTCACTACACTGCAACGAATTCTTCAATCCGTCGAAGTGAAAGCTACCATTACGAAAAAATGAACGTATTACCTTTAATTTACGTCAGACTTCTTCAGGGGTGACCAGTATTGAGTCATTGAACGAAAAACGCACACATTACTCGACAGCGTGCCAACGCATCTCTCGTTCGACACCGGATTTGAATCCTACCGCCATTTCATAACATCAAGGCGATGACGTCGTACCATCAAAGACGTTTATCAAATTAACAAAGAAATAAGTTTCTTTATTCTTGTTTTTTGATGAAAAAAAAAAAAAAAAAATGACTCAATACTGGTCACCCCTGAAGAAGGAATTTTATTCCGTAATCGATAGGATTAATGTAAGAAAAAAAAAAAAAAAAATTAATCTTGTATTGCTAATTTGGCTTTCATTTCAATTTTATTAACTTTCCATGCAATACTTAAAACTTGAACGAAAAACACACACATTATATACATATATATATATGTATATATATATAAAGATATATATATATATATATATATATATATATATATATATATATATATATATATATATATATATATATATATATATATATATATATATATATATATAAAGAAATATATATATAAAGAAATATATATATATATATATATGTATATATGTATATACATTGTTAAAATTTGAAAAAAATATTAATTTACTCTACAAGAAAAAGACGAACTTAGCTTTGGGCCGCTAAATTTTTTTTCTGATTAATTGAAGTTCTAAATGGACTGACAAAGATTTGCATTTTCTGTTTAATAAAAGCAAAAAAAAAATAACATTGACTTAAAGTTGTATTGCGCACTTTAGCTAACGATACAAAAAAAGAGACGCTTGTTTTTTCACCCTCTTCCTTCCCGCCATCTACTCATTAATTCATAGCCGCTTTCAAACAACAGGATTTGTACGTCAGTTAATGAGGCTAATTGTCTCCCCTTGTCGTCAGTTGTTTCTCTTTCTCGTTCAATCAAGTCGGCCGCTGCTCTTCTGCGGCACTGGAGACAAAACATTGCCCAATTACTTCTGGCTTCCGAGCTCATTATATATCAAAGAGCTGTGTAGACTGCCGGTAGGAATGCGGGGCTTGCTTGAAAGGAGAGTTGTCACTTCTGTTGAGCTAGATAGAACAGGGTAATCGCTACCGACGGGAGTTGTGCAAGCCGGTAGCAGGAGTTCGAATCCTATCGGATCTCTGGCATTTTCTATCGTGAGTTTTCAAGAGGCAACATTTAAGCTTATATATAGTTTTGTTCGAATTAGATTTTTATCTGGGTACAACATTATACAAACTGTCCAGGGAATGGGAAGAGAGAGCGAGAAGAGGAAGAGTAGGAGATAAAAGGTGAGGATAGAGGGGGGATAGAGAGATAAAGGGGAAAAGAGAGAGAGAGAAGGGGAAGAGAGAGAAAGGGAAAGAGAGAAAGACGGGGAAGAGAGATAGAAGGAGAGAGGGGTAATAGGGAAAAGAGAGAGAGAAGAGGAAAAGAGAGAAGGGAAAGAGAGAGAAGGGGAAGAGACATAGAAGGAGGAGAGAGAGAAGGGGGAAAATGGGAGAGAAGGAGCAAAGAGAGAAAGAAAGGGGAAAGGAAAGAGAGAGAAGGGGAAGAGAGAGAAGGGGGGGGAGACATAGAAGGAGGAGAGAGAGAAGGAGGAAAATGGGAGAGAAGGAGCAAAGAGAGAAAGAAAGGGGTAGAGAGAGAGAGAAGGGGAAGAGAGAGAAGGGGAAGCGAGATAGAACGATCAGAGAGGGAGAGAAAGAAGAGAGGGAGGAGCAAAGAGAGAAAGAAAGGGAAAGAGAGGGAGAGAAGAGGAAGAGAGAGAGAAGGGGCAAGGAGAAAGAAAGGGGGGAAAAGAGAGAGAGAGAGGAAGAAGAGGAAGAAAGGAAACGCTTGTGGAGGTATAATGAATGCGGCTCTCATTTGAAATAAGAGTTTTGTTGTGTGAAAGTGTAGTATCTGTTCCGATGGATACTGCACCCCATAGACCGGTGTCGTCTTGTCCTTCGGGGCTTGATTCCGCCGGTCTATGGGTCTGTCCTGTGCAGTTCTAGGAGGTCCCTCCTCCCAGGCTTCGCCTCCCCTCTTTGGGGAGGAGTAAGTTTATTGCTTACTGCCTGAGGCGCCCATACCGGGGAATGCCGACGGGGCTGCCCAGGTAATTTTTTAAATGGCCAGAGTGCTCACCTCTCGGGCGCTGGCTCTTCTAATCCCACTTTCCCGACCTTGTGTCACATCTTACCTTGTGGGGGTAGATAAATCAGAGGATATTATGCAAAGTAATGGTTATCGACTATGGTCTAGGCCGGGGATTTTCAACCGGGTCAACATGGACCTCAAGGGGTCAACAAAAACATTAAGACGGTCCACAAAATTGTTTTACCGAGTTTCTATTTATTTTCTGTTGTTAACTAGATTGTCTTGTTGATCTACGCGTGTTTATTGATTTTTATTTACATTTGTATTTATTTTATGTATGAATATAACGAAATTGATTCAGTGTTTGATTCTTACTAACCTAAATACAGATATTTGATCTAAAAAATTATAGATTAAATTTTTTTTTTTTAACATGGTTCACCCCAAACAAGGCAGGCCGCCACTGTAGACGTAAGGGGCTACTGAGAAAAAAGAATAGGGGAGAAGGTTGGGGGGGGGTCAGCCTAAATCATGATCCGCGCAGCGAGATGTCTGTTTACATTAGTTTTAAATTTCTGCATGTCAGTACTGTCGGGGAAACAGGGGGCAGGGAGAGAGTTCCAGAGGCCAGCAGTACGAGGAAAGAAGCTATTTGAGTAGAAGGCTCTCCGGCATCTGGGGACCTCCACAGTGAATGGATGAGATTTAGTTGATTGTCGAGTTAGTCTAGTGAATTTACGTCGAGGGGGCACCAGAGTTGCCAATTCACCAGAGCATAATCCATTGAAGTATTTGTAAAACAAACATAAGGATGCTACACTGCGGCGATGGGACAGGGACTGGAGCTTGGTTGATAGTGAAGGACTTATTAGGTTGGCGACTGATGCATATATAAGGTTCACATATGATAAAATAGCTCTAAGGGATGCCACAACCGAAATAAGTTTGGGAACGCAGGGTCTAGGCAATATAATTGTGGCATTTAGTTACGCAATAATGTGGCAGAAACTTCTTTGGCCAGCTGCTTAAGTTATGCATAAGCAAAATATTTACATATCTAGTTTTATTCGAACGGCAGCAAGTCGTCGTAAAATGTAACTGGGCAGGTGTTACACGAGTCGAACGACAAGGAGTGAAGAGTTTTGGTGGTTTTTGGTACTGTTCCAGATGAGGCGCCTAATTTCCGTGACTTCGCGTCGACAACGATCGGGCAGGTCGCGGAAGCGCCCGAGCACTGACTGAATAATATCATTTTTTTCTTTCTTTTATCTTATAAAAGCATCGCACATGGAATGTGAGGACTAAAAGACAAAATAAGGGAAGCGAGGGTTACTAGGCTGCAAACAGTAAACTCAAGGCCCACTTTCTACTCCTCTTTGTTAGAATGATAGATTCCGACCCAGAAAACAGCAATTCTTCCCCCTTTGTCAGAAACATCGCTCATGGAATGTGAGGACTAAAGACAAAATAAGGGAAGCGAGAGTTACTAGGCTGCCGAAAGTAAACCAAAGGTCGATTTACTACATTCCTTTGTTAGATGGATAGATTATGACCCAGAAAACAGCAATTGTTCCTCCTTTGTCAGAAACATCGCTCATAGAATGTGAGGACTAAAAGACAAAATAAGGGAAGCAAGAGTTACAAAGGTCCACTTTCTACTCTACTTAGTTAAGTCGGTTGATTAGACAAAACATTGGCAGCGAATGACCGTGTGGCCCACTCTTTCCATGGTCAACTAGAAAAGTTATTCAATGCAGTAAACCGTTAGGAACCTATGACGCAACAAACCGGCCGGTGATTTTTGAAATGATAAATGCATATAGTAAATATTGCACCTTTTGTTTATGATGCTAATGTTTTCGATCGTAATATTAATAAACAAAATAATTATTGTGTCTGCGGGATAGACAATAAACAAAGAATACCACAAAGAAAATAATGAGAGTCGTATAGGTTTCGAAACTGCCCTTTCAAAAAAAGGGCCGCCTCCCGTTTTAGACCGCTTGACTATAGAGCCAAAACGTCTGGAAAAAGAAGTTTGTACAAAGAACACATTTCTCAATCTTTATTTACGTTTTTACTAGCAATGTAACCATATCTGCTTGCTGCATCAAGCGAACGAAAATACGGTGAACGTGGTATATGTTTATTATTTGAATTTATTTCCGAAAGTGTTTCATGTATTGAATAAATACATACAACACTAGCGGAAATATATTCCAATATTAAAACATATCATGTTATATATTGTAAGTCGATCGTCAAGTGCTCGAATTGAATTCACCTAATGAGCTATGCCTTAAAGCTAGTGGCAGTTGGCGATTTCCTTACGAAAATGTTCTACCTAAGAAAGGTAGCTTTTATATAGTCACCCACATACAGACTGTTTCGTTGTATCACAGCTCTTCAGTACGGTTGTATATATATATATATATATATATATATATATATATATATATATATATATATATATATATATATATGACGTTTTTCTAATAAATAAATATATACATATATGGGGTAAGGTACACGATAAGTCATGAAAATGAAATGCCGTGGTAGACAAAATGTGTGAAAAAAAGACAAACGGAAAACAGGTTAAAATGCAGGAGAAAAACAAAAACAAGAGATTTAACCGGTTTCGTTCGTAATACCGAACGTCTTCAGAAAAAGTGAAGATTTGGAAACAATTTTATTTTGAAGGCACACCCATGGGTGTGCCTTCAAAATAAAATTGTTTCCAAATATTTTTTCTAGAGTCATGTTTTTCGCCCTTTGTATGTCTCTGATGTATTTAGCAACAATGATTCGTCTTCAAAAGAGGGAAGAAGTGTCTGTGAATAAATATATGTATATACATGTAAATGTATAATGCCCAGCTCTTCGGAAGAACGAATTTACGACCCTTCTGTACTTGATATTATTTATAAACGGAGTCGCTATCAAAAACCTCAAAAGTCTGTTTTCCTGGTTCAGTGAAAAGAAAATGATCTTACCTGCTCATTCGCACCGTCAAATTCTCACCTTTCTGTCTGTCTCGTCACTGCCGGGACACGGAACCCTTACACGAATTCTTATTGAAAAAACAACTCTACTTAAATAATCTTACATGGAATTTTAGCATTCTAACCCTATTTTCAAACACTTGAATATAAACATTGCTAGAGTGCCATTTCTAAACTAAACAAAATGAATATTGTTTAATTATGTATTGTTTTGCTTGTCTGGTTTTTACTTTTATTTGTTTTATGATATCAGTATTATATCAATATATCAATATATCAATATATCAATAAGATATCAATATATCAATATATCAGTATATCAATATATCAATATATCAATATATCAATATATCAATAAGATATCAATATATCAATATATCAATACATCAATATATCAGCATATCAATATATCAATATATCAATATATCAGTATATCAATATATCAATATATCAATATATCAATATATCAGTATATCAATATATCAATATATCAATATATCAATAACATATCAATATATCAATATATCAATACATCAATATATCAGTATATCAATATATCAATATATCAATATATCAATACATCAGTATATCAATATATCAATATATCAATACATCAATATATCAGCATATCAATATATCAATATATCAATATATCAATATATCAGTATATCAATATATCAATATATCAATATATCAATATATCAATAAGATATCAATATATCAATATATCAATATATCAATACATCAATAAGATATCAATATATCAATATATCAGTATATCAATATATCAGTATATCAATATATCAATATATCAGTGTATCAATAAAATATCAATATATCAATATATACATTTAGCTTCCATTAAATTCAAATTCTCCCCCCCCCAAATCTCAACTGAAAGCTCGAATGCTGTCAACATAATCCATCCTTTAACATATATACATGAAATCGGTTAATATTATTAACAACATTATTGATTAATATTATTAAAACATTATTAGTCAATATAATTAATAAACATTTTTGGCTTATATTATAAACATTATTAGTTAATATTATTAACAACATTATTGTTCAATAAAATTAATAAACATTTTTGGCTTATATTATAAACATTATTAGTTAATATTATTAACAACATTATTGTTCAATATAATTAATAAACATTTTTGGCTTATATTATAAACATTATTAGTTAATATTATTAACACCATTATTGTTCAATATAATTAATAAACATGTGTGGCTTATATTATAAACATTATTAGTTAATATTATTAACAACATTATTGTTAATATAATTAATAAACATTTTTGGCTTATATTATAAACATTATTAGTTAATATTATTAACAACATTATTGTTCAATATAATTAATAAACATTTTTGGCTTATATTATAAACATTATTAGTTAATATTATTAACAACATTATTGTTCAATATAATTAATAAACATTTTTGGCTTATATTATAAACATTATTAGTTAATATTATTAACACCATTATTGTTCAATATAATTAATAAACATGTGTGGCTTATATTATAAACATTATTAGTTAATATTATTAACAACATTATTGTTAATATAATTAATAAACATTTTTGGCTTATATTATAAACATTATTAGTTAATATTATAAACACCATTATTGTTCAATATAATTAATAAACATGTGTGGCTTATATTATAAACATTATTAGTTAATATTATTAACAACATTATTGTTAATATAATTAATAAACATTTTTGGCTTATATTATAAACATTATTAGTTAATATTATTAACAACATTATTGTTCAATATAATTAATAAACATGTTTGGCTTATATTATAAACATTATTAGTTAATATTATTAACAACATTATTGTTCAATATAATTAATAAACATTTTTGGCTTATATTATAAACATTATTAGTTAATATTATTAACACCATTATTGTTCAATATAATTAATAAACATGTGTGGCTTATATTATAAACATTATTAGTTAATATTATTAACAACATTATTGTTAATATAATTAATAAACATTTTTGGCTTATATTATAAACATTATTAGTTAATATTATTAACACCATTATTGTTCAATATAATTAATAAACATGTGTGGCTTATATTATAAACATTATTAGTTAATATTATTAATAACATTATTGTTAATATAATTAATAAACATTTTTGGCTTATATTATAAACATTATTAGTTAATATTATTAACACCATTATTGTTCAATATAATTAATAAACATGTGTGGCTTATATTATAAACATTATTAGTTAATATTATTAACAACATTATTGTTAATATAATTAATAAACATTTTTGGCTTATATTATAAACATTATTAGTTACTATTATTAACAACATTATTGTTCAATATAATTAATAAACATTTTTGGCTTATATTATAAACATTATTAGTTAATATTATTAACAACATTATTGTTCAATATAATTAATAAACATTTTTGGCTTATATTATAAACATTATTAGTTAATATTATTAACACCATTATTGTTCAATATAATTAATAAACATGTGTGGCTTATATTATAAACATTATTAGTTAATATTATTAACAACATTATTGTTAATATAATTAATAAACATTTTTGGCTTATATTATAAACATTATTAGTTAATATTATTAACATCATTATTGTTCAATATAATTAATAAACATGTGTGGCTTATATTATAAACATTATTAGTTAATATTATTAACAACATTATTGTTAATATAATTAATAAACATTTTTGGCTTATATTATAAACAGTATTAGTTAATATTATTTACAACATTATTGTTCAATATAATTAATAAACATTTTTGGCTTATATTATAAACATTATTAGTTAATATTATTAACAACATTATTGTTCAATATAATTAATAAACATTTTTGGCTTATATTATAAACATTATTAGTTAATATTATTAACACCATTATTGTGCAATATAATTAATAAACATGTGTGGCTTATATTATAAACATTATTAGTTAATATTATTAACAACATTATTGTTAATATAATTAATAAACATTTTTGGCTTATATTATAAACATTATTAGTTAATATTATTAACACCATTATTGTTCAATATAATTAATAAACATGTGTGGCTTATATTATAAACATTATTAGTTAATATTATTAATAACATTATTGTTAATATAATTAATAAACATTTTTGGCTTATATTATAAACATTATTAGTTAATATTATTAACACCATTATTGTTCAATATAATTAATAAACATGTGTGGCTTATATTATAAACATTATTAGTTAATATTATTAACAACATTATTGTTAATATAATTAATAAACATTTTTGGCTTATATTATAAACATTATTAGTTACTATTATTAACAACATTATTGTTCAATATAATTAATAAACATTTTTGGCTTATATTATAAACATTATTAGTTAATATTATTAACAACATTATTGTTCAATATAATTAATAAACATTTTTGGCTTATATTATAAACATTATTAGTTAATATTATTAACACCATTATTGTTCAATATAATTAATAAACATGTGTGGCTTATATTATAAACATTATTAGTTAATATTATTAACAACATTATTGTTAATATAATTAATAAACATTTTTGGCTTATATTATAAACATTATTAGTTAATATTATTAACACCATTATTGTTCAATATAATTAATAAACATGTGTGGCTTATATTATAAACATTATTAGTTAATATTATTAACAACATTATTGTTAATATAATTAATAAACATTTTTGGCTTATATTATAAACATTATTAGTTAATATTATTAACAACATTATTGTTCAATATAATTAATAAACATTTTTGGCTTATATTATAAACATTATTAGTTAATATTATTAACAACATTATTGTTCAATATAATTGATAAACATTTTTGGCTTATATTATAAACATTATTAGTTAATATTATTAACACCATTATTGTTCAATATAATTAATAAACATGTGTGGCTTATATTATAAACATTATTAGTTAATATTATTAACAACATTATTGTTAATATAATTAATAAACATTTTTGGCTTATATTATAAACATTATTAGTTAATATTATTAACACCATTATTGTTCAATATAATTAATAAACATGTGTGGCTTATATTATAAACATTATTAGTTAATATTATTAACAACATTATTGTTAATATAATTAATAAACATTTTTGGCTTATATTATAAACATTATTAGTTAATATTATTAACAACATTATTGGTCCATATTGTAAGCAGCATTATTGATGAATATTATTAACTACATTATAACTTAATATTATTAACATCATTATTTGTTAACATTATTAAAACATTATTGGTTAATATTATTTTAAAAAAAACTTATTGGTCAATATTATTAACATTATTATTCGTTTATATTATCAAAAATATTACTTCACATTATTTTTGTAATAAAATCGATGTTTTCTTTTATTATTTGGATTATTCAGACTAGTGTCCCTATCAGCTTCGATGTTATTCTCACAACGTTTCGACCGATGTAACCTCTGATTTTTTTCAGGCCGGTTTTGTCAAACTTGGGAATGTTGATGTCGAACTCGGGAATCTGTACGGAATTTCGACCTGAAAGGACGTGGTGCAACGGATAACGTAATAACCAGTTCTAATTGACAATCGTCTAGAGGTTAATGGTTCAATCCTCAGTATAGGCGATACTAACAATATAATGTAAGTTACTACTTATAACTTCTACACTGTCATGGTTGACGGAGCGAGAACCCTTTACCCAAATCGATTAAAAAATTGTTTAGTTCGCAAATACGTACGGAATCCCGAGATTACAGAGTTTGACATAAAGACTCACCTATTAAGAACAGTTTCCGCTGAAATCAGTTGCAGTGAGAGTAGATGTAAGCGTAAGAGCTAAAATACCCTCTACCTACTTTGTGGATAACTATTTTAGGAAAAGCTTTTGATCCGAAAAAATGTAAACATTTTTTTCTGAAAACACGCATCAAGAACTGACCGAAGTGGCTGAGAAAATAGATAAGCATATGCAGGTTTTGGTACGAAAGCTATACTTGTCAATAAAATAAGAGATAATTCACGTTATTTCTTATGTAAGATAACATTATTGAACTAGTTATACCTCCGCATAAAAGAGTATATATATATATATATATATATATATATATATATATATATATATATATATATATATATATATATATATATTGCATCCCACAATTAACAACAGACCAACACATGACTCGTCATTCTTTGGTATAATACACCTTGCTAAATAACTCAGTTCTCATCTAATATATAAAGTTAAGACAGTTTTTCCTCTGTACCTTCTTGAAGAATAGGAAAATAATCACATGCACCACAAGCTACTAACCTCACCACTATATTACGCTTATTCACGCAAGCGTGTTTTAGTAAATTTGTTATTTTTTTCTCCAGCTAACACTAAATATTACATTTGGTTTATCATTTTACACTCTCCTCAAAACATACTCTATATAGTTGGTAGCAAAAACTTTTCCCCCTAACACATCAGTACTGACACTTCCCCCATCGACATTGGGAAGTAATAAACAACGTCTAAATTTCAAATAATTGTCCGTTACTATTTCCTATTTTCCGCTATTAATTTACTACATAATACAAAACATTACGCACACATTTAATGAACGCTCCCGCTAATTGTGTTGATTTTCGAGAATATCAGCTTACGTTACTTCTACTTATTACCTATACATTTATACTCTTTCAAGTTTTTAGAGAAGGCAATAAACGAACACAGTTCCTTGCCGTATTTCATCATTCAACATGCCGGCTGAAATTTCTTCAGCGACTCGACTTCCGAATTAAGTCAATATACGTCAAGCTACTCGACGTGTGTGCATAAAGTGTACATTTTCTGATTCCTACACGTTTCACACGCATAATATCCAAACGTTGGAAAAAACCCATCAGTTTATTGATATAAAAATTACCCAAACAGTGGTATTGGTGGACCCTACATTCAGTCGCCTTATGGCCGATCTAAGATAAAATGCATGCCAGCTACTGGCTGGCAGGCGCTTTAATGTCCTATTTTTCCGTAATTGTATACTCTCTTTTGTGACCGAGAGGTTTATGGTTCGGTCCCAGTCGTCTCACACAACTTTTGTTTCTACATTGTTACTCTTTTGAATACGTGGGGGAAGGGAAGGACTATGGGCCGGATTTTTTTTCAATGCAACGTTATTATGTAGTCATTTGTAAATAATTCAATGTAATATGTAGTACTTTAAACATTGTGAATAGCATCATTTCTCTTAGAACACACTGCAGGCTTCTTTGGTTATATTTGCGTGTTGCAGTAGAGCTCAGAAAGCAATCTCATTTTTCTTTTTTTTTTTAATTTTTTCTTATTTCTTTTTCTTTTTTCCTTTTTTCTTCTTTTTTCTTTTTTCTTCTTTTTTTACTTTTTTCTTTTTTTCTTTTTCTTTTTACTTTTTTCTTTTTTCTTTTTTGTACTTTTTTCTTTTTTCTTCGTTTTTCTTTTTTCTTTTTTTCTTTTTCTTTTTTCTTTTTTCGTTTTTTTCTTTTTTCATATTTTTTTCTTATTTATTTTTCTTTTTTCTTTGTTTTTCTTTTTTTCTTCTTCTTTTTTCCTTGTTTCTTTCCTCACAAAAATAGAATTTCTGTACAAATATAGCAGACGGAAAATTGTATTTAACAGAGCTCTGTAGGCCTTTTTTATTTTAAAAGTGCCCATTATCATATATAGGTCAGGTTTTTAATCCACAAGAAAAATTCTTAGGAAATTCCCGTAGCACAGGATGGACAGAAAGACTCCTACAACCGCTTCTCCTTCTCCTCCTCTTTCTTTCCTTCCTTCCTTTCTTCCACCTTTCACCCTTCAACAATTTCTGTCTAAATAAAAATAGTCATATATAAAGCTCTATTTGATATTGAGCACTTTTTATAAACCCGGTTGAAATTCTTTGGATTACTACCCTGTGGATGTTTTTACCTGGATTATTACCATTATATATATATATATATATATATATATATATATATATATATATATATATATATATATATATATGAAATCGCAGCAGTTGCATACAACATCGTGGAAGGTTTCACTCTGAACACACGTACGCAGAAGAACAATCATGGCATTGATTCCATAGGGTAACTGTTCCACGACTGACACGCCCTTGGTTGCGACACGCAGAGACAAAGTCGACCGGAAGATGACGGATACTGATGTTACTCCTCCTTGATTTTACCCAGGGCCCTGTTTCACCGGTATCTCTGACACTACCACTTTTCCATCGCCCCTAAAATCGTGAGCCAGGGTTAGACTTTAAGAGGTGATGCTTTGGATTGCTTTACGTATTATGTTTTCCTAACTTGCTGCCCTTATAAAAGTGCCAAAAGATATCTCAATTATATGAACCCGTTATGGGGCAAATACTTTTTTTTTTGTAATATACAATTTTCAAGTATATTAGCTTTTCTTTTCAGACATTTTTTTTTGCTTTAAAAATTAATTTCCTTTTGCGAATTAGTGACCTAAAAGTGAGATAAATGAGAACTGTTAAAAGTGATTATTAGATTTTCAAAGCCCCAATGCACAAAGGACATTTTAAGCAGAAATGTTTTCTTCTATGAATAAAGATAATTGACTTCATTCACAATCTCATGTCTGTCCATACAACTAAAATAAAACATTCACAGCAAGAACTCGTCTTGCTACAGCTACAGCCACAGCAACTAACTTTCCTTTTCTCTCTATTTACAAACATCAAAACTAAACTTATATGAACAGAGTTTCTTTCCTAGAACATTTTATTTGCCGAACAAGATACCACCAGTCTGCTTCCCAACAAACTTCAGCATGGTCGTCTTCAAGTCTAATGTAAATGTTAACAAGCCGCGCATGCGTGACCCCCCTCTGTATGTGACTCGATGTGGCGAGTGTAAAATGCAATAAATTTGGGCAATTTAAGGCATTTTTGACCCCCTCCCCTTTGGCCCCCTGGGGATGCAAACCATAATTTTTCTGAGGTCAAGGATGCTCATTTTATATCCAGAACAATTGCCTCTAAATTTTGGCCAAGTTTCAGAAAAATTGAATCGATGGATCAAACGTTATGGGAGAAAAGGGTCATTTTTTGCCATTTTGAGGGCTTTTGACCCCCTGGGGGCGCGAACCAGATTTTTCCCAAGGTCAGCGATACTTATTTTCTATTAGGAAGAATTGCCTCCATATTTTGGCCAAGTTTCAGAGAAATTGAATGGATGGATGTAAAGTTATGGGGCAAAAAATGTCATTTTTTGCCATTTTGGGGCCTTTTGAGCCCCTGGGGAGCTAACCAGATTTTTTTTCAAAAATCGGAGAATGTCACTTTCTAACCTGACAAAAGTTACAACTTCATGCAAAATTTCAGAGAAATTCAATGGATGGTTGCGGAGAAAAATCCGGACGGACGGATGGACGGACGGACGGAAATGCCTCAAAACATAGGTCTCCCGATTTTATAAATCGGGGGACCAAATAATGGCCTTGTTAGGCCGGACGTATGTGTGAGAGACTGTTTGATTTGTCTTGCGCGATTTAGTGCGGACGAACCCGTACAACCGAGTGCAGAATAAAGCTGTTCTTACAGTCGGAGCTCACAGGCGTTGACAGGGCCACCACGTTGACGAGACCTCAGGTCAAGGGTCAAGGTGCCCCTGCGCATAGGGGCTCTCGGACGTCACGGGCTTTTGTGTGGGAAACGGAGTTTGGGCAGTCTGGTTTTTGGAAGCAAGCCGAACAGACGATGTATCTGTAGTCTTCAAATGATTAGGGGAATTAAATTCCCTAAGAAAATACAGGCATGGGATTCCTTCTCCCCCCTCCTCGAATGGTTAAGGACTTAAGCTAGGAATTAACTACGATAGAGTAATAATTTGGTATTTCCCTTAACGTTGGTGAAACATCTCCAAGATCGACGGTAGACTGACGCCTGAAATAAACCAATCACAGTTTAAAAGATTGTTTGTCTCATGAATCGTGGTATGAAGGTTTTTATTTGAGACACAGCGGACGGCGATGTTCACGACAGTAAAGAAACGAAGAAAGAAACTCAACCACTTAACGACATCCCCTCCACGACGAGGAAGAGAAGGTACGAGAGAAATTAAATGTATATATAACATAAACAAATACCTTGGAAATACAATTCCTCTTAAGAAATCTTATGCCCTTTCCACCCATTGTTTTTGGTGTTCTCATGGTAGTGATCATCATCAGGTACGACTTTTTAAATTCTTATCCTCGAGTGACTCCTGGGCACTGAGAAGCGGTGACCAGTAGCGAAAAAGTGTATTTCTGTTTTTTATCCGATTTCGACCTATAACCTAATGGCTGCATTTCAACCAGATTCGGCTCACAAAAAGGCTATTGCACAGGTGGCGTCATAGCAGATCCCAAGTTGATCCTGTAGGTCATGAACTACTCGCAACCGTTCTTGGCCTTTTACCATGATCAAAGTGTAGTATCTGTTCCGATGGATACTGCACCTCATACTGGTATTGTCTTGGCCTTCGGGTCTTGATTTACGCCGGTCTATAGGTCTTTCCTGTGCAGTTCTGGGAGGTCCTTCCCAGGCTTAGCCTCACCTCTTTGTGGAGGAGTAAGTTTATTGCTTACTGCCTGAGGCGCCCCTACCGGGGAATGCCGACGGGGCTGCCCAGGCAATTTTTAAACCCCACTTTCCCGACCCGACCGTGGGTCACATCTTACTTGTGGGAGTAGGATAAAAACTAGCCTTTTGCCTAACTCCTGGAGAGGAGTAACTCTATACTCGCAACCGTTCTTGGCCTTTTGGCCAAGATCAAAGTGTAGTATCTGTTCCGATGGATACTACACCCTATAGACCGGTATCGTCTTGGTCTTCGGTTCTTGATTCCGCCGGTCTATGGGTTTGTCCTGTGCAGTTCTAGGAGGTCCACCATCCCAGGCTTTGCCTCCCCTCTTTGGGGAGGAGTAAGTTTATTGCTTATTGCCTGAGGCGCACCTACTGGGGAATGCCGACGGGGCTGCCCAGGCAATTTTTAATGGCCAGAGTGCTCACTTTCTCGGGCGCTGGCTTTTCAAGTCCCACTTTCCCGACCCGACCTTGGGTCACATCTTACCTTGTGGGAGTAAGATAAAACTGGCCTTGTGCCTAACCTCCTGGAGAGGAGGTAACTAAATACTCGCATCCTGAGATCACATGAATAGTACAAGAGGATCCATCAAAACGTCCACCCATGGAATCGTTAATCTATATAATACTAAAAGTCTATTGTTCTTGTATGTTTGCAATCAGCTTTCAGCTTTCCGGTTTTCAACATCCGGTTGCGCATGCGTAAATAGCATCGTCTTCAATCTGTTATTCCAATTCCGTTATTCTTTATTATGATTAACGAACGCATGAAATTTTTCATTCTGGAAATTTTTAAACAATTTCATTTAATTTCATCAAATAGTTTATTTGTTTTCTTCACGGCTAAAAACATTCAACGGGAGGACTTCGTAAAGTCTGTCGCAGTTTCAAAAAAACTCCTCCCTTTTAAAAAACAAAAACAAACAAACAAAAAAACAACACTCATTATTAATATCAGCCATACTAGCGGTCGGTGAACGAAACCACCTCCCACTTTCCCTCTCATAGATTTCACCACTCCTACTCCCTCTGTTTTCGTTACGTACGCGAGAAAGCCTGCTGTACCCCCTTCCTTTCTCAAATCGCTATAACCAACCACTTATAATTCAGTAACTGTAATTAAAAAAAAAAAATTATAATAAACAGAACGACTCATAGAAATCTATCTATATTCTTTTTTCATTTTAATATACTTTCATAGAAATGCTTCTGTTATGTAAAAAAAACTATTTTCTTTATGCCACAAGTGTCACGCTCATACATGAATTCCATAGCTAATATAACAAACTGACCCAACGGGTCACGGGTGGTCTAGTGAAAATTAAAAATCCTTTCTGCAATCCAACAATATTTGGTACGCATAAATTTCAGTCTATGCCTGACTTGTCCGCCAAGTTCCAGTCTCCCAAATTTAATTATTTATTTATTAAATTGTTAGATACGAGTACATCATAGTTCACAAAGCGCCTCCCCGTGTTTAGAATGGCTTTCTTAATAATAAGGTATTATTTCAGCACGGTCCTAAACTGCAGAAGATTATTTAGAAAGCCATTCTTAACATGAAGAGGTGTGAGGGAGGGGTTTGTTAACTATTCTGTACTTTCTACCTAACAATTTAATAAATGAATAAAAATTAGTGCAGAATGTGAAAATCTAAAACATGAACTTTTTAATATCAGGAACTAAATTTGATCGAACACCGTTTGCTGCTTACTTTGAGTCGGGTACTCTTCTGGTTTGTCCGAGATTTCTTCAATTATTTGTTTCGTCTTTGTCCACGGGAACAATTTAGTCGAATGGAGTTAATATGTTTACATGCTGCATCTACATATGAGGATTAGTTTTGTTTCCCCTTGAAAGCACCGCAAAGAACTTAAACCCGAAGACCGTCAGAAAAATGGCGACAATTATTCGTATATTGCAGTCAAATCCGGAGCATTAAGCGTTGTCGGCAAGAATAACTCTTAAAACCAACGGCTCAGAACTTCCTTAATCAATGAAAATTACAACAAAAAAAATAAAGAAAATAACAATCACATTTTAATCTAAATTCGGTTATCGTTGCCTTTTAGAAACGACGCGAAAATCATGGAATGGAAAATATCAAATTTCTTAAAGAAATGAATATATATATATATATATATATATATATATATATATATATATATATATATATATATATATATATATATATATATATACATATATATATATACTTATATATATATACTTATATATATATATATATATATATATATATATATATATATATATATATAAAAATACATATATATACATATATAAATACATATATATATATATATATATATATATATATATATATATATAGCAGAAGTGCAACTTCCTAAAAAAATAAAATAAAAATAAAAAAATAAAAAATAAATGAAAATAAAAAATTAAAAAATAAAATAAAAATAAAAAATTTAAAAAAATGAAATAAAAATAAAAAATAAAAAATAAATGAAAATAAAAAATTATGAAATAAAATAAAAATTAAAAATGAAACAAAATGAAATAAAAATAAAAATAAAAAAATAAAAAATAAAATTAAAATAAAAAATAAAAAAATAAAATAGAAATAAAAATAAAATAAAAATAAAAGAATAAAAAATAAAAAATAAAATAAAAATAAAAAATTTAAAAAATGAAATAAAATGAAAAAAAAAATTAATAAAATGAAAAAAAAATGAAATAAAAAAAAAAAAAAAAATGAAAATGAAAAGCTTATATTTGAAACGCTTTGCTTACATACATCGTTGCTTAGTGATTGGCCTTTGTTGTAAATTTCTTTGTTTTACTATTAATCGGCGTTTATCAAGGCCGAGAGCCACTCGAGGATGAAGATTAATGTGATGGAATGATTGTCAGTCGAAAGATGAGGAACACTATGGGAGTACTAACATTGATCACTGGTATGGACTGCGTTTGATTATTAATGGGACGGTATAACTCAAACGTTAACGGCGTTCACCCGAGGTGGGTTCAGACGGCTCCAAATGATTTCATCGCATCTGACGTCGACGCCATTCGAACCCCGTCGATCGGCAGCTGAGTTCGTGGCATACTTCAGCCATTTCCGATTCTAGCATCGAACTCTGCGAAGACTCTACGACAAGTGTAAGCATATCAAAATCCAAGGAGTTTGTGCATCGGAAACCAGCGGCTTCTGATTGCCGGCCCCTCTGCGTCTGCAAATAACCCTAGCCCTAACTCTAACACTAAACCTAAACCCTTATCCTAACCCTAACCCTAACCCTAACCCTAACCCTAACTCTAACTCTAACTCTAAAATCTAACCCTAACCCTTACCCTAAACTTAAACCCTTAACCCTAACCCTAAATCTAACTCTAACTCTAATCCTAACCTTAACCCAAACCCTAACTCTAACTCTAACTCTAACTCTAAAATCTAACCCTAAACCTAACCCTAACCCTAACCCTAAACCTAAACCCTTACCCTAACTCTAACTCTAACTCTAACTCTAACCTTAACCCTAACCCTACCCCTAACTCTAACCCTAACCCTAAAACCTAACCCTAACCCTAACCCTAACCCTAACCCTTACCCTAACTCTAACTCTAACTCTAACTCTAACCTTAACCCTACCCCTACCCCTAACTCTTACCCTAACCCTAACCCTACCCCTAACCCTAACCCTAAACCTAAACCTAAACCTAAACCCTAAACCCTTATGTTAACCTTAACTCTAACTGTAACCTTAACCCTAACCTGCCTCTGGGTTAACAACAGCGCCAACGAACACAGAGAACTATCTTCGTAGTAACCAATATAATCTCACGACACTCCAAATGATTCAGTTAATGAAGCGGTTAATAATTTATTGACACATAAGAATTTCAATGCCTACTGGAAGGAATTTGAATGCCTACAGGAAGAAATTTGAATGCCTACTGGAAGGAATTTGAATGTCTACTGGAAAGAATTTAAATGCCTACTGGAAGGAATTTGAATGCCTACTGGAGAGAATTCGAATGTCTACTGGAGAGAATTTGAATGTCTACAGGAAGGAATTTGAATGCCTACTGGAAGGAATTTGAATGCCTACTGGAGAGAATTTGAATGTCTACAGGAAGGAATTTGAATGTCTACTGGAAGGAATTTGAATGCCTACTGGAGAGAATTTGAATGTCTACTGGAAGGAATTTGAATGCCTACTGGAGAGAATTTGAATGCCTACAAACCGCCGTATGAGTTCAAACTTACTCGTGACAGACAGACGTCAGAACCTGCTATTTCAAACCTAAGCGTGACAGACAGACGTACGGAAGTGCTATTTCAAATTTAAGCATGACAGACGGATGTACGAACATGCTATTTCAAACTAACGTGTGACAGACAGACGTACGAACGTATTATTTCAAACTTAAGCTTTACAGACAGGCGTAAGAATATGCTATTTTTAACTTTAGCGTCATAGACAAACGTACGGAAATGCTATTTCAAATTTAAGTATGTACGAACATTCTATTTCAAACCATAACCGTGACAGACAGGCGTACACACGTACAATTTCAAACTTAATTGTTGCAGATAGACGTAAGAATAGGCTATTCCAAACCTAAGTGTGACAGACAGACGTAAATATATACTATTTCAGTCCTAAGCATGACAGACAGGTGTACGATGTTACGATTTCGATCAAGCGTTACAGACAGACGTATGAACATTCTTTTTCATCTATTTGAGTTACATCGAGATTTACGAACAAAGTCTCTGATAAAGATGCTTGGACGTAACTAAAATGTTCCTTTGCATAATCAGGTCGATACACTATTGGTTCTCGTTAGATAATCAAAGTCAAACAACGTTGAGCCAGGCCAGTACCAGATGGGTGACCGTTTTAGAACAACAGGCGTAGTATGTATAAGGGGAGTCAAACCTTCCTGCAAACAATCCTTCACTGAAGATTTTTTTTTAGCAAGTACTACGATATAACCTGCTAATCAACACGTGTCGAGTCAACAGAACAATAGCTCTTTGGGCGGAAGTTCTGTTATCAATCATGTGACGAGGCTCTCTGAGGAGAATATGCTTTAATAGAATAATATAACTGTTCTAATTAAATTCTCATTCAAACTGGATATCGAACTAAACAATGTCCAGTTGACGAATAAGGGATTTATTAATCATTTATTGAATTATTAATCTTATAGTTTACTTTTTCACCGAATGGATCAGTGTAATATATAAGGAATCAGGATTTCTCGATATTGAACTAAACAATGTCCAATTGACGAATAAAGGAATGTATTAATTATTTATTGAATTATTAATCTTATAGTTTAATTTTTCACCGAATGGATCAGTGTAATATATAAGGAATCAGGATTTCTCGATATTGAACTAAACAATGTCAATGTGACGAATAAGGGATTTATTAATTATTTATTGAATTATTAATCTTATAGTTTACTTTTTCACCGAATGGATCAGTGTAATATATAAGGAATCAGGATTTCTCGATATTGAACTAAACAATGTCCAAGTGACGAATAAGGGATTTATTAATTATTTATTAAATTATTAATCTTATAGTTTAATTTTTTACCGAATGGATCAGTGTAATATATAAGGAATCAGGATTTCTCGATATTGAACTAAACAATGTCCAAGTGACGAATAAGGGATTTATTAATTATTTATTGAATTATTAATCTTATAGTTTACTTTTTCACCGAATGGATCAGTGTAATATATTTGTTTTTTATTTTGTTTTAAAACAACTAATTAATTAAAATTTTAACTTTAAATTTTTTTATCACTTGTTTTTAACTGTATAGTAACAAGCGGGCGAGCGACAAATACCATCACCGAGATTCGACGACGCTTTTTAAAAAGTGCTCAATATGATATCAGTTTAATGCGTGATGTCATTTTTGACTCCGCGTCGGTGCACAATTCGATGGATCGTCTTTGTTAATCTTTTGTATTTTTGTAGACGCCATTGTTGTTGTGAATTTGAATTTTCGTTTTCAGGCCATTTAATAAGTGACGAATAAGCTTTTCATCCCCGCTAAGTTTCCCTCGCATTTAATCTATTCGGCTTATGCACATTAACGACATTCGCCTCCTGAAAATGAAACTTAATTAACACAATATGTTTTCATGACGCACCAAAGGCGACCTTCTAATCCTTTTGTAATCTGTTGAATATTTCAAATAGATTTTGTTCTGGTCGCTAATAAACTTTGCCTTACTCGCTTTATTCTGTTCTTTTCTTGTTGCGAACTAGCAAGGATACCAGGCGTTGCTCGGGTTTTTAAAAATTAATATTGGAGTTAGTTTCGAAAGTCTGATAACCCCCACCTCCTCTTATTTTGTCCTTTAAATCTTTGTTCAATTAGCGATGTTTCTGACAAAGAGGAAATAATTGCTGTCTTCTTGGTCGGTTGTTATTTTGAGTGGGTAACACGTGGACATTTTCAATACGCTCACAGTGTTTTTTCATCATCCACATCTCGTAAACCCTTATCCTTGAGTGGTTGTTAGCCTTCATTTATTCATTCATTTCGTATGAATCAGAGAATTGTTGGCATTGGTTTCCCCGATATATTTTCAGTTACAATTCTTTCTCAAAATATATCGGGTACTCACAGGACGGACCACATGAAGGTTGCCAACATATTAAATTGCACAGTGGCTAAGTGTTTAACGGCGCAGACTGAGGACCTGGGTGTGCCGTGTTCGAATCCAGTTCGTTCCACAGAAACACTTTCATCAAAATCCATATCTGACCTTGTGTCTAACCTCCCCTGAAGAGGAGGTAAATAAAGTATAAAGTGAAAATGTTTATGTGGAACGAACTGAATTCGAACACGGCACAACTGGATGTCAGTCCGCATCATTAACCACTTCGCCACCATCACCTCCCACTAACATTCTCAGTCATGTTACGGATGCTGTTAACGGTTCCTAATAAATCTATTTTGTTTACATATACTTTCTTTAATTATCGTCATAAAATATTACTATGTATTACTCCCAATTTAGGATGACCCCTAAAACTTTAACCCTAATTCTCAGTAGCCGCTTACGTCTACAGTTGCAACTTGCCTTATTTGGGATGAACTAAGTTAAAAGGAAAACTGTAGTTGGCCAAACCTATACTCATTTTCTATAATTTTTAATGAAGAAAATGTTTTCAAGGCATCTAATTTATCCTACGCTATGGCCAATCCTACGCAATGAAAAAATCGAAAGTTCATAACATTTTCCAGTTTTATTGAACCTCTTAAAGAAATTAATGGATAGCGAGAATAGACTCCCTAACGGTCGTCTATTTTTGTTAGGTTACCGCGTTCTTGGGTGCTGAGACATTGATTTTCTTTATTTCGGACCAAAAATATTTAAAAAAAGAAATATTTTTTGTTTAAAAAGAAAAAAAAAATTATTAAATCCCCCCCCCCTTAAAAAATCTAGCGCGAACAGAGACCCCACACTATATCGAAGAACCAGTTTTGATACGTAGCCTCGGTTTAAGATCATTCATTGCTAAGTAAAAAAGTGAAAAAAAATTTCCTTAGGATAAGTAGTTAAATTAAGATTATTTTAACTTCATTATGTTTGCTCAGTCGGTAGAGCGTCGGACATATTCGTCCAAATTACCTTGAGCGTTAAGGTTGCGAGTTCAAATGACGACCTCAGCGTCGAAATTATTTATTGTTTATTTAGTTGTTAAGATGTCCCCAATGTATTTCTTATGTTTCTGACTTAAAAATTAAGTAAATAGTATTTACCACCTCTCCCTTAAATCTTACGTGTATCGCATGCAGTACTAGTGGTTCACAAGTCTCAAGAAAATCCTACTTATTAACTGAGCAGACACGCTAATAGGGTGCCGGATTATTGTATAGAGGATAGTTATAGGCGATAAAACCACGGCTACGCTAATTACTGTATTATCCAAGACAACTACATTACATCTTCCGGAATGGGTTCCACAACTTTTCTGTATCTATGGACCCATTCTCTTCCATTTCATGTTCTTCAAGAATCACCAACGATCCTATCTGCGACGACATTTTGTTATGATTTTTAAAGTGGTTCATTTAGCAGACAGACTAATGCCATATCAGATAATTGTATATACGCTTATTACGGATGATAATGCCCAGCTATGCTAATTACTGTATTAGCTAAGAAACCACATCACACAACTCTTCACAAAATTCAAATTATTTCAAGTCCATGACTTCAGTTGTGTAATATATTACATCAATGGACATTCAGCAAAATGAATACATTATGCCTGTTATGACATATGATAGTCAAACATGGGCACTTAATAATGCAGCAATAGAAAAGCTAAGAGTGGCACAATACAAAATGGAACACTTTATGCTCGGCAGCAGTTTACATGATAGAAAAAGAAACACCTGGATCAGACAGCAAACTGGAGTAAACGATATCATCGCTACTATTCGAATGGCAAAACATAGATGGGCAATTCACCTTTTGAGATGTACAGACAACAGGTTGACATATAGAGCAACAGATTGGACCCCGAGGCAATGGAAAAGATTTAGAGGAAGGCCAAAAACCTGGTGGAGAGACGACCTCGATAGTCAACTAGGTCCGACTTGACCACGCCTAGCCAGGGATAAAATAAGGTGGACAGAAACCAGGGAGGAGTCCCTCCACCGGAAGTGAAATAAAAAAAAACCTGGATGATGATGATGATGATGATGATGATGATGATGATGAATATATTTTAGAAAAAAGTAGTGTAACGTATATTTCTGTCGAATATTTCTGTCCGATTCACGTTAATTATTGATAGTATAAGTTTTCTGAAAGGATTAACAAAAAGGCCATCTAATTAACATCGTAAAAATTGAACTCAAAACATTTCCCACTGCATTTGATGAGCAGACGTAAATTATTCTCAAGCGTAAAAAGGTAATCCCTTTGTCGACATGAAGAGATTTGAAAATGTTATGTGAGTATTGGAACGTGGGAGAGGGGGCTTGAGGAGACTAATTCGTCATTAATCAGTGTGTTTGAAAATAAAATTAATATTGAGCGGTTTTTAAGTACAAAAAACAATTTAAATTCAAATATGAAGAAATATATATGCAATTTGTTGAATCGAAAACAGTAAGAAACGTATGAATGTTTATAAAGCTCATAAAGTTAACATTTGGTTTAGTTTCGGCAGCCTCGTAATTCTCCTCTCCTTCTGTTTTGCCCTTTAGTGTTCGCGTTTCAAGAGTGATGTTTCTGACAAAAGGGGAAGAATTGCTGTTTTTTGGTCGGCTCTTGATGCGTATCTACAGAGTTAGTGTGATGAACACCCACAAAATTCGCGTGATGTACATAAACACAATTAGCGTGATGTACATACAAACATTTAGTGTGATGTACATCCACACAGTTAGCACGATGTACATCTACAGAGTAAGCGTGATGTATATCCACAGAGTTAGCGTGATGTACATCCACACAGTTAGAGTGATGTACATCTACAGAGTAAGCGTGATGTATATCCACAGAGTTAGCGTGATGTACATCCACACAGAGTGATGCACATCCACACAGTTAGAGTGATGTACATCTACAGAGTAAGCGTGATGTATATCCACAGAGTTAGCGTGATGTACATCTACAGAGTAAGCGTGATGCATATCCACAGAGTTAGCGTGATGTACATCAACACAGTTAGCGTGATGTACATCTACAGAGTAAGCGTGATGCATATCCACAGAGTTAGCGTGATGTACATCAACACAGTTAGCGTGATGTACATCTACAGAGTTAGCGTGATGTACATCAACACAGTTAGCGTGATGTACATCTACAGAGTAAGCGTGATGTATATCCACACAGTTAGCGTGATGTACATCTACAGAGTAAGCGTGATGTATATCCACACAGTTAGCGTGATGTACATCTACAGAGTAAGCGTGATGTACATCCACACAGTTAGCGTGATGTACATCTACAGAGTAAGCGTGATGTACATCCACACAGTTAGCGAGATGAACATAGGAAAAGTTAGCGTGATGTACATCCACACATTAAGCGTGATTTACATCCATACAGTTTGACACTGTCACACGCATTTATTTACAAAAAAATATACATTTTGGTTACGGAAGGTACTAATTTATCTATATAATTCAAACAGAATTGATCTTATTTTATTGTTTGCTTTCTTTATTTACAAGATTGTCTCCGCACAATGGATGCTGTCATAAAGGGATGACGGAACAAAGTAATGACGTTATCCACATTATTCATTACGTCACAAACTTGATGAGGTCATTCACTAAAACAGATTAAAGACATCGGAAAGAGATCTTGTATGACAGCATAACTGCTGAAGTAACACCAAAAAGAGATCATCGATTAAAACAGAGAACATAGACGACCCGTGATCCGCAGAAGACTAATAGTGCGCTTCTTGTATTTAACAGAAGCTTCGTCAGATAGCTTAAATCTAATTACAGAATAAAATATCTAGCCATGATGGAATCCTGTACAAATTTCAAAGTTAAAAACGATAATTTCATAAATGAATCTGGTGCATCTCATCGAACTCGACAATGATCCAAGATGAGAACAATAGTCCGAACAATCAAAATGATTCAAATTATCATTTAAAAAAATCCGAAATATATTTAATTAATTTGTATTATTTACATTAGTCGGACGACTATTAGCATCCTGATATTATTCTCACAACGTTTCAGCTGATGTAACCTCCGACCTTCAGATTAATCCTTTTTAAGGCAGCTGTCGTATATATATATATATATATATATATATATATATATATATATATATATATATATATATATATATATGTGTGTGTGTGTGTGTGTGTGTGTGTGTGTGTGTATATATTATACATTTTTATTTATACAAACATTATTGGTTACATATGTGCATACATGTTTCGGTTGTACTCTTCATAGCGGTCTCTTCAGACCTAAAACGAAGAATTAAAAATGTTTAATTACTCGTTTTTGGTCTGAAGAGGTTGAAACATGTATGCACATATGTAACCAATAATGTGTGTATAAATAAATATTTATACTAAAGAACAGCTCTACTTGTTATTGAGCACATTTTAGAAACACTGGAGTTTCAACCCATTATCATCTACGGAAACTAATATAATACATGTACTATATATATATTTATTTCAATATATATATATATAGGTTAGGGTTAGGGTTAGGGTTAGGGTATGGGTTAGGGTAGAGGTTAGGGTTAGGGTTAAGGTTAGGGTTAAGGTTAGGGTTAGGGTTAGGGTTAGGATTAGGGTTAGGGTTAGGGTTAGGGTTAGGGTTAGGGTGAGCGTAATATATGAAGGGTTAGGGTTAGGGTTAGCGTAATATATGAATGGTCATATCGAGAACAAAACAAAGTATTATGCCACATAGGAGACATTAATTATTTCAATATATATATATATATATAGGTTAGGGTTAGGGTTAGGGTTAGGCTATGGGTTAGGGTATAGGATAAGGTTAGGGTTAAGGTTAAGGTTAGGGTTAGGGTTAGGGTTAGCGTAATATATGAAGGGTTAGGGTTAGGATTAGCGTAATATATGAAGGGTTAGGGTTAGGGTTAGGGTTAGGGTTAGGGTTAGCATAATATTATAAGGGTTAGGGTTAGGGTGAGCGTAATATATAAAGGGTTAGGGTTAGGGTTAGCGTAATATATGAAGGGTTAGGGTTAGGGTTAGGGTTAGCATAATATTATAAGGGTTAGGGTTAAGGTGAGCGTAATATATGAAGGGTTAGGGTTAGGGTTAGGGTTAGGGTTAGCGTAATATATGAAGGGTTAGGGTTAGGGTTAGGGTTAGGGTTAGCGTAATATATGAAGGGTTAGGGTTAGGGTTAGGGTTAGGGTTAGCGTAATATATGAAGGGTTAGGGTTAGGATTAGCGTAATATATGAAGGGTTAGGGTTAGGGTTAGGGTTAGGGTAATATATGAAGGGTTAGGGTTAGGGTTAGGGTTAGCATAATATTATAAGGGTTAGGGTTAAGGTGAGCGTAATATATGAAGGGTTAGGGTTAGGGTTAGGGTTAGGGTTAGCGTAATATATGAAGGGTTAGGGTTAGGGTTAGGGTTAGGGTTAGCGTAATATATGAAGGGTTAGGGTTAGGGTTAGGGTTAGGGTTAGCGTAATATATGAAGGGTTAGGGTTAGGATTAGCGTAATATATGAAGGGTTAGGGTTAGGGTTAGGGTTAGGGTTAGGGTTAGCATAATATTATAAGGGTTAGGGTTAGGGTGAGCGTAATATATAAAGGGTTAGGGTTAGGGTTAGCGTAATATATGAAGGGTTAGGGTTAGGGTTAGGGTTAGGGTTAGCGTAATATATGAAGGGTTAGGGTTAGGGTTAGGGTTAGGGTTAGCGTAATATATGAAGGGTTAGGGTTAGGGTTAGGGTTAGGGTTAGCGTAATATATGAAGGGTTAGGGTTAGGGTTAGGGTTAGGGTTAGCGTAATATATGAAGGGTTAGGGTTAGGATTAGCGTAATATATGAAGGGTTAGGGTTAGGGTTAGGGTTAGCGTAATATATGAAGGGTTAGGGTTAGGGTTAGCGTAATATATGAATGGTCATATCGAGAACAAAACAAAGTATTATGCCACATAGGAGACATTAATTATTTCAATATATATATATATATATAGGTTAGGGTTAGGGTTAGGGTTAGGCTATGGGTTAGGGTATAGGATAAGGTTAGGGTTAAGGTTAAGGTTAGGGTTAGGGTTAGGGTTAGCGTAATATATGAAGGGTTAGGGTTAGGATTAGCGTAATATATGAAGGGTTAGGGTTAGGGTTAGGGTTAGGGTTAGCATAATATTATAAGGGTTAGGGTTAGGGTGAGCGTAATATATAAAGGGTTAGGGTTAGGGTTAGCGTAATATATGAAGGGTTAGGGTTAGGGTTAGGGTTAGCATAATATTATAAGGGTTAGGGTTAAGGTGAGCGTAATATATGAAGGGTTAGGGTTAGGGTTAGGGTTAGGATTAGCGTAATATATGAAGGGTTAGGGTTAGGGTTAGGGTTAGGGTTAGCGTAATATATGAAGGGTTAGGGTTAGGATTAGCGTAATATATGAAGGGTTAGGGTTAGGGTTAGGGTTAGGGTTAGCATAATATTATAAGGGTTAGGGTTAGGGTGAGCGTAATATATAAAGGGTTAGGGTTAGGGTTAGCGTAATATATGAAGGGTTAGGGTTAGGGTTAGGGTTAGCATAATATTATAAGGGTTAGGGTTAAGGTGAGCGTAATATATGAAGGGTTAGGGTTAGGGTTAGGGTTAGGATTAGCGTAATATATGAAGGGTTAGGGTTAGGGTTAGGGTTAGGGTTAGCGTAATATATGAAGGGTTAGGGTTAGGATTAGCGTAATATATGAAGGGTTAGGGTTAGGGTTAGGGTTAGCATAATATATTAAGGGTCATATCGAGAGCAAAACAAAGTATTATGCCGCATAGGAGACATTATCTATTGGATAAATGAAGACAGTAAAGCAACAGGTTATAGCTTTCTTTTGTAACGACGAAATTCTAAAAACGTTTCGTTTATGAATTTTTTTTATGGACGGATGAAGATGCTGAGTATTGTTTTGTCCCCTGTTTATCTCCGACAACAGCTGAGATGAAGGACGATATCATCCCACGAGTCAAGCGTGGAATGCCGATAAAAGAAACAGCCTTACCGCAAACAAAATACAGGAAGAAAAAAAAACGGTCAAGCACCCACTCTGATGGGACTCGAAATTTTAATTAAAATTACTAGTGTCTCTTCCGGTAATTTCATTCATACTGGCAGATTATTACAAGGGTGTGCGTACGCATATCGCGCGGCGGTGAAAAGATAAATTAATTATATATATATATGTGTGTATATGTATATACATGTATATATATATATATATATATATATATATATATATATATATATATATATATATATATATTCTATATATGTATATATATATATGTATATATATGAGTATATATATATATATGTATATATATGTATACATATGTTTATATACGTATATATATATGCATATATATATATGTGTGTATATATATATAAGTATATATACGTATATGTACATATATGTATATATATATATGTATATATATATGTATACATATATGTGTCTACAGGTAGATGTATATATATGAATATATATATATATAAATATGTATATATACATATATATATAAATATGTATATATACATATATATATATATATATATATATATATATATATGCATATATACTTATATATACATCTATATGTATATATATATATATATATATCCATGTATATATATATATGTGTATATATATATATATATATATATATATATATATATGCATATATAGTAAGATATATATGCATACATATGTATATATATGTATACATATGTATATAAATGTATATATGTATATATACGTATATATACGTATGTATATATTCATATGTGCAAATATATATATATATATATATATATATATATATATATATATATATATGTGTATATGCATATATATGTGTATGTATGTGAAAAGTTCGAATAAGAAACGCGATAGACGCCATTGTGAAAATTTCCAAGCAGTCACTATAAAACATGTTTCATTTAAACATTGTATCACACACCTAAATGTTTTCGGGTTTTTATTGTTCAATTTAGAAAGTTCGATCTTTGTCTAAGTTAGGCATGGTGATGACGGCTGTGAGCCAGAAACACGTGCTCATGGATTTATTTCATGTACGTATAACATTATTAATAATAATAATAATAATAATAATATATATATATATATATATATATATATATATATATATATATGTATAAAATATGAAACTAAAAGTATACTTTTAGTAAATAGAACCTATAGTGAAATGGTTTAAGCTCAATATACGAGATTTTAATCTTTGAAAAGCCTTGGCTTAAGGAAAGAGTAATAAACATGTCTTTACCGAATACACCTTGCATTGAACAATCGAAGTTGAAATAAATTTTTCAGTCGTACATGTTTGCCTCTCTTCTTTCATATATATATATATATATATATATATATATATATATATATATATATATTATCTACATACGTATACGTTTCATCTTTACTGGAATCGTCAGTGTGGAGAAGAAATATTCACAGTTGTCGCCGAACGCAATCCCTGAAACGCGAAGCACGTTTCAAACTAAAATTCCCATATCTTAGTTCACACGACCGTAGCCAATAACTCCGTAAATCAGCGTCAAGTTAATTTTTTTTTAAAGGCAGCTGTCGTAAAGTGTTCGACTATTGAAAGGAACATTGCATTGAAGCGACGATCATGTCTGTATTTATATTACTCAATATATATATATATATATATATATATATATATATATATATATATATATATATATATATATATATATATATCTTTAGTATCTGTAAGATAGTGAGAACCCCTCCCCCTCCAGCAGAGGGCTCGATTAATTGAGAGATGTAAAATTCAGGATTAAGTGCATAAATATTTATTCAGTACAGAAAATTAGTACAAAATCGGTACCGTCGGTTTCGAGTTCGAAAGGGATCTGAGATTTCAAACTTTCTTCGGCCTTTCTATCAACATAAGCTGATGAACGCTAAAAAGGTCGGATCACCTCCGAACTCGAAACCGACGGCCCTGATGCTGTACTGATTTTATGTACTATATATATATATATATATATATATATATATATATATATATATATATATATATATATACGGGAAAACGCTCTTGACTGCGAATAAGTGGCGATTTGTAATCGGAGTTCGCGCCCGCCGACCGTCGGAAATTAACTTCCTGCACTGAAGATTGCGTTAGCATGAAACATCGATGTCTGTAGGTAATAAATAATTAATATATATATATATATATATATATATATATATATATATATATATATATATATATATATTAGAAAAATGAAATGCTATGAAATAAAAATTGGATAAATTTCAATAATATCAATACATCAAATATTCAAACAATTATAAAAATTAATTTTCATATTAATGCTCTATTATATTCAGCATTCTCTTATAACAATAGAATCTAAGATAAAAATTAAATAATTTTCTTTGTATTTTAAAGTATAGGTATCTATCTATAAAGTAATGATATATATATATATATATATATATATATATATATATATATATATATATATATATATATATTAAAATGCAGCAACATTTTTGTAAGTAACGGATACATTTTATTAGACAGACGAACAACACAGGTAAGGAGGACTTTTTCTTTTTTTAATAACTAATATTAGTTAGCAAAACATTTATACGGAACAAAACTTAGGTTTAGTATACGGAACGTTTATGTTTTTGTCTTTTAAGGGAAGTGGGGTCTGATCAACACTGCTGGGAAACCATGAAATTAAATACGGTCTTGTTTTTTAATTCCCGAAACAGTTTTTCATGGTATACAACTGATGATCCCCTAAATGATGTTAGAAGTAACCTAATATAATAACCGAAAAAGTTAAATTGACTTACACGAGTGATTTTCTACTGAACGACTTAAGGTTTTTTCTTATATAGTTTTAATCGTTGAGAAACTTCCAAGACTATATATATATATATATATATATATATATATATATATATATATATATATATATATATATATATATATTACTTACTATATATATACCTATAAAATAACTTTTATTTTTTACTCTTTTCCGCTCCAAAGAGGGCACATTGCAACTGGGACGTAAGGGGCTACTATTAGTGACTGTGTCTTAGACGTAAGGGGCTATTGTGAATTAGGGCCATACCCACAGGGGCATCCTAAGTGGGAAGCTGTGCAGCTTGCTGTTTGTTAACATTACATTTAAATTTCTTCATGTCAGTATAGTAAAAAAAGAATGAAACAGGAATAGAATTCTAAAGTCTAGCAGTTCGATAGAAGAAAAGGGGTGGGATTTTGCTGCTTGTCGGTTACGCTGAGAGGCACAAGTGCTACGTGTTCGTCTATTAAAGTACTTGTAAAACAAGCACAAGGATGCACCATTGAGGAACAGGGGTTTGACCTTGGTTGACAGTTCGGGACCTATTAGATTGGATACTATTTTTGCACCTTAGGATAGACTAGTGGTAGGTCCCACGCTGTCTACCAAGTTCAAGCCCCTGTCCCATCGCCGTGATGTTGCATGTTTGTGCTTGTATTACTGGTATTTAAATGGAATGTGCTCCAACGTAAATAACTCTGACGGACCTGAAAATCAGCAAAGTTCCACCCCTTCACTGTAAAAGGTCCCAAGATGCAGGAAAGCTTTCTACTCTAATAGCTTATTTGCTCGAACTGTTAGCCATTTGGAATTCGCTCCAT